>JANBPO010003674.1:0-600000 GCA_024336825.1 Amorphophallus titanum | reverse complement strand
CATCATTTGAACAATTTATTGCTTCCCAAGCTCCATTGGACCGGGATGAGGGTAATTTTGTGCCATTATTATTATGGTGGCATCTCTCTTCTGATGTGCTTCTTTATGCTTATTTTCTATTCTTCCATTTTGTAGAAGCACCAAAAGATGTGCCAGCTCTGACTATTGAGGTGGATGTCAGTGCAACCATGGAGACAGTGGAAGGAGTATCCGCCGGTAGCCCTGAAAG
Organism: Amorphophallus titanum; assembly: GCA_024336825.1. Classification (NCBI taxonomy): domain Eukaryota; kingdom Viridiplantae; phylum Streptophyta; class Magnoliopsida; order Alismatales; family Araceae; genus Amorphophallus; species Amorphophallus titanum. The sequence goes on along the minus strand of JANBPO010003674.1, from coordinate 599,771 downwards.
AGAAAATCTCCCTTCCCCCACACCAACCATTGAGGCAGAAGGTAAATCGAGGAAAATTACCTCTAATGTTTCATATTCTAGAGTTTCACGACTCCTTTATCTTATCGTGCATCTCATGACTTGCCTTAGGGCTTCCCGTAATTTTTCCTGAGACGAGGGTCTCATCTTCAAGACCTTCGTCATCATCAAGAGGGGGCCACTCATCGTCTAAAAAGGTGGTGACCCCACTATGACTCACAACCACTCGCTCAACTATTCGTTGAGAGGTAGAAGCAGTGGCTGAGCCATGTATTGAAGTGTAGAGCTCTTCTGAGAGTTCTCTGTCCCTATCTGAAGAATAGGTGGAGTATGGTGGCTCTGATGATAAGGGAGCTACTGATGTTGATGGAGGTGGGACCTCAACTTCTTGTCCTTTAATAGAGGGGTCATCTATATTCATCCCCCCACGACTTATCATCAGAACTCTTGAAGAGACTCCGCCAGAAGTGGCTGCGAAAACGGGTGTAGCGGAATATTTGGCTTCCTCCGTAGCTGAGTCATTGATTGAAGAACCACTTGTTCAGACAGCTCCTGAGTTGTTGACTCTTGAATCTGTAACAATTAAAGTAAGTCTTCTACTTTTGGTACTCCTTTCTTTTCATTGTTTAGTCCTTCAGGTTGTTTAACATTCTTTAACCCATTTCCCCTTCTTTTCTTTAGATGCCAATCACCCTAGGCCAAGCCATAGCTCCTGTTATCAGTAGTGTTCCCCCAACCGAAGCACTACGTCCTCTGTCTATCATGCCTTCGACCTCTGAAGAAGTTGTACCCATATTGCAGCCTGTGACTGTTAGAGCCCAGCCTGGGTTTGATATAATGCCAATTGACCTGGATACGCCAGGGGAGACTCCAATGCCAGCTCGTGCTCCTGAGTTGAGGATTGAGACCAGTGTTTTAGCTTTTACCTCCATGTCGGTACAAGCATTTGTTCTGGTGCTCGCGGATCTTGAAGAGCGAGATGTTGAATCTGGGTCTGAGACCATTCCAGCACTTCCTAGTGCAGCCACATCTAAAGAACCCACCTTGACAAGAGAGAAACTGTTGGGACAAGAGAAAGCTATTGAGGCACCATGTACTGCTATTGTACTGGATTTGTTGTCTTCTTCTTCTGTGACAGATGCCGACCTATGGGCCAATGTTGACAGTGAAGATGAATTTCACTTGCCTCTAGAAACATTATTCGATATCACTTCTTTAGATGACTTGGTTGGATAGCATTTGGAGACATTGTGGCAAGTGGTCTTGTCTTAGCCGACCTTGACTTACCCGAGACTGTGGGGGATTACCGAGCAACTATCGGTCAGCCTTCAGGCATTGGGATGCCCTACAGAGTTATGGACTCAGGTGGTGCCCCTTTTGCTAAAATATGTAAATCATCGAGACTTTTCGGGGTGCATTAAAAGTGACAAAGTTGCTATGAGATCTCCCCTTTCCTCTCCCTTCCACCCCCAAATTCGCAGCCCCACTCCCATCCCCTGCAAACTCCATCTCCTAGTCCCATTTTCCACCTCTCATAGCCTTGTTAGACCCCCCATTGACCCCCCCTAATAGTCAGGGGATGCCGCAGCCCATTCCCACCCCATTTCCCTCTCCTCATCTCCCCACTATCACCCCCTTCCACCACTATACCATGTTCAGTTCGCAGGTAGCAGCATACCCCGGCGTTACAGAGGTTGCCTCCTCATCATCACGAATTTTCTGGTAGCATATCCTATACCGGTGGAAAGATCGTCAAGTCAGCTTTGCAGGCGAGGTGGTCCCGCCTCCATTCGACATCCGTTCTGTTCGGGGGAGTCATCCTTGCTAGACTACGCCGACTGTCTCTGGTAGACAACTAGAGATAACTTGTAGTAGCTCTTACGATCAGATCTGTGAGGATTTTGGTGCGCCATTTGGCTGGAGGAAAGCACTACCAGTTCTCTATCATCCCCAAGAAGCGGAATGAGATTTGGAGTCCGTCAGCAAGAGTTCTGAATTTTCTTCCCCATGTGCGCAGCTCAGTCTAATCAGGGCCTGAACAAACACCCATTCACTCAATAGGCTCTATCTCTCTACCCTAACCTCCTTTGGCATTCTTTCTAGTTGATACTCTAAGAGGACTCGACCACACTCGTAACCGTTCTTCTCGTGCGACATTTGGACTTTGGGAGTGTTTGTGGCGGCATTATCTTCTCACTACTGAGGTACTCCTGTGGACAGAACCAGAAGCCCAGGGCCGGCTCGCGACCAGCCCCTGACTGGCACCAGCAACCAGAGAATTCTGCAAAAATCAGGAGTCATCCTGACCCAATTACAAATACTCTCCCACTGGTTTTGCCTCTAGAAAAAATCGTGAGCGACCGCAACAGTGACAACTCCAATGGCCTGTCCCCTGTTCAAGAAGGTGGGAAGAACCACCGTGACCACCGACTCAATTACGCTTAAGTTTTCCCTTTCCCGCCTGGCCGGCTTATCCCCCCTCCCTGTGTGGAGGTTTTGTTTGTGTGTAATCTACATCTTCCCCACCCCTTGTCCAACCCTCCTGCATGTGGAGTAGTGCATGTATTTGATTAAAACAGGGAGAAGCTCCATCAGCACAGTGTGTGGGGAAACTCACACTTCCCCGCTCGCCCACGTCTCCGAATGGGGTCGATTTCTTCAAACCGACTAGGTAAGCTCTAACCCATGCTCTTATTTTAGTTCTTGTTCACCTATTATTCGTGGAATTACTCTGCTGGCGGTGAGAGAGTGCCCGACCCTGGAGCATCCAGCTACTAGCGATCACCATGGGACCGTGTGAGAGAGAGCGACCCAATGCCCTTTGGGCCCAAGCCAGCCCCTTGAAAGTGGGCACCGTACCCTTGGGAGGATAACTCTAGCCCTGCTAGCCCTCTACTAGCAAGGGTCTTGCTCCACCACCTCTACTCAGTATCACCGAGTCACCCCGGGAATCGTGTGCGCAACGGTGGTTCGGCGAGTTACATGGTTCTCCACTCTAGTGCTTGAAAGTCAAGTTCTCGCATGCTTCGAAGTCCAGTCAAGCTTCGGCCAGCTACAGTGGTCACAGGAAAAAGACAAAAGAAGAAGAGAAACAAATGGACTTTTAACCATGGCAAATACCCAGCTAACAGTGATAAATAGTCTAATAACGGTGACGAATAGGTTAGTAAGGGTGTAAAATACCCTGCTAAGGGTGACAAATGACCAACAAGAGGAATCGAAGAAGAAAACTAATAAGGGTGATAAATGGTCACACAAGGGTGACAAATTGGTGGAAAGGCGACGGCTCTCCATGTTCACAACACAACAAAGGTGATGGCTCTTGGTGGTGACAAATGGCTCATAATGGTGACAAATGCCAGATAAGGGTGACAAATGCCTCCTTAACGGTGACAAATAGATCACCCAAGCTGAAAAGGGCCAAACTCACTTCAGTGAACTTTATGCCTTCGAACTCATGGCTGACACATGTTCCAAGGCTATGAAGCAACCTCTCTGAAGACCAGACACTGGGCCACCCAACCCAGCCAAGGCAGCCAAGAACCTGGCCGCCCATAACTCAAGGTGGCTAGATGCCTGGTCGCCCACCACTCCAAGGCGGCCAGAGACCTGGCCATCCACACCCCAAGGCAGCCAGTCTCCTGGCCGCCGAGCTCTTTGAACAGCTGTGCCCATGGCCGCCCACCTCCTTTGAACGGCCATCGATCTGGTTGCCTACTGATAACTGCAGTCAACCCTACGTTTCCACCCACTTCGGGCACGTCCTTCCCAACCATCCCCACTCAGGTGGGGGGGGGGTTGAGGTGCACATAATCTCACCTCTAAATGGGTCATAGCTTAGGGGGTAATCCATCTTTGAAGGTTTTCTCGGAGGGAAAGCCCCCACATATAAAACTCCATTCCGAACGATTGAGACAGGGGGTTGGACATTTTGGGAGGAGAGGTTCTGTCAGTTCGGTGAGCCTAGAGAGAGAGAGCTGCGAGGACAAGAACACAATTCTTAGCCTCTTCCTAGAAGCATAATCAGAAGTTGAAGAGCACCGCCGTGGAAGAGTCCCAGTTCCAGGGGGCGGCCATCGACATGGCCGCCCACCACCTCTGAGCGGCCACACTCCTGGCCGCCTCCTGCTGGTTGACGGGCAAACCCCGTCCTTCTTTCCCTTATTCCCCATATTGCTACGTTGCTTTCTATTTTACTGCATCCATACATGATAGATTTTCCTAGATCTAATTTTAAAAAAGTTTTCCCAATACAAAACATAGGGAAGGCAGATGGTCGAAAGTCTCAGCCATCCCCCTTTCTACCCCCCTTCCCGGTATGATCACCCCTGATTGCATGTTTTCTTTTAAGTTTGAACATATACTACACTATCATAGTCTAATGGGTTTATTCTCTCTGTTTGCTGGTTAATTTACAGGGACTTCATCATCGACTCGCAGAGCTCCGCGTTCTTGGCCGGCTTAGAGTGAGGACAGGAAGAACTCACATCCCCCGTTCCTAAGGCGTTCACGATCATCTTACCCCTGTGAGGCCCAGGTATAGGTCTCTGACGATCACTCTATTTCTTACTTTTAATTTAAATATAAGCGACAGGGGCTAAATCTACCAATAGAATAAACCTCAGCTAACCAAGTGACGAGAGAGAGAAGGAGACCACCAGAAAGTAGAGACTAGATACGTCCACTGACGGCTTATGCTATGTCTCAAGCAACTCACAAGTCTAGGAGCATGGCAAGCGAGAGGCGTAACAGCACCAAAACTAAGTACTAGTCAGAGTAACATTCGTTAGTGTCAGTCTAAGCCTCTAACCACGTGTGCATACACTGACTCCTGCCTAGAGCCAGCCCTCTGGCTAGTATTCCCCTCCGTAGGATACTACGGTTGGACTGGGGCCCACTGAACTAGCTTAAAAACTTTACAACGGGACTACCCCTCCACCTCTCCCAGGTGGGCTGACACTAGAGGTCGCTAGGCTACAACTAGTGGTTCCATCACAAGGAAAGAGAAAGTAATTCCATTGGGATGTAGAAATATGCCACAGTTTTATAAAATACCTTAAATATGGCGATAATGTAACAATTAAAGGCATAATTGAATGAATATGCTACAAATTAAACTCTACAGGAATTACACAGTTTAACCGCGGTCGCTCAGTAACTGGGTGGTCGAACGATAGGCCGCTCAATGGGCCTACACGATTTAACCTAGGCCATTCAATTATAACGCTATGCAGGGTTCGAAGCATGGCATGGTCAAGGGCAATCCGTTCAACGGATAGGACAGTCTGGGCTTGGCCGCTCAATGGGATGAGGGGTTCATCGGGCGGTCACATGACATGCCGCTCAATGGGACTGAACAGACCGGGATTGGATGTTCAATACACCACTGCCATACTATTCTGGGGACTGCACGGTTTGGAGTGTACCATGCTAAGGACTGAACGGCCCATAATAGACCTTCCAAAGGTTCTACATGGTCTGGAGTGGACCGTGTTTAATTGGGTGGTCTCTGGTTGTTCGCGCCATTACCGCAGTGGCGAGAACGGGTTGTCCAGGCTAGAAACCCCTCCCAATCGACCCAAATCGACGGGAAACAAATTTCTAACCTACCTGTCAAGCTCATACACCCATTCCTCAACTGTACAAACTATCAAAACTTAAATACGAGGCCCATGGAGTAATTTTTAAGAAATTAGATAAAAATACACTAACATGGGTTTATGCATAGAAAATGAGGAAAATGTCGGCCTATGATGGTGCATGTGGTGCCAATGCATTCCTAGCAAAGTGAGGAGTCCATCCCCTGCCTATTGCGCGACGAAGCTGACGTTTTGGTGTCGAACGGCTGATGGGAGCCACGTCGATCTTTTGCTCGTACCCGCCTCCACGCTCCGCAGACTGAGATGAGGTTAGCACCGATGCGATCCTTACGTCGAGATCATCCCAGTGGTACTACATGTGCCTCCGTCTGCAGCCTGGACGGACGAGCATAGTGAGAGACAGGGATCGGCCACCACGTGAGAGAGAGAGAGGGTGAGGGAGGGGAGAGAAAAGAGTGAGGGGAGAGAGAGATCGGTCGTAGGGGGGAGGATAAAAAATGAGTTAATATATATATTTTAAACTTTTTTTTACATTTTCTCTGATATTAAGGCTTAGAATAGCTTTCCTTTACTTTCTAGCTTGTTGTTGACTATACATCCCGGTATTCTGCGTCGGGGCGTGACACAACATATGGGTGATCAACAGATGGCAGGTCCCTAGTATGATAGAGGAAGATCTAGGTGAAGAAGAATCTGAAGTAGCAACTGAAGAAAGGGTCGGCTCATCTGACTGGCGTGAGCCCCTCATACAATGGTTTAAACACCAGCAATTGTCCAAGCAAAGGGAAGAAAAGATCAGGCTGATCCGAATAAAAGACTCCTATGAACTCAAGAGCAAAATTTGATTTCAAATTATGCTGGATGCCAAGAAAAAGATACTCCTTCGATGCCTCTCAATAGAAGAAACGTGGAGGGTGATAAAAGAAGTTCATACCGGGTCAGCTAGAGCACACCAGGCTGGGCCAAAAATGAAAATTAAAATTAAAAAGTTGAGCTACTATTGGCCGATAATGTTCGACGACTGCGGCAAGTATGCCAAGTCGTGTCAACAGTGCCAAGAGCATGCAACGGTCCCCAGGCGGCCTCCAACATAGCTACATCCAACAGCACCCAGTTGGCCTTTCGCCCAATGGGGAACAGACGTTGTGGGTCCATTCCCACCATCCTCTTCAGGATGTGAGTACATCCTGGCAATAACAGATTACTTCTTCCGCAGGGCGGAGGCTATAGCCTTGAAAGAAGTGACAAGAGAAATTGTGGCCTGGTTCATCCGGAGAAATGTAATATTTCGGTTCGGCATTCCCAACCAGATCGTCTCAGACAACGGAAGCCACTTCCGGAATCAAAAGGTCTATAAGCTGGCCGAAAAGTACAAGATTGACTAGAGAACATCCACTCCATACAACCCGCAAGCAAACGGGTTGGCAGAAGCATTCAATAAAACACTCTGCACCCTCCTGGCAAAGATTGTCAGCTCTAATAAAAAGGACTGGGAAGACAAGATGAACGAGGCACTATGGGGGTACCATACTGTCTACAAAACCCCAACAGGTTCCTCACCCTTCGCTTTGGTGTACGGCTCTGAAGCAGTCGTCCCCATTGAATTAGAAGTACCCTCATTGTGGGCCACAATTTAGCATGGCTTGGTCAGAGACGACCAAACAAACATCGAGCGAAGACTGTAGGAGCTCTCCAACTTAGAAGGGAAGTGACTCCAGGCCCAGCAGAACATACAGGTTTACCAGGCCAGCATAGCCCGCGCCTTTGACAAGTTTGTCAAGGGACGCAAATTCAAGAAAGGCGACCTCATGATGGTCAAAAGAAAAGAGGTCATGACTGCTAATCATAAAGGCAAGCCAAATGAAAACTGGCTCGGGCCATATGTTGTCTAGAAAGTCTACAAAGGACGTATGTGGTCATCAACCACAGGGGGGAGGCTCAATTCGCACCCCTCAATGGAAGACATTTGAAGCTATATCACGCATCACTTCCCCAATTTGAGGAACAATTAAAGCCAGCGCCTCATGCGGAACAAGAATATTTCTTAGATCTCCCGTGAGACTATGCAATGTCCATTCAAAAAAAAAGAGAGAGAAAGAAAAAGCCGCCATAGCATAATGTCCTTTTTAATTCTTCTTTGAAATCTCATATCAACTATGGAACATTCTATACCTTGGTTACTTGATCGTGAAACCTGTTATTGAAATTGAAATTATTGGCCGACATTATTGTTATACTTGTAGAAGTAGCTAGATTTATAACGTGAAGATGCAGATCGGGCACTGATTGTGTCCAAGGGCTCCATGCTAGCCCCCTTGGCTGATTGTCAAAAACGTGCTATAAACCATGGGGTACGATGATATTGGCGTCGCATTATGCTGGGAGTACTTTCTTTTATAAATGAGTGAAAATCACGAGACAATCTAGTGAAATTACATTCTTACGTGTTAAGTGACTTTCTAGTGCATAGCCTTTATGGTTATGAAAAGTACATTCTTATTATATTCTTGTTCGTGAAAGGCCATATTTACATTCTTGTCATGTGCTTGCTCTATCCTGCTCGTGTATCTTTGATCTTATCTTGTTACTTGTGCTACTTTGGTTTACACCATATGTTCTATCACATTTCCTTCATTTAGAACAAAAATGTTAATCATTTAAATATTATCTTCATGTTAATGCGAAGATACCTACTGGGCAAGTGTGCTCATACCAACTTTCTCAATTTTCTAGGAAGTATAAATGAATCAGATTCAGAATATACAAGTAGCAGGTCCGACAGTGAATGAAGGTCAAATGGATCGAGAGAAGCCATAGTTGTCAAATGTCTAGTCCAGTTTTATTGTAATTTTCTAATTTTCTCTAGTCTATAGTGTAAGAAGGTCAAAGTTAAGGATACTATGTAATTTGATAATTATGATGGAATAAAGTGAAAATTTAGTTAATTACTTGTGTAATTACTTTTATGTGACTGTCTTGCACTCTGATTTTCTTACTTACGAGAGGCTTACCATGCTGGCTATTCACGTTCCTGATATTCCTTCTGCTGTATCAAAAAGCTCGGGGCATGACACCAGTATTCCAGCTACAACGCCTACACAGGCCAGCCGATCGGCCCTTATTCCAGTCCTAGCATCTCGGCTACAACTCCATCAAAGGCCAGTTGGTCAGTTTCCAGCTCCAGCATTCTGGCTACAGTACCTTCACAGCCCAGCCGCCCAGCTCTAGTCCAAGTTCTAGCCCTAGTATTCTGCCTACAACGCCTTCACAGGCCAGCCGCCTAGTTCCAGTCCCAGTTCCAGCCCCAGTATTCCGGCTATAATGCCTTCACAGGCTAGCTGCCTAGTTTTAGTCCCAGTTCCAACCCCAATATTCCAGCTACAACGCTTTCACAGGCCAGCCGCCTAGTTCTAGTTCAAGTTTCGGTCGCACTTTTTGGCTATAATACCTTCAAAGGCCAGCCGTCCAGCTCCAGTCTCAATATCCCAGTCGCAACGCCGTCGAAGGCCAGCCGCCTAGTCCAGTTCCAGTTTGTTGAACCCCTTGTGTGATAATTCTACTTGTTGGATTTTGATGATGACCAAACACTATATAAGTCTAGATCACATGTTGGAAGAATAAATTTGATTAAACTCATTTTGGACTACTTTACTCTGTAATTATCTTTTTACAAGGCCAAGGATGCATGGTGGCAGAAAATAAAACATCCATCTGGAATCATGATATGTTTTGCTGTCATGAATAGATGTGGCCGATTTTCAAAGCCATTCATTCAACTCATAGCAGTCTAGCATAACAAAGTACAAAGTTTGTGTCTGCTTCCACATGCAGCGTGTTGGAGCATTTGGCGTGAGCGGAACGACATGCAGGGGAGCCCAGTTATACTGAAAAGAAAGTGAGAAGAAAAGGACGCAACATCTAAATTCAAGTTGGGGGGGAGGGGGGAGAAACAGAATTGCCAATTCCACTACGATAGAATAAATTGTACTGATAAAATAGAATGTTATGCCGCAAGTGCCAACCACATGTTGGAGAAACTACAGTCCTTTAATTCGTAAGATCAGTATTGGGTCAAAACCAATCATCTTGCAGTTCCATAAGTGCAGCCTTCCCCACTTGCTTGAGAAGTGCACAGACATTAAGGCCCAGCTTCCAATGGATCTGTGGGTTGACCTTTGCAAGAAACAATTAAAATTTACAAAACCATCTTCACTTCTTGTTAGTCATGCTCATAGTTGCCATCTGCCTTTGTGGAAAACCTTAATGCCCATGAATCTAAATGCCTTCCTGGGCTTTGGAAAGGTGGACGCAAACATCCCTTAAGCATGCAAAGGGGCCTGTGCCTAAGCAGTGACTAGGCCAGTTTGTGGGCCAATTAAACCAGGTCCACAAAGACCCCAAACCCTACATAAAAATATGGTGTCAGGACAACCCGGACCCCTATCTTGAATCACTTCACCCCCTTCATCTCATTCCTTCTGCATCTTGCACTCTTTGTTCATGTCTTCCTTGCCATCTCGTCTCCTCCAACCCTAAGCAAAGCAGTCCGATGCCAACACCGACAATCAGGCACCTTGGCACTGATTATGAGCATGTACTCCAGTAATGATGTTGAGAAATGAGGCAACGAGTCCCCATCGTTGATGTTCATAGAGCTCGAGTCAATCAACTCCACAAGAACCCCTCCGACCACCCTGAAGATGAAGCTCGATACTCCAAGAGGCACAACACCGGCAATGTGCTTCTACCAACCATTTTAAGTCCTCACAGGGCCTATCATCTGTCTGTGTCTCTGTGCGATACAAAGATAGTGACAGACAGGAACCCAATGTCTTCTTGCTCCCCCTTTTCTCTTCATCTGACAGACAGCAACCCACTATCTTCTTAATCCGCCTTCTTATCTCTTCTCTTCATCAATTCAACCCCAGGGTTGGCAGTATCTGCTGAAACCGATACATTTCGGTCGAAACGTATGGATTTCGGCCGGGACCGAAACCGATATGGACCCTTTATTTCTTTGCCCCAAGGCACTCCATCGAAATAGATTCTCATTTTACATTTTTAGGTACCCAAGATTTCTTAGGTCCTAAATTGTCAGTGGCACCTTTGAAGGGTGCTATCCACATTTTCTGAGCTTTCAAATCATCAAACAGTATTAAATAGTAATTGTTCATAGAATGCCCAACTTAACCACAGTAGTGACATGATAAACCAGATTTTGAATTCTTTTTATGCATGAAACAAATTAAAACTTTTAAATCCCTTGTAGGATTATGGCCGCGGAACGTGCATAATGGCGTGAAATGCACCGCACTGTTCAGGTTCTTACCCAGGCGTTACAACAAGTGGCGCGGGGTGGAGCAAACTGTGGGGCAGGTGATCTCCATAGAGACTTTCGGAACATGAACCCACCTAAGTTCATGGGCTCTTCCGACCCTAATGATGCAGAGAATTGGTTAAAAGAGATCAAGAGGATATTCTGTGTCATGCAGTGCACGGATGATGAGAAGGTTTTATTTGCTATGTTCTAACTAGAACGAGATGCAAGGTGTTGGTGGGAATCTATTGAAGCTACTTTACTAGAGGATAATGTTACCTGGGCTGAATTTGTTGATCACTTGAACAATAAATATTTCACCGACCGCGTCCAAGAGAAGAAGGCTGTAGAGTTCACCGCTCTTAAGCAAAGGACTTGGACTTTGGCCGAGCATGAGGCCCAATTCTCAAGACTATCTAGGTACGCACCTTACTTGGTGTGTACAGAAAAGATGAAAGCAAGGCGCTTCTTAAATGGGCTTCGGCCCCAATATATCACCCAGCTAGCACCGATGGACATCCAGGTATATCTGGAGATAGTTCGACGTGCGCAACTGCTAGAAGATGCCACGAAATTGTGTGATAAGATCTATGGGAAGGACAAGAAGGAGAATGTCACGAGCTCCAACAATGCCAAACCCTCCTTTAACAAGAAGCGACCCTCTAATGGAGGAGAGTCCTCCAAGGAGAAACCCAAGCAAAACAACAAACCCTTCCCTATCACCACGCCAACTAAAGAAAATTGCAAGTATTGCGACAAGGCTGGCCATAAGGCCAATGAGTGCTGGGGGAGATTGGGAGCATGTCTCTGATGCAGAAGTCAGGGGCACAGGATTCCTGATTGCCCTCTACTGAATGAACAGACTAAACCGACAACTGAGGAAGAAAAGCACCCAGCAAAGAAGGAAGGACGTCCCCAAGCTCTACAGGAGACGGAACCAACTGAAGGTGGATTGGTGGAAGGTATTTTAACCATTTGTTCTAAGTCTGCTCAAGTTTTGTTTGATACCGGCGCAACCCATTCTTTTGGTTCAAAGAAATTTACTGCTTCATTCTCTATGGAAGCTGAATGGATGAACTTGGTAATTTTCACTCCTCTAGGGAATGAGTCTGATATCACACACCATTACCCAAATTATAAGGTCATGATTAAAGGCCACAATTTGCTTGCCAACCTAGTGTGCCTAGATTTGAAGGAATATGATGTCATTCTAGGTGCCGATTGACTGTCCACCCATCAGGCAACCGTAGACTGCCAGAATGGAAAAGTAACCTTTGTAGATTATGCAGAGTTAACTTACATTACTCCTCGGAAGAGATCACCAGTTATCTCGGCTCTTTGGGCCAGTAAACTTATCAACAAAGATTGCGTGGCATTCCTAGCATTTGTAACTGCCACGGAAGCTAAGGTGGCCAGATTAGAAGACATTCAAGTAGCTCGGGAGGTTCCTGATGTTTTCCTAGAAGATTTACCTGGTTTGCCACTAAGATGCATATAACCATCTAAGTTCTCGTTCCGCCTAGAACACAAGATCTTCAATTCGTAAAACTAAAACTCCCTGTGGATTCGACTCGGACTCGCCGTAGTACTACGTTATTTATTTTTATTGCAAGTTCGCTATTATTGAGATTCGTCGCATGTGTTTTAACGACAAACCTCACGACGCATCAGGTTACACGCGCCCTTGTCACAAGTAACATTGAACACCGGGCAGCACAAAGCCACCAGACTTAGGACAGTCAACTAGACCTGCTAAAATAATGATCCTTGAGTCACACAACTCAAGTCAAGACCATCGTACAAAGCGGCAATATGTCGTCAAATCAGCCTAGTCCCTAGGGTCAAAAGCCATTGTTCGGAGAAACTTGCGCTGTGCGAGGACAACCCTTTGCCCCCACGCAAACACACGATGACTCGATCTAGCATAAGAGAAAATCCCAAGCAAGTAGGGTCATCCTGACCCTCTAAATTAGTGGGGCATGTTAATCGAGAATCAACAATTGATTCGAATACAAAAAATATGGTCTTGGCCCTCACAAGGCGTCCAAGACACTCATAAGGTCAAAGGTCGACCAAAGGATCATAACCTGGTCGATCTAGGACCAAAATGACAGAACAAGGTGAAACAAACCAGGTCGCGGTTGTCACCAGACCGCCATCTATGTGCAGAATCAGATAACAGTCAAGAGCAGACCGCTATCACCAAGGGAACCATGTAGCGGTCAAGGCCAAATCACCATCTGCGAAAAGAACCAGGTGGCCTGCAGGGGAAAGAAGGTCGCGGTTATTAACGGACCGCTACCTCCAAATAGTGGCTAGGTCATGGTCAACAGTAGATCGCCACCTTTCATGAATAGGGGACACGAGGTTGCATCGACGCTTCCCAAGGTGGAGTTGATGCCGCCCAAAATGTGGTTGCAAGATGACTTGGAAAAACCCGATCGTTCCATGCCCCAATCATCCCAAAATGATAGGAAAACAACCAAAAATGCATTCCATGCCTTCCACAAGTCGGAGGGACTCCAAAACCCCACAAAACAACTAAGAAAGAGGCGATTTCCTCAAATCGACCCAAAATGACTCAGATGGACATCCGGCCTCATACCGTCCCCAAATCGCAAGTAAATACAACCAAATTGACGGGAATCTAATCCCGACAAGCCGTAGAATAGAAATCTAGCATTTAAACCAAGAAATATTGCCCAGATTGGCAGATTTGTCTCACACACCCCATAGCATGCTTTTGCCCTTAAAATGGAAAACTCGCTCAAACTCATGCTAATCGATACGAAATTCAAGGGAAATGTAGAACGAAGGGTAGGGAATCCATCCCCCTACCTCCACTGACGATCTGCCATGTCGAAAATGCCAATCCACGTGAAAAATGTCACTCGAACCCCGCCAACGCTTCGAATCCACGAATGGGATTGCATCGCACCACACCTCGATCCATGCTCCATCCACACGCCATGCCGCCTCCACGTCGTCTCCACGTCGTCCAGCATCTCCTCCGTCGGCCGCTCGAAGAAGAGAGGGCCTTCAGCTTTCGCGCTTCCGTAGAAGCAGACTTTCAGACTTAAACAATCGGGACGATCAATCAATCAGGCTCTCATCTTTCTGGATGTTTCTTTCTTTCTCAAGTAGGGAATTTCAGCACTGGCAGAGGATTTAGATCTTCTCTCTCTTCTAGTCAGCTCAATTCCCCCCCCCCTCATCCTCTAAGCTTTCCGATCCCCTTTTATACGTAGATGTTGGGTGTGTGGATACCATGTTTTCCGCCCAAGCTTTCACGCAGATTTGATCCTTCGAGGTTCCACGTGTCAGAATCATGATGCTGTAGTAATCCACATGGCAAGATCTTCTGATCCGCTCCTTGCCATGGAACACGTGTCCAGACACAACCTCCTTGGAATCACGTGCCAGCACTTATCTTCTACGAGTAGGAGACAAAGTGTGCCTTTTTGGTTTTAATTAAATCCTTGAAAAAATTATAGTCAAAGTGTAGTCAAGACAAAAATACATTGACTTTGGTTTGGTCAAATGAAATAAAGAAAGAAGCATCGACCTTAGAAAGCCTATGTGCATACTACAGGCACAAGCACCTACCTGGAAATGCACAAACCTTGTGTGTATGCATGATGCAAACCATGCACTGACCTAGGTGCGTATAAAAAGAAACTTGCACTGACCTTTACATGATCACAGTAAAAACTACACCGACTCTGCATGTGCTTCTACAAAACATGCACTGACTACGAAGTGCACCGTCCTTATATGCACTGACCTGACCTTTCAAAGACTAAGATGTGCACAAACTCTAAATAGTGAAGTGCACGGACCTTATATGTACAGATCAAAAATATGCACTGACCCATGCACACATATGCTAGAAATGCACAGATCGAGTTTTGCCTGATAAAGAAATGTGCAACGACATTGTTAAGCACAAACCAGATGTGCACTGACTTCATTCCTTGAAGCATAAATGTGCACAGACCATATTGGACACTAGCACCGACCTTAGTGATGAAAGTGCACAGGCCCTCTTATACCTTTGGCCTGGATTAGAAAATGTGCGCCGACCCTGGTTATATGCAAACTGGTAATTAGCACCGACTATGGAGGAACAGTGAAGTGCACCGACCTTACGTTCAAGAGACACAACATGCACTGACCTTCATGATCGATATCATATGGGATGCACCGACCTTAATGCAGTCTACCAAAGTGTGCACCGACTTCAAGCCATGCAAACTTGTGTGCTGACATATATGTACCGACCCAGTATGCATTACTACAGTAACTCGCACAGACCTGACTAGTGTATGCACTGATGTTAGATGTGCACTGATGTTACATGCTAAAGAAGAGCATGCACCGACCTTGCATGCGTTAAAGGCAGGACATGCACCGAGCTTAGATCGCCAAGATGAAACTATCACCGACCCTTTTCCCATATGTGTGATACAGACATGATGACTCCCGTAACTGATTTCTTATAAAGACTAACATTGAACTTATGGTGTTTGTCATCATCAAAACCATAGGGATACAATAGTAGCAAGATCCCTCAAAATCCTTTGAATCGGTCTCTTGAAACGACAAGCTGGCAGACTGATATAGGGAGGCCCAGACAGTGAAGGCTCCCACTGCGGGAGGGAAGGTCCTCTCTGGGACAGTCGGTATTGGGGCATCCTCCCCGAGTACCGCCACTTCTGGGACCCCGTCGGTTGGCTCGGAGTGGACCGCCTCGCCTTGCGCATCGACAGCCTTGGTCGGCTGGGATGGGGTCGCCTCACCTCTCGACCCCTTGGCCTCGACCGGCTGGGATCGAGCTCCGCCATCCTGCGCCCCAATGACCTTAGTAGGCATCCCAACGTCGGTCGCCCCTACCTAGAATGCATCCACCTCGACCGCGACTCCTCCTGCCTTGACGGCCCCCTCTGATTCTACAGTCGAGAGAGCTAGTGGCGCGCCCTCTTCGATGGGATGAGCAGCCACTGCCTTTCTCGCCCTCTTCCTCTCAACAATCTTGACATTCATCGAAGATCGCAACATCTTTTCCACGGGGTCCTTATGCTTGGCCCTGCAACGCTCAAAAGATCCATCCTGAGCTAGCTGCTTACCCTTGTCCCGGGCACGAGAAGTACTCCCGGACGCTTGAGGTCCACCAGGAGTAGGCATCTGCTCCTCGTCGAGGATCACCTCCTCAGCCGGTGATGTCTCTTCATCAGCCACTCGCCTTGAGTCTGAGCAGACAAAAGAGTACTATCAGAAGAAAAGCTGGATAATCTGACCCAACATCAAAATCAGGCCCTGAAGCCCTTACCTCGAGGCTTCACCATCCCAGAAGGATACTCCTCAACGTTGGCCTCAGTCATCAACTCAGCGGTGGATCCGCGATTCTCCTAAAGAAGGGAAGCCATCTTCTCCACCTCCGGGGAAATCACCGCCAGATTTGGAGGGACGTTAGGGTGAAAATTGGGGATCAGAGGGAAATTTCAGGATCCAATGTCCAGGGCTGCACCCACCCAAAAATACTGGGTCTTCCAGCCCTTGTAAGAAGAGTCTCTGGGGGAGAGGGTTACACAGCTCCTTCCCCTCCTCGCCTGAAGATAGAAGAAGCCTTTACCTGCATGGGCATGCTCCTTCAACTCAAAGAAGGCATGGAAGAGATCCAGCGAAGGCTCGATCCCACATGAACAACAAAGGAAAATGAAGGGGAATATGAAGGTGTACGAATTGGAGACCAACTAGACTGGAGCCAGTCGGTAAAATCGAAACAATTCGACAGCAAAATGGTGAAGAGGAAGGCAGAACTCGCACTTCTAGGCCAAGAGAAAGGAACAAAAGAGGCCAGAGCGAGTGTCCAGACTGTACTCATGGGGCTCCGTTAGAGAGAAATAGTACTTCCACGGTAGCCCATATTGGCACTCCAGCCGCTTTACCTCGTCCTCAGTCAGCTCGCTACGCAGAGGTTCCGCTAGCGCCATAAATGTCCGAGAGGCCCGCCCAACTTCTGGCACCTCGGCCTCGGGATGTTGGTCCACCATGGAGCAACCAGGAGAGCTAGAAGAGGAAGAAGAGGACATTGTGTCGGATGACTCAGGGGGAGGTGGAAGTTGGCAAATCATCACCATCGTAATCTCTGCAAGCTCCGTGAAGGCCACCGCCACTCTTTGCCCTTCAGGGTCAACCTCGCGGCGCATGAGCCTTTCGTAAACACAAAGAAGGTGGAAAAAATCCTAGACGATGGAGGTTAGGAACGACAGCACGCGCTATGCTTATAAACCCCCGGGGGAAGCGGTGCGACGTTCCAATCTTCAAAAGGAGGGCTCCACACATCAATTCACAAGAATTATCATCATTATGGGTGCATCCCCAGGGCCGCCGCGGCAAGTGGCCCCTGTCAGAGAAAATCTCCACTCAGCTCAAACCACTTACACCTACCCCAAATGCTACTCGACCGAGCCAAACCTTGGCTCGGGAGTAGGAGGGGGACAAGTGGAGAGGGGGATTTCTACTGTCCAAATAGAGCTACCAAAAGAGGTCCCAACAGACCAAACGAGGCCCGACTCCTACAAGTGACACCCCCTCCGAGGGCCCACTAAGCCCAATAACTCACTCGGATTAAGCACTTCCTAGGCGACCTTCGGGTTCGGAAGTCTGAGCGTCAAGTCGATCGGGAAGCCACTACGAGGCCTTATGCATCCCACCCGAGCCTTGCGCCTATCGCTCGGGGAAACCCCCTAAAGCTAGCGCCATATGATCAGATCGACTGACAGAAGCTTATCCATGCGACCGTTGCATGCCCTTTAGGAGCTGGAGATCGTGGAGATAATGACGATTAAGAGCCCTCACGCCTTAACAATCCCACAAAGGAGACGTAACCTCCCTTGAAACTCCTCGCCTCATAGGGCTCCTACGTTCATGGGTGGCCATATAAACCTGGGAAACCCTCTTGCTAAAGGTAAGCGCTATTAAGCGATATCGACCCTGAGCTAGAGCCATTTCACCACTTGGTGGAGAGGAATCTCACACCCTCATCTCCTTCCCTTTCTCCCTTGCACCCAAGCTCTACTTCCATCGCTGACTTAAGCATCGGAGGGTTTACCCTGGGGATTCATCCCTGGGCACCTCTGACTCATTTCCCTCTTTGCAGTTCTAGCATTTGTGGACATCTTCCTCAGCTCAGGCACCACGTGAGATAATCCCTCTTCAACTTCGATATACAATATCATCCAGGTAAGGCAAATGCTGTAGCTGATACGCTCAGTAGGAAACTAGTGGGAAAGTTATCTTGTCTTCTGAAAGGTACAGCTGATCTTATTTCTAAATTTGCTCAGCTGAATTTAGACCTTGATATGAAGAAAAAGGACTACTTTATAGTCAATATCGGGACACAACCTACCTTCATTGAAGAGCTAGTCAAGTTGCAAGATAATGACCCGATATTGTTAGAAATCAAGGCCAATCTAGAGCAACGACCAGATTTTTCTATCACAAATGATGGAAGGTTGCTATTTAGAGGGCGTATGTGTATACCGAATCATGAGGATACTAAAAAGTTGATCTTAGAAGAAGCTCATAAGTCTAAATACACTGTTCACCCTGGTGCTACTAAAATGTATCAGGACCTTAAAAGAAATTATTGGTGGTCAAATATGAAGAGAGAAATAGCAGACTATGTGTCACGATGTCTTACTTGTCAACAAATTAAGGCAGAACACCAAAAGCCTGCTGGAAAACTACATCCCTTGGAAATTCTGGAATGGAAATGGGAGAGTATAGGAATAGATTTTATCATAGGACTGCCTGAATCAAGAGGTGGACATGATGGAATATGGGTAATTATTGACCGTTTAACAAAATCGGCTCATTTTCTACCCATTAAAAGTCGATGGTCTGTGGATGTCTTGGCTGCTATATATATAAAGGAAATTGTTAAATTACATGGTGTCCCTATCACCATTATTTCAGATCGAGACTCTCGATTCACTTCACAATTTTGGAAAGGACTACATTATTCTTTAGGGACCCGATTGAATTTTAGCATGGCATTCCATCCACAAATCGATGGACAAACTAAAAGGACAAATCAAGTAGTAGAGGATATGTTAAGAGCATGTGTTATAGACTTTGGTGGAAGCTAGCACGACCATTTACCTCTAGTGAAATTTGCCTACAACAATAGCTACCAAGCTAGCATTCGAATGGCACCATTTGAGGCATTATATGGAAGAAGTTGTCGTACAACTATATGCTGGGATGAGGTTGGTGAAAGATAAATTCTAGGCCCGGACCTTGTTTGAGAAACAACTGACAAAGTGAAGGTGATAATAGAAAAACTCAAGATGGCCCAAGATCGACAAAAGTCTTATGCCGATAACTAAAGGCGAGACCTGAAATTTCAGGTAGGAGATCATGTATTTCTCAAGGTTTCCCCTAGTCGTGGTATTCGCAGATTTGGTATTAAAGGCAAGCTCACACCAAGATTCATTGGCCCTTTTGAAATTCTTGAAAGAGTGGGAGAAGTGGCATATCATCTAGTATTACCTCTATAGCTGGTAGGAGTTCATGATGTATTCCATATCCATCAATCAAGATATACACATGTTACTCAATGAAACACATACACACACAAGCACAATCATTTTGATATCATTAAAATCAAACACCAAACATCAACTAGGGGATGCAACAGCGCATATCATAGTTGCATAACTGTGTACAATCAGAAAAGAATTTGTGCTTGATTAAAACCACTGCACACAGTGAGGGCGAGCTGAGATAAGCTGGTCAGATATCTTGGTATATCACTGTGCTGATAAGAAAGCTGAAATGTTGATTTGAAAATGGGCTGAACATCCTATCTGTATAAGGCTATCAGGTCGATGCATAATGGAAGATGCCTCGACCTTGCCATGCTAACAGGTCGACACATATGGTTTGTGCACTGACCTTACCATGCAAGCAAGTCTATGCATATAATAGAAACATCAACCTTGGTTCTCTGGTCAATTGAAGCTTTTGAGAAAAAAATCTATCTTACTGTAGAGAATGAGTCACCTATCCCTGAGAGCAGTATTATAAGAGATGAAATGTTACTGCTAAGGATAGTCTGGCTATAATGCAAGTCATGTTTAAGTTAGTAGGTCAATGCTTTGAAAAGTTACACTGACCTTACTGAGCTAGAAGGTCGATGCTTATGTGTAAACTCTGCCCTTACTACACTCAGAACAAGCTAAAAGTGTGTGTGTTGTTGGGCTATACAAAAGGCTGATGATTAGATGGAAAGCTAGTAGGGCTAAGTCCATGGGTGTCTACAAAACTGTCCTAGTCTTAACCCTGCTTCTATGTGGCCTTCTGTCATACTTCTCTTACTCATCCTTCTTTCTTGATTTCACAAATTCCATTTTCTTATCTGAATTCTATGACAAGTCTTTCCCATTGCAAAAATGACATTGCATACATTCATGGGGAGTATGTCATTAGAATCTATCATTCAGGGGGAGTAAAGCTTTGAACTCTGTCATGTTTACTAAATCTTAAACTGCTAGTTTCTAAGACCACCCAGATCCAAAGAGTAAGTTGCTGGACTATATAGAAAATATGATTTTCTATCTATGAAGATTAAATCCCACCTTAAGTATTCAAGATTATCCTTGATAGCATCTTCAATGGTCTTAAAACATTCTAAAACTGGAATTGTTCAGTTGATTACTAGAAATCTGAAAACTATAAGTAATCAGGCAATCTAGTAAAGGATCTTGCTCTTATATTGTTCATAAGCTATTTTTATGTAAATATGTTATAAAACCAGGGAATACGCCATTAAGTAGGTATTGTAGAAAGGCAGAGCAATGACAAAATTTTGAGAAACTGACCGTCTAGATCAATAAAATTTAGAGGTCATGTCATGATAAAATAAGCTATCTATGTTCATAAGCATAAAGGTAAACTGCGCTGAGTAACCAAGGACTCTGGTGTCTGATAAACATGTTTCTCTGAGTAAAAAAGCGTAGTCATACCAGAATGCTCTATTAAGAAAAAGAGAAGAAAATTAAATATATATATATATATGGTTGACTCTGGGTTCCACTTCGAAAACTGAAAAAATGGTTTGAATTCAATATAAGATGGTTTTTAAATCAGCTTTGCCACCCCCCCACCCCTCCTTTGGGTGACCAGCCTCTCGTAAATGATCCAATTGCCTTCCAATCCCTCAATGCCAAGTTGGATACCCTCGTCAAACTAATGTGGGCCCAAGTGGCTAGGGAGGAATGTTCACAACATTCACGGTCAGGCCCCCCTATCTTGAGGCTTCCCGGTGAACAGTCAAAGACCGCTTCATTCCTCAGGAAGGCCGCATCATCCATAGCACGGCGGGCAAACCTTCCCACTTCTCGCCTCAAGCCACCGTGCAAGAGGTTTCCTCCAACCCTCATTGGAGGGAAGGTGAAGCGTGCCCACCCACTCCCCCAACAAATGCAGTTGGCCTTGGTCTACACCAACATGAGGGCGATCGCGAGCACACCAGGAACATCTCGGGACCTCCTCACACTCATCCAGAGCTCTCCCTTCAACTTTGGGATTTCAAGCGACATTTTGTCTAGTAAGAGAGGGCACTTTAGGCCCTCTAGCAGAGCTCTGCCACCAAGGAGGAGGAGGAATGGTCCCCGTTCTCCTCTGACATCTTGAAGGCCAGACTATCCCCACAGATGTCCCTTTCGACCTTCAAGTCTTATGATAGTCAAGGTGGCCCGATCGACCATTTTAATAGCTTTGATGCCCTCATGACTCTCCAGGGGGCATCTGATGCCATTAAGTGTCGAGCCTTTGTCACCACATTGGTACAAGGTGCTCAGGCATGGTTTCGAGCCCTCACTCCTGGAAGTGTCACCAGCTTCTGGCAGCTTGGATGACTCTTTAAGGAAAGTTTCGTCAAGAACGGCCCCCCTAGGTCAATAGCAGGATTGCTAGCACTAAAGTAAGACCAGGGGGAAAAGTTGTAAGCCTATATAAACCGCTCTAAAGTAGAGGCCTTTCGCATCCCCTGCCTTGATGTGGCCTCTGCTATCACCGTGCTGACTGGAGGGACCCACGACGAAGGACTCTGGTGAGAACTAGTGCTCCATCCTCTCACCACCCTTGCCGACCAGATGACTATAGCATTGCGCCATACTGAATGCGAAGAGGTCCTCATTGCTTGTCGTGACCCCACTAGCCAACAGAAGGAGGGGAAGAGAAAAAGATCGGTCGAGCAAGCCTCTAGCCAGTGGAAAAGGAGGAACCATGAGGGTGACCGCAAGGACCCTCTAAGGTAGTTTGAACAACCCCACTAACTGCTCCCGTCTATAAGATCTATCAGGAGATTAGAGACTCTGGTCTCCTCCACCGGCCCAAACCCATGAGGGTTGACCACCGCCAACACAATCAATGCAAGCACTGCCAGTTCCACGATGACCATGGCCATCATACGAGTGATTACCAACAGCTGAAGGATGAGATTGAAAGTCTTATCCGTCGTGGGCACCTACCCTAGTATGTGGTCGAGCGTCAGTGTCACGCCCCGACATGAAAAATCAGAACGCGATAGTAGAAAGAGTTAAAATATGTTGATTTCCAAACATGTTGTGCTTTGGGTTGGCAATTAAGCATCTCCAAACATAATACAATAATTTAAGGAAAAGAATTAACCTTAAATAACCATTTATTTCAACTAATAATGAGGACGAATGGTCCGAGTTAGGGGGATACTGACTGGTCTAGCCGATGGTGACAAGGGTGAGTGCTGGTTTGTTCATTGACATTAGTTAAATGTCGAAGCAAGGAGGGGTTTATTCATTAACGGGGATGAATGGTCCGAGTTAATGGAATACTGACCGGTCTTGCCGATGATGACAAGGGTCAGAGCTAGTTTGATCATGGGCATTGGTCAAATGTCAAAGTAAAGAGGGGTTTATTCATTAACGAGGATGAATGGTCTGGGTTAATGTGATACTAACTGGTCTTGTCGATGGTGACACGGGTCAATGCTAGTTTGTTCATCGACATTGGCCAAATGCTGAAGCAAGGATGGGTTCATTCATTAACGGGGACGAATGGTCCGAGTTAATGGGATACTGACCAATCTTGCCGATGATGAAAAGGGTTAGAGCTAGTTCTTTCATCGACATTGGTCAAATGTTGAAGCAAAGAGGGGTTTATTCATTAACGAGGACAAATGGTCTGGGTTAATGGGATACTGACTAGTCTTGCCGATGGTAATAAGGGTCAGTGCTGGTTTGTTCATTGACATTGGTCAAATGTCAAAGTAAAGAGGGGTTTATTCATTAACGAGGATGAATGGTCTATGGTATTGGGATACTGACTAGTCTTGCCGATTGTGACAAAGGTAAGTACTAGTTTGTTCATCGACATTGGTCAAATGTCGAAGCAAGGAGGGATTTATTTATTAACGGTAACGAATGGTCCAGGTTTATGTGATACTGACCGGTCTTGCAGATGATGACAAGGCTCAGTGCTGGTTTGTTCATCGACATTGGTCAAATGTCGAAGCAAAGAGGGGTTGATTTGTTAACGAGGACGAATGGTCTAGGTTAATGGGATATTGACTGGTCTTGCCAACGGTGACAACAGTTAGTGCTGGTTTGTTCATCGACATTGGTCAAATGTTGAAGCAAAGAGGGGTTTATTCACTAACTATGACGATTGGTCTAGGTTAATGGGATACTGACAAGTATTGCCACTGGTGACACGGGTCAGTGCTGGTTTGTTCATCGACATTGGTCAAATGCCGAAGCAAGGAGGGGTTTATTCATTAACGGGTATGAATGGTCCTGGTTAATGGGATACTGACCGGTCTTGCTGATGATGATAAGGGTCAGAGCTAGTTTTTTCATAGACATTGGTCAAATGTCAAAGTAATGAGGGGTTTATTCATTAACGAGGATGAATGGTCCGGGTTAATGGGATACTGACTGGTCTTGCCGATGGTGACAAGGGTCAGTGCAAGTTTGTTCATCAAGGCGGGGTTTATTCATTAATGGGGACGAATGGTCTGGGTTAATGGGATACTGACGAGTCTTGTCGATGATGACAATGGTCAGAGCTACTTTGTTCATCGACATTGGTCAAATGTCGAAGCAAAGAGGGGTTTGCTCATCAATGCGGATGAAAGGTCCAGGCTAACGGTTTATTGACTGGCCTTGCGGATGATGACAAGAAACAATGTTGGTTTTTTCATCAACATTGGTTAAATGCCAAAGTAATGATAGGTTTATTTATCGGACGTGAGCAAGTCGGTGCAGGGGTTGAGTCAGTGCAAGAATTGACTGGGGTCAGTACAAGGTTGGACCAGGTCAGTGCAAGGCCAAACTGGGGTCGGCGCAAGGGTTGGTGGGCGAGGCAAGGTCCGTGCAAAGGCCAAGGAGGTCAGTGTAGGCAGGGCTGGGTAGGTGCAGGCTGAACCAAGATCAGTGTAGCTGGGGGGGTTAAGGTCGGTGCGTACACAAGGCCAATGCACTATTCTTCTTGCATTTGGTCAAAACATTAGTTTATTCCACTCATTAAGTCAACTCTGTCACTGACCCAAGGCCAATGCAAGTTGCACCAAGTACCAGCTAGGGTCAACACAAGGGGGAGAATGAATAGGTTGATTAAAGGGTTTTAAACCCTGAGGATGGAGTTGATTCGATGAAGCCATGCGAGTCGGCGGCGTCCCTCCGTCTTGGTGCAGTAACAAGGGGGGAGGATAGTGGAGGTGCCACTGTCTCATTGGGTTGAGACGGTGGGGTCGTCACCATCTCAGGGCGCGTAGGTGATGAGTCGGTGGAGGCGCCACCGACTCACAGCTCCAGGCTTTAATTGAATTTAGGCAACTCTGAGAGATTTTTGAGGTGTTTATTTGAGGAAATTTATTAAAGTTTTAAAGGGTTTGAAACCCTGTTGAAGGAACAACTTTAAGACAGACCCTTTTTATTTATTATCATTATTCCTTTTGTTTTTGCTAACAAAACTGTGCGAGGTTCATACTCCAGCATATTTTCAGTCACGTGAGGTTCTGGAGAAAATTGGGCAACATCTCCCCATGATGGGGGCTGTTCCAGAATTCAAGCGGATCAACACACAGGGAGACCGGTGTTAACCCATAAACAGTTGAGAGATCTCAAACAAAATGAGATTCCTAGAACAGGAAGTCCGTACATGTGAATCCTGAGGGCCGGCCTACGAAGGATTCGCACATGACCTCTGTGTAATATGAACGCAAGGGTCCATGTGTGGCCAGTTGGCCAATCAAGATCTGCACTGTGTAATGGGACTTCCAGGGGGCATGTCATTGATAGACAGACCCCCTGGAACCCATGGTCAGTAGATACTCAATGGGCCCGGTATGTGGCCAATTCGGCCAAGAATGTACCCTCCCCAGGGTCACTAACGCATGGTCTCAATCTTAGGGGAAGTAATTAAGAAATGCAGTGCTTTTACCCTTCTGGCACAGTGATAAAGCTCTAATGCCAACATCGGGATAGACATCATTATAACTCCCCAGAGTTAGAATGAGCGGTCCCCGCCCCTATGTTGGGCTCACGCTCATCATAAGGCGAATGAGAAGAAACAGCGAGAAGGGAGAAGGAGAATGACAACTAGAGTGAGTAAAATTGCTACGAAAAGTCAGAGGACCCGTCAGTGGGAGTCATGTTTGTGAATCAATTCATCAAATACTTAGGGGGAGAACAGGATAGCACCCGAGGGTGGTTGGATGAATGGAGGATGTAGCAGACCCCTGAAGCTCATTGCCAGGACGAGAGGGCACTCGGGAACCGCCTCAATTACATTACCCAGCTAGCGTCCCAATAGATCTACCCCAATTTAAAGAACTACAATAGTTATATCAGTGCAGAATTAAAATAAATTGCTACAAGTCTATCAGAGGCAGTAAATATTGAATAGATTCTCATGCCAACAAGAAGCACATAAAGCAGTTCACAGAACTAGCCAAAGAATTACTGTAAAATTGCAGATTGTAAGGAAAGAATTTCCAAATGCAGCAAGAGATGAATTTACTTCCGTAGATATCAAGGCAGTAGATAATTGCAGTTAATATTCATACCAACATCCAGGTACGGTACGATGGCCAGTCCAACAGAAAGTATAATTTAAAGTAGTAAAATATACCACATGCCAAGTGAACACTCGGCCCGGCGAGCTGGCAACTAAGAACCTCCACGTAACGCCCTCGAATCTCGAGGAAGAATCACCGCACCTAAAAATCAGGGGTGAGTCTTCTATCACTGGCTCAGTAGGGGTCCCATGGAACCCCAACCGAAAACAACGGTGGCACGGAAAGCAGCAACTACAGCAAGAACAAAGAATCCCTAAAACACAGTAGCCGATGAAACCACGGCTCTACATCTACTCCTACTGAAAAGGAGACCAACGCCCTGATCCCACAGTTGGGGGACCAACAGACTACGAATTGCCCTAGCCACGCTACGAGAAAACGCCACGACACCTCTGTCGTGGAGGCCCGTGCTCACATAGAAAGGCCCACACTGAAATCACACGATCCAAAAATGCTTTCACGACCTCACTGTCGTGGACTCTACATCGGCTTGGGAAACCCTCGGTGACGCTCACCAGAAACTCTAGACCTCAGCTTCGGGAAAACACCCGAAAACTACATGCAAAACCTCATCTCGTAGATGAGAAACTAAAACTCGAGTCACGACGAGCTCACATCATGTGACGGGAGTACCTGCCCACCAGAAGCAAGGCCAAATGCATCCACTGATGACTTAGTCCGCAGCCTCAGGTGTCTCCCTATGACATCCCAGGTGGAGACTGAGGCACCGTACAGTCACCAGTAACACAGAACAAAGACTAGTTGGGGTCGCGCTCGTTAGCACATGTCCTCTGCCCCCAACTACGCGTGCACACACAGACCATCTACTCTTGGTCGGGTCCTTTAGCTAGTTTTCCCCCCAGCCGGACTCAGGCTTCAAAGGCAAGGGGCCCTATGATAACCAGCCTAAAAATCATCTCACTCGGGTGATGCGGCATGGGGACGTGGACTCCATACCAATTTGGACTCAAACCTGAGACTCTATGCAAACTCGCGACTCGTCCCTAGCGAGGGAAGCGTGTGGATGTACGCGGTTGAGAAACCGACAACGTGTCACGGCTATCGACTTTTTCACATGCTCAGATCGAGTCACGGGGTGGGTTCCACTCACTCACTCACAACGACGTTGAAATTTGAATGAGCTAATTATCCTATCACTTGCAGCGGCATAAAAATATATATGAGGAAAGCAAATGCCAAAGTTGGGAGCAGACACGATACATCCATGCTCCGGGCGTGGGGAAGACAACCCCAGTCAAGATCCGTACTCCCGGTGTACAGTAATTAAATAATTATGTCTAGATCCTATTGCATCACGTGGGACCCAACATTTGCTTCTGGTGAAATTAGCCCAAAGTGAATTGATGTGCATAGAAAGCCATAACTATTTGACATAAAAGCATATCTGAGTGTCTAAAAGACTACGGGTGCCCAATCCACCTTCAGCAACAGGGCAACAAATTTTCTCCCAAGAGACCCATTACTTTCTATGAGCTGTTTCAAGCCCTTGCCAGAAGAAGTTAGCACAAATTTTCCCAATCTGATTGAGGATAGTGTAAGGAATGGAGGCAGCACTTGCAGTATACATAGGGATGGAAGCTAAAATTGACCGAATTAAAATAGCTCTTCCTGCCTGAGAGAGTAACTTGCTTTGCCAGCCAGCTAGCTTGGCATTAACTTTATCCAACAGATACTTAAAATGAGGGGTTTTGACTCTTCCTTTGAAAAGTGGAATGCCCAAATACTTAATGCTACCTGTTTTATGCTGATAACCAGATAGTTGACATATGCGATCAATAGAGCAATGAGGCATCCATTTAGCCACCATGAAGCAACTTTTATGAGCATTAATCCACTGGCCAGAAGATAATTCATATCTTCCCAGGAAAAGAAGTAGCTATTTAATCGAGGATATTCTGCCATTCATGAAAATAATAGAGTCATCTGCATAGAGTATGTGTGAAATAGGCAGAACACCACGAGGAAGATGATAGTGTTTACACAGTCTAGAGAAGAAAAGATGACTGATACCCCTGCTCAAAACTTCCTTGGCAAGAATGAACAGAGCAGGGGCTAAGGGATCCCCCTGTCGAACACCTCTTGAGGACTTGAAGAAGCCATGGATATGCCCATTTAAAGATATAGAAAATCAGCAGTTAACCAACAATTGAGCAATTAGTGAAACAAACCTATTAGAGAAACCAAATCTTTTCAGTACCAAAAAAATGAAGTCCCACTCCATACGATCATATGCTTTAGCCATGTCAAGCTTGAGTAGCATATTGTGTCCTCTGACAGGTCTGTCAATTTCCATGAATAGTTCCTTGGCCAGCAAAAAATTATCTGTGATTTGTCTGCCACTAATAAATCCACTCTGCTCATTGGAGATAATCAAAGGCAGAATAGGACGCAGCCGATCACAAATGACTTTGGAAATAATCTTATAAGTAAAATTGCATAAGCTAATGGGCCTGAAATCAGCATAAGAAATTGGGTTCTTTACCTTTGGAATCAGACAAAGAATAGTAGAGGTGACACCCTGAGGTAAGCCCCATCCTTGAAAAAAGCTCTGAACAGCACTAATAACATCCACACCAATAACATCCACAGCAATGAGATGGAGTCCTGCCCTTCCCACTCCATATGCATTTGCATACATACATATAGTGTGCATGACTGAACTTCAGTATTAAATAAAATTTCATTGCATTGGCATGTGAATGCCCCTCATGACTGAACTTCAATCATAAGCAAAACTCCATATTCATTTGTATGTGAAGGGTTTCCATGAATACATATTCAAAGGTAAACACAACCCCATAAGCATGCTAATCCTCACATGGTGGCCTTTCTCGTGCCTTTGTATTCATCCACCAGAAAGGGGGGAAAGGTTCAGATACAAGATAGCTCATCTCAAAGTGAAAGGGGAAATACATTGAGGGGGAAAAGGAAAAGATACGTTAATGGGGGAGGCAGGAACTACAACGAAGGGGGAGGAATGAATACATCAGTGAGGGGGGAAAGGTGAGAGCACAAGCTCCTCCCCCCCAGGCTCACCTTACTTCTCTCACACTCACCCGCCTTCCTTCTTCACCTCCTCGGCGTCGGGGGCAGAGCTTCTCTTTTTTCTTCAGTGCAGCACTATGTAATTCTGGAATTTCTCTCTGCCTCTCCTCTCCTTTCCTTCCTTCCCTCTCTCTTTTTTTTGGTTGGTGGAGCATGCCTCATTTTATATGGGGGAGATCCCTCCTGAAGCCAACTCCTCCTTTTCCTCTTTCATCCCTTCCCGCTCGAAGGCTTCGAGCAGCCTGCAAATAGGGGCGGGGTAGAGTAGGGGCGTTGCTCACCTGGGATTGGCCGATGGCGATTGGTGGCAACGTGATGCTCGATGCAATGCTCGAAGACTCCCATTTTGGGGGGCTTGAGCGGTGCAGATGGTTGTCTATTAGACAGGTGCGGGTGTCCCTCCCATTTCAGTCGAAGACTGTCCCTCTTCGTTGGTCTGTTCAGTTGAAAATAGGGTATCAGATCAAAGATGAGACAGCCTTTGAACTGAACTGGCATGGGGGAATAACATTGGGTTAAACCGACGTAGCTAGGGGGCGTGCCGGTTTAGCCCACACATAATTAGCATGCCGCAGAGCAAGGGAATGGGAGGGGGTGCACCGATTTAAAGCCACTTGGTGGGGCGCTCTGGTTTAAGCACTGGCAGCGCCGATTTAAGTATTGAGAGACTCGATCCCAACTTCGTGGCAATTCAGACGAACGCTTGCACTCACGCGATGCTTTAGTTGCAAGGCACTGCCTCTGAGGTGTTTAAATTGAAGCTTCTAAGCCCTGACTTAGGACTTCGAGTGATTTCTGGCACATGCCGAACCCATGTCCAAATTCTGAGTTTTCTCTCGATTCAGCCTTCGGCATAGCTAGTTGGAGAGTTGTGGCCATATCTTCAGCTTGAGGGGCTTCCTTATCAGGTAGCAGACCACCAAGCACGTTCTTGTCCTGATCGGGCAAGGTATGGGGTTTATTCGGCATTTCCATCTTCGACTTGCTCTCAGATGAGGAGACGTACATGCCGTATGATCATCATCATCATTTTTGACGTCCACAAATGCCCCCCACTCATGGGTGGCGAAAGCGAGGGACGAGTGCACAGGGCCCACGAGTGAAGAGTTCTTTGATAAGATGTTTGTAACGACCCAGAGATCTGGATACCGGTAAATTGATACCAAGACCTAGGGACGCCACCTAAGAGGCTGATGAGGCCCCATAAGGGTTGGGAAGTGTTGTTGAGGGGTTACATAACAAATAGAAATTACACGAGCGCAATATTAAATAAAGCATTCATTTGGACTTTAAATGGAAGCAAGTAAATATATCAGAGTGGTAAAATTTATACAAGTAGTCCAGATCCCTATATCACAAGTCCATGAACCATAACCGGCACCCGCCAACGCTCAGCCTCGAGCCCCAAACTCGCCACTGCGCCTTCACATCTCGTACCAGATCTAGGGCAACCACAGCCCAATCCAAGAAGATCCTCTGCTCATTCGAGCGCATCTTGACCAGAGCACCCGCTCTACCACTTTGAACCACGATCTCAAAGCTGCAGGGGCTAGATAAATCTCGAACTCGGATGGCCAAAACCAACAACAGCTCCCCCAGAGCACACTCACGGCCACTTATCCATGAGCAATCCTCGTCAGTCACTTGACCTCGCTATAATTTCTCGAATGTAGCACCACAGCAACACATTTGTCGGTAATCTCTGCCCAACACAGCACAACCAGGGCCACCATCGATGAGGGAGAAAGCTCTCGACCTCGATCCTTAGACCCCATGTCGACACTCCGATGATGACAGCAACCACCTTCACAGCGCCAACGCCACGCACTCACGCTCTCACGCGAGAAATCAAGTGGAAAATAAGCACAAAAATC
This sequence comes from Amorphophallus titanum, assembly GCA_024336825.1. NCBI lineage: Eukaryota > Viridiplantae > Streptophyta > Magnoliopsida > Alismatales > Araceae > Amorphophallus > Amorphophallus titanum. The sequence goes on along the minus strand of JANBPO010003674.1, from coordinate 568,769 downwards.
CTATGCAAGCTGCCGACTATACTGGACCTTACGGACTCTGATCACTGTAATATCTCAAATTCTCATGTACTTCCACAACTATAGCTCTGATACCAAATGTAACGACCCAGGATCCGAGTATCAAAAAGGAACCGACGCGACTCGAACCTCGTTCCGCCACCCGCGAGCCCGAAGACTCGAATGGGTTTAAGGATAGGTGTGGTGTACACAGAAATAGGAAATAGAACATGACAACAGATATAATAACAGAAATAAACAACTAACCATAACGGAATCTAGTCTAACAAAAGTACAGTCTAAAGCAGTAAAACGTACCAAATGCCAAGTGAACACTCGGCCCGGCGAACTGGTAACTAAGAACCTCCATGTAGCACCCTTGAACCTTGAGAAAAAATTGCCGCACCTGAAAACTAGGGGTGAGTCTCCTATCACTGGCTCAGTAAGGGCCCCGTGGAATCCCAACCAAAAATAATGGCGGTAACGGAAAGCAGCAACTACAAGAACAACAACAACAGCAGGAACAGTAAGACTTGGTGGCTGGTAAAATCTCGACTCTACAGCTACTCCTACTGTACCAGAATGGAACCCAACACACCGATCCCACAGTCGGGAGACCACCAGACACAAACCACCCTAGTCACTCTACTAGGAAAATACCACGACACCCCAGTCGTGGAGGCTTGTACTCACGCACTAAGGCCCACTCAGAAACCACGCGGTCCAAAATAGGGTCACGACCTCACCATCGTGAACTCAACGCCGTCTAGGGAAAAGCCTTCGATGATGCTCACCGGAGACCCTAGACCTCGACTCTGGGAAAACACTCGAACTACACATGAAACCCCATCTCGCAGACAAGAAATTGAAACCAACGACACGACAACTCACATCAGGTGACGGGAGTGCCACCCACCAGAAGCAAGGCCGGAGGCGTCCACTGACGACTTAGTCCGCACCTCAGGTGCCTGCCTACGATGCCCCAGGCGGAGGCTAAGACACCGTACAGTAACCATAGAATAAGGACTAGCTGGGATCATGCTCGTCAGCACGTGTCCATGCACAGTGGGGTTGAAAGTCTGTGTAGGTTTTGAAGACTAATGTCGACGCGTATTAGGAGAGGTCGGTGCATATGTGGGGTGGGTCGGCACCTTTGGTGGAGCAGAGCAGGTAGGGTCGACAGGAAGGCTGAGTCGATGCCTTTGAAAGGGAAAAGGGATAGTGGGAGGTGGATCAGCGCATTTGAATGGAACAAGAGTAGCTGGAGGTGGATCAATGCATTTGAAAAGGAAAGAGGTAGCGGGAGCGAAGCAAGTCGGCGTAGGGAACCACCGACCCATGGTGATTCGAAGCATGCAACGCCGACTCAATGGTTCCAAAGGGAGTGCACTCTCCGGCCAACGGGCGAACCTAGGCGAGTCATGTGGTTTATTCAGGTTTTACTGAGTTTGGGTTGGAATTATAGGGCGATTGATTAAGAAGATTATTACAATGGAGGCTCTGGAGGTCACCATAAACTTATAGTTTTAGAGCATTTCACATTGATCATAAAAAAAGGGTGAACGAATTTAGCAATCTTCTCAGTGTTTGTCGCATTCAGATTCGCCACAGTCCATGGCCTCAAGTGTGAGGTTCACACTTGAACACCTGGGCAAAATTGGGTAGCATCTCCCCTCACTTAGGACTGGTATGAGATAAAAATAGGATTCATACGTGGAAGGTTTCCAGAATGAGACCCCTAATTATAGAGAAGCCATGCTTGGCAATCTCATGACCCATATTGGATGTGGGATCCCTGAGGACAAACCTGCGAAGGGTTCCACTAATCCAGGGCCAGACCTCGAACCAAGAGATTTTAATGTTGCCATTTAAGTGACATTTGTTGTATACTCCGGGAAAAGATGTCTCCAAAGAATATGCCATGGAAGGGGATGCTCCCTAGAGTCAGAGTGATCCGAACCTCCAAGTGGGAAAACGACGAGTTTAGAGATGTATCCCCTCCCCGGTGGCTGATGAAACAAATTCACTGATGGACAATTAAGCGGGGGAGAGCCGAAGATATGCTATCAATATCAGCAAACCTGTGATACACCCCTTTATAACTTGAGGAGTGCCGACAGTCATTGTGAGGGCGACTTGAAAAAGTCTATTTATGCAGAGGAAAGACTATAATAAGAGAATTAGCAGTGAGCCGTGTACGTGGTCCTCACGGGTGGGTTGCTAACTGTCTAAAGGGGTGAACACACGGCAGTAGCCACTCAAGGAGGCAAAAACTTCTTCGTGACAATTTGGCGAACGATCAGAGCTCACATATAATGACACTGCAAGATGAAGTAGAGCAGATGGTGCAACTAAAGTAGGCCACGAAATCAATTACGGAGTACACCACTCCCCTTACAACCTAGGAAGGAAGGTGAAAGGGGTAGATGGCCTTCTCCTAGATTATTGAAACAGAAGAGATCATCGATGAAATAGTGACTCACAGCACTCTTACCTATGCGTTGATTAAGAGAGATTCACGGACATCGTTTGATCCCAAGGAGGGGACTTACTGTTGCCCATAGGGCATGCCCAGGGGCCATCTAGAACATGGTACCTATGGTAAGGATCTGTGGTCACCGAATGAATCAAATAAAGCACAGGCTGCACAATCAAAAATAGTAAGTGTACCTTAAATAAGATTGGAAGCCATAGCCTCAGCCCGCGAAATGTGAGTCACTTTGCCTTTTAAATTTCTACCGACAGCTGCAGAAGACTGGAAGGAAGATGCTGCTGAAGCCTGAGGGTGAATCTGCTGAAATTACTGAGATGGAGGCGGTGGTGGGAGCGGAGGCCTGAATTGTGATTGAGACGGCTGGGATGGAGCTGCTGGAGCGAACTACACTGGAATCGCTCGCAACGGACAGTCTCTCACCACATGACCTGGCTGGTCACACCAAAAACACACCACCGACAACGAGCATGGTTTGCCTGGGTGCCTGCCACCACACCGCGCACAACCCTTGTATTGGCTTTTTGCAAAACTCTATCGCTGCTGAAAGGAAGGAGCTGACTGCTGAGTTGTACCAGACAAAGCCTGCTGGTCAAATCACTTCTTGAATCTCTTCTTATTCTTGAATCTCTTAAACTGGGACTTGCCTGAAGAAGCAACACCACTAGATGCTGGAGTGGTAGAAGGAAAACCTGGAATAGGGGTGGATAACCAGATGGAAGTTGAACTGTCAGCTGAACCGACACTACTTGAGAAGAAGTCTGGGATCTCGCCAAATCCAATTCCAACGCTACTGTAGCCTGATATACTTCATTCATGTTGGTCACACGGGCAACGATCAGTGACTGCCTCAATTCAGCACAGAGACCACGTAGAAACTGCTCTGCCTTCAAGGCTTCATTTGCAAGCACATGGGGCGCATAACGGCCCAATTCCATAAACCTATTTCGATATTCAAGCACCAACATTCCTCCCTGGACGAGCTACAAGAATTGGTGCATTTTATCCATTTGGAGATAAGCTTGGCTGAAGGTGAGTTCGAAAGTGGCGACAAACTCAGCCCACGAAATTTGTCGGAGCGGGCGGGATTGGAAAGAAATTTCCCATTCTATATTCCACCACGTCAACACCTCGCCCTGGAGCTGAAAAGTGCCAAGCATCACATTTTCATCTTCCGTGCATTCCATAGAGTGAAACACGCGCTCAATCGCATCCAACCATACTCTGGCGGCATCCGGATCAGTCTGATCTTCAAAGGTCGGCGGATGAAATAGCAGAAATTTCTTTAATGTACGTCCGCGACTGCCAGGTGCATCCTCTTGAGCTAGAATGATGGGAGCCAAAGCAGGAATATCCTGAGGGACACTGCTCGCTTCCTGAGGAACCGGGACTCTCCAACGCCGAGGTGGCATCTTGAAATGACTAGCAACACGGATAATAAATAGAGGAATTCATTAATCACATGAAAAACATCCTAAGCCAGCAATGGACGGTGTGATTGGACTAGTTCTGGACAATGGTTGTGCAATTTCGATTCCTTATACGATTCCCTAACACCGCTCTAAGATCAACTGTAATGATCCAGAGCTCCGGATACCGATAACCCGATGTAGCATCGGATTACTGCTACCAGGAACTGGGGAAGTCACCCAATAGGCTGATGAGGTCCCTGAAGGGTTGGGGGAGTTTGTCGAGGGAGATTCATTTTGATCTTTTAAATTTTTAATTTTTAATTCTAAAGTTTTGTAATTCTCACAAGAAAGATTAGCATGCATAATGTCTTTAATTTTTTATTCAAGTAATTTACACTTTACACATGAAACAGATGCACTAAGAATTTCTTTAAGTTTGTTTCTCAGTTTCTTATTTTCAGATTTAAATCCTTTACATCTTTTATGTATTTCAGTGTATGCCAATTGCCATTCTTCAATAGAAGATTCTTCTAAATCAGAATTTACCTCAACCTCGCTTTCTCCATGAGCCATCATGCATGCATCCTTTCCATTTCCTTCATACTTGCATGTTAGCTCATTTCAAACATCCCTTGCTGACCTACATGTTGAAACAAGTGTAAGTACATTAGATTCTATGCTATTCATCAAAATATTTAATGCAGTAACATTTACAGTATTTTTCTTGATGTGTTTTTCATTCTATTTGTTTTCATTTGTAAGGAGTTTATATGGACCATTACATATCACTTTCCACATTTCAGGTTCATAAACTCCAAGATAAGCACACATGTTATTTCTCCAAGCAATGTAGTCGTGACCATCAAAATGAGGAGGAAGAGAAGACATGTAGCTATCAGACACCGTGTTCAATGAAACTCACCGAGGGATCACTCTAAGGGTCGTTAGACCCAAAAAAATAGAGTTATGGCTCTGATACCAATTGTTGGTCCCCGGATAGGTGAGCAGACAAGAAGGAGGGGTTGAATTGTCTCCCACGCTAGATGATAAATTAAAATGCTAACACAACATAATTAACAATTTTAACGAGATTGATAGAAAGGAACTAAGCAAGGGTAAATAAGTTCTCTCAATCTCGCCGCACTCACTTGAACATTCAAGTAATATAAACAATTAGGCACACATCCACAAGGTAAACCACAGGGTTCGGGACCACGATGGGCTCCCGACGTCCACCCCTTACCAAATCGGTAAGGCTTCACTAGGGGATAAATCCCCAAAACAGAGACGACGCTCCAAGTATACGCAGGATGACGCCTGCACACACACTAGGATAAATCCCCATGAGGAGAACTCTTTTCGCGCTGTAGACACATCGATAACGGGGATGAACCCCAGACGCTCTGGATCGTAAGTCCAGTAGCACAAACGCACACATACATGCTGCAACAACCACACGACCACACGCAGGTGATCAAACATGACCGTATACACAGACGGTCACATACACAAATATCTCTAGTTCAGAAAATAAACACAAATACTCAAGATATGCTCAACCCAAGGTAAAGAATATGAAACATATCACAAAGAACAAATAGAAGATATAGAAATGATCCCCCTTTGTCTTCAATGTCCGGAAGATGATGTTTTTTGAAGCACAAGTCGAAGAGAAGATGGATGTAGTCGATGTGAACATCCTCTTGGTCCTCACAGCATTCCGCTCCCTTTCCTCTTCTATCACGAGCTCTAAAAATCATTTGATGGTGATGAAAACCCTTCCTCAAGAGCTCCTTAGTTGCTTTGCCCCTTTTCTTCACCTACAAGATAGAACATGAAAACATTAGGGCTCTTCCGACTACCTGGTCAGTCATGTGAGGAAGTCCTGAGATTGGGACGTGTGGATCATGTAGTTCGTCAGGGAGTCGGCAATCATCATCTCCTCTGACTAGCTTTTCCTCGGACACATAGAAGATGGTGGGTGGCCCTTCAGGATTTGGCACTTCGAAGATCCTCAGTTGCTCGGCTGCTTGGCAGTCAACTTCTGCTACGGGCTTGATAATCCTAGGCAGGATTCTGATGTCATCTAGCAAGTCTTTGAGACAAGGTGCCCCCGGTGTAGGATAGATGGCGAGGGGAGCCGCCCTAAATACCCTTTCTTCTTCTAAAATAAATGGTACATGTGGGGGAGCCACATAACCTGGGGACGACGGAGGAAACCAGCCACCTGACCCCATTTTCTTCTTTCCTCTGTCTTGGGCGACTGGAGGAGCTTGCTTCGCCATTTCTAAGTATAGATTGGCATCTGACAAATGACACTCGAACACCTCAAACGGGTGGAGGTTGGCGAACATTCTGACTTCTTTCCCCTCGCAGGGGTACTTTATGCATTGGTGCAGGGTGGAAGGCACCACTCTTTTCTGGTGTAGCCAGGGCCGGCCAAGCAATGCCTTGTAGGAGGTGTTGGAGTTGATGACATGGAACTGGACCTTGGTGGTGAAGTCACCGAAGGTCAGGTTGAATTCTACGACTCTCATAGGTACCTCGCACTTCTGGTTGAAGCTAGCAATCTTGACTTTCCTGACCACGACCAAGTGCACATCAAAGTAGTGTTTCTGGTACACTCGGTAGGGAAGTATGTTCACCGCTACTCCTGGGTCAATCAGGACCCTGTTGATAGGCTGCCCATTCAGCTGCCCCTTCATGTAGAGCGGCCTGTTGTGACAACAGGTGGGCAGAAGCATGTCATCCTCTGTGAAGGCCACGGCCACTTCAGGTGATATCTCCGCCAGGCAGGCTTCAAGGTGTGCGGGCGTCTAAAGTGCGGCAATGATGGCTTGTCGTGTTTCTTCATCTAAGGACAACATCTCCCAGATGGTAAACCGGGCTGGGATCTTCTTGAGATGTCTGACTATTCAATCGGTAGCACATACCTTGAGTAGCTTCATCTCTTTGACCTTGCTACGCTTGCCCCCACCTTGGACCTGGGGTGCTGGATCAGAGGGCGCCTCCTCCACTGGGTCTACTGCGGCTGCTTGAGCCTGTGGGGCCTACTGGGCTGCCCCCTTTTCTTGCATGAATTCGACAAGGTTCGGGATGCCGTCAAATTCTTCCTCTAGCTGAGGAGGGGCTGCTGCTGGTGGAGCCGGAAGGCTACCTGCTTCTCTAGCCGGACGGGGCCCTTGAGGGCGTGACTGCCTTTCTGTTCGGGCCAACAGGAACTCAGTGAATGAGGGAGTGTCCTGGCTTTTTGGCTTTTCGGGATAGAGACCCAATGGGGGAGGAATTTTTGTGCCTCGAACCTTAGACTCGGGGACTTGGTATGGCTACTCGCCCCTGAGCATGATATTGCGGTTAGCCTGAGGAGGGCGTCCCCACTTCTTTCCCGACCTGGTGACAAATTGAGAGGTGGAAGCTTCAGACTTCAGCGGCAGTGAAGAAGACATTTCCAGATCGGAAACACTGTCCGTGCTGATTAAAGCTCTTCCGCCATTCCATCCTCCAAAATTATTGATGATATCCTCTGAGGAGGAGTTACCGGGAGAATTTGCCAGGCTAGATACAGAGACGGAGATAGCTCCCCCTTTTGTTGCCATGGCTGCAGAATTTTCGTCCCCTCTACATTCTTTTGAGGGTGTGGACCTTCCATTAACTATAAGTCTATTTTATCTTGCTATCTCATCTATTCTTCTTCTCTCATTGCTTGACGCCGCATTGATTTGTTTATAGGAGACCATGATCGCCAGCTCTCCAACGAGTGTTACTTTCGAGGCCATTTCCCCTGAAGCCCTGACCACCAGTGCTGCATCGACAATAGTTTGTGTGCGGATTGCAGAGCTCATCCGTCCCGTGGTAGTGAGAATACAACTCCCTACAGATCTGGCATCGCTGGACTTGGGTACTTCGGGAGATAGCGCCGCTCCTATCAGGGTTTCAGATCTAAGGGTCGAAGTAGACCCAGCCAGAGGTTCAGCATTTGTACCAGCTACAGTAAGGACTATTGCACTCGAATCTGTGGTCCCTGCAGTATCTTTTATGGAAACTGAACCTCTGCTGACTCCAATCACGGCCGCCGGGTCTTCATTGCCGAAGGATGCAGCTGTCGCTGAGGAAGCGACCGAGCAGGAGTTAGCAGTCACTACAACAACTGGTTCACCATTGGCAGTCGGCTTTGAAATAGCATCTCATGAAGAAATAGCTCCAGCAATCACCAGCTCTCCTCTCGCGAGCTTTCAAGCAGCAACCCTAGAGGAGGAGGCGGTAGAGGAATTCTCAATCCCAGAGGAAGCCATGGAAGAAGTTCAGTCTGTCCCTCCAGTGACTCTTCCATCCTCTTCTTCCCAACCAGATGTTGCATTATGGGTAGATATCGATGGCAAGGTGACCTTTGAAGTGGCCCCATCCAACTCTCTTGGCTTTGCTTCTTTCGAGAGCTTTGTCTGGCAGAACTTGGACATGCTGCGTCAGCTGGTCGAATCTCAGCCTGGATTGACCTATCTACAGTTTAAAGAAATCGCCAACCGCTTTACTACCGGCTTGAAAGCCATGGGCTGTCCCCTAGAAATATGGGCTCAGCATGTATTACTGTTGCTGAAATTCGTACATCGTCGGGATTTTCTGGCCCGTGTTTCATTAGACAAGCTGGTGGCCTTAAAGATGCAGAAGGCAGAATGCAAATTTGAGCTGGGGAAGATCAGTTCTGCCCTCCATGAGTGCCAAGACCAGCTGGGGGCACTGACTGAGCGGGAGTGATTCATTCAGGAACGAATTGGCATCCTAGAAGCGGAGCTGAACGACCTCCGAGCTGAACTGCCTCGAGTAAGGACTGCCTGGCCACAACTTGCTGAAGAAGTAGCACTATTGGAGGGGCAGATGGCATCTCTGAAGGATGAATCTGTTCGGCTTCAAGAGGAGGAGTCTCGCCTTCATGAATTAGCATCTGCTCCCTATGTAGGCCTTCTGGATTTTGCTGACATTTTTCGGCGCAGGTAATTAGCGCCTTGATCAAGGTCGCTAATTTAAGATATGGCGCCTGCACATTCTATCGTTAATTCCATATTATAATAGATTTCAGAAAATGTTATTTCAGTATTTTGAGAAACGGGGCCCTAGTCTGGGTCACTATTTCCAGTTATAACGATTGTGAAATCAGTCACTGTTAAACACATTTTTCAGAATATTACATCATTATATATATTTTCCAGGTAATGTCACAGGAATAAAATATTATAAATTTAGAATAACGATGGCAGGCAGGGCGTTATTTCTGGATATGACGCCTCTACGTAAGGGCGTTCAATTTCAATAGAACACCTTAGATCATGGCGTCATTTCTATTATTGCAATAAGCTGGTCATGGAACAGTAATAATAACCTTTCAGGAGAAATTTCCAAGATTAGGAACATGGTCATGTAGAGAAAAATCACAAGAATCCAGATCTATGCTTATGCAAGAATTATACTGTCATAGGTTAAAGTTATTAACTTTTAAACATGCATGAATTTTCTGTTAATCTGATAAATAACGACTGCAGGGAAGTCGCTAATCAATTAACGCCTTAGAAAATGACATTTTTAACGAAAATAGCGCCTCATATCAGGTCGCTATTTCTCTGTAAACCAGAACTCTATGAAAACGCAATGGAACCATGGTAACTATACTCATATGCATGCATGATCTTATTATTTATGGTTTAATCTAGAACTTGAGAAATAAATCCTACCTCTTTTGATGCTAACAGGGTGACAAATTGGGTGATTTAGGGAAGAAGAAAATGACACTTTTCCACAACAAGAAGGCTCCTAACCGTTTTCCTCAGCAAGAGCAGCTCGCAGGAGGAAGGAGAAAGCAGCAAGAAGAAGGCAGCAAGAGGTAATTAGCTTCCTTTTACTAACATTCCTGCATCACACAGGGAACAAATAAGAAGAAGAAGAAGAAGAAGAAGAAAATATATCAACAGTAAAGAAGACCAACTTCCTTACCGTAACTTGGGGCAGCAATTGTCGAACAGGAAGATTAAGGGTTGATGGCAGGGGTATTTATAGGGTAAAGAATCTGTAGGTCATTGGAGTTTGATTGGGGTTGGGTTTTTCTTGGGAAAAGAATCCTATTAGAATATTGACTTCCTTATCATAATCCTTTCCCAATCTAATTCTCACCCTTTTAGTTCTCGTGTTTCATCTCAGTTCCCTGTTCGAACCAAACACGGCAACAAGTTTCCGTTTTACGATTCTCAGTGAAATAGCGCCTTGTCTGGGGGTGCTGTTTAATTGGCGACAAGTCAAGGGGCGTCAGTTTGTAAATTAGCGCCTTGGCACAATGTCTTCATTTTAATAATTGGCGTCTTGAGTCAGAGCGCCAATTACCTCTCTAATCCAAGTAGGATTCTTCCCGTCACTTGAAATGATTTGACGCCTTTATAAAGGGTTGTTATTTAATTAATTGACGACTTTTACAGAGCTGTTAATTAATAAAATGACGCCTTGATGGAAGTCACTATGTATTATTTTATTTAAAATTTTATTTCAAAAATATTCAAGGTTGCTACAGTGCTTTAATGCCATCAGTTGGTAGGATAGAGGGGTTGTGCTCATGACAGGCTGCCACCGCCGAGTCAATGGCGCCACCGTCGAAACCCATCAGGATATAGTAGTAGCTTCACGGTTGCATTATCACATATCAATAACATTCCATGAAGTAGATTAGTTGCATGAAATAAAAAAATTAAAAAAAAACTTTATCTGGAGGAACGGTGTAAAGCCACTCATAGTCACCTCTCGATCTATCCATTAAGACAGACCGCCAAACAAATGCACCAGCAGGGCGGCCCCCCAGGTATACTGTCCTACTCTCTCGAGGTCTACTAGGAGCTCTAGGAAACAACAGTGGATGTCATCTCGTTTTGAACCCAATAGCAACCTCCCCAGCAGGAAGAAGAGGAACCTCCTCAAGTCTCTGTTAGACCTCTCCCGATTGCTCGCGTCCACACCATACATAGCACGAGACCCACTTTCTGTCCTCTCCATGATTTCTTCCAAGGATTCGTCACCATGCTGACGAGCATCAGTAAGCCCCAATGATCCATGAGGCATGTCCTAGCTACTGACTTGTTCCTCCTGTCCTCTAATGCCAATCCTAATAGCCTCAGAGTGCCCTCTTGATAATCACGATAGGTAACCCCGGTTACCACCTCACCATTCACTCTGAGGCTAGTAATTCAGACCACATCATCCAAGTTAGGCACCATATGCCCCCAGGGCATCAGGAATGCTCGACTCACTGGGTCTCACCTCTCGCGCAATGCTTGGATGAGAGTGAGGTCGAGCTTAATCAGCTCAATCCATAGAATGGTCGCAAATCGCATTGTGTCTATCCGAGCTTTTTGGAAGTCTAAAAGTCGATATGTGGCCACCACCAACTCCCACAAAATTTGTGACCTCATCCATCCATGTGCATACGTGCAAGCAATATACAGGAAATAAGAAGGGGGTGCATTGTACAAGAAATAAGAAGGGGGTGCATTGTTGAAGAAAGAAGAGAGGACAAAAGAAGAAACGAGGGAGAGTTCACTTACAAGCTGTGATTGGGTTCTCTCACTGAGATGTCCTTCCATATCAGAGAGTCTCTTGGAACCACAACTGGATCTACTTCTCTTTGAAGAATTGGAAGAGTGACCCTCCATCTTGAAGCTTGAGAAATCCTCAATCCTTTCCCTTTCCACTCTTCAAACCAGCTTTCACTACGTTTGGGTCTTCCAGGAGGAGCAAAAGGGGAGGTATTTATAGGATGAGAAGAAGGTTTGATTCAGAGCTGCGTGTGTCAACTTTAGCATTGGTCTTCATGGCAGGACACCCTCCTTTCACTCTAATGTGTCACTTCGTTGCTTGCATGGTATAAATGATTTAGTGGTGTGACGTGTTGATTTGTCCCCTACATAGTCCAAAGGTTTCATGTGCTCGTTGTCATGCTGTAAATAATTTTGGGTGCAAGTAAGAAGAAAATTGGGGGCATTCACATAGGAAAGAGGACCACTACAAGGAAAGTCATTTTTTTCGACGTCCATATTCCATCGTAAATCCATCGGAAAGACATCCCAAAGTTATTTTTTGACATATTTAAGGGTGGGAGCTGAGCAGAAGAAAAGATGAATGAAAGGAAGAAGAAGAGGAAGAAGTGGACCCCTGAGTGCACAATTGACAGCCCTTGAACTCGCGCCGCTGCCTCTTTCTAGCAGAAATCTCCTTGAAATGAATCCGCCTGACATGGACTCGGGCCTTCGGGCTTTTTGATCTCCAATGTCTTCTCAAATAATGGGCCCATCTAGCGAATGGCCTAGCCCAATCGTGAACATGTAGCTTCATCAGGACGGTTGCCCCTAGACATCTAGTGCTAACCATAAGCGGACATTCTTGAACAGATAACTCCTCAAGTGAATGAATACCAGAAAATGGCGGAGTCTTGTTACTTGGCACCAACAGCATGAGATTCGGACTCTCCACTCGGTAATCGGGCTTAAAGCATAACTCCCTTGCTAGAAGAGTAGGACGGAACTTAGAGAGAGTAATGCGCAGCATTGACGTGGCCGGTTCACCAATAAATCGAGGAAGATTGCATAACTAGTGCAGAATATCCTTGGAAAATCTTGAAAATACAGCCAATTGCCTCTTGAATATGGAATCTAGCAAACCCTTGGCGACCGTATGAGTTAGCACAACCCGAGTAGAGAACTCCTCTCGACCAGTGAACTGAACAACAATCGAGCGAGATGTGATAACAGCATTAATGGTGAGCTTCCTGGTGAGCAAGGAGATTGCCACCGGCCTCGTTTTAGCAGAAACTGGCACTAGTGCAAGGGAACTCTCCTTATCAACCATCTTCATAGAAAATGCAGGCTCAGTATCCCCAAAATAGCCAGAGACTAGGACGCGAATAGGCATGTGACAAATGAATTGTTGAATTTTATAATGCAAAACCGACACTGAACTATCCTGACTTGGCTCGTCCTCTCCCTGGGGGCCAGACCCGAGGGACACCAAAGGTAGCGTACACCTGCTCCGTGGGGTGGAAGTGGAGGGAGAAGTGGAGGGAATGGGCTCAGATGGTGTAGGTGAAGGCTTGGAGGGCGTAAGTGGGGGTAAAGGAGAAGGTGGAGGCATAGGTATAGATATAGCCTGCTCAGGCTCGGGCATAGGTGATAGCGGTGGAGAGGATGATGGTGGTGGAGAAGGTGGTGACGATGAAGGTGAAGGCAATGGGTCAGGAAAGAGTGAGGATGGTGGAAATGGTGATGTGGTCAATGAGGGTAGTGGAGGTAAAGATGGTGAAAGTAGTGGTGAAGTGAAGGAAGTGGAGGGTCGTGGCACCCACCTTTGATGTATCATCACGACACGTCAGTGGTGTTAGGAGTAGAAGCGGGGGCAGAAATGGAGGAGGAAGGAGAGAGAGCACTAGCCTGAGTAGAGGCTTGGGCCTGTGGAGGAGATGGAGATGGGGTAGGTGATGAAATAGGTGATGGAGCAGGTGCTACATTAATCAAAGAATCACAGGGGTGCCCCTAGTCTTGTAACGGAGACGGCTGCCTCGGCGGCACTTCTTGCTACTGCTGCTACTTATTGCGAAAATGTAAAATGACTTCATTCATGGTAGCCCAATCAATCATCTTCTTGTCTTCCAAACCATAAACTCACCCTTCAAGGCAACCAGCTTTTTATCTTCAGCCAATCAGAGAAACTGTCTAGTAGATCCTCTAGGATAGAAGGATGTCCTTGGTATTACCAGCCAATGGAGAAGAAGATGCTACATCTATTTTTCAAGGAAGTTCTACACCAAAGGAAATACTACCTCTGGGTCAACCAAAGAAATTTAGTTAATGAAAATTTCCTTGCTTATGCTCAGTTGCCATGCGGACCAATCAGAGGCTGCCAAGATAGAAAGGGTTGTGAATCAATATAGTTTATGAAGATTTAATCAAATGCACCTTTCTTAGAGGGAAAGATTTGTGTGGCTTGTGCCTATATATACATGAAGCTCCTACATCAAGAAACTGCTACTGGAGCTGCCATTGCTGCCTGGTGTGCCTTTTGAAGTTTTGAGAGGGAAAGAAAAGAGCAGAAAAAGAGAAGAGAAGAGTACATGTCCTGAGCATCTATGATCTGAGCTGAGAAGAAAAGAGAGAGAGTGAACGTGTGCATCCAAGGAAGGGATCAGACAGCCATACTCTGCTTGAAGTTTGATTTACTCTGTAGACTTGTTTGAGTTCTTCACCCACTAAGTAGTTGAACCATGTTCCTTGTTTTTCCTTGCTTTGTTCTTTGCTTATTTTGATCTTTTCATCTTCAACTCCAGTGTGTCTAAGTTGTGTATCAGCAGTCAAAGCTGTGTATCAACGGTCTAAGCTATGCATCGACAATCTAAGTTATGTATCAATGGTCAAAGATGTGTATCAGCGGTCTAAGCTGTGTATTAGCGGCATTCAAGCTATTTGTCAACAGTAAACCTCACTGGGTTTGGTGAGGGGTGGACGTAGGCGTGCTTGGTAGCAACCGAACCACCTTAAAAATATTGGTGTTGTGGTTTGTTGTTCGCACTCTTTTTTCTTCTACCCCCTCTCATGGGTTGTGTGATTAGAATGATGTGGCTCATGCTCTTGTTTCTCTGCTAATTCACTCACTAGCACTAAACCGTGTTCAGAACTGTTAGCATTTTCTTAAGAGTTTCCTTTTATTTGTCTTGGAATTGGTCAAAAAGTGGGGATCTATTCACCTCCCCCCCTTCTAAATCCACTCATACCACACAACAAAGGTGACTTTTTCTAAACTTTTCCTTAATCACATGCTCATGCATACTTGCATAGAACCCCTTGTTTGAACCTTATTTGTTGCATATCATTTCTAAAACATCTTAAGGGCAACACCCATGAGCAAGATAAGGTGGAGATTTCATCATCATTCCTTAACCCTTAAACCACAATTTCCATGTATTTTTACATCACCTAGACCTTAAAATAAAATTCAGTAGGCATTTGTCCTAGGTTCACACTGTAATTCTTGTGTTATTTGGGCTTACCCTCTTATGAAAACCAGTGCCTAAGGTAAGATGGTCGGACAGCAAACGTCTTAAGCGGGCTAGTGGTTTGGTATAATTAGGTCCTTACGAAAGTAGGGGGAACCTCTCACTACCCCACCCCTTACCTGGCCGGTGAAAATATTGAGGGTGAACTTAAGTTTCACATTAATCATTTTGTGAGACCAGTCTTTGTTTGATAGTCCCACTGTCTCTTTCATTCATTACATGCTCTTCTTCTTCATCTCTTTTCCCACATTTTTCCCACTGTTGCACTTCATTCACACACCCTCCTATTATTTTTCATGCCCCTTGGGGTTTAAAAACCTCCCAGGTATTCCCCATTCCACATTATTATGCTTGTTTTCCCTTCTTTCTTATAGTTACTACACTCTTCAGTTCTGATTTGGGTTTCTTTTATGTTCTTCACGTTGTTTTTGTAGGTCAGCACCATCCTAGCACGAGGCCCATCCCCTCTGGCCGACCGGAGGGTGTGGAGGTTCAGATCCTACGACTTGGTGGGTGGCGGAACAGAGCAGTTTAATTTCGTCTGTTTGAAGAGTAAGGTGGTCCTCAACGAACTGCTCTGAACATTTGAATGGCTTCATTCGAACCATTCTACTGTCCACTGTTCTTCATCCCACGTTCCTCCTCAGCATTGGTGAGTGGCCTATTGAATGACCGTGCGCATCACAGGGTGGCTCTTCCAGAACCGCTTATCTTTGCAGTGCTGTCTTCAGGTGAGTGTCTCCCTTTTCCAAGGTACGGGTGTATTTCTTTTACATTTCGAAACCTTGGTGGCGATCACGATCACACTTACGTCCTCCCACCCTTCTACCTTCAGTTCTTTATTTCTTGCATTGATATAGTAGAGGGATTAGGAAGGATACAAGGGAGGAAAAATATGTCTACAGAGGATACCTGGTCAAGTCCTCTTCGCGTCCCAGGAAGGGGGAGATCGTTCGTACACCCGAGCACCCCGTTCCGATCATCTTCCCCGGCCCGCGCTGACTGTGATCGCCAGAACCTGGTCAGACACCCTCCCACTCATTCCCCTGCAGCACTCTATTCTGACCTCTTCTGGGTGTCCCGTTGGTCTCCGGTCGAAGAGGACCCTCCCACGGTCACGTTGATACCAGCTATGCCTTCATCGGAGCTCAGAGGTGCCCGGGGCGAGGTTATCTTCTGGCACCTGTGGTTCTAGAATAGTCAGGGCCGCACCAGTCCACCCCGACTCTCAGATCTGCCCCAGCTTCCCACGGTCTTTGATCGGCCTACAAATTTTACTGAGCTCTCCTGAGTTAGTCCAGAGAAGTTTGGTGTTGGTCCCACCATCAATAGCAACCGGAGGAGCTCGTGAGAACGTTGACATCGACCCCCTGTCCTGCTGATCCAGTCCATAAAGAACCGGCGTGGTTCGGGAAGTTGAGCTTACAACGGGCCCTCCACAACTTCGGACGATCCCAGACCACCCTTCCCCACTGCTATCACTCCACCAGATGATTGGCTACCAGCCCTGCCACCTACAACGCCCAAAGGTGTTCACAGTAGCTCCGCATCCAGCTCACTATCCCTGTGGACCTGAGTTCGTGATAGAGTTGAATTTAGTTTAATCCCCACCCGACTGGCCAGCTTAAAGGCCCTCCCTGCGTGGAGGTAGCGGTTGCGTGTAATCAATCATTCCCCACCCCTTGTCCACCCCTCCTGCGAGAGGTGTAGTGATGTAAGTAATTATTCACAAGTCGAAGCTACAGTCCGAAAAACTATTATAAAAGGACCGAAGTCCACTCGGACATGATCTGCGACCCACAAAGCCAGATCTAAAAATTTGGGGTCTTACAGCCCCCCACTCCTTACAAAAAATTTCATCCTCGAAATTTAAGACAGAGCACAGAACTCAAGAGGAAGGACTCACCCATGAAAAGGACTCCGCGGTCACAGCACTGCCACGCTACAAACTACACACCCAACATTGAGGCACACCGCCGGACCAGCACAACCATAGGAGCCCTCGCGCTCCACCACACCAGCTCATGCCAGACCCCTCACCGACCGGGGCACACAACACCAACGAGTCCTGAATTACCTCAGCCTCATCAAAACTTCCAAGGGCACCGCACACCTAACACACACCGCATGCAGAGAACCACACGATCTCCAACCCAAAAGACGGCAATTAGCAACCACTCGGGTCGGTAGGACACCGAGCACTCCCTACAGGATGCACCTTCACACCTCAGCTCGGATGGCAACCTCACCGCTAAGCACCAGCGATACATGACGCCTCACCTGACCCAACAACACCAACCCTACCAAAAGGCGCCTTACGGACCACCGCCAAGCTTCACCAACCAGAAACCACCGCGCACAACAACCTACTCTTAGCGCCCATGCACAACCAACAACCCTTGCACAGCTCCCTCCGAGCCAAGGGAACACCACAATTCAGACCGCGGCACCACCAGGATACACCCTCCTCCAAACTCTCTCGAATATTGCCACAGACAAGCACTCCATCCATAATCGCCACCACTCTCGACCAATCTCAAGCCTCATGCCTGCCTAACAACTAGCGCAATAAACCACTTTTCATCCAGGTGCTTAACAAGTCCAGCGACTTCCTCGACTACACAACACGACATCCACACAGGATCTCCCTACTAATACCGACACCTCTCACTCCTCGGATCCACCTCTGGAACATCTATACCGACCAAGGTCGGCCAACTCCTGAGCTCACTCCTGAGCACTGAATGCCAGCGCCAAACAATCGGCCCAAAAGGCCATGACCTGCCGCAACACTAGTCGCTAGGTGGCTCCATTCCAAACCAT
Organism: Amorphophallus titanum; assembly: GCA_024336825.1. Taxonomy (NCBI): domain Eukaryota; kingdom Viridiplantae; phylum Streptophyta; class Magnoliopsida; order Alismatales; family Araceae; genus Amorphophallus; species Amorphophallus titanum. Next base: position 550,975 of record JANBPO010003674.1, on the reverse strand, counting down.
GCGGCACCATTCAAGGGAAAAACTGGCGCAATACACCATCTCGATGAACCACTCTCACCACTGAGCTTCCTAATTCTCCGAGCTACCAGCACCACTCAGCATGATTCCATCGCCCACATACGGCAGCCAAGACCATTCGCACGACCAAACCCCATTCTTCATCCAAGGGCTACACTCTGCAACCGATTCTGAGACCTCCAGGACACGCTCAACATGAAACACACACCATACTCCATGACCAATCCAATCCTAGAGCCCGTGGGTTACCAACCCACCACGCTTCTACTGCGCAACTCTGCACCAACAAAGCCACAGAACGAAGGAAAACCTGGCATCCGCCAAGGCAATCCACCCACCAATGCAGGTCTTAAACAAGAGGGCACTTAAAGAGGCCCCACGCCAGCCTTACAACACGACACCTATTCACAGCCAGTGACTCCACTCACCTGATCCAACACGACCTGACAATGCTCACGCACCAAGACACGATGAGGGGCAACCACGTAACCCTCATACACGACCCTTTCGGTGACCCCCGAACACACCTTGGGAAGGACACGAACATAAAGAAGCACAATTATAACACAGGAAACAACAGAATTAAACACGAGCACCACATATGATAATCGAAAAACCATGCACTCCCTCGATAAAGTGAGCACAACAACTCCACTCGGCCAAGTGCCTCGCACCCGCCGGGAACCTTAACTTGCCACGCAGATGGAATGCCATAAAAATGGCTGGAACTGGGGCGGCTGCCATGGGCGCTTGCAAGCAAAAAGACCAATCTGACACATCAGAAAACACTCCAGCTCGGCCCTGCCCATGGCACACAGCCCGCCCACAAGAAGCCTGCCACATCTCGAATACATTCCTGGCTGCTCACTCAAACCAAACCGCAGTGGTTAAACCACTGGATGTTGAAAGGACACGACAAACACCTACACCTCCTGCTCCTGGTGCCTCCTGCTAGCCCAACTCCTTATGAACAACCTAGCCAACTGACCAAACCTCGACTTCAAAGGGGGAGAACTCGAACCAAGAAATGGAAGAGACACTGATTCCCCACACGGCGGTCCACCAAGACAAGGCTAGACCCAGTGACCAAAACTCACCTCTACAACCTCCTCATCCTCGGCACACTCCATAGGCCGAAATGCCCGATCTACCACGTCGATCCATGACTTTGCTGCATCAGGATTCGACTGGCCTTCAAACATCAGCGGTGAAATCGCAAAAACTCTTGCAAGAGCAACCACGACTGCCACACAATGAACTACCCTCGCCAGCTTCCTGACCATGGCACCGACTCACCTACCGCACGAAGAACCGAAACACGCCGACATAAAACTCAGCCAAAACCACCACACCAAGAGCCGCTACCTCTGGAGGAGGAGACTCGCCTCTCGACTCCTCCCTATTCGGCTCCACCTTAGCTCCCACCGGCACTCCTAACTACGCTCGAACATGCCTCCTCAGCGCCAACCAACCCTCAACGCAAGTGCGGAAAGCAAAAGGGAAGGGCAATTGAAACAAAACACCTTAAGCCAACTGTCGATTGTACTAGACTATCTGGACTCATAATCACTGCATTGTCTCGAATTCCCATGCATTATCACAACCATGCCCTGATACCAACTGTAACGACCCAGAATCCGGATGTCGAGACAAGCCAGATACCATTTAGATCCTACACCACCACCACGAGTCAGAAGACTCGGAAGAGTTAAGGGTTGGTGTGGTTATGCATTGAAATTCTAAACAATGTTAGTAAAGTAAATCTATCTAATTAATCTACAGTTCTAACAGGAAATGATTAACATTTTATAATAATTAAACAACTACAGAGTCCAGTCCACAAGTACAGTCAAGGCAAGAGAACATACACTGCCCTGGGCACACCCCGAAAACCTGGCGAGCTGGCAACTACGAAACCTCCGACCGAACCGCTCCCCTCCGAGAAGGACGTCCCACCTGAAAAGTAGGGGGTGAGCCTCATCACAAAGGCTCAGTAGGGATCCCGCGGAACCCCACTACAATGAAAGCGGTAACTAAAGTAATAATAGTAAAGGAAGCTGTAAGCAAGCATCGTGTAAGAACAACAAGTAAAGAGCAAGAGCGGGAGCAACACTACAACCAAGCCGGTACGACCCAACGACGGTGACCAGAACCAGACGACGGTCAACTAGGGATAACACCCACACACCGGCACTCTACACAACCCCGACCCCAAGGTCGGACAGTCTGTCCTAGCCGACGGAACCACAGACATGGTCACACGGCCAACCACAAGCCGAACCAACACCCCCGGGAGACTCTCTCAATCTCAGAACAACGGAAGGAACCCCTCGAGAGAATCTCTCGATCCCGAGCTAAGACTAGTGGAAGAACCATGCTTAACACCACACGGGAGGAACCAAACCACCAGCACGGTAAACGACACTGGGAAGAAAGCCACACTGAACCCTCTCAGGTGACGGGAGTACTAACCCACTGATCACGAGACTAGATGCGTTCTCTGACGACTTATACGGCAGCCTCACGAGTCTCCCTAAATGCCCTTCGACGGAAACTGAGACACCCAAATCGTACACAGCACCAGTGTACCACAGAACAATGACTAGCCAGGGTCGTGCTCGTCAGCCCGGGTCCACTGTCCCCGATCACGTGTGTACACATAGACCATCTGCTCTAGGTCGATCTTCTAGTCAATTTTTCCCCCAGCCGGACTCTGGCTGCAAAAGTAAGGGGCCCTCTGGTAATCGGCCTCAAAATCACTACACGGGACAAGCCTCCATCACTACCTGGTGGGTCGGCACGCAGACGTGCCCAGGTCAGCTACGTCAAGTGGGTAGTGTCACCAAGAACCAACCACGACTACGAAAACCACCAGAGTACCGCGAGTATACGATGCCCCCTACTTATAGAGCCCACATTCCTAGCCAATTCCCACCAGGGTTGAGGTAGGATAGCCCCAAATTGGGTTAGGATGAGCTTTAGCACAGATTAGGACTCTTCAAAAGAGTCCTGATCGGAGAAAACAGAGTATCTGAAATTGCGGTCTATCGGGAGACCACAACACTTCATGGCAGTCATCACAGTGTCGTTTCTCTCCCCTTCTACACACTTTGTCTATCTGATGGCCTAAACGGTCTCTTTGAGGCTGTCTCTCAAAGTAAATTGTCAATTGGAGACCGTCTTTTCTATTCTTGCAGTTAAATGAGGACTATTTGTATCCTTCCTTGAGCTTTTGGCTGGTTGACCTTTAGCGGACTATCATGAGACCGTCAGGTCTTGGTAGCGGCCTGTTATATTACTATCTCTCTCTCTACTGTCGTAAGTCAGTGATTCTTTAAGTCAGTCTACTCAAGTTTCTCTCTCTCCCTCTCCCGTGTCAGTCATAGGATTCGCTGTCAAGTTAAGTCAGTCAATGTCACCATACATGCATTCATCTTTTGTAAGTCAAAAACAAGCCATGACATAACATTTATGTCAAAAATACATGTGTCTCATGTAGTACATCAGGTCGGTCCCTCTCCTGGACCCCCGCTGTCGTCGGTGCCCTCATGCCTCTTCATGGGTGGGCCTATGGCAGTACTCCCCTCCTTACGCTGGCGTCAGCGTAGCTCATGCTCCTCATTCCTCCAATTGCCGGAGGAACCAGTAAGGTAGTCTCTATGCCCACTCTGTGCACCGCTTTGAGAGATGCTGTGGGAGGACTGTCTCCCTACCAGCCGGAGTGCTCACTCCAGCGCTCTAATCTCGGCCCTCAGCTCTCTCACCTCCAGCCAAGAACCCACCACCTCTGCTGCATCTCCTCTTAACCGAGCTGTCTCCTCTCGTAGCTGGGAAGTCTCCAGCAACATCGCCTCTAGCTCTCTCGTCTGCATGAGCATTCTAGTAGTAGTCATTTGCATCGATGAGTCATCAGTTGGAAAGGAGTTCAATCGGTTTACTAACCCTTTCAGCAAGAGCGACCTCGGCCTCCTCGGCTCATGCTACCGCTCGTACAAAGTCTACATCCCGCTCGGCCCGATCTGCCAGTGGCTGTGAAGAGGAGGATGGTGCGTCTGGCGCCTAACGCTGGGCTCCCTCGACACACTACATTTAGAATCATATCAGTCTCATTTATGCATAAATATTGCATTTTAAGGCCGAAGCTTACCAGGAGGTCCAGGGGGCACTGGAGGTCATCCCGTTGCTGGACTGTGGAATGGAGCAACCCTTGGAGCTCTGCAATCCGTCCCTGAGGGTCTAGATGCATGTAGAATGTCAATCCTTAGTGTGCATTGTAATTGAAAGCATATTAGAGCATGAGTTTAAGAGTCCTACTAGTCATCGTGTGCCCCGGAAGACCTGGTCTCCGTAGCGTCAGGCGTAGGCCGTCAAGTAGGCCTCGTCACTCGTGGCTCGGGCGCGCAGCGCTCATCCCTGTCCATTCCAGTCTCGGTTCTGGTCTACAGCCGAGGACGTCTAGGTGGTTTTTTATGCTCGACGTGTCCATTTTACATTGAGTTGGTCTCAGATAGGTCTGATTGAGACCCAATGACTGACCTATGAACCCGTAAGTGTCCCGGATGCCCCGTGGGGACTGTGACCGTGTTTTTGGGTGTCCGGAGGTATCATATTTACTCGATTAGTGTGCTCATGGGTTTAAGGGTCTGGGCGACCCTCTTGTGTTTTGAGCTTTCATGATTGTGTTAAATTGAGTCGTCATGTGTCGGCATGAGTACGGAGGGTCTTCCCCGTGCGACGTGAGTTTCTGTAGAAAGTGATTTTCGAGTGGGCCATATGTGTGGCCTTAGACTGTGAGTCCAGTTAACTAGCCTAGGGCTGCAAGTTTTTCTTGTGTCCTGTGGATGAGAGATCCACTTGGCAGCTTGTGAGCTACCTTGAGAATTGTGTCACCGTGGTTTCAGACCTCAGGATTAGGCTGGATTAACGGAGCTGTGCTGTCACGTGCAGCTATCTTGACCCAAGTCTCGTGACTCAAGGACCGTTGGGTTTTTAGGTCTAGTAGACTATCCAGAGTCTGGTGACCGTGAGCCACCTATTTTTTTCATGTTACTCGAGATGGGTGCGTACGTAGTTTTCGGTGTTCACGTTTTGTGAGCCCCCACTAGTCATAGCTTTCTTATGCATGCGGGTATGGACCAACTTGGGAGTGGTGGAGAGCGTGACCCGAGTGAGATGATTTTACGCTGGTTACCATAGGGCCCCTTGCCTTTGATGCCTGAGCCCGACTGGGGGAAAAATCAGCTAGAGGACCTGACCTAGAGCAGATGGTCTGTGTGTGCACACATAGCTGGGGGCAAAGGACACGCACTGGCGAGCGTGACCCCAGCTAGTCCTTGTTCTATGTTTCTAGTAGGTGTCTCAGTTCTCTCTTGGCTGGAGGGAGACACCTGAGGTGCGGACTAAGACGTCAGTGGATGCATGTAGCCTTGCTTCTGGTGGGTTTTACTCCCGTCACGTGACGTGAGTTGTCGTGTCTCAGATTTCCATTTCCTATTTACGAGACGGGATTTCGTGTGTAGTTCGGGCATTTTCCCAGAGTCGAGGTCTAGGGTTTTTGGTGAGCGTCACCGAGAGATTTCCCATAGATGGCGTAGAGTTCATGACGGTGAGGTCATGATCATGTTTTCAGACCGCGTGGTTTCAGAGTGGGCCTTCAGGTGTGAGCACAGGCCTCCACGATAAAGGTGTTGTGGCGTTTTCTGAGTAGCATGACTAGGGTGGTCCATGTTCTGGTAGTCCCCCGACTGTGGGATCAGGGCGTTGAGTTCCAGTACTGTAGGAGTAGCTGTAGAGCCAAGGTTTTACCAGCCACCATGTTTACTGTTTCTGCTGTTACTATTGTTCTTGTTGTAGTTGCTACTTTCCGTACCGCCGTTGTTTTTGGTTTGGGTTCTGCAGGACCCCTACTGAGTCAGTGATAGGAGGCTCACCCCTGGTTTTCATATGTTGTGACCTTCCTCGAGGTTCAAGAGCGTTGCGTGGAGGTTATTAGTTGCTAGCTCGCCGATCCGAGTGGTCTTGTGTGGGCTATGTTGGCACTGCTCAAGATGCTTTTGCTCTCGTCAGGAGGTGACTTGATGCTAAATGATAAAATGGTTTTTAAGCATTTCAAAATGTCTATCTCGATTAGGCTATACTTGGCAGAGTTCACCGGAAGGCTTGAGTGTACAGTGCCTTATTTGAGAGCTTTTCTATTTTCTGTTCAGGTGGCTGATGACTCTGTAGGGTTCGTGTGGTGGCCATGCACATTTTTATGTTTCTTTGGTCATCCCAGCTTGAGTCTGTTCAGCTCTTGTTGTGTTCTGCTTTGGTCAAAGTGGTCATTTAGATGCCTCGATTGAGAAGATGCTCAATCAAACCTTGGATTTTCCTCTCTTAGTGAGCTATTGATAGTGAGCTTGATTCTTCTCATCTGGTGTGGTGGAGTCTTTTCGAGGTGAGCGTTGGAAACGCTGTCTTGGTGCAGCCTTTGTCCTGTGTCTGCTTAAGTGTGGCTAGTGTTTATTCTGAGCCTGATTTGCTCTTTGTTCGACGGTTGCTTGGCCTTGGACCTGATTTTTATGTTAAGAGCCGTTGTGCATCGTGTTCGTCGTGCCGTGTCTGATGGCCGATGTGTTGCAAATGTTTAGTAATTATTTTCAAGACATAAAGGTAAGCTGAGGATAGTGTTCTGTTGTGCTTTATGCTGAAGTTGGTACTCTTCTTGGTTTGCACTTAGGCGATTTATGATCAGTGATTAGTAGGATTAGTACTCGTGGCATGTTATATTGTAGTTTCATGAATTATAATGGCACCGAGTGTGTACTGAGATGTGGATATCGAGGTGTGTCTGTTGTCTGTGTGCATTGTGTGTTGTATGAGTGCGCAATGGAAGCATGTGGGTTGACAACCCACAGGTCGAGGATCGTTCATTGGAAGTTCTGACCGGTTGGATGCATTGTCCTTCTTGTTGTGACTTCATCTTGGCTTCATGTGCCTTGATGTTGTTGTTTGTCGTGTCGTGGTTATTGGAAGTGTTGTGGTGTTGGCATTGCTGTTACAGAGTGTTGGGGAATTTGTTAGTTTATTTGCTGATTTAGTACCCTCCGCTTCTCTATAACTTGGATGTTGTATTCTCGGGGCATGATTGTGGTCCTTGAGATGCGTTTCCCAAGATTATCGTTATCGTTGTTGAGGGTCTTTCCTGGTAAACTGCTTGATGCATGACTAGTCCCTTATAGTCGTGTGCTCAGCTATTATTGTGCCTTGATGTGACCTAACTTGCGGTCGCATTCTGTGGTTTTCTGTTCAGCACAGAGCCAAGATCTTGTAAGTGCTATTGCTATCGTCGTGGTCATTTTGCTGTTATCTTTCCGTGAATCTATCTTGGTACTATGTGGACCGTGATCTTGTCGGTTAGCTTTACTGTACTCCCTTTTCCTGGTAGAGTTGGCTTGCGACTCGATCAGATGTAATATCTGACTGAGGACTAACGTGATTGATCTTGTGGTCTGGTGCTGTCGTTGGTTTCTTGGGTATCGTATGTTTCATCCATATCTGGATCGATTTGGACTGGTCCTTGTGGATTTTTGAGTTAGGTAGATTTGTCCAAGGAGTTCAACAAAGGTGGATAACTTGGAGCATCATTTAGATGAGTAAGGGGATGACTAACAGTTATGAGGCCAGGTCTTTGAGCCAATCTGGCAAACTCTTCAGGCTGGTCAGGTAACGCACAACATCTTCCGGCAATTCCAGCCTTGTTGCAGGCAAAGATTTACAGCTGCCCTCTCTACCTCCAAACTTTTCTTCTGGCATGACCAGGGAAAGTCAACCGATCAAACACAGATACCCTTCCTTTTTCTTCTTCCCTTTGCGGGACATCTTTTAAACACTTGGCCATGCGGCCATCTTCCAGCTCATTGGAGTCCGAAGATGAGACTCCTGGCATCATTTCTACTTTGATGTCTTCTTCTTCTTCTTCTTTGGCGCCCATGGCGTGGGACAATCTTTGCTGTCCTAGGGATGAGTTCCCTAGGTAGTGGAAGCAATCTTGGACCACTCTGTCCATTTCCTCTTGATTGTGCCTCTGAAGATTAGCTTGAGGCATCAACCTTTCTTGAGTTTTCAACTTGTAAGCCAGCCTTGTCATCTGGGCAGTTCGATACATCCTCCGACAGTAACGGAATACAATCGCCTGCCTGGCGCAGGCCCTCGACTTGTGTGGGGTAGCAGTTAGAAAAACCTCTCTTTCTTCTTTTTCCTTTTTCATCTGGACTTTCCGGCCCCCTCTCCTGGGGCGCATAACAACAACATCCCCTTCTTTCTTCTGAACTCTCCTGCCCCCTATCCTGGGGTGCACGGTAGTAATTTCTTCTTCTTCACAGGCTGGTGCCGAGCCCCGAACCTTCTTGGGCACCCTCACTTGCTTAAATCCCGTCGGCTTAGGCGCCATCGACTTCCTTTCTTCTCTCTCCATGTTGGCCCTTTTGGTGGCTAGTACCTGGAACTTGTTGTTGGTGGGGACCGCCAAGATGACGCGGTCAAGTAGTGCTTTTACTGGGCGACCATTGAGATACACCCGCATTCCTCTTATCAGCATAGACTTCCCTGAGGTCGACAGACGTCCTCGGGGAATAGCAGTCTGATTTCTTTGGTGGTTCCTCGCCCTTCAGCTAGCAGTGGCGGTAGTGGTCCTTCTGTCAAGGTGATGAACATAGCATGGAACGATGGTGGGTGAAACGACCATCTTCCGTGGTTTCCTCCTCTTTGATACATTCACGGCTTCTACCGCAGTAGGCTTCTGGGCTTCATCATCGATCTGGAGTAGGTCGACGAAGATGAGTCCCAAGCAGTTTGGGAAGCCCACCATCGGGGGCAAGGTCCCGAACACAGTTGGCACCGCAAGGTAACCATCTCGGACATGGTTGTCGATGACTTGCTGGCCAAAGCTGAGGGAAACTAGTCTGGTCTCCATCAGAGTTCCTGCGGATAAGATTAACACACAGTCAGAATTTTGGGGGAGGCCACCGGGCCTCCTACTTTGGTGAAAAGATGAAGGGAGACTTAGGTCCCACCGGGCGTGCCAGACTTGTGGAACGTGATTTCTTATATATCTTTTTTAACTAGTTATTTATTTTATTTATTATTTATATTTTATTTATTTAATAAGATCCTCGGTAATGTTTTTGAAGGCAGGGCAATCATAAATGACATGGCCCATGGTGCGATGGTACAAGCAATAGCCATGCCGATGCCTTATACCATGGCCTGGATCATTATCAGATGCGGAGAATTGTATCAATCCATTTCTCTCCCAAATAACCCTTGGGCATATTGATAAGCTGCAAGCTCCTTGAAAATTGCATCTTGGACTGAGGCTTCTGGAGCTAGCTTTTCAATGCAATCATATGGCCCTTGCTTAACTTCTTGATCATACTCAATTTTTGAATTAGAGAAATAAAGAGCTGGATTAAGATGAAGGCCAGCTGCATGTAAAGGACGGCGCATTTGAAAGTCCGACTGCCTATCAATGATTTCCCAAATTGGACCATATTTGTCAAGCTTTTCATTCAATGCACTCTTAATACTCTCCTTTGCACGATCCATAGTCTGTTAAATGTTGCCCATAGCTGGCTTTCTCCATCAACCAACTATAGAACCATAACAAGGGGCTTGAATCTTTGTAATGAATATGTCACACCATTCCAAAAAGAACTCTTCAAGATTATGCTCTCTACCTTCTTTCCTTCATTTTTTTTGGCCCACCGACTATTACCAGCAAGCCAAACAGTAGATGTAAACATCTTTCTCAAGCTATCTTTGCAATCAAGCATACTCTGCAAATTTAAGTAGTTGGTGGCAAAGCGGGTGACAGCTGCACGTGCAAGATTCTTGTCATTTGTGTACTTTCTCATCATTGCAAGAATTCTTGTGTGCTCATAAATAAATGTAGTCACCATTTTGGCCCTACGAATGATTTCTTTCATTGGAGATAATTTGGAAATATCCTCCAACATCAAGTCTAAACAATAGGCAACACATGGTGTCCATAATAAATGAGGATGGGTTGACATCAACATTCTTCCGGCTGCCACATAACTAGATTCTGTCACAATTTGGATGACGTGCTTAACACCAATTTTGTTAATAACCTTGTCCAATAAATCTACCAACAATTTGACATCTTTCACGTGTGCGGAACCATCAATTGATTTCAGGAAAATAGTTCCACCTAGAGGCAGAGAGTAAGACAGAATGATAGTGAGAGACAGAGAAAGAAAATAGATTGAAAGCATTCACTGATTTCAGGAAAACTATCCCACCTGGAGAGTTCATAAGAAAGTTGATCAGTGCTCGTCCCTTGACATCTGTCCATGCATCAGACATGATGCTACAACTATATCTCACCCATTTTTTGGGGCATCCACCAACTACCGAGTTGTTTTTATCTCTTTATGCAAAATAGTCGCACGAATCTCGTGATAGCTAGGCCCTTTAAATCCCGAACCGTATTGTGCTGCGGCTTCCAACATTGTCTGAAAGTTAGGTAGGCGCATGGTATTGAATGGGATCACAACTTGATAAAACCATCTACCTACGTATTGGAGGACCCTTTCACGATGCTCCTTTTCCCATTTTTTATCTCTCATAGTCTTAGCTTCTTCCGGATCAGGAGTGCAGAACTTGTCCATAGGACCATTGATTCGTGGTGGCTTTTCAACAATGTTATCAAAGTGGCCTCCCGGATAGAGGGAAGGGCAGGAGATAGCATGATTATGTGGAACCTATACGAGGTCGAGGAGGTGGTGGAGGATAGAAAGGTCGGTCGAGGGGTTATCTCCCTTCACTTTTGCAGAGTAAGGGATGGCTTCGCCTGGGATTTCTTGGGGATCTATGGGCCCCAAACCAAGGAGGGGAAGAGAGCACTATGAGAGGAGCTACTTCTCGACCGCCGTAGTATGCGCCAACTTTGGTGTGTAGGTGGTGACTTTCATACAGTTACAACGGCATAGAAGAGGACGGGGGCCATCTCCTACATGGGGGAGATAGATGACTAATATGACTTCATAGAGGAGGCAGCTTTGATTGATATTGGACTAGTGAATGCTCAGTTCACTTTGTCTTATATGAGAGTGGCACGTGCATGTTCTAGGCTCTGGATAGGGTCTTGGTATTGGTGGATTGGGAAGATCAATTCCCACATGTGCAAGCATCCTACTTGGCCAGGTTGATATCGGATCATAAATCTATCCTATTGAAGGTCAGTCGCTGCCAAGAGAGGAGACGAGAGTTCAAGCTTGAAAGGCTTTGGCTCGGGGCGGCTGATTTCATGGAGACAGACAAGAGGGCTAGGAGTGTATAGAGACATGACCAGTCTTCTCTGGCTACTTTGGTAAGGGAAACTGAAGCATTTGCCCCAAGTGCTCAAAGTTTAGGAAGGTGATAAAACCTTACTTGGCAGCTTGGCTAGGGAGAGCATCCTACAACACCTAGAGGGTCTGGACAGATTGGAGGAGGTAGGGCTATTGGATGAAGCTGATAGGACGAGCAGGTAAACACTTAGAGCAGACTTCGAAGAGATCCTCACACGAGAAGAGATCTATTGGAAGCAAAAACCAACGAAGACATGGGTTAAGGAATGTGATAGGAACATTGCTTACTTTCAGAGGATTACCTCAGGGAGAAGGAGAATCAACTATATAATCTCTATCAACGTTGGCAAGTGGACCTTCTCTAGGGAGGAGGAGGTTAGGGGGCGTGCCAAGGATTTCTACTCTATGCTTGTCACTAAACATCAAATGTGCAGACTTGGCATTACAGGTGACCTTCTTCTTCAGCTCTCTCCTACAAAATGTGAGGCTATATCCAACCCCTTCATGGAGGAGGAGATTAGGCGGGCAATCTTTTCCTTGCAGGTGATAAAGCACTGGGTCTTGATGGGTTTCCTATAGTGTTCTTCTAGAAGTGCTAAGATATTATCAAAAAGGATCTAATTCAGGCATTAGGAGAGTTTCAGGAGAGAAAGGCTCACCTGAGGAGTATCAATAAAACTCTGGTAGCCCTCAACCCTTAAGAAACAAGATGCACAAGGCTTCTTGGACTTTAGACCCATCAGTCTGCTGAATAGTACATACAAAATTATCATTAAGTTGCTGGCCAGGAGACTAAATAGGGCGATTGGCAGAGTGGTTAGTGGACATCAATAGGCTTTTATCAAGGGAAGACATATACAGGAGAATTTTCTAGTTGCTTATGAATGTTTATTTGCCATGAAGACCCAGAGGAAGAGGGGGGTGGTACATACTCACAAACTCCTCAACGGTGGGCTATATTTTGTAAGGTATGATATATTTGCATTTGTATAACTAGCTACGTCCATATAATATACATACTCAGTTGCTAACATATTTTTAACTTTTTTGTAGAAATATCTTGAAGCTGACAAATTTGCACAACACCATCTCGTATGTGAGGATCAGCTTGACATGCTATTTAAGGATGTGACAGCCATGGGAGAAGATGTACATGTGCCATCTTTAGGCATAATTCCTAATAAGGGTGACAAAGTGGGTGTTGAGGGTATTAATGCGGATGCACCTGCAACCCAGACCACATGCCACCCTTCTCTCCCGCGTCCTGGGTGTGAAGAAGACCCCTTCAATTTAAACAACCTAAGGACAATGTTGAATAGGTTTCCTAGTCAAGCAAGGAAAAGACAGTGTGTCCCCCCATAGATAAATTTGACCAATCTTTAAAGTACATAGCCGATCTCCTCATGAGTAGTAGGACCAACCAATCTGAAGGGGTCAACCCAAATGACAAAGTTAGCATTGAGGTCACTCTTCAAGCCCTTAAGCAAACACTGGGTGTGGTAAAAAACTCTCCATAACGGTTCCATGTTATTGACATGTTTGAGAAACCACACACCCGACGTCTATTCATTGTATTGGAAGACTCGGAGAGCAGGCAAGCTTGGCTAGCTCGAGAGTATCAAAAGATGTTGCAGTCCCAGTCTACCCATCCGTCTTGATTTTCTTAATTTCTTTTGTTACATACCATGTTACTTTGATGTGTGCGTCTCTAACTGTTGCTCGTTTTGTTAGATTTTTGGTCACTTTTTGTGACACTGTGTACAAGTTCCATTATTCCTGTGTATGTACATGTTTACCTTGTTGTGTTATGTTGGTTATCTTCCTTTTATGATAGATATCATAGTTGAAACCCCTTTCTTTGTTTGCTTTCCTTCATAGTACATTTTCCCTTGTGTGTTGTATATGAAAATTGATGGCAATGAGGATCCCTTAGTTAAACTTTTGCTCTTCATCGTTTTATTGTGGATGGTCGACTATAGATCATCATATCTTGTCAAGCAACTAGTTTACAATGACTCATGTAGGGGATATAAAATTGTGCATGAGATGATAACAGGGCACTAGAACCTTGTTACCGCACATGTCACATGTATCCTGACACTTTCAAGAAATTGTATAGCATTTTTAGACAGCGGGGCTTGCTAAGAAGTACTAGAAATGTGTGTGAAAAAACAAATGAGATTTTTTTTGCAAACAATGACTAACAATGAGAGAAATTGTAACATCCGAGACAAATTTCATCACTCGGGGGAGACAATTAGTTGGTACCTTAATATTATCTTACAATCTATGTGTGTGTAGGGGGGGGGGGGGGCATTTGAAACGATCCAACCATTCCATCCATTGCATGAAAACCCAGAACATATTCGGCATTACGTCGGGGGCAAATATTGGTGATTCTTTAGAAATTATATAGGGGCACTTGATGGAACCCATATAAGTGCCTGTGTAGAAACCCAACAAAATAAGTAGATAAATAAATGTTTCAATTTCGTATCCTAGCTCTGAGACTCCCAAGAGTCCCCTGACCCTCGGGAAGCTCGAAGATTGAAGTACCAAGCCCGACACTTCGTCATCCTGGATGACGTTCTGTACCGTCGGTCTTTCTCTGGTCTCCTCCTCAAGTGTCTCGGCGCCGATGAAGCCAGCTGAGCAATTCAATAAGTTCACGAAGGCATCTGCGGTGCGCATCATAGAGGAAGATCACTCGCCAGGATCTTACTTCGGCAAAGTTACTGGTGGCCCACTCTTCAGTGTGATTGCTCAACCTACGTGCAAAAGTGTGACCGATGCCAGCGCTTCGACCATCTGGTCCACCAGCCTACCTCGGAGCTCATCACCCTTGCCGAGCCATACCCCTTCGCTCGATGGGGGATTGACCTCCTAGGGCCATTCCCTATGGCTCAGGCCCAGTAGAAGTTCGTCATCGTTGCCATCGACTACTTCACCGAGTGGATTGAAGCCAAAGCCACTGCCAAGATTACTGAGTCGGTCATATGGTGTTTTGTTTGGAAGTTGATCATTTATCATTATGGTATCTCCCGAGTGATTGTGAGCGACAATGGTCGGCAATTTGATTCTCACTACTTTAGAAACAGATGTGCCGACCTAAATATTTGCAACCAGTTCACCTTAGTAGCCCACCCTCAGGCCAACAGACTAGTCAAAAATGTCAACAAAACTATATTGAAAGGTATTAAAACCTAGCTCGGCAAGGCCAAGGGAAGCTGGCTCAAGGAATTATCGAGCGTACTATGGTCACATCGAACTACTCCTAGAATAGCCACCGGTGAAACCCCACTCCAGTTGGTGTATGGCACGAAAGCTATGATTTTGTTGGAGATCGGCAACCCCTCTCTCCGAGTTACCAACTTCTCGCCTGAGATGAATGAGCAGAAATTGCTGGAGAACCTCGATTTGGCGAGCGAAATCTGAGAGATCGCAAGCATCCGAGCCACGAAATACTAGCGATGCCTCACTCGATACTTCAATGCCAGAGTTTGAGATAGACACTTCCAGCCAGGTGACTTCGTCCTAAGAAAAATTGAAGCCTCTCGACCACTGGAGGCGGTGGGCAAGCTGGCCCCTAACTGGGAAGGCCCCTACCGAGTGGTCGAGATGCTCGAAAAAGGGACGTACCAACTGTCCACCATGGAAGGAACACCTATCCCTCAGACATGGAATGCAACAACATTACGCAAGTTCTATTTCTGAGCCTCTCTCAAAAACATACATGTAAGTAATATAGAACAATTCCTTTCTTCTTATTAATACTTCTTTGATACATCGGATAGGCCACGGCCATTACAGTACGAATCAAAAGAAATAATAGAAGTACAACATCTGCTGGTACAAGCTGATCACTCGACGTGAACTCAGCTGGCACTCTCAAGCCAAGCCACTGACACTACCTAGTGTAGAAATTGGCTCGGATAATGGGACGACTGACCCTGTCTGCTCAGGAAGTTTAGAGAAAAGTTACCAAATGAAGAGAGGAAGAAGAAGAAGGAATGCCCGAAAAAAAAAGCCAGAGAAGACCTCCTCTGCCAACTCTTTAGCAGTAAGAGAAATGCTGGCGATAAAGGAAAGGCACCGGCGACCACAGAGGGGGAGCATGCGCCCACCCACTCTTCCACGGGCCCTCTCTCCAACTAACAAGTTAATGCCTTACCTCGACCTGCCGCGGGGGGACAACCCACCCTTAAGGCCCCCGATGCTCTCCAAACCCTCAATGCAAAACTAGATACCCTCGTCGACCTTATGAGAGCCCAAGTGGCTAGGGATGAGAGGTCGCGGCCACCTCGGGTGAGTCCCCCCTGTGCAGACGTTTCTCAGAAAATGGCTGGAGGCCTCTTCACCCTCCAAGGTGGGCGACTCATTCGTAACGGGCCAGGCAGGCCCTCACAAGCCCCGCCCCCAGAATAGGAAGCCTCCTCTAGTCCGAGAGGGAAGAAACCAGGGCTGCCTAAGCAACCCTCGGAAGCATATACTCTCACTGACGAGCGGCGGGGCAACTACCGGGGATGAACTCACAATCTCCCAACTACATGTCAACCAGAATTGTCCCTCCACCTGTGGGACTTCGAATGGTGTTTCATCGAGTAAGAGCGCGCCCTCCACGTCCTACAAAAGGCTCCACCCCAGAGGATGAGGAGCAATCCCCATTCTTCAACCAAATCTTGAAGGCCGAAGTCTCCCCGAAGTCTCCCCGAAGTCTCCCTCCCAGCCTTCAAGTCCTACGATGGTCAGGGTGACCCGGCCGACCATTTTGATAGCTTCGATGCTCTGATGACTCTGCACGGAGCATCTGATGCTGTCAAGTGCCACGCGTTCGTGACCACCCTGATCCAGGGAGCCCACGCGTGGTTCCGAGCACTCACCCCCAGCAGCATCCATAACTTTAGACAGTTCGGGAGACTGTTCAAGGAAAGCTTTGCCGGTAGCAGACCTCCAAGGTCGATCGCAGGGCTGTTGGCACTGAAGCAGGTATAAGGGGAAAAGCTGTGGTCTTACATCAACTGATTCAAGTCGGAAGCCCTGTGCATCCCCCGCCTTGATGTCACCTCAGCTATCACTGCATTGATCGGCGACACCTGAGACGAGAACCTCCGGCGAGAACTGGTGCTCCACCCTCCCTCCTCTATCACTGTTCTAGTGACCTTGGCGCTACGTCATGCAAGTGTGAGGAAGACCTCAATGCTTATCGAGACCCTACAAGCTCGGGACAAGAAGGAGATAAAAAGTAATCGTCCGAGCAAGCCTCGGGCCAAGGAAAAAGAAGAAACTGAGACGGGGACCACAAAGAGCCTCCACGAAAGTTTGAGCAGTATACTCCCCTATCCGCTCCTGTCTACGAGATCTATCAAGAAATAAAGGACTCGAGCCTCCTTCGCCGACCCGAGCCTATGAAAGCTGACCCTCTACGCCATAGCCTCCGTAAACATTATTAGTTCCACAATGATCACGGCCACCACACTGGGGATTGCCAACACCTCAAGGATGACATCGAGAGTCCTATCTGCCAAGGTCACTTTTCCCAATATGTGACCGAGTGGTAAGAAAATTGCGGAGTTCCTCCAAAAGAAATCGACAACCACCCCCGCGGGTTCCACATCAATGTCATCTCAGGAGGATCTGTCTCGGGAGGGGACAACAGCCGAGGAAGAAAGCGTCATGCCGAACGAGCCTCTCGGGCTTCCGAGCCCCCTAAGGCTTTGCTGATGAGCAATCAACAGGCCTTAGTCTTCACCGACCAAGACCTGGAAGGGGTAGCCACCCCGCATGATGACGCCCTTGTAATCTCGGCCACTATAAACCATTGTAACATAGATAGGATACTAGTGGACAATGGGAGTGCCCCAGATGTTTTGGCGTATGAATGTTTCCTAAGGATGGGTGAAAATCCATCCAGACTTCGCCCCATTCGAACCCCCCTCTGTGGGTTCAATAGCCAGGCAACTTATCCTGAGGGAGCCCTGAGCCTATCGGATACTCTTGGTACCCCTCCCAAAATTGTCACATTTCTAGCAAACTTCGTGGTGATAAAAGGGATGTCAGCCTATAATGCTATCTTCTGTCGAGGCGTCATTGGCCAGATAAAGGTAGTACCCTCAACCTATCACCAAAAATGAAGTTTTCCACTAAATATAGTACCGGGAAAGTCCGAGGTAACCAGGCAACAGCCAAAAGGTGCTACGTAATCTCGGTTGAAGCTGTAAGGCCAGAAGAGAAGAAGAAAGAGGTCGAGGAAGTTGAGGATAAATTGATGGCAAGAAAGACTGGCGGAGAACTGCTGTCAGTCTTCCTCAGAGACGACCCGACTCTTGAAGTAAAAATAAGAGCAGACTTATTGCCCGATATACAAAAGCAATACAAGCATTTCCTTTCTGAGTACACTCATATCTTCGCATGGTCCGATGAGGATCTCGCCGGCATTCCCGAAGAGGTGGTGATGCATAAACTCAACCTCGACCCATCAGTGAGACCCGTCCAATAGCGGAGAAGGAAGCATGCCCCAGAAAAAGAGGCAATCATCAAAGAGCAAATAAATAAGGGAAGGAAAACTGGGCTATTTCGTCCGGTCATTTCCCCGACGTGTCTCGCAAATGTCATCCTAGTACCAAAGGCTTCAGACAAGTGACGAATGTGCGTGGACTTCACCGACCTCAACAAAGCCACCTCGAAAGACTGTTGCCTGTTACCGAGCATCGACCAGCTGGTCAATTCAACCTCGGGTAATGAACTCCTCAGCTTCCTAGATGCGTATTCCGGCTACCACCAGATCCAAATGGGCCCCGAAGACACCGAGAAGACTACCCTTGTCACTGACTTCGGTGTCTACTGCTACACTCGAATGCCCTTCAGGTTGAAGAACATTGGAGCCACATATCAGAGGATGGTCAACCACATCTTTGAAGACTAGATCGGGAGGAACGTCGAGGCCTATATTGATGATATGCTCTTCAAGACACCCAAGGCCGAAGACCATTTCGTCAACCTGGTCGAGACCTTCAACACCCTCCAGAGGTACAACATGAGGCTCAACCCCGCCAAATGTGCCTTTGGAGTCAGGTTCGGGAAGTTCCAGGGATTCCTGGTAACCTAGCTAGCGAGGGAGCGAAGCCAACCCCGATAAGGTCTAGGCCATCCTGGACATGCAGCCACCTACTTGTGTCAAGGACGTTCAGCACATGACTGGGAGAGTTGCTGCTCTTAACCGCTTTCTGTCCCGGGCGGTGGAACGATGCCTTCCATTCTTTAAACTGTTATGGGGGCTTAAGCTGGAATCTGCCACCTTTACCTTGGATAGCGAGTGCCAGAAGGCATTTGCCGAGCTGAAAGAGTTCCTGGCTTGACCTCTAGTGCTATCAAAGTCGGTCCCTGGGGAGTCGTTGTACTTGTACCTTTCAGCGACCCCTTCCACAATAAGCTTGGTCTTAGTCTGAGACGACAAAGGTGTCCAGAGGCCGGTATATTACGTTAGCAAGGTGCTCCTCGAGGCCAAAAGAAGGTATCCCGCAATTGAGAAACTCGTGCTAGCATTGGTAACATTGGCCAAGCACCTTCGGCCCTACTTCCAAGGATACTCCATCGTGGTGCTGACTAGCGAGCCCTTGAAGAAGATCCTAGCCCATCCAGAATCTTCAACTCGCCTCGTCAAATGGGCCATACTGCTCGGTGCCTACAACATCTCTTATCGGTCCCGCACGACCATCAAAGGATAGGCCCTCACGGACTTCATCGCAGAAAGCACTATCCCGATCGAAGAAGCACCCCTACCAATGACGGGCCCCACCTGAGACCTCTTCGTTGATGGATCATCCAACTCAGGCGACTGCGGAGCAAGCATTCTCCTCCGATCCCCCGAAGAAGCAGAGCTATAATATGCCCTGAAATTCAATTTCTCGGTGTCCAACAACGTCTCCGAGTATGAGGCTCTCATCTCTGGAGCCAGAATGGCACGACGCTTGGGAGCCAAATGAGTCAGAATCTATACCGACTCCCAACTAGTTGCCAGTCAAGTCAACGGGGACTACCACATTTTATCGCAGGTAGAGAGAGATGGCCTCAACAGCTCCATCTGTGGTTGCTCTTGATGTGCGCCCGATCGTCACCTGGCAAAACATCAATGATTTTGACCAAAGCCAGAGACGTATAGCAGTGGTATCAGAGTCGTCTGACTCGAAAACTGACTCCATGGATGTCGAGCGACTGAGTCTTTCTGACTAGGGTGAGTTTTCATTTGGATGAGGCCAAGGCTACAGAATGGGTTTCCCGAAGGACAAGCACTTAATGTCCTTTTTGAGCCACTTCAACATCATGGGGAAGCGAGACATTATGGCTGTCTGAGCTGCTGAGTACAGTATACTTCTGGGCCGAAACAACATGCTTGACTCAGTGGTGCGAGGTGAGCCGACGTATCTTCTAAGCGAAGCTCGCTAGTGGGGAGCGGTTACTGGCATGTCAGAGCTGACTCCTATCGGAGCTAACTCCAGGGATCACTCCTGCCAAGTGGGACTTATCAACAGGGAATCTCCATAAGGAGAAGCATATGTTAGTCTCTTCCTGGCCCCGTTAAAGTGGGGGTTTAGAGAGGAACCCTTCCTCTTAGATTGCTTGGTGGTCAGGTTCAAGCACCCAGTTGCTGTTGGCTAGTTTGCCGATTTAAAGGCCACTGATGCCCATGTATTTCGTGATGGAGTAGTGAAATTCACAGAGTATGTGCTTCAGAATTATGGGCTCATTCTGATGAGAGCCAGGGTGTACCAGAGCGTTTATGCTTCTCGCTTCAGATACCTGATCTCCAAAGGTCTATGTTGTGGGATGATAGAGGTGTCCTGCCCCGAGTATAACACCTTTTATACAGTAGAAGGGGAGACTTCTCTATACTTGTGGAGTCTGCACCAACTGTCAGGTCTCCCTATTGACGGCAAACCGTACGAAGAGGTGTGCTGGCCTAACTAGCTCAAAGACCACTCAGATGGTGAAGGCCGCTACTACCTCGGGTACGCATATTGGTACCTCATGAAAGTATATCAGACATTGTGGGTGTCCATTCTAGAAATCCCAAAGACTTCTTCTTCTCACACCCGCTCACGTAGAGAGAGGAAGCGGGTGCAGATGGGACTATGGCTGGAGTATTTCTTTGGAGGTGAGGAGCAATACAAGGACTTTCCTTTTGTCAGTGTAGCTCCAAGTAAGCTGAAGAAACGGGGCCGCCGGAAGACCCATATGTCTCCTTCCCTCCTAAAGGGGCAACGAAGTGGCCCTAACCCAGCGGGGGTGGATCCCATCACACACTGCGCAGCCTATCTAACTTATTGGCTGTGTTCATTTGCTCTCCCTCAGGGGGACGAGACAGTAATTCATGCTGAGGCTATATACCCAGCGTGCTTAATGGCGTGGGGTGTGAAATTATCTCTCTGCCCCGCCGCGCTGTGTTTGATCTACAAGATGCTAGGAGATCTTCATCATTCTCGTCTGCCACAGAATCTACAGACTGTTGGTCCCCTTCATTTCTTCAATGCTTGGGTGTGTTATCTATTTCCAGAGTTTGCTCCCTGAGCACTTCAGTCATCAAATTTATTCCCGTGAATGTTGGAGGGATGACGGCTTGTGCGCAATAGGTCAGGAGGACCTTCGCAAGCCCCTCCTCTAGAGCAAGAAGCCTCCTCCACTCCGAGGAGAGAAAGGTATGGGGCGTGCCCCGGAGACCGACACCCTCGAGGGACGACGAGCCAATCAGTAAGGGCACCCTCACAGCCCCTCGACTCAGTGTCAACCGGAGTTGTCCCTCGCGATGTTTCAAAGAGCAGGAGCACGCCGTCCGCACCTTGCAGAAGACATCCATCAAGGAGGATGAGGAGCAATCCCTGTTCTCTGACCAAGTCTTGAAGGTCGAGATCTCCCCCAGAGTCTTGCTACCGACCTTCAAATCATACGATGGCCAGGGAGACCCAGCCGACCACTATGACAGCTTCGACACCCTAATGACTCTCCATAGGGCTTCGGACGCCATCAAATGCTGAGCGTTTGTGACCACCTTGGTCCAAGGTGCTCAAGCCTGGTTTCGAGCACTCGCCCCCGACAGCATCCATGACTTCTAACAGTTCGGGCGGATCTTCAAGGAGAGCTTCGTCGGCAACGGCCCTCCCAAGTCAGCTGTAGGGCTACTGGGACTAAAACAAGCACAGGGGGAGAAGCTACAGGCTTATATCAACCGATTTAAATCGAAAGCTCTATGTATCCCTCGCCCAGATGTTGCCTCGGCCATCACCGCATTGACCGAAGGCACCCACGACGAGAACCTCCGGCGAGAGCTAGTCCTCCATCTGCCCACCTCTCTAGCCAATCTGGTGACCCTAGCCCTACGCCATGCAGAGTGCGAAGAAGTACTCAGCGCCTGCCGCAGCGTGACAGGCTCAGGTCGAGAGGGAGAAAGGAAGTGATAATCCGAGCAAGGCTCGGGCCAGGCAAAAAGGTGAAATCAAGACGGAGACCGTAGGGAGCCCCATCGGAGATACGAGCGGTATACGCCCCTATCAGCCCCCATCTACGAGCTATATGAAGACATCAAGGGCTCGGGCCTCCTCTGCCAACCCGATCCTATGAATTCTGATCCAAAGTGCCGCAGTCGATGCAAGCACTACCAATTCCACAATAACCATGGACACCATACTAGAGATTGTCATCAGCTCAAGGACGAGAGTGAGTGTCTCGTTCGGCAGGGACACCAATCCTGATATGTGTCCGAGTAGAGGGAGGATCACGGCATCCCTCCAGAATAGATTGACAATCAACCCCATGGAGTCCACAGCAACATCATCTCTGGTGGCCCAGCATCAGGCGGAGATAGTAGCCAAGGAAGGAAGCGTCATACTGAATGGGAGAGCAGGGCCTCCGAGCCCCCCAAAGCCCCATCGACGAGTGAGCAGTAGGCCTTGGCGTTCTCTGACTAGGACCTGGAAGCGATAATTACCCCCCACGATGACACTCTTGTAATATCAGCTACGATAAACCATTGGAACATAGATAGGATACTAGTTGACAATAGTAGTGCCCCTGATGTACTCTCGTGTGAGTGTTTTCTTAAGATGGGTGAAAACCCATCCAAGCTCCACCCGATTCGAACCCCCCTATGTAGGTTCAACTGTCGGGTAACATATCCCCTGACTTGGGCTTTAGGCGGGAATACCATTGGAAGGTAATTCCCGTAAGTGAGGTGGCAAAATAGCGGAGGAGGTATGACTCATCCAACGCGAGCTCGCCCGTGGTCGTAATGTAGTTGGCCAAATATTCATGCAGAGATCCTTGTCTATCGAACTTTTGTAGCTTCAGTGGCTTGGTGTACTCCGGAGGGAGATTCTTTAGCTGGTGGTGTAGCGGGTAGGGGACGTTGTAGAAATCTATGGTTGTGACCCCTTCCCCAAACTAGGCGAGATTGGTCTCAATGATCCACTCGATCATCTGGCACTGTGCCATAAGATTCTCCGGCACTGGAGTGTTGGATGGCAGTGGTTTGGCTTCAGCTTGAGGCGTGTTGAACTCGATTGCTGTGGGGGTTTGGGCGGCTGTGGTTGAGACATTAGCGCCATTGGGCCCCCCTGGTGGGGCAGGTGCCTCAGCCTAAGGCCTGGTAGGGAACTGAGGATGAAGGTCTCGTTCCTGTAGAAGGTCTTGCAGGAGGGCCTTCAAATGTTGGTTTTCCTTCATAAGGGTCTCGAGAGTCACCTCTTGGACTTCATTTGGTGGAGGATCATTGTTGATCAGCTCTGCATTGATAGGGGCAACACGATCCTTAGTGGGGACTTCTTCTGCTCGTCCCGATGTTTGAGGTCCGACGGAAGTGTTGACAGAGCTGGCCAGAGCCGGCGACTGAGTCTGGTGACGAGGCCGCCTGAGCTGGGCTATTGGCTAGTCTAGATCGTCGGACTGAGTCTCAGGCTGGTGCCCAGTGGCATAACACGCGAATACTCTGACCGCGTCGTTAAGGAGCTAGACCGTATGCTTCTTTTGGGAGTGCTTCTTAGGGTGGACAGGTGCCCCCAGCGCGTCAAAGATCGAGGTACGTTGTGGAAGAATCTCTATCGCAGTGTCGACTTGAGGAGAACTCGAGGCTGGATGTTGGTGAGGCCCAGAACGAGCCCGTCTTTGCCTTCGCCTACTCGGACGAGAGGCGTTGGATGACTGAGCTTCCTCAGGCGACGCAGTTGTAGCATCGGGCATATCTTGCTTGACGCCGCATCTGAGCATCCGAAGGGGGTTCCTGAGATGCATCCTCCGAATGGCTTGAGCTTCTTCCGGGGTGACCCAGATCCTTCTTAAGTCGGGTTGCTGGTCTCCCTTGTTACTACTTTTTCGGTGAGGCTTGGGAGCTCGTACATCAGGCTGGCGCGGGTGCCTTTGGGCTGCTGTCGGGGCACCTGCTTTTATAAGTTTCGCTTTGTCCTCACGCGTTTGTCGCAGGAGGCTGAAGCGGTTAGCGGTGGGGATCGTAGGGATGATCTGCTCTTGGGGTATGATTGGGTCACCCCCATTGAGGTGAATCCGCAGGTCACTGACAAGGATGGTCTTGCCAGAGTTACTGGTCACAGCGGCGAGTCGCCTGTCCTTACGGCCATGGCGACACTTTTTCTGGGGACCTAAGGAAGATCCCGCTCCGAGATGGTACACCGAGAAGACTCAGCCCATAGCGGCTAGTGGCACATGTAGCACCCCGATAGAATATTAGATAACCCCGCCTCACCTGAAAACACAGGGGTGAGCCTCATTTCATAGGCTCAGTAGGGATCCCGCGGATCCCCACCTCGCATGAAAGAAACAAGGCGAAAAGGCACGCACAAGCATGACAGGTAACACTACCTAACAAAAGTACAGTAGAATCAGCAAGCAACAATAAATAAACGGGAAAGCTCTCTATAACTAACCGTACCGAACAACCTGACATGAAACAAGTCCGCACTTGCCAGGAGACAACAGCTCTACCCACTAGAAGCAAGATCGGATACATCCCCTGACGTCTTACACTATGTCCAAGTGTCTCCCTACTCGTCCCAGGCGGAGACTGAGACACACTCAACAAGTACCACAAACAAGGACTAGTTGGGGTTGCACTCGTCAGCACTGGTCCGACGCCCCCAACCAAATGTGCACACAAAGACCATGCGCCTTAGGTCAGGCCCTCAAGCTGGCTCTTCCCCCGAAGCTCGGACTCAGGCTGCGCGTGGGGGCCCTACAGTAACCAGCCTAGCAACCGTCTCTCCAGGTCACACTCTCCACCACTCCCAAGTGGGTCCGCACCCGCGTGCGCAGGAAAGCTACGACTAGTGGACAGGTCACTGGAGGTGAGACTCGACTCACGAAAATCACTGGTCGATGGAAAATGGAGTGGCGGTCCACTCAGGACTGCGCTTCAGCCTAGCGGTCCTCTCTGGACCGCAAGGCGGGCCTAGCGGTCTCCCTGAGACCGCAAAGGTCGGTCAAACAGTCAAGCCATGACGGCAAGGGAGCGAGCCACCAAGGGCCAAATGGTCTATCGCCAGGCCACT
Source organism: Amorphophallus titanum (assembly GCA_024336825.1). NCBI lineage: Eukaryota > Viridiplantae > Streptophyta > Magnoliopsida > Alismatales > Araceae > Amorphophallus > Amorphophallus titanum. The sequence goes on along the minus strand of JANBPO010003674.1, from coordinate 526,059 downwards.
AACCCCAGCCAAACGGTCCTCACGTGGCTCCCAACGGTCGAAGACACGCACCCCGAGGGTGCTTCGATCAAACTGGAGAAATAGTTGTCTGGTGACCACTGATCTGAGGGTAGAGGTCTATCGCATGACTGCCACCCTGAGCCTAGCGGTCCTGGGCAGACCGCTAAGGCTGCTGACATTACAGGGTTGGTTGGCGGCCTTCTGAGGACCGCCAAGGAGCCTAGTGGTTCCTGGAAGGACCGTAAAGCTAACCCGAGCGCGAAATCGGCGGGAAACACCAAAAACTTCGATCCACATCCCAATCATCGCCCGATGATGGGGAAACAAAGGGGAACCCATCCCCAACCCTCCTAGCATGATTCTACACCCTTAGATCGATCAAAAATCTCACGAAATGGGAGATCCAGCGCTCAACTACAAAACATGCATTTTGACTGCCCGGCTCAAAAACACCCCTCTCGACCTCCCCACGGCCTACAAATCATAGGGAAAGCGGCAAAGAGTGTAGGGATCAGTCCCCCTACGTTAAAGAAGTCCGAAAGCCGTCGAGTCACCACCGATCCCAAAATCTTACTTTTAAACCCACGATCTCCATGCCCCACACCGCGAGAATACCATCGCCACGATCACCACGCCGCCGCCGTCGGTACACCGTCTGCAGCCAGAGGAGGAAGGGACGCCGCGGGCTTTGCACAGGGGAGAAAGCAATGGTCGGGGAGGGAGGTCTCCAACAGGAAGAAGAAGGAAGAAGAGACTTTTTCCCTTTTTTTCTTTTCCTCTTCTTCTTTCTTCTTCTTCTTCTTTCTTCTTCCCGTTGGAGAGCTCCCCCCCCATCCGACCGTTGCTTCCCCGTGCGCGGCCCGTGGCATCCCTTCCTCCTCCGGCTGCAGATGGTGGACCGATGGGGGCGATGTGGTGATCGTGGTGGCGGCATTCTCATGATGTGGGGCGTGGAGATCGCGGGTTTAAAAGTGAGATTTCAAGATCGGCGGTGATCCGACGACCTTCGAGCTTCTTTGAGGTAGGGGGACGGATCCCTACACTCTTTATTGCTTTCCTCCTGATTTGTAGGCCGAGAAGAGGTCGAGAGGGGCGTTCTTGAGCCGGGAGGGTCAAAATGCATGTTTTGGGGTTGAGCACCCGATCTCCTGTTTCGTGGGGTTTTTGACCGATCGATGGGTGTAGAATTATTCTAGGAGGGTTGGGGATCGATTCCCCTTTGTTTCCCCATCATCGGGCGATGATCGGGGCATGAATCGGGTTTTTTGGTGTTTTCTGCCGATTTCGCGCTCGGGTGAGCCTTGTGGCCCTTCCAGGGACCGCTAGGCTCCCTTGGCGGTCCTCAAGAGACCGCTACGCAACCTTGTAGTGTCGGCTGGCCTTAGCGGTCTACCCAGGACCGCTAGGCTTAGGGTGACAGTCATGCGATAGACCGCTACCCTCAGATTAGCGGCCGCCAGACGACCATTTCTCCAGTTTGACCGGAGCACCCTCGGGGTGCGTGTTTTCGACCGTTGGGAGTCACGTGCTGGGTAATGGTCAGGGCACGATCGTTTCTTGCTGCCTTGCGGTCCGAAGAGGACCGTTTGGCTAGCCTAGTGATCTGGCGATAGACCGCTAGGCTCTATTGTGACTCATTCCCTTGCGGTCATGGCTTGACCGTTTGGTTGACCCTTGCGGTCTCAGAGGAAACCGCTAGGCCCGCCTTGCGGTCCATAGATGACTGCTAGGCTGAGGGACAGTCATGAGCGGACCGTCGCTCTATTTCCTTTCGACTGGTGATTTTCGTGAGTCGAGTTTCACCTCCAGTGACCTGTCCACTAGTCGTAGCTTTCCTGCGCACGCGGGTGCGGACCCACTTGGTAGTGGTGGAGAGCGTGACCTGGAGAGACGGTTGTTAGGCTGGTTGCTATAGGGCCCCCATGAGCAGCCGAGTCCAGACTTCGGGGAAAGAACTAGCTAGAGGACTTGACCTAGGGCGCATGGTCTGTGTGTGCACACGTGGTTGGGGACATTAGACCCACGCTGACGAACGCGACCCCAACTAGTCCTTGTTCGTGGTACTTGTTGAGCGCGTCTCAATTTTCGCCTGGGGTAAGTACGGAGACACTTGGGCATGGTGTAAGACGTTAGGGGACGCAGCTTGTCTTACTTCTAGTGGGTAGAGATCCTGTCTTTCGGCAGGTATAGACTCATGTTTTATCATACCGAGGTTGGTTTGTACGGTCGACTAGTCGTAGATAGAGCTTTTTCGTTTATTTATTATTACTGGTCGATTCCGCCTTACTCTCGTAAGGTAGCGTTACCTTCTGTGCTTGTTGGGTGGCCAGCCTATTGGCCGCCCAGGCTACTGGGCAGCCAGGGCATTGGCCGCCCAGGCCAAGGGAGTGGCAGCCACATCAGCCAAGGGAGTGGCGTCCATAGATGTGGCCACCCAGGTCTGTGGGAGGCTAGGAGTCTATCCGCCTAGGCCCCTGTCAGCCATGGTTCAGTTTCTCCACGTTTCGGGTGTGGTGGTTTCGGTCTGTGTCAATTTCATTGGTTGTCCACAGAATCGTCACCCAGTGAAAGGTCTTAGGGTGTTGTGTTCTGTCCATAGCCGCCTCGTGTTATGTTCCACGTGTAAGGTGAGTTACATACGGACCAAGGGTGTTTCAGTGTCTTTCTGCTTAGCGTGTTCTTACCTTTTGGTGACCTTCCCACTAGTTGTAACCTTCTTACGGCACGGGTGTGCTGACCTACCCAGGAGTGATAGAGCGGCTTTCCTGGTGAGATGATTTTTAGGCTGGTTACTGTAAGGCCCCTCGTCTTTGCATCATGAGTCTGGGTTAGGGGGAAAGCTAGCTAGAGGATCTGACCTAGAGCGCATGGTCTATGTGTGCATACGTGGTAGGGGGCATTGGACACACGCTGGTGAGCATGACCCCAGCTGGTCCTCATTTTGTGGTTCCGTGGTTAGTGTGTCTCAGTTATCGCTTGGGGCGAGTAGGGAGACGCTAGGGGTGCGGTCTAAGACGTCAGTGGATACATCTGGCTTTGCTTCTAGTGGGTAGTGCTCCTGTCACCTGAGAGGTTTTGACTCAGGCTTTCTCCTACCAAGTTTCTGTGGTTTGGTGGCTCGGTGTCGTGGTTATTTGTGATCGAGGTGTGGTTCCTCGCTGTCTTTGTGAGTCCTATCTGACTGAGTAGCCATGTTTCTTTGTTGACCAATCAAGGGTCTACCTGGCAGCCTAGGACCCTAGGGTGTGTGTCCTAGGAGAAGTGTTCAGAGATAGGTCGTCATGGCCCAGTGGTTGGGGGCCTTGGTTCGAGAATCTGTTTAGGCGCGATTTGTGTGATCGATTCTCAAGGTGTCTCGACAGTGCGCAGGTTTGTAGCAGTTAGCAGTTTAGAGGGTTTTCCTCGTGTGATGTGCTGTCTTTACTGCTTTATTTTTTTACCGCTTACCTACGTTATTGTCTTTATATTTTATTACTTGCTGACCTATTTATTTTATGTTGTTGTGGTGGGGATCCACGGGACCCCTACTGAGCCAATGAGATGAGCCTCACCCATTTTCTTTTCAGGTTGGCATGCCTCCTCGTCATTCGGAGGCCTTGTGTAGTGTTTGGAGTCCTAGTGTCGTCAGCTTGTGCTAGTCAGGGTATGCCCTAGAGGCTGTGTACTTTTCTTTTAATGTTCTTTACTTCCTTTGGGAATTATGTATATATTCACTGTAAATTATATATAATTGTTTTAATTTGTATAATTTTTTTCTTATTGGAGTGGTTTGGCATTTTTTTTTGTGTTACGTGGTGTTTTTGATATTGAATTTCTTTTTAGTAGATTTTTTGTTAATTTTAATTAGTTGAATAATACTTGGCATTCAGTTATGGAAGACCATCACACGTGATGGGAGTACCACCCACCAAAAGAACAGACCGGATGCGTCCCCTGACGTCTTACACCGCGCCCTCGTGTCTAGCTATGGCGCCCCAAGCGGAGACAGAGACACTAAAGTAACCAGGAACACAAAACAAGGACTAGCTGAGGTCGTGCTCGTCAGCGCGGGTCCGACACCCTCAGCCTCGTGTGCATACTCAGACCATACGCCCTAGGCCTGCCCTCTAGCTGGTTCTTCCCCCTAAGCCCGTACTCGACTGTACATGGGGGCCCTACGGTAACCAGTCTAACAACCGTCTCTCTCGGGTAAGCCACTCCACCACTCCCGGGTAGGTCAGCACACGCGTGCCGTAAGAAGGCTACGACTAGTGGGGGCTCACAGAACGTGAACACTAAAACTTCGCATGCACCCATCATGAGTACCGCGAAGTAACAGGTGACTCGAAACCACCAGACTCTGGATGGCCCACTAGACCTAATAACCCAACGTTTCTTGAGTCACAAGACTCGGGGTCAAGACCATTGTACGTTACAGCACAGAGCCGTCGATCTAGCCTAATCCTTAGGCCCAAAACTACGATGACACGATTCTCAAGGTAGCTCACAGCCACTGAGTTGATCCCTCATCTAAGGGACATACGAAAAACCTCCAGCCCCAGGCTGGTTAATTGGACTCATAGTCCAAAGCCATTCACACATGGCCCACACGAAAACTTGAAACATACGCACGGGGTCACCCGAAACCTCTAAACAGATCGACACGTTAATCGAGATAATGCGACACCTCTAGACACCCCCAGAAACATGAACATAGGTCCCACGGTGTCTGGGACATTCATGAGGCTGAAGGTCAACCACTGGGTCACCACCAGGTCGACCGGAAACCAACACAATGTGAAATGGACACGATGAACACGAAAAACCACCTAGCGATCTCCTAGCGGTCTACCCCTAGACTACTAAGGCCAGCCTAGCGGTCTACCCCCTGGACCGCTAAGCTACCCCTAGCAGTCGCTTCTCAGACCGCTAGGTAGGGTGGCGGCCCTTTGCCTGACTGCTAGGCGATGCCTAGCGATCAGTCGTAAGACCGCTACCCCACTGACCTCTAATCGACCAAAACACGGTCAAGCAGTCACTCCTTGGACCGCAAGACAGAGCCTAGTGGTCTACCTCTGGACTACTAAGAACCCTGGCGGTCTGTCACGTGACCGCAAGGCTCGAACCGACATACAGGGACCCTGGCAGTCGCACACTAGACCGCTGGAACCCTAGCGGTCACTGGAAGGACCGCTAGGTCATCCCGAACCTGAAAATGGCGAATCACACCAAAAACTCCATTCCACACCCCGTTCACGCCCACGTGAAAGGAAAAAAACTAGTCCCCTACCTCTCTAGCACCGAGAGGACCCATTTAAACTCCAAAAATGTGATCAAAATGCTAGATCAGGCGCACACCCCAAAAATATAGATTTTTCCCCAAATGCTTAAATAAACCCGCTCCGCTCACCACGGCCTACGAAACTCACGAGAAAGGAAGTGAACGAGTCAAGGTTCCGTCCCCCTACCTCCGAAAATAGGCGATATTTGTGTGTGCCCAAGAATGAGGGGTGGAATCCCTACAAGCTCCCGAACAAGACATATTTGGCTGCTTATCTGGTTTACTGGTTGGCTACTTTTGTGGTGCCATATGGAGAGGAGGGCATTGTACGCCCTGAGCTTATCTATCCGGCCTGCCTGCTTACTGTTGGTCGGAAACTTGCCCTTGCACCTGCGGCCCTGGCCAATATATATCATGGTCTGGGCAATTTGACAGCTTGTAGTTTGCCGCGAGACCGCAGTGTCCGATTGGCGACACATTACTTGAGTGCATGGGCAGGTTTGTTACTTCCTGGATTGTGTCAGAGTGTCAGGGTGGAGAATCCCGCGGCTCCCTTGATATTTCAGTTTCGTAATTGGCCTGATCAGAGTCCCCTGGAGCAGTTAGCAGGAGCTCGGAGGTTATTGTCTTTCTTGTCTACCCAGGGCCAGCCGGGTAGAGATTTTGCATGTGTGACGTGGGACTATCGCCCTTTTAGCACTGAGGGGCCTGATGGCGTTTCTTATCACCTCCCTTACTGTTCCAGCTTGAGCAGAGTTTTCCATGATGAATGGCTGTACTGTACGCGTCCTGGTGTTCTTATCTTTCGGAATGGCACCAACACCTTTCTTGAGCCTTATTATCCTCACCGCTTCGGGCGGAACTTTGGCTATGATCAGGGGGTACCCTCGAATGCTGACTTTTCTTTGGGGGTGCGACTGCACAGAGGACATGACAGACATCTCATAGCAGTTAGCTGGTGACTTCACTTTACCCGGCGAGGGCCGGAGTCGGGTCTTTCTCTTCATGCCGGCGACAGAGTGGGACATGTTGACATCTATTATGCGCGCTGGTGGTTTCAGCACAGTAATATATTCAGGCAACCAGCCCACAAATTGAAGGAAGCCGAGGAGGCCCGCTTGAAGAAGGTTGATGCTCCCCCTCTTGCCATTAAGCATTCTTTTTTATATTCCCAGTTTCCTCACCTTGCCAGGTCTGTTTGGGAGCTCCGCAACACATGGGAGGCAGCTCATGGGCCCATACCGGTGGACAGAGATACTTATATAGGGGCCATGAAGCCTTCAAAGCGTGCAGAAGACTTGGCCTTGAATAAGGGGAAAGCCCTTGGTGATGACAAAGTTTACTATTGGTGGGGATATTTACTTTCAGATTGTGGTCATCCCCCTGATGCTTCTTTATCCAGTCCTCTCCTGCCTGCTGGGTTTAATAATCTTTGGCCCAAATGGGAAAGCCATCTGATGAGTGCAATTGCTCAAATGGGTGCCATTGAATACATTTCTTATATTGAAAATGGGACCACTCTGCGTGATATTTGGGACAGCATTTGTCGAGTGGGACAGAGCATTGACATTCCCCCAGAAGAGATGGTATTGCAACTTTCTTTCTCTCCTGCGCCGACTGGTATATGTTCTTCACCTTACATCTCCTCATATTTGATTTGCTTGGAAAAGGGGTTTATTATGCATGCTAATTCATCTTTCCGCAACGAGCTTTGTCCCTGCTGATACGTTTAAGAAAAAGAAGAGCTCCCATCATGCACTGGGGATTGGCAGTAGAAGTATAATTGTGATGAAACAAATGCCCACTCTGTAGGGTGAGATTCTGTGTCGGCACGGCACCAGTTGATGGTATAATTGGCCTAGTGGGGTGGATAAGTGGTGTGGGAGAAGGTGTAGTGGAGATGATGGGAGTGGAGGTAATGATGGGTCGCGGAGAAAGGATGGCGGGTGAAGGGTTAGTGGTAGGCACGGTGATGATAGGCATTGGCGGAGGTGGAGGTGTACAGGCTAGCGGAGGTGTGGGCTGAAAGCTATGCGTAGTGACAGTAGCGGGGGTGACAATCAGTGGGCGAGATGTTGGCGCGGGGGAGGGTGTTATTAGCGGAGTAGGGATAAAGGGGGTAGTGGATGGAAGGATGAGCGGTCTAGTAGGCGGAGGAAGGACTTGATGTGTGGGCATAAGGATGGTAGAAGCGGAAGGGTTTCAGTGGTTATGGTGGAGGGCCATTATTTGTGGAGTAGAACCATCGTCATCATATGACCACACGGCGTCGGGAGCCGGGGGTTGAACCAATTTAACCTGAGCTGGTGCCAGCGACTGAGGCTGCGGAGCGAGAGGATGATTTGGCATGGGGTTCTGATGGATCCCCAAGTCTTGAACTGGCTGCGGCTATTGCGACTGTTGCTGCGGTGGTGGTGCCTGTTGTTGCTACACTTGCTGCTTCGGTGCTTGCCTTCTTTTCTCTTTTATTTCTACAATGGCCTTATGCATTTCGGCCCAATCAATTCTGTGTCCTTCATGAAGGTCATAGACCAAATCCCTGAACTGAAAGCATCCTTCAATCGTATGCCCCGACTGCCTGTAGAACATACAATATTTAGTCTGATCAATGACCGAGTTCCAATTGTGCCATTTTGGAGGAAGCTGTATAGCACTGACTGACATGAGAGCGGAGAAAATATCAGCGAGGGTTTCTAGCAGTGGAGGGTACTGGGCTCTCTTTGGAGTCGGGCACTTATTATTGTAGCCATTGGGAGGAGGGACATTGTGGTATTGCGGAGGCTATGGAGGTTGTTGGGGAGTGGAAAAGGTATTTTGTGGAATGGGGAAGGTGAGCGGAGGGTTCTGTGGAGTGGTGTAGGCTGGTGAAGGGTTTTATGGAGCAGATTGTTATTGCGAGGGTTTTGGGGGAAATGGATTTGGTTGGATTGGTTAGGGAATGGGAACGCAACGGCTTATACTTGCTCGTTAGTTTGGACTCCTTCTGTGGCGGGCCCTTGGGGTTGTCGATTATATTTCAGCTTTTGGGCCTCAAAGAGAGAATGGATCGGGGAGTCCTTAAATTACATTTGGATAAAGCGCGCTCGGCTTTACAATTGGTGCATATTGGCTATGTCATTCATTGCCAAGATGTTGCGAAAGGTCGGAGTGGCATTAGAAATCAACAGCTTGACCTTCTCTTCCTCCGAAATGTGGCTTGACACTCGGGCGGCCATCTGTCTCCACCTGTCGGCATAAGTAGCAAACTCCTCATTTGGTTTCATTTTCTCGGCCACTAAGTCTGTGAAAGAGTATTCTGGGCTGACTCTGTCTTGAAACCTTTGCACAAAGGTAAAATAAAATGTTAGTGCCCGGTGTCGATTCCCATCACCCTGCCTCTTCTTGCCGTCCTTCTCGACGGCCTACCTGGAAAGACTAGTCTGTCGAAGACCGACCTCTAGGGCTTCACTTCTTCTCGCAAAGGGGATTGATGTCGCTCCTCCGAGTGGTTCCTCGACTCTGCACTCTGTACAGGTCGGGTTTCTTCTTCTTCAAAGCTGGAGGCTACTGCCCCCAGTAATCTCCGGTGACCCAAAGGGGTGCTTCCTAGGCCCCGTAGATATTTTCTCATGGCTTGCCCCACTCCTTCCCAGTCTTGATCAGGAGGAGAAGCCGATGATAGTGCGCCGATAGCGACAGCAGGGGTGTAAGCCGAAGGACTTGTGCGGACGGCTCGGTGACAACGCCTATGGTGTTGGCGGTGGGTGTTTTCTGACGGCGCCGGTGTTGTAAGTACTTGCTGGTATACGGGGGTCACTACCTCGACCCTCTCTTCTCGTCGTGCCCTTATAGGGCAGAAGGTGCTAGGCCCTGCTTGGGCAGGTGGAGTAGTCTGGACTGACTTGGGGATCCAGACCTGCTTAAGCTTGGCCAGCGTATGGGCTGGCATATTCTTCGGTGCTTCGGCCGGGATAGCAGGCATCATCTGGTCTTTCATCTTCTCCAGCGCTCGAAAGGAGTTCTACACTGGGACAGTGGGCATGACCCAGTCTGGGATCGCTTCGGATCTTTGTCCATTGAGGTGGACTCAGATTCTCCCGACAATGACGGACTTTTCAGAGTTGGAGATCTGACTCTTTGGTGCAGTGATAGCACGGCTCCTCCGGAGCCTCCTCCGGTGGGATGCCGACCCTTGACGAGATGGTCCGACGGTTTGTTGTACATGGTGCACAAAGCAACTTACTATCCTAGTCGGGACAGTAATGGTTGTCTTGGCCAGCGATCGGCCAACAGCAGCTTCGACGGCTCCTTTGGGGGGAGCATTGTCTCTGGCAGTGTCGGACGCTTCCACGTCCAGCAAGTTTGCGAAGGCCACTCCCAGGAAATTGGGGAAGCCCACCACGGGAGGGAAGCTCCCGAAGCAGAGGGGAACGGCTAGGTATCCATTCTGGATGTAACTCTCCACGACCTGAGGGCCAAAGGTGAGTGCCATTCTTGTTGTCGAAGCATGCTTCTACATTTGCAAAGTAGAGCAATTGGTATTACAAGAAAGGGGCCATAGGGCCCTTGGTCCTGGCAAAGAGATGAAGGGTGGATTGGTCCCACCGGACGTGCTAGACTTGTGGACGCACTTTTATCTTTAAATCATTCTTTTATATATTTTACAGGTTGATTAAGTGCGTGGGCGTGCCAGTCATATATGTGACGATTTATTCAGACTCCGAAGGGCCATAAGTGCACTCGGCCTGACTACGTCAGACGATTGTGTGGTTCAGGTCGGAACCAATACCCGCCATGCCATAAAGGTCATGACGTTATTTACATCCCCCTTACGGGAGAAAACCTTTGATTAATTGCCAGAATTAAGGGCCCTATGGCCTAAAGAGGTAATACTAATTACATGAGATAAATGAACGCAAATGAGGTTAAAGCGTGACACAAGCGTGAATTAGGCTATTAATTAAGCTAACGTTGTAGAGTCACTGTCGGACACCTGTCGGCCTCTCTTTAATATTCGGGTGACGACCCGGTATGGAAACATAGAAAATCGAGTCGTGGTGATGTGTCAATGTATGCCCTGGCAGGGGCATATTTAGTGTTTACTTCTCGAGGGGATGAGGTCAACTCTGAATGTGAATGTCAGCCCATTGCGTTGTTTAAGCAAAGACCACGATGGGTAGGATTCCCTGGGTCTAGGCCCGTATCGCAGGGCACTCTTAATTTTCCCTTTTATGGAGTCACGAGGAAAGGAGATGTCGAAGAAGTTGCGAGAGTGGCACCTTACATGTTTTAGGTTTAATTTGCTTTAATTACGCTTGACTGGTTTTAGTTCCATTATGGCGAGGATTTCATTTTAGTCATCGCGTGTCGGCAATTCCATCAATATATTCCACCCTCCCCAATTTATTAACGGTATTCTAGCACACGGGGGGCAAGAACATGCATGAGGTTGGGTTAAATGCATGGGACTAACCCTTAGTCCGAGGCGGAGGTAGGTCCTCACGCATAGGGGCAGCTGTCAGCTGGGTGTGACAAAACCTTCTGCATACTGCCATTTCATATACCATGGGGAAGGTCGCGGCACGCAAGCATGAATAATGCGGCGCAATGGCTAAATGCATGCAGGAATGAGTGCTCTTCTCTCTTTTTCTTTTATGGTGAAGTGTACAAGATGGTACTATTTTATTAGTGAAATGCATGCGGGGAAGCCTCTTAGTTGACCAATCCCCCTTTCCCTTCATTATGTGATTTGTAATATTCAGTCCAGTTCTCCGAGTCCTTTGCAGTTCTCTTATTTTAGTTGAAGCATCTTATTGTTATTTATTCTATTTGTTTGTTGCTTCCTTTTATCTTTTAATGTGCTGTCCTTCCTCGCAAAAATTTGAAAGCATCTCCCCTTGACCCAGATGCTGGGGGGATGAAGGGGGAATGCGCCCACATGGAGTGGCACGACCCAACAAATCAAGGCTTGTGCGAGAGCAACAACACCTTTGAGAAAACTCCAGAAAGTCCATAAATCAGGAAGCAGGAGAAACGCTCAGCTAAAACAGGTTGCAAGTGCGTCGGATGAAGGCTGGCTAGGGCGTATCGAGTAGGGCAAGCTAGGGTGTGCCAGGTTGGGTGGACTGGGGATGCACCGGGCGGCGAGAAGGCTGGGTGCGCCGGATGGAGGGGAGGTCAAGAGTGTACCGGGCCAGAGAGGCTAGAAGTGTGCTGGGCTGGAGGGGCTAGAAGTGTACCGCCCTGAGAGAGGTTAAGGGTGTGCCAGGCTAAGATGGGTTGAGGGTGTGCCGGAGAAGAGAGGTCCATGTGTATCGGATAGGGGCCAATCTGGGTGTGTCGGTTGAGGATGACAGGGGTGTACTGGGTAAAGAGCAGATGTGTGCTCCCGTTGGCTTTGAAGGGCAGGCTGGGGGGAGGGACACTTTGGCTAGTAGAGAGGTCCAAGGCATTGAGTAGAAGCAATGGGCTCAAGCTACATCAAGGAACAAAAAGGGGGGGGGGTAATGATGCATGGTGTGATCACTATTGGCATTTGCTATAGAATCTCACGTTTCTCTATGATGAGGTACAAAAGAAGAAAGGAAGGTGCTGAAAGCAGGAAATTAAAAGAGGGAAGAAAGGAAAGATGCTGTTGCCATGATTCACATTTGTACAGCAGACCAAGCGTGAAGACATCACCTCAACTGAAACTTTGAACGGGCAAGATGCGGACGCCAATCCAGTCCCTGCCTAACATTCTGCGGGATGATGCTCATATGGAACATATGCATAGTACTGTTAACAGGGAAAGTTACATAAAACACTACCACTCCCACAGGGTCTCAGTGCTCTTCCTACTCACCAAGCACCCATGACATGACCCACCTGCAGCCTGCAGCCACAAGGGTGGCTGCTGCAGTGATGGCAGCGTCTGAAAGTGCTGACTGCGACGTCGGATTCAGACGCCGGCGGCCGGCACGGCGTGCTATTTGCACGGTCGCCGACCATTTCATGACGTAGAATCTAACAGCGGATTCTGGCCGGCGTGCACTGCTGCGGGGTCTGAGCCCTGTGGGTTGGGACGTCAGCAGCTCTCTGATGGGGTAAGAAGACCAAGAGAACTGTTCTTTATGAACAGTTGACTTGAGATATCTGAAAGAATAACCGATCGAGATATCACAACGCTTTCCGATTAATATTGACTGGCACGTATGACACTACTCCAGTTAATTAATTGTTTCCTGAGCAATGATGATGGGTAGCATTAGGTATAGGGGTTTGAGAGTTTGAACTGATCGAAAGGCCAGATAATTAAGTGTGCCTCCCCCCCTCCCCCCTAGATTCATGTGCCCTTATCTATTTGAAGTGTCTCAGTAATGGTGGATAATTGTGTATCCATGGTCTCGAGTAAGGAAAGTCATTCCACTCTGAATTGGAAGATTTCCTTTGGTCTTTCTGCTCGACTCGGTTAGCTGAGGATTACTGTCTGGAGTTTAGTTACTCGTCTTTTCCTTCTTTTTTTTCGCTTGCTCCGACCGCCTATCAGCTGTGCGTTCCAGTGAGGAGGTTGGTTGTGCTTTATTTTCCCTTAGTTGTTAGTTCCTCCCGACATGCGTTACTCAGATTGGCCATTCCTTGTGATTGGTTCAAAATTTTCCAGAAGGTTCCTACCTCTCGTTGGTTGAGGATGGGTGTTGTTTGCCTTAACGCCCACTTTTCAGTCCGCTCTGCTGTATTTCTGCTTCATCTCCATGTTCCATGTTGCTTTTGCTTCACCTCTGCTCGCTCCCCTGCAAAGAGGACGTTAATGAGGGGCATCTTTTGACACCCATTTTATGACCAATAAGTTGGGTCATCTCCTTATTCTCTCTTATGATGTCCCAAGTTATTTGCCACTCATTGAGCCATCTTGGTCAGTATTGGGGCTTATTTTATGGGTCACTCTCCTTGGTTGGGCCTCACTCCTCGTCTTTTCCCTGCGTTTAAAGCTTAATGGGCTTTCATTTCTTTTGTCACGTCTACGCCCTAGTGGTCTGTCGAATAGCCATTTGTTGACGTTTGGCGGTTCCATTATGGACCGTTTGATGACGCCAATGTCCTCAGCCAGCATCCTTTCTTTCAATCTTATCCTTTACTATGCACTGAGACCATGCGGTCTATCATATGGCCGTTAATGGCTGTCTGGCGGTTTAATGCTAGACCATTTGGCAGTGGCACAGTCCTGTTCAAACATCCTTCTTTCAAAGCCTTATCTCTTGCTGGACGACCGAGACACGCAGTCTATACTTCGACCGTTTGTGATGGCTGGCGGCCTATCGTAGGACCGTTTGTGCAGACAGAGTGTCCTGATCAAACTATTCTTTCTCTGCTATGCCGTGGCCGGATTAGAGTCCTTGTTTGATGATTTCTCTCTCAATAGAGATCCTTAGAAGCTTCTATTTTTTTCTGTGGATTCTTTAGAGTATCATCTCCAAAAATTTCCTGGACTCTGCCCTACTTTTTAGATGGTTTATCTCCAACTCATCCAGAGAGTTTGAGAGTCTATCAATAGAACCCTTGGTTTCATGGGTTGAGGAGGAGATTTCTGGAGCTTACGTCGAGGTGCTACTACTTCCTAGAGCGAGTACCAATCAAGGAGAAGTGTTGTCTACGTCCATAAGTCTTCTGGTCTAGGGAGTATTTGGTTCCAAGGGTTTAGTTGTGTCTTTGTTCTTCTTTAGTCTTTCCCTCCTCTCTCTTACATCCATAAGCATATTCTCTCTTCCTCTTCCACGTTTTGTCTTTCCTGCAACATTTTTAAACATCCTCCCATCTTTTTCACACCCCATAGGGGTTACCATTGATAGCCCTGCTGGACAAATATCCCGCGCTGGAACGGACACCTGCGATTCGGTGGGTCATCAGTGTGTCACGCCCCGAATGCAGAAGGAACTCAGAGACGTGGTGAGCTTATATCATTCATGTCAATTAGAGCGATAAAAATTTCAACATAATGACAGAGTGTGCTAAGAATAATTCATCAATAATAATTAAACTATTATAACTTAACCATTAAACCATACTGTTAGATAACCACAAATGACCACAAGTTTAATACCGACCACTATCCTCTTACATCATGACTCGATTAAATAATAGGTACAAACGACAAGGACTCTAAAGGAAAAGACATGATGCAGCAACACTTGGCGTAATGGCACGACGCTTGGAGGCCCTATGCTCATCACTCATTGTCATCCCCATCCGGTTGTGAGTCAGTGTCTGTGTTAACAAAAAAGTGGGGAAAAATATGGTGAGCGAATGCTTAGTAGGAATTATATGTCTATTCCAGACTTGCTTTAAGTGATTAACATTTTATGCAATATGACATGATCATGTATGAGACAATGCGATATAATGACGAGAATGGAATAGTAAGAATTAATAAGGATGAACTAGCAAGATTCGAATGTATCAAGCAAAGTTAACAAGAGTATTCAAGCATGTAATATCAAGTCAAGTTGTGAGATATTGGCTATTAATTCATTGAAGTACTACCCATGTTAGGCCACGCATGTCAAGTCAAGTAATATCAAGCATGAGAGAGATTGTGAAACGTCATAAATCAAGCTAGTCATGCACTTCGTTGCAATGCCACACCGTGATCATTCAACTCCCATGGGCACAAGTACTTTCGGGTGCTCCTCCCAGGACCAGATCAGGCCCTATATGCACAGACATTGGGTCATGTAATATTTAGACATCCACAATTGTCTTGTAGCCAATAGAGTTCCAAGGAAATAAGTATTTGTAGGATGATAAGGTAGACTCACGGAACTTTGGATTTCAAGGATAGAATTTATGTAGAGATGACTTATATAAAATTCAAGACATGAGAAAACCTGGGTAAATGGCATCCCTCACGGCCACCGCTATTTAGAATTCACGTCCACTATGGTGGTCGCTTATTCTAGAAATAAGATATAGGCACGAAAAATTGGCATCCGTGAAGTTGGTCGCCATTTAAAATTGGCGTCTACTTTACTGGACGCTAATTCCAGAAAGTGACAAAATCTCAACAAATGCCTGAAACAGCACTCTTTGAGCGCTGGATTGTCATGTTTTCTTTAGAGGTAAATGACAGTGACTCATGGTATATGGATTTTATGGTACAACCTACTCGGCTGCATTGAGAGAATCCAAGGCTAGCATAGACTTATAGAGGTCTCTATGATGAGATCACTAGTCTGAAGGAATAGAATGACCCACGGAGGGTTCGATCATCACATAGAGTTAAGGGTGAATGATATAAACCAAAACATGGACCTCATCTACGGATGTGAGATGAGAGTGCCAAGAACCCACAGTTAAGGGTTGAAAACTCGGGGAAATCAAGCGGTCAAGAAAATGGGCGTCCTTCCTGACAGACAATAATTAAATTGGCGTCTATCAAGGAAGTCGCTTATTAGTTCATTTCATTTTATCCGGAATTGTTTTATCAAATAGTACAGAACGAATCTCTGTGAGTCTGTCAATCTCCCTCTCCCTCCAACTTGTGGAGTTATCATGGCGGTAAGAATGTGGTGCAACAGTCTTTTGAGAGGGGAGAACTTGATGGCATTAAACTGACCATGTTTTGTTTGATTCTTGTCATGAGGATTACTAGGCATATCAGTAACGAGGGAATATGCTTCATGAAGATTGTACATAAGACCTTGTTCAATTTCCCCCTCTTCAGGTATTCAAAAAACTCTATGAAGAAAATGCCTAGAGAGTTCAATCCTAATCCCTTTAACACTTGACAGCAATATTGACTTATCTGAATCATATACTAAATTGCTGTAGAACTCTGCCACAAGTCTAGGGTAGTAAACTCTGTGTTTGCCCAGAAATTTCTTCCATTTTTGAAATCTAAACATTTCTGCCAGTTCAGGAAATCTTGTAATCATTTCAATATCATGAAAATCCACATATCGTGAGGTTATTATTTTCCCAGCTTTCAGAACAAATGCAGCTTGAAGGGAAGACTGAACAGGAATACCCTTTTCTTCAAAAGACTAGACGGTGGTTTCTGCCACATGTAGCCGTTGGTGCTTAGAGGGCATCCCGAAGACCTTTCCTTTCCTTTTCTTTTCTCCTCTTGTTGAACTTCTTCACTTCTTTCTAATATGGCTTCCTCTGGCTGCGATTCCACTATAGCCTTCCTCTTTCCCTTGCCAGATTTCTCTATAACCACTTCAGCACTGATTCCTCTTGCATGTGCCTCTTTTGACCTTCGCTCGTAGTGTAGAGTCTCGGCCGTCATCCTAGCTTGGATATCCGATGGCTCCTGCTCCTCCGTAGCCTTCTTCTTCCCCTTGCTCTTGGCGTCTGGAGAAGACATAGTGAATATGATAGAGAAGGAGGGATGGAATGTAGAGCAGAGAATAGACAGAACTACAGAAGGAGATGAGCGGAAAGACGGAGCTCTAGTCTGAATAGCACAAGCAGAAGAAGTGGACAAGGAAGGGTTTTTCAACTTGAGAAAGGTGGGAAAGACGAGCTCTGTAAATAGGGTCAAGTTTTGAACTATCGCTGACTTTACCCTTTTCAAAAAGGTCGATACCCAGAATGCCCTTAGCTTTAAATAAAAATGCCTTTCTTTTATCCTTATATGATTTTCTGCGTATGGGGATTATATTGAGGAATATAAACCGTCAGCTATTATTCCTTGAAGCAAAGTCAATGGAATTGAAATAATCTAAGTGAAGTAGATTGCTCAATCAGAGAACCATTAATCTTACTAACCATTTTCATTAATCAAATCTGATTTAAGAATTCTTTCTTATAATGAGCTTATACCAGGCTCAAACAAACTGTGAACTCTAGCTCTGCCTCCTCGGCGTAGGCCACTGGGATGATAAGCTGTTCTTAGAGGGAGATGACCTCCAGAGGAGAAACTTGGGGAATGGAAAAAGGCTCCGTTGGACGTCCCTGTTACCACTACTTGCTGGGCAGACTGAAATAAGGAACAAGTGTCGATTAATGGTCGAGCATAGGGAATTCAGGCAAACAAAAGAAATGAAGTTTCATTATCATCAAAATCATCGCTAAACAGAGGGCACTGAGGAGGACGAAGAGGCTTCATCTGAGTAACATGAAGATGAGGGAGAGGGCAAGTTGGCATCACAAAGATAGGTAAGTCCCATGTGTTCCAATATTCTCCAACTAGTGTAGGTGCCTGGGTGTCATTCATGTGTGCGGGGAGAGGCTCACAGAATAGAGGGAATCACATTGGGGACTGAACTGTGGACGGCCAGAGTAGTGGTCGTCCACAGTTCTGGGCGACCAGACTACTGGCCGTCCAGAAGAACAGGGCGGCCAACAACCTGGCCACCCAGGGACCCAGGCGGCCAAGGCTTTGGCTGCCCTGGTCTCAGGGCATGGACTGACTGTGAGGTGTGGTGGGAGTTGTTTTAGGGCCTGAATGGATTATGATTTGATGACTAATCAACTGGTTTTATCTTATGTGCATGGCCGAAGGAGGATCAGAGCCTGGGTCTCATGGGACTTAGTGTGGGCGTGTTACCATGCCCTCCCTCATGATCGGAGATGGAGAGTACACCGGATGGGGTTCTGTCATTTCTTCAGGATTGAGCCATTTCCCGTCAATGCCACCTTCTTGGCAGCTCTGTGTGAGGGATGGGTGGACAGCTGCCGAGCCTTTGTGATGCCATCAGGACACATGATCCCCACACTCAAGGATGTGGCTTACCTGACAGGATTGCCCGTAGCCAGGGCACCGGTGCTAGGGAGGGAGCTCAAGGACTACCAGCAAGAGATGGAAAGATTGCTCGGGATTCGGCTGGCCCAATCTCGGAGGCCGGTGACCACCATACCTCTTGGGAGGATCAGTGCCGCAATGGGGTTGGCCCGAGTGGTCCGAGGACCGCTGTAGAATTCGGAGGCATACATGGAGCGAGTAGCTCAGAAGCTCCGGGTGAGGGAGAGGAATGAGCAGCAGGAGATATGGCTTTTCCTTCTTTATTTCTTTGGCAGGCTGTTGTTCTAAACTTCCTCCAACATTGTGAATTTGAAGTACTTGCCATTGATAGAAGATCTAGAGCGACGACCTCCATTTGCATGGGGGAGGGTGATGCTGGCACACCTCTTTGCTCACATGGATCCCATTTGGCCAAGTTCGGGGAACCTGGGTGGGTTTGCCCCCATTCTTATAGGTACGAGCCTATCTCACCAAACCTGTTGCTTTTAATTTGTCACTTGGTTATGATTGGCCTTTCATGTTGTTCTTTGTGTTGCAGATTTTGGGGTATAATCAGTTTCCTTTAGGCCGTAGGGTGATTCCACAAGATCGGGCACAAGCGGTCCCTCTGATGGCGAGATGGGAGATAGTCTAGGATCGTCGGCTAGTGACCACTCGGCTCTCCGACCTCAGGATAGATTTGGATGAGTTCCCACCTCACCAGGTGATGTTATGCATTTATTAGGCGGACTCAATTTTGGCAAGCCTGTGGTTCATGTTATAACAGGTGGTGTGGACGCCCTACGCAGCTGAGGACCTCGCCCCACAGCAGTGGGTGCGAGAGGGGGGCGCTTGGTTTTGTTGGGACACCGTTTTCTTTTGCAGGCCCATATATTACGTCAGTAAGGTGCTCCTCGAGGCAGAAAGAAGGTACCCCACAATCGAGAAGCTCGTGCTAGAATTGGTAACCTTGGCTAAATACCTTCGGCCATACTTCCAAGGACACACCATTGTGGTGCTGACTAACGAGCCCTTAAAGAAGATTCTGACTCACCCTAAAGCTTCTGGTTGTCTCGTCAAATGGGTAATATTGCTGGGGCCCTATGACATCTCTTACCGACCCCGCACGGTCATCAAGGGGCAAGCTCTCGTAGATTTCATAGCAGAGAGTGCTGCCCCGCCCTAGGAAGCATCCCGGCTAGCATCTTACCCTACCTGGGACCTGTTCATGGATGGATCCTCAAACTCGACTGGTAGTGGCGCCGACATTTTCCTCACATCCCCAAAAGGATTGGAGCTACAGTATGCATTGAAGTTCAACTTTCTGACGTCCAACAATGCCTTCGAGTACGAGGCCCTTATTTCAGGGGCCATGATGGCAAGATGCCTGGAGACAAAATGAGTCCTAATCTACACTGACTCTCAGCTAGTTGCCAGTCAGATCAATGGGGACTACGAAGCTTGGGAACCACAAGTGGTCAAATACCTCCAGTTGGTAAAGGAGATAGCCTAACTTTTCGAGAGTTTCCAGGTTATCCAAATAGCTCAGGAAAATAATTCCTGAGCGGATGCCCTCCCTCACCTGGGCTCTTCTATCAGCCCAAAGGGGACCCGGTCGATCCACCTAGAGGAGTTAGAGCGACCGAGTGATCAAAACGAGCTTGTAGCCGTTGTGTAGGTGCCATGCACCGACTGGAGGACTCCATACATAGCCTGGCTTCGTGATTCCGAGGAGCCCACCGATCCTTGGGAAGCGAGGAGACTAAAGTATCAAGCTCAACATTTCATCCTCCTCGACAGGACCCTTTACAGGCGATCATTTGTCGGTCCTCTCCTCAAGTGTCTCGATGTCCCTGAAGCCCATCAGATGATCAAGGAAGTACATGAAGGCATCTGTGGCGCAAATCAAGAGGGACGGTCGATCGCAAGGATTTTGCCACGGTGAGGCTATTGGTGGCCCACTCTCTAGCACGACTGCTCGACATACGCTTGGAAATGTGACCAGTGTCAATAGTTCAACCACTTAATCCACCAACCAGCCTCGGGACTCGTGACCCTGACTGAGCCTTACCCTTTCGCTCGATGGGGCATCGATATCCTGGGACCATTCCCTGTGGCCCAGGCTTATAAAAAGTTCATGATCGTCGCCATTGACTACTTCTCCAAGTGGATTGAGGCTGAAGTTACTGCAAAGATAACTAAAGCAGTAATCTAGAGTTTCATTTGAAAGTCGATCATCTGTTGCTTTGGCATCCCCCGAGTAATCGTGAGCGATAATGGTCGGTAGTTTAACTGTGCTTATTTTAAGAATAAGTGTGCCGACCTACATAGTCGCAATCACTTTACCTCGGTAGTCCACCCTCAGGCTAATGGACTGGTCAAAATTTCCAACAAAACCATCATCAAAGGCATCAAAATCAGGCTCGAGAAAGCTAAGGGTAATTGGCTTATATAATAGAAGACTCTTACATTGAAGTGCACTCTATTTTATGATCATGGTATCTAGATTGGAACCTATCAGAATTTCAAAAGTTCAAGGAGGTGATCAAAACAACCAGAATGAGTAGCAAGCAGAAATGACCCAATGAATTTTCAAGAGGGCTTCTCAAGAAGTTAAGATGAACAGTCAGACCCATGGTCCATTGAGTTCATGTAGATTGAGATATGCCAGAGAAGATGAGCATGAATATCATGTGAAACTAGTTAATAGAATGATGAAGCAATGGAGTCTTACACATATTGAATTGACATGGGCCAGTCACAAAACAAGGATTTCAGCTGGTGAACCCAAAGTGTCGACACTGTGTTGATGGTGTGTCGACACAAGGAGCTTCACAAAAAATCAAAATCAGGAGAAATATGAATTGTTTGTTCCAGACACTGGATTTTCGAAGAGGCACATTTCTACTCTTACTCCCCCTGAGCATGTGCATGCATTTCAAACAACGTTTTTGAAATTTTTAAACTTAAATGATATGCAAGCTATTCTATGACTCATGTATGCACGATCAATTCAAAAGATGCATTTGCTTTGCCTATCTAAATGTCCTAAATGAAACATGGACTCATGGTACTGGGCAGAGGTATGTCCTCATGCATAGTGAATGCAGCCAGACAGGCCTAACCTGTCCTTTTGACAAATCACCATTTTATATACCATGGTCAAGCATGAAAATGCATCAATTAATACAAGTTCACCATGAACATCGACCAATTAAACTATGCATGACAACGTAGAAAGACATGCCTACATATGAAAGGTGTATGTATCAGAATTTTGCACAAAATTATTGTTGGCATTAACAGTGAGATGTATAGAACAATTTAACCCCTTGTTGATTTGAGATCGACACAGACCAAGCTCTCGCCTAAGAGTTGAAAACCTGTCACTACACAGAGGCTTGGTAAAAATGTCAGTAACTTGATTCATTGTATCAACAAAATGTAATTTAAAATTCTTCTTAAGGACCTTATCTCTAAGGAAATGATGCCTAATTTCAATGTACATTGTCCTGGAGTGCTGGACTAGATTTTTAGCAAGATTGATTGCTTATGTTATCATATAGAATTGGGACACATCCAAGATCCACTAAGTAATCTTGGAGTTGGTGTTTAATCCACAACACTTGGGTGCCACAACTCCCCACAGCAACATATTCTGCCTCTGTGGTAGAGAGGGCAACCGAGTGCTATTTCTTGGAGGCCCAAGAAACTAAACACCCACCCAGAAATTGGCAATACCTACTCGTGCTCTTGCGATCCAGCTTACATCCAGCGTAGTTCGCATCTAAATAAGAAATGAGAGAAAGATCACCAGATGATGGATACCACAACTCCAAATCTTGAGTCCCGACAAGATATCTAAGGATACGCTTGACGGCAATCAAGTGAGATTCTCTAGGACTAGCTTAAAATCTAGCATAAAAGCATACACTAAACTGGATGTCCGGCCTAGATACAGTCAAGTAAAGCAATGAACCAATCATACCTCTATAAGTCTTTGCATCCATAGATTATTTAGTGAGTCTAGAGGACTGTCTAGAGTCCAGTGGCTTAGTGCCACTTGGTTCTTCGTGACTTTCACGCAGGGTGCATGGGTGGTTCTCGGAGTTTCTCTTCGGAGAGTGGTCACATCAGTGACTCCCCACTAGTCATAGCCTTCCGACACGCTTGTAGTCCCACCAGGGAGTGGTGGCAAGGCTTTACCCGAGAGAGACGATTTTTAGGCTGGTTATCGTAGGGCCCCATGTCTTGCAGCTAGAGTCTGACTGAGGGGAAAACTAGTCAGGGGACCTAACCTAGGATGCATGGTCAGTGTGTACACACATGGTTGGGGGCAGTTAGACCCGCGCTGACAAGCGCGACCCTAGCTAGTTCTTGTTTGTGGTACTGGTTACTGTACGGTGTCTTTGTCTCAGCCCGGGGCATCCCAGCGAGATACTTGAGGCTATGGACTAAGTCGTCAGTGGACGCATCCGGCCTTGCTTCTAGTGGGCAGGTACCCCTGTCACGTGAGACGTGACTCTCCTATTTTTGGGTTCTGTTTCCCATCTGCGAGACATAGCTTCTAGACCGTTCCCGTGTGCTTTCCTGAGGTAGTGGCCAGGGGTGCTTGGTAGGGATTGCCGAGGCCTCACCGTGCCAGTGTGGGACTATGCGGTCCCGATTGGTCGTGCCTGTGTGGGCAGGCTTCCGCGACAGGGTTGCTACGAGTGTTTCCTCGGTAGGCCAGGTGTTAGAGTGGTCTGATTCCCGATTGTGAGATCAAGATTTTTCCCTTTCAGTTGCCAGTAGGAGTAGCTGTAGTACCGAGTTTTGACCGGCCGCCAGTTCACTGCTCCTGCTGTAGTTGTTTAGCTAGTGCTACTTTCCTTTCTGTCGTTGTTCTCAGTTTGGGTTCCGCGGGAGGCCTACTGAGCCAGTGATAGGAGGCTCACCCCTGCTTTTCAGGTGCAACGGTTCTTCCTCGAGGTTCGAGAGTGCTGAGCGGAGGTTCTTAGTTGCCAGCTTGTTGGGCCGAGTGTTCACTCGGTGTTGGGTACATTTCCTATCTTAGACTGTACTTTATGTTGGACTGGACTCTAAATTGATAGGTGAAACCTAACTAATTGGGCCTGAAATCATAGAAAAACCCTAGCCCACTTAGAGTTGAACCTCATCCTTTGAAACCCTGACCTAATTAGGGTTTTAGGAGAGAGATGGCGATGCTAGATAAGGGAAAAGATGGAATTTTGTGGAGTAATTTGGAGAAGGATTCTATCCCTTGATTCAATTGAGTTTGGGAGGCTTAAACCCTATCAATAGGACTCAATCGAACCCTAGGTGACCCCTTAGTTCATGCCAAGGCGTGGAGGTGAAGGAGAGGATCGGATTTGGGAGGAAGGAGGTGAGAATTGGAGGCGTTCGAGGAGCGGCCAGAGTTCATCATCCCCTTCGTTAGATCAAGTCTAAGGTAGGTTTCCTCTCAGGCACAAATCAATTAAGGATCTAAATCATGTTCATATGCATGTATACAAGCTCTATAATGCATTTTGCCCAATTTTTATCAAGTATATTGCATGTATTGGATGAAGTAGGGTAGCATGGCCTAAACAAACCAAGTTAATACACTAAGGGGTTGTTTGATAAATGGTTAGAACACGTCGGACTACCCTAGTGGGGTAGCGTATTCGACGCTTTCAGGTCGAATGGGACATTCTGCCTTGTTCAACTAAAAATAACGCAAAGTGGCCTATTCGACCTGCTCATTCTGTTTTTATCAAAGTTGTATTTCACCATTACCGGCGAACACGCGCTGGATAACTGGTGTAACCGGCGAATGCGGGAGCCGGGAGGAGATTTCGACGTATTCGGTTATCAAAGACGGCCTAAAATAACATGGCCTATTCAAAACTTTCATATTATGCATGTTACAAAACACGTAGACATGAGAACATTCAGTTTAATCATGCTCAGAAATGCAGATTCAACATCATACTAACAAAACAATGAAGGAGCTGCCCACACACTGATGAGGGGTAAGGAACAATGAAGGAGCAGCCCACACACTGATGAGGGGGAAGGAGCAGCCACAAGGGAAGGAGCAATCAAGATTAGCCTTACACGAGGGAATGAGCAGCCCACACACTGATGAGGGGGAAGGAGCAATGATGGAGCAGCCCACTCAGTGAAGGGGAAGGAGCAGCCACACCGTCAGTGTCTCCTAGCAATAGAGTGGCCCACAGAGGGAAGGGGAAAGAGCAGTCCACACATGGATGAAGGGGAAGGAGCAACCCACACACTGTGCACAAAATAAAAAAAGGACAAGAAATCACATAATGCCGTCATAGCCAACTAAGGGAAGGACTCCTAGTACAACTGTAATGCCATCACCTTTCAACCGAGAACCAGCATATGACCCCACGAGCAGGGAAGGAGGGAGGATGGCTGTAGAAGACGTCGTCGTCAGACAGGGGAGAGATGAAGACCCTGTTGCTAGTGCCAGAGAATACCTATATTCTTCGGAGAAGACTTCACAAGGCCACATAAATTGATGGCCGGGGACAGTGGGTACCCAGGACAGGAAAACATAGTCTAGGGTTCAGTGGATTTGATGGTAAGAAATACAATGTAAGAAGGGGGGAAATTGGCCCAAACAAAGAGAGTAGAGAGAGCTCCGAGAAGACGTTGTCACTGGAGGAGAGGACAAAGTTGGCTACCAACGGTGCACAATGACAGGAGAGAAAAGGGGCGAGAGAGGGGAGAGGGGAAAGACACCCGATAAAGACGTCGTCGCCATCTAACCGGAGCTAGGGTTCACTTGAAGATGGAGGCCTTCCGAACAGGAAATGATCGGGGGAGCTAGGGTTCGCTTGAGGGTCGGGAGCTAGTTGCGGGAGGATGGAGGGAGCGATCGGGCAAAATGAGACAGTGGAGAGAAAAACGGGGTTGCAGGATTGTGTATAAGTCATTCCACCATTTTGGTGGAATGATTTATCCCTGCTCCTAACCCCCATTTTCAGGAATAGCCCCATTCTGCTTCCTTCTTATTCCCACTCGAATCGTCGTTACCAAATGAAGAATAGGGTCCTGCCGAGGATATCCTCACTCTATCCCCAAACCAAACAGGGCCTAAATTGCCTTGAAGAGGTTAATTAAGCACATGATCACTTGCAATTACACACATGTATTATTCTAACACCACCAAAATATACTACTAAAAATATTAACAGATATAAAAAGTCAAATATACCATTAAGATATGTCCAGAGTTTGTCAAATCGATCTGTGCCAGTGTGTACCGGCCATGTGTGCCAACATAGAACTGGCACACCGGCACATCAGTACGGGTGTAATCCTATGCAAGTATGGCAAAGATGATGACAACAATCAACAGGGCACGGGGAGGTCAGCCGAAGGTGGCAACGGGTTTGGTAATAGCAAGAGGGATGAGGCTGGAGGGTAGAGTGGTGATTGTTGCACCATCAGAGAAAGGTGAGCTGAGGGTCGTCGTCGGTAGAGTGGTGGCAGGTCAAGGCAAGCAACGGTGGGCACTGAGGTGTATGACGAAGGGGGTCTCGAGAGGGGGGGAAGGAAACAGAATGGAGGTGGGGTTGCAATTTCAGGAAGGATGAGAGTAAGGGGTGGTGGAGCTGACGCGATGGGGTTAGTGTGCAGGTGAGAGAGTTGGAGGATGGAGGTGATGGGTGGTGGCTGTGGTCAATACAGTGGAAGAGAGAAAGAAGGAAGAGGGGTGGCATTCTTGATCGGTGGGGAAGAAGAAGAGCGGCTCGACAGTTCAGTTAGGTTAGGAGAGGAGAAGATTAGAAGAATAGGGAAAAAATGGCTGCGTCATGGGCAATACAATAGGTTTTCCGTATGTCCCTTGGATGAGAGATTCACGCGGTGGCTAGTGAGTTGTCTTGGGAATTATGTCATCGTAGTTTCAGACCTAGGGATTAGATTAGATTGACGGTGCTGTGCCGTCACGTGTGACGGTCTTGACTCGAGTCTCGTGACTCAAGGGCCATCGGGTTTAGTAGGTCTAGTGGGTTGTCTAGAGTTCGGTGGCTTCGAGCCACATGTTACTCCGTGTTACTCGCAATGGGTGCGTGCGTGATTTTCTGAGTTCACATTCCGTGACCCATCCACTTGTTGTAGCTTCCACGGCACGCGTGTATCGACCCACCGGGAGCACTGGTGTGACGTACCCGAGTTAGACGGTGGGTAGGCAGGTTACCGTAGGGCCCCCGAGTACTGCCAAGTCCAGGCTGGTGGGGGAATTACCAACTAGAGGACAAACCTAGGGCGTATGGTCTGAGTGTGCACACAAGGCTGAGGGTTCGAACCTGCGCTAACGAGCGCGACCTCAACTAGTCCTTGTTTTGTGATACTTCTGGTTACTGAGTGTGTGTTGACAGATAAAATGTGAACAAGAGCAAGATAAGGCCAAAGAGAAGATTAAACCAGAAATGGAGATTCTAGGCACTCTTACAGAGTCAGCATTGAGGGAGAGCCGCTACTACTAACACTGTATCCAGCTGAAGCCCCTCTATGGTCAGGCTGCTGTCTGACATTGTCGTCACCCTGACGACATTGTTGATTAAACCATACCAACCACTGTCCAGTCAACCGACTGATGAGACCAGTCTTCTGAAGATTCTGACGGGCGTGAGAAGCCAGATAAATGCCAAAGCATGTGCGACAGTCAACACAGGCAATGAGACAATGTGAGGCAATAACAGAAATAAACAACAACTACAACAGAGTCTAGTCCAATAAAAGTACAGTCTAAAGTAGTAAAACGTACCACATGCCAAGTGAACACTCGGCCTGACGAGCTGGTAGCTAAGGATCTCCATGCAATACCCTCGAACCTCGAGAAAGAACCGCCGCACCTAAAAACCAGGAGTGAGCCTCCTATCACTGGCTCAGTAGGGGTCCCACGGAACCCCAATTAAAAAAACGATGGTAACGGAAAGCAGCAACTACAAGAACAACAACAATAGGAGGAACAGTAAGACTCGGTGGCCGGTAAAATCTCAGCTCTACAGTTACTCCTACTGTACCGAAACTTAATGCCCCGATCCCATAGTCGGGGGACTACCAGAACACGGACTACCCTAATCACGCTACCAGGAAAATGACATGACGCCACTGTCGTGGAGGCCTATCCTGACAGACAAGGGCCCCCCGAAACCATGCGATCAGAAAGAACAGTCACGACCTCGCCGTTGTGAACTCTACGTTGTCTAGGGGAAAGTCCTCGGTGACACTCACCGAAAATCCTAGACCTCGGCTCTGGAAAAATGTCCAAACTACACACGGAACCCGTCTCGCAAATGGGAAATGAAAACTCGCGACACGACAACTCACGTCACATGACAGGAGTACCTACCCACTAGAAGTAAGGCCGGATGCATCCACTAACGACTTAGTCCGCAGCCTCAAGTGTCTCTCTATGACGCCCCAGGTAGAGACCAAGACACCGTACAGTAACCAGGAACACAGGACAAGGACTAGCTGGGGTCACGCTCGTCAGCACCGTTCCGACGCCCCTAGCCACGTGTGCACACACAGACCATGCACCCTAGGTCAGATCCTCTAGCTGGTTCTTCCCCCGAAGCCTAGACTCGGGCTGCACATGGGGGCCCTATGGTAACCAGCCTAAAAATCGTCTCACTCGGGTCACGCTCTCCACCACTCCCAAGTGGGTCTGCACATGCGTGCGCAGGAAAGTTACGACTAGTGGGGGCTCACAAAATATGAACACTAAAAATTACGCACGCACCCATCTCGAGTAACGTGGAGTAACAGGTGGCTCAGAGCCACCCGACTCTGGACAGCCCACTAGACTTACTAAACCCAACGATCCTTGAGTCACGAGACTCGGGTCAAGACCGCTGTACGTGACAGTACAACGTCGTCAATCTGGCCTAATCCCTAGGTCTGAAACCACGATGACACGATTCTCAAGGTAGCTCATAAGCCGTCGAGAGGATCTCTCATCCACGGGACACACGAAAAACTTTCAGCCCCAGGCTGGTCAACTGGACTCACAGTCCAAGGCCATACATTGGTGCGGACACCAGGAGAGTTAGTGACACGTCAGCGAACCGACGACGCCATACGCAGAGCGCCAAGTGGACTACATCGGCTTCCCTTCAAATTGGGAACAATTTGGCTTCAATTTAGACTCTTTTTGCATTAAAATTAGGCTTGTGATGAACATTATACATGGGTTTGCATAATGGGCTGGTTGTAAGGCTCTTAAAGGGCCAATTGGTTAAGGCCCTTAAGCCAAATAGACTAAGAAAATCTAGTCTAGAGACTAGTCATGCATAGAAATCAAGCATCGAAAAGAGAGAACAGAGCTCTGTGGATGTGTAAAATTTCACGTCCGTGAAGCTCCTCAAACAAGTTCAGAGCAGACACAACTTTAGGTGATGTCAGAGCTCGTCTAGGCCTCCCAGTGAATGGAAGAGGTTTGAGAGAAAGTTTTGTGGGTCAACCCCGAAGTAACTTCGTATTCGAAGACATTTTTACGCCCGACAGGGCGCATTGAACCACATGGAGTTAGGCATCCCTGAATCAACATGTTGCTGTGATTTCACCCTGTGATTATGGTAGCGAAGAGCACTCCTAGGAGTTCGAGAGCCTCGAGTCCCTGAACAAGGTCGACAACTGCGGGCGACTGCACGCGCACTAACCCACGCTCAAATGGGCGAATTGAACCCTTAACCAGAAAGGGAAATCTCCTTGAAGATCCTCCAGCAGCGAAGGCCAAATGAACTTCGAACACCCTTAAGTGAATTGGGCCACAACTTCAACTAAGTGATCTGGTGGTGGCCCCTTTGCTGCCGAACCGGTGGCACTTCACCTTGCGCGTGCCGATCCGGTGGCACCCCTTTAGCGGTGATCCGGTGGCTCCCAAGCCATACTATCCAGTGGTGACCCGAAGCTTGATCCGGTGGTGTCTCAGACCCGGTGATCCGATGGCACCCTTAGCCCCGCCAGGGGCTCCGGACCGGTGGCCCCTCTTTGTCATCTGGTGGCACTATTAATACCCTCATTCGGTGGCATTCCTGGCTGGTGGCAACATGCTTCCTCATCCGGTGGCTCCGGTAGGGCCTTATGCAGAAGTGGCAAAATCCTACTTTTGCAGGGACCATTGGTCATTTCCTTTGTCCAGGGGACTCCACCTTGGCACGCAAAGCCTCTAGATCGAACTTGCACGCTTTAGGTGTGATTTTGGGGCTGGCTTGCTCACCTGTGAACCTTCTGTTCACCCCAAAACGGGCAGCCTGCACAGCTGATGTCGACAGAGGCCAGGCGCTTCGAGAAGCCCGTTGACCCTTCACCGCCCGTGGACCTTCGTGGGTGGATGCATATAAGAAGCAGAGGAGAAGAGAGAGAAAAAGGGGGATATACAGAGAGGAGAGTCCATCCCAGCAACTCCGACTCGCTTGCTCCAGCCCTGTGTAAGGTGAAGAGAAGAAGAAGAAGGTAAGAAGAGAGGAAGAGAAGGAAAAAGGAAGAGAGGGGAGGTCCAGAAAGGCAAGAGTTGGTGCTCTATCCCCCTTCCCCATTGAATCTCAACACCGTACTGTGTTCTCTTGGTTTCTCCATTCCGATTCATCTTGGTCTTCCATGCTCTTATTGTTCGTCTTTCACCTTGGCCCTTGCCTTCTTGCCACGTGGTAGCAACCCCTGTATATGTTCCTTCTCCAGTGAATGAAAGCTTGCAAGCTATTTTGGCTCGAACGTTTGTCTCTTCCACCGTTGTGATAGGAGTGACATGAGAGTCTGCTCAACAAGATGGGCTAGATTCGAAACCAATGCCCCGAAGACCACCTGGTCTCAAAGCTTCATCCTTTACTTCTCCACCCTTCCTCTGGTAGAGGGAATTTCCCTGGCATCCTGGGTTAGGGCCCATCTAACTCAATGGATGGTGTCTCCTGAGTCAATTCTGAGAAGGGCAAA
Organism: Amorphophallus titanum; assembly: GCA_024336825.1. Lineage (NCBI taxonomy): Eukaryota > Viridiplantae > Streptophyta > Magnoliopsida > Alismatales > Araceae > Amorphophallus > Amorphophallus titanum. Next base: position 496,156 of record JANBPO010003674.1, on the reverse strand, counting down.
CCCCTCTCCCTGGCTGTGTGGACACCTCTTGCCCCTTACGTCCATCTCTGGTTCGTCTAAAGCTTGATCCGGTAGGAGGTGTTCAGCATTCAACCAACGGCTCCCCCTTTCTTCATCTTCCTTAAGTCTTTGGAGTCTTAAGGTCTTTGATCCGTTGACCTACATTTTCCCCATCCGGTGGCCTTCCTTCCTAAGCGATCCGGCGGCCTATCCCTCCTCCATCGAACTAGTGGCTCAACCGTTTTTGCCCCTTCAACCAGTGGTCATTCAGCTCCCCTCATCCAGCGGCTCCACCTCTGCTTGATTTGGTGGCATCCGTGGGCCCTCCATACAGTGGTTAGAACCGCCCCGCCTGCTTGTTGATCCGGTGGCTCGCCCACCTGCTCGCTCATCTGGTGAGCCCACCACGCTTTCAATCCAGTGGCGCACGCCCAGTCCGGAGGCTCTCCCCTTCTTCTTGATACGGTGGCTTAGCCACCTCGGTTCTGAACCAGTGGCATGTCCACCCCTTCCTGATCTGGTGGCATGTCCACCTTGCTCCTACGCAATCCAGTAGCCCTTCTTCAACTGCCATCCAGTGGCCCATCCACCCCATTGATCCGTTGGCCATCACCATCTTTGCTGATCCGGTGGCACAAGCCACCTTACCCTCATAGTCTGGTGGCGTCCACCATCCGGTGGCCTCCCTTTCTCTAGCTGATCCGGTGGCCCTCAGGCCCTTTCGGTCCGGTGGCCTTTTCCCCCTCTCGATCCGGTGGCACCCGACGAGCCCGATCCGGTGACTCCCGTCTCTGGCGATACACTGACCTCGCCCTTCCTGTGATCCGGTGGCTCGCCACCTGCCTTCTTCTTCCCCTGATTTGGCGACCCTGCCACCCGCATGATCCGGTGGCCTTGCCACCGTTCTTTCCTGATCCGGTGGAGTCCACCCTCCTGCCACTGTGGGTCTGTGCCTTCTACCTGTCGGTTCGTGGGTTCCCTCGAGGTGTCGCCACTTCCGTGCGCACCTTTACTGTTGGGTCACGTCACTTCTTGTGAACGTGTGCTCGCTTTACGCCCCCGCATCCGGGTCTGGGGGAGATGCTCGAATTTTTGCCAGAATCATACACACATTAAAACATAAAAAGGAAGCAACAAATAAATAAAATAAATAACAACGAGACGCTCAACTAAATCATAAGAACTGTGAAGACACGGAGAGGGTTGGACACGAGCAGTGCCACATTACATTGACAGGCATGAGTATGGGCATCCATCACATGAACAAAGAAGGAAATTAATTAAAATTCTACATGCATATCGTGAATAAAGAGGTCATGTTCCTTGGCATATGATCACATAATTGCATTTCATGTGTGCTTGCAAGCCACGATCTCACGATATATAAAATGGCGATGTGTGAAAGATCGGATTACGTTTGGTTGGAAATCGTCCCTATGTGTGAGGACTTACCTCCGCCTCGTACCGGGAATCGATTCCCGAACTCAACTCCATCCCGCATATGCTTGAACCTATGCATGTGATCAATGCATTTAGCATAGACAGGAACCAGGCCTTGCAATAGACGCACCTTCGAGGTTATGCACACCCTCAATATAACTTCACCCGTTACGACCTATTGTGTCGGCTCCAGGCCTTCTTGCATTGCTACCCAAACAAGGAAATATTAAAGAATATATAAGTGGAATAAAACTCACATGTAAGTGGAACTAAACTAACAAAATGAAACTACAACCTCATGGTGTATACTCTCGAAGACCTCCTCTCCCCTTGGACCCCATGGAGGGAATATTAACGCTGCCCTGCCGGCTGACTATGAACCCCGGAGATTATTCCCCGACATGGTCATAGGCCGGCCCAGCTTGGGCCAATAGCCTTTTACAGTCTGACCCACTCTCGAATTAAATATTAAACTTGTCGTATCTTCGGCAAACATCGGTATGGATTTATTCCCACTTCTATTGCGTTTCTCAAGACAAACACCTGTCTGAACATCGAGTGGTCCACGAGTGGCCGACACATTCTTTTTGCTGTTTGTGCCATTAGTACGAAGCCTTTCAATGCAACTCTAGGTTTCTCAACTTCAATTAGTTTACAACTATTTAGGCCGTAGTGCCCTATTTTCTCTGCGATTAATCAAGGGTGCTCTCTCTTCCGGAGAGATGTAAATGACACCATGGCCTTTACGGCATGATGGGTTTTGGTCCCGACACGAACCACATAATCGTCTGATTAGTCAGATGGCGCGCACCAGGGCTTCCACGAAGCCCGAATACATCATCACTTCGTGACTGGCGGTGAGCAAGAAGCTCAGTAGGAATTACACTCTATCATCAGACATAGTTTAAGTAATTAACCATTTCATGAATATGCTTGAATAATGCGAGAAACTCAATTAAACAAAACTAAATAACCAGCAAGATCGGGAGTTAATCGATAGATGAACGGAAAGGAATATTACAAGTCACGATATCAAGCACCATTAACAAGAATTTCCCTAATAAATGGCCATTCAAGTCAAGTCAAGTCGAGTCATGTCACGCAAGCAAATGCTTAACATTGTCAAGCATGAAAAATAAGTTTCACAAGAATGTGAAATGTCGTAGACTCACACGCTAGATAGTACTCGGTGACAATGCCACACCTAGTCATTTAACTTTTTGGGTGCTCCTCCCAGGACCAGACTAGGCCCTTAATATGATTGCCTTGGCATTGATTTGCTTGGATCATAGATCTCACGAAATCTAGACATCCACGAATAATAATGGCCAAGAGTTCCAAAGTCAAGCTCCAGTAGCCTGATTTCGAGGATCAAGATTCTTCCAAACAACTTTGGATGGAAGAGACGGAATAGGCTCAATAGCCCAAAATAATAGGCAACAAGATAGAGGAGTAGTCTTGAAGGATCAATACAATCATTTAGGTTAACCACGAAAAAAAATAGGTCAAGGACTAATTACGGTCAATAGAACCCTCAAGGGTAAATAAACGATGTTATAATGGACCGCGTAAAATGAATTGGGCCAAGGTGAACTGCAGCGTGTTGCCAAAGGTTTGAACGGTCCTGTAATGGGCCTTGCAAAGAAAGAACGGTCCCCGATGGGCCGCTAGACTGATCGAAACGGTCCATATGAGGCCGTGCAACACAAGAAGGAACTGTAGCCCACAACGAGGGGTACACGGTCTAGACTGGGTCGTCCCATCCTCGAACGATCCATCAATAGTGCATTTAATAGTCTGAACGGTCCAAAGAGAACCATGTACAAAAGGGCCAACTAGACTAGAGTCATCTACCTAATTGGACTCGAAGGCTGCCCGGGACATAGCGGAACCAAACCAGGGTTCAGTCCACAGCTCACAGGCTAAGTCTGGAGGCTTTAGGTCAAATTACCATGATTAGGTAGAAGAAGAAATAAGGACAATCGACCAATCAGATCTGGCGCTCAACCAGTGGAACACGGTCTCCTCTTAGCCGCTCAGTGAGTCAAATGGTCCGCTTCTAATCGTGCATGGACTCAGACGGTCCCAAGAAGGTCGTGACTCAGAATAGAGATAAACACGCGATTCAATCAAGTTAACAGGTGCAGAATTTAAGGTACAACCTGCCCAGCGTCCTAGTGGGAATCCTAGGCTCGCGAGGATCGATGGAGGTCTCGTAACGGAGGTCCTAGTCTGACGGAAGGATTATCAAATGGAGAGTCCCAACCATTACAAGAATTAAGGGCTAGTGAATCATCAAAAAAAACATGTGGCGGTCAGTCAGTTCCACCGGAGTGGAGTGGCTGTCATAACACTCCTAACAAAATTTTCCTTTCATTGTAACATGATTAAGGTTATGTATTCATGATTTAATAAAAGCAAGGTATATTCTAAAAGTACCGTACTACTGAACCTCGGTCTGTCAAAACTCGAGTCCATACCGGCCAGTAGACAAGAGCACTACCCACTAGAAGAACGGCCGGATGCGTCACCTGGCGTCTTACATTGCGTCACAAGTGTCTAGCTACAACACCCCAGGCGGAGACAAGACACACTCAGTAACCAGAAGTATCACGAACAAAGACTAGCTGAGGTCGCGCTCGTCGGCGCGGGTCCGAACCCTCAGCCCCGTGTGCACACTCAGACCATACGCCCTAGGCCTGTCCTCTAGCTGGTATTTCCTCCAAGCCCGGACTATGCTATACGTGGGAGCCCTGCAGTAACCGGCCTACTCACCGCCTATCTCAGGTCAGCTACTCCACTACTCCCGGGTGGGTCAGCACGCGCGTGCCGTAAGAAGGCTATGACTAGTGGACGTGTCACCGGAAGGAAGAATTGACTCACGAAAACCATCGTCGAAGAAACGGGACGGCACACACTCGGTGCAGCACAGAGCTTGACGGTCCAACCTTGGGCCATCACAGGCTCTGACGTGCCCACCTTGGGCCGTGACAGTGGTCTGGCGGCCCAACACAGGGGTGTCCGGCCAACGGTGCAAAACGCACTGTGATGCGCCCACTCGTGTGCGTCACAATCCCTGACAGACCAACACAGGTGCGTCACGGTCATGAGCAAACACGGAACATAACGCGCTCCTCCAGAGGCGTTACGTCACCTAACGGACCACGCTGGTGCGTTAGGCCACGGAACCGAGTTGGCTGTAATGCGCTCCTCCAGGGGTGTTATAGTCCCTAACGAACCATCTCAGGTGCATTAGGTGGAAGGTTGGATGCGTTAACTCTAACGCGCCTTCCAAGGGGCGTCACACCATCCTTACACCCCACCCCAGGCATGTCAGGCAGTCAAAAACCAACGGTCGAAACACTGTGACACAACGGACCAACACAGGCGCGTCATAGTCACCTGGTAGTCTATCGTGGTATCGTCAGGCCCACGAATGCCAATGCCCAAAACAAAGGGAGTGTAACGCACCTGCCCAGGCGCGTTACACACTGTGGCAGTCACTAGAATGACCGCCATAGCGTCCCGGCGGTGAAATGGTGAACTCAACCCAAAAATTGCAACCATGCCCCCATACCTCAATGGGAGGGGGGGAAATCAAGGGGGAAGCCCCCCGGGGACCCCTAGCATGATTCTAGGCCATCAAAACGTCGAATGGCGGCTCCAATCCATAGATCAGGTGAACTCTCCCCAAAACATGATTTTGCCCTAACCCGCTCAAAAACACCTCTCTCGGCTCCCATTCGGCCTACAAATCGCGGGGGATGATAGGATGAGCATAGGGATCTGTCCCCCTACCTTAATGGAGCGAAAGCTCCACCGAATCGATGCTGAAATCACGAAGAATGCTTTTAGAACCCTCGAACCTTCACGAAATCCCACGAGTTCTACGTCGCCCCGAACATCACACCATTGCCGTTGTCACCACGCCGCTGCCTGCGCCATCTACAGTTGGAGGGGATGCACCGCAGTCGTCGCCGGTCGAAGGTGGTAAGCCTTTGAATTGTCTGAGTGTATTCTAGTTGGGAAAGCTTCAAATCTGCTACATCCTGGGCTAGTGCCTCCATAGACTCCCCGTACCTGTCTAAACGCCCATCAATTAAGTCCAGTCGGTCTGTAAGCATCTGAACCACCTCAGCAGGCATCCCCTCAGTAGGAACATGTGGCGGTTGGCCGCCAACTTGAGGTTCATCTGCATCTTCATCATCTTCAGACATGACGGCTTTGTCAACATTCTTCAATTGCCGAACCAAGACACCATTTTACAGTATGTAGTTCATGTTATGACATATGATGTGAATTGTGTAAATATCAGCATCTCTGATCATCTGCGAAGGTTCTTTAGATAGATCAAAGTTCATGTGCTCAAAAATAGCAGATAATGTAGCAGCATATGGGAGAGTTCGATTCTTATCCTTTATGCTCAAGCAGATGTGATCTAGTATAATTGTTGGAAAATTGAGAGGAAGACCACCCATCAGACAGTAGAATAAGAACATATGAATTTCTATCACCTTATCATGACCTCCTCCTCTAGGTTGCAAAATGGTAGTTATCATACGATGTAGGATGCGTCATAGGAGGAAAATGATTTGCATTCAACCCAGCAGTTGATCTATCACCCTTTTCTTCGGAAGTCATCATTTGATAAACAGTTTCCTTTGGCATAACAATATCTCCGAAAGTGTACCCTTCACAGGGCAGTCCAAGAGCTCTACCAATGAAAGCTGGTGTGAGCTTAAGCACCGCGACCTTGACAATAGTGTATTGATTGTTCTCCGCAATAGACAAATTACTATAAAACTAATGTACCAAATTTAGAAAAACTCGTCGATGTGCAGACATGAATATATCCAAATTTGGTTGACTGCAAATGATATCCACAAGACTTGGGAGATGTCTATTTAGATTGCCAAAATCTACCACCCAAGGGCGGAGTACCTTTCTGTCCAAGACCTTGCTAGAGGGTGGGTGTCCTCTTTGTGAAGATCTATGCTCGTCATGCTTGGATCTACGCTCCCTTGCCATGCTAGATTTCGCTCCTTTGTGAGAGGGATGCCTCTTTGGGGCCATCTGGGTCACAAGACAAAAAGAACCCAAGAATGGGGTTGTAGATCTTGTTGGTTCGAGAATGGAAGCCTTAGCCACGGATTAAAGAGACTCTCTACACACCAGGGCTTACCTCAGATGAGATCGGAACCAAAGGAGAAGCTTTGAGCTGCAAGAAGGAGGGGGCCACGAGTTGCCACTGGTGGAGCTCGCGATTAGGGCTTGATCAATTTAGGGCTCCAAGAAGGGGTTTTTAGGGTAACAAAAGGTGGTGGTAGGTCATAGAAGGGGGGTTGGCGAGTTTTTATAGACAAGAGGGGGGTTTTAGGGCAAAATCCCCTCTTTGCGAACCGGTCCGGGCGTGGCGAATCTATCGGACCGGAATGGGTCGACCCGTTGGGTCCACCCCTGAGTCCCAAACCCCCAAACAGAACCTGTTAGCCAGAGGGTTGACCCCAAGGGTCGACCCTTCCCCTGTAATTCAATAAAAAAGGATTTAATTGCACAGTCGGTCGTTGAAGGACCAGGTTGCACGCATCCAGGACAAGATAGATGTGATGCCACACATAGAGGTAAGATTTCCTTTAGAATTTCAAATTTGTTATATTATGATGGCATGAACACTAATAATCTTTTTTGTAGGTGGTGTGGACTCCCTACAGGAGGGAGATCGGGGAGATGCCATGGGTGGTGCCTACCATCCCCTACTTTGTGAGAGAGATCTGGTTACACGCCCTCAACCTGGTGGGCCCGCTACACTACAGATTGATCATGAGGACACAGGGGATCCACTAGGTGGCGGTTCAGGTCCCAACTAGGGAGACGGTTCCTCGACCCGGACGGAGGTTTCGTGGCCTCCAGGGAATGGACGACTGGTGTCCACGTGCACATGACCAGTAGTTCGACTGGGAGCAGTAAGGATGACCAGTCCATGCAGGAGCAGATTTAGACAAGGCCTACCTATGGGGCTATACACAAACCTACGACACTCGGGTCTATCGCGGCACCCACAAATAGGTGAGTTCATTCATGAAGCATGCTCCAAACCTTAAAGATTCATGAGTATCTGATTAACATTTTGGTTATGTTGGTTTCACAGTTTGATCCAGAGAGTAGACTAGCCATGCTGCAGGGACTTCTCGACTCCACAGTCCAGCAGCGCGAGGGCCTCCAGCATTCGATGGAGGAGCTAGTAAGATTCTTACTTGTAGCTTGATAATTTTTTGAGCTTGATTATTAATTGACATTAACCCTTTTAAATTCAGTGAGGAGTGGTAGAGAGAGTCCAATCTTCCTACGGTGCCTCTTCCTCGACGCAGCATGCCTGTGACCACTTCGAGTTTGAGATCCAACTTGCTAGCACAGTGGCTCGTGCCGAGGCAACTGAGGCTACCCTCTAGGAGAGGGTAAGCAACCTACCCCATTGGCTTTGTCTTAAAAGATTTATTAATATTTTTCATTAACCAAGTTTTTGGGTGCAGGAGCAAGAGCTACGGACAGCCGAGGCAGAGCTGAGGCATTGTGAGGTAGAGGAACTTCCCTGAGATGCGGTAGAGTTGCACACCCTTGTCAGCGTAGAGAGGAGTGAGAGAGTGAGAGAGAGGGAGGAGTGAGAGAGAGAGAGGGAGATGGGAGAAGGAGAGGGAGGTGGAGAGAGAGACATGTGAGAGAGTGAGATTAGAGAGGGAGATAGAGAGGGTGCAGCTGAGCACCAAACTAGGGATTGCCGAGTAGCGCGCGAGAGATGCAGAGGAGCATTATCGGTGAGGGCATGAGCAGGCTTGAGCTGAGGGATGCCCGAGCGCTTACTCGAGCATGGACTATCTTGTTTCCTCTTCCGAGCATCAGAGGAGAGTGGATGTTGAGAGGAGAGCACAGGGTGACAAGAGTGCAGCCTCAGGAGGGTCGATGGCTCCACCTAGACTTCCTCCTCAGGGTGGAGGATAGGGAGAGGCAGAGAGCTCTCATAGAGGGGGAGAGGAGGAGGGTGGAGGAGAGAGTTAGACAGATATGCTTGTACACCCACCCTCATTTTTGTGCATCTGACAGATATTAGTGGAATGGAACAGATGCCTTGAGTCAACTTTGCTTTGGGGACAATATCTCTCTAAGGTCAGGCCCACTTCCTCATCGAAGTCCGGCTTGGCTTTCATCAAATATTGAACTTGGCATTTCTCTGGCAGATATCTGCCCAAGGACCATTTGTGGCTCTGTGGCACTCTTAATACGGACTCTCGTCCGAACATGAAATGGTCCGTGACTGACCAACATGTTTCGACTACTTTTCCCTAGACGTAGGGCTTTTCATGTGACTCAAGATCGATGTCGTCTTGTTTCCATTAACATAGTCTTTCAAGCCATAAGGTCCTTTTTCCTGGCGATTAATCAAGGGTGTTCTCCCGTATGGGGGATGTAATTAACGTCATGACCTTTATGGCGCGACGGATTTTGGTCCCGACACGAGCTGTACAATCGTCTGACTGAGTCTGATCGAGCGCACCAAGGGCTTCCTCGAAGTCTAAATAAATCGTCACTTTGTGATTGGCATGCCCACGCACTTAATAAACCAATTAACAAATGAAAGCATAATCTAAACAAAAAGTGCGTCGATAAGTCTGGCACGTCCGGTGAGACCAAACCTGTGACGACCTGAGATCCGAGTATCGGAAAGGAACCGGCGCGACTCGAATCTCGGCCCACCTCCCACGAGCCCGAAGACTCAGAAGGGATAAAAGGATGGTGTGGGGAGGGGTATGTAAGAAGCTAAAGTGACCACAAAGATAGCACAACGAACAACTAAATAATAATGTAGAATTTAAATAAATAATTAAACTGCTATAAGGTCCAGTACATCTCATGTCCAAATAAAAGTACAGCCAACTTAAAGAAATGTACAAGTACAAAAGGAAAAGCACAAGTACACGGGGCATACCCCGGCTCTGGCAACTAACACTAACCTCAGCTACTAGATCCTCGCTGAACACCTGTCATGCCACCCGAAGGCCCGGCCTCACCTGAAAATCACAGGGGTGAGCCTCATTTCATAGGCTCAGTAGGGATCCTGCGGACCCCACCCTCGCACGAAAAATAAGGTAGGAAACACAAGCAGTGCGAAAGTAGCACTACCTAGTAGGAGTTTGGTAGAACCAACAAGCTGTAATAAATAAATGGAAAAATTATCTAATCTAGCCGTACAGTGAAATCGAACCTCTGTCCGTCAAAACTCGAGTCCGTACTTGCCGGTAGATAGGAGCACCTCCCACTAGAAGAACGACCGGATGCGTCCCCTGACGCCTTACACCGCATCACAAGTGTCTAGCTACAACGCCCCGAGCGCGAGAGTCAGACACGCATAGTAACCAGAAGTACCACAAAATAAGGACTAGCTAAGGTCCCACTCGTCAGCGCATGTTCGAAACCCTCAGCCTCGTATGCACACTCAGACCATACACCCTAGGCCTATCCTTTAGCTGGTAATTCCCCCCGAGCCCGGACTCGGCTGTGCGCGGGGGCCCTACAGTAACCATCCAACTAACCGTCTTGTTGAGTAGTGGATGGCGGATCTAGAGGGGAGGGGTGAATAGATCTGCCCCTCTTTTCGTAGAACACCCCTCTTTAAAGCTAGATAAAAAGAATTAGCACAACTCAGAGGAACACAGTCAGACTAGAATCACAAGCATACGCTCAGGACTGAGCACGACACAAGTGAACACAAGTCCGACACCTCCGAAATAAGGCAACGTCGCTTACACCTCACAGGAAAAGGAGACACGACTGCCACAACAACAGATACGGGGAAACGGAACGATAGACACATCAAGCATCAGCTTAAACAAGGAAACATAGTCTTCTCAGTTGATAGCTCGACAACATCATCGGCTCCAGTGCCAAAGGTGACAGGGAACACCTGGCACACAAGACACCAATGACAAATTCATGGAGAACAATAGCAACACGGCAGCACTGGACCACGAGCACAATCAAGTCAGTCCTCACTCAGATATTACATCTGATCGAGTCGCAAGCTAACTCTGCCAGGAGAAAGGAGTATAGCAAAGCTAACCGATGAGAGTTGGTCCACAAAGTGCCAATGATAGACAGACAAAATCATTGAGAAACAACACTTACAAAAACAACAACAATAGTAGCACTCGCAAGATTCCGACTCTGCATAGGACACAAAACTACAGAACACAACTACAAGCAGGGTCACATCAAGGCACAAGAGCAGCTAAACACACAACTACAAGGGACAGGTCATGCATCAGACAGCTCACCAAGAAAGACCCACAATAACAAGAAACGATAAGAAATCGACAATCTCAAGGGACGCATCTCAAGGACTACAAGCATGCCTCGAGAACACAACACCCGAGAGAACAAAATGCAGAGTAGAGGGTATTCAATCAGCAGGAAAGCCGACAAATTCCCCAACACTCACAATCGCCGATGCCAACACCAAAAAATTACTAGCAACAGCACGGCAACATACAACATCAAGGCACATGAGGCCAAGATGAAGTCCCATCGGGAAGAAGCAAACCTCTTGATCAGCCAGAATCTTACGAAAAGATCCTCGGCCCGTGGGTAATCAACCCACACGCTTCCGCTGGGCACTCAAATAACGCACATTGGCAATAGAAGATATCTCGGTACTCGCATCTCAATACACACTCGGCGCCATCGCAACTCATAAGAATCACAATGTAACATGCCACGAGTACCGATCCAGTGAACAACTGATCACAAGAAGCCTAAGTGCAACAGAGATGAGTACCAACTTCAACACAAAGCACAAGGAAAGATGCTAATCTCAGCCTACCTTTACGTCCTGAAATAATAAATGAGCCCTCACGACACATCGGCCATTGGACACGGCACGACGAATATGGTACACAACAGCTCTTAACACAAGAATGCATCCAAAGTCATGCAACTGTAAAGCAAGGAAGCAGATCAGGCTCAGAATAAATGCTGTCCACACATAAGCAGACACAGGACAAAGGCATCACTAAGACAGTAATCCCAAGGCAAACCTCCAAAAGACTCCATCAAAAGGGACGAGAAGCATCAACTCAATGACAAAAGATCACCAGGAAGGGAAAATCCTAGCTCGCCTGAGCAACTTCTCAATCACGGAACCTAATCAAGCACTTCAATAGAAGCGAGACACATCAGGAGCTGAACAGACTTAAGCTAGGATGGAGATTGGGCGTGCCCCCTGTTTCTTTGACTGGGGCGTCCTCAGATGATGTGGAGGGCCCGCCACTGGTGCCTCCAGTGGTAACTACATTGGTCGTTAGAACCGTGGAGGGTTCTTCTTGGGCGGTCTCTTCAGTGCCTGTCTGGGCTATCTTGCCCGTCGCCCTTCCTCTTCTGGTGAGAGGACAGGGTCTGGCGGCGTGTCTGGCCACCTCTTCGGGGTCGATGGGTGAGGCCCCATACCGACCAAAGACTCCTGCCATGTTACAGGTGAAAACTCTCCAGCTCTTGTTTCTTCTTTCCATCCTCCTTGATGGCCTGCTCGGGAACACCAGCCTATCCAAGACTGACTGCCGGGGCTCTGCTTCCTCCCATAAAGGGGACTGGCGTAGCTCCTCCGACTGGTTCCTTGACTCTGCGCTGGGCACCGGCCAGGTCTGTTCTTCTTTCTGGAAGGTGGAGGCCACCGCCCCTAGTAGTCTTTGACGACCCAACGGAGTGCTCCCCGGGCCTCGGAGGTAGTTTCTCATGGCTTGCTCAATCCCATCCCACTCCTGGTCAGGGAGAGTAGCTGATGGTCGTGTGCTAACAGCAGCGGGGATGTAGGCTGTAGGCTCCGGGCAGGCAGCTTGGTGCCGGCACCTGCGGTGCTGGCGATGAGAATTTTCTGGTAGGGCTGGTGCGGCGACTGCCGGTTGGTAGGCCGTGGTCGTCATCTCGACCCTTTCATCTCGTCGGGCCCTCCTTGGGCGGATGCAGCTGGGCCCAGCTTGGGTGGGTGCAACGGTCTGGGCTTCCCTAGGAATCCAGACTTGTTTGAGCTTAGTCGACTTGTGAAGCGGCGCATTCTTCGGTGCTGTGGCCGGGAGGGCGGGCATCACCTTCTCCTTCATCTTCTCCAGCCCCTGAAAGGAGTTGTGGACTGGAACAATTGGTACGATGCGGTCTAAAATTACTTCAGACCTCCGCCCATTGAGGTGGACTCAGATGCTCCCGACAGTCATGGATTTCCTGGAGCTGGAGATTCAGCGCCCCGAGGTAGCGCCAACATTGCCCCTTCGGAGCCTTCTCCGGTGGGATGCCGATCCCTGGTAAGGTGGACCGACAGCCTGGTGCATGTGATGCACGTTGCAGCTCAACATCTTGGCTGGGATGCCATTGTTGTTCTTGGCCAGAGCTCGGCCAGCAATAGCTTCAGTGGCTCCCTGGATGGGAGCGTTGGTCTTCAGTGTGTCGGACGCCTCCACGTTCAGGATGTTGACGAAGGCTACCCCCAAGAAGTTTGGGAAGCCTACCACGGGAGGGAAGCTCCCAAAGTTGAGGGGGACGGCGAGGTGGCTGCCCTCGACATGGCTCTTCACAGGCTGGGGGCCAAAAGTGGTCGCCATCCTCGGTGCCAAAGTGTGATTTTCCTACATTTGTAAAAATAGCATAATTAGTATTACAAGAAGGGGGCCGCGGAGCCCCTAATTTCGGCAAAGAGATGAAGAGTGGATTGGTCCCACCGGGCGTGCCAGACTTGTGGACGCACTTTTCGTTAGATCTATTGAGATGATCGTTTGTTAGTCAAGAGCTTACAACACTACACCCCATGCAAGGGGGTTGATCTTGGGGATGGTAAACCAGAAGGTACATTCAAACACTACCTCCCGTAGGGAGGGGCGGTAAGCCGACCGGGCTGGGAGGGGAAAATGAACTAGAAGCTAGATGGACGGGGGATGCCAATTCTATCTGCACTCAGGAACAGGGAACAGATGGTTGGTGTTGACGCCGCTGCGGTCGCTACCAAACTCTGTTTCCAATGAAACTGGTGGCAAACCTCCTGGGTTGGCCCAGGAAGTAGTCTGATTTTTTGTGGAATTTTTGGTCACCGGCGGTGGTCGGGGCAGGGCCGTGAGCAGGGTCTCTGTCTTCTGGCTCTGAACACGTCTGCACCACAGTAGTAGGAAGGCGAGATCACCACGGGCGCTCCTGAGCTCCGATTCAGGCAGGACTAGAACCGTTGGATTCGTGGATGCCTCCTATTCGAATAGAGACCCACGGCGATGTTGTTAGAGGTCGGAGTCACCAGCGAGGTCCCAAAAAGTGCTCAGGTGTCTTCTCAGGCCCAAAAGGGATAGGACAGCACACCTGTGGGAGGAAAATGAGAACTCACTGGTCTGGATGCCGAACGGGGTGCCACTTCTTGGTACTGAAAGAAGACTTGCCGTAGAAGATCTCAGTCAAGCCTCGCCTCTAGAGCTTCAAAGGGTTGTCCGTGGGAGCCTCTTCAAGCCGCTTCAGGTTGACTCTTAGGGAGGAGATGTGCATTTTAGGGAGATCGGCTCCTCCGGGCAGCCAAGAGCTCAGACAGGGATGAGGCCACCACCGTTGCGTAGAAGACTTGGAGACGCTTCCAATGGTACCTCTTGTGCGTCCAGGGACCCCGGGATGATGACGTGGCAGAATATGCAAGTTGCTGGTTCTCTGTAACACTCTAGGCCGTGAGTAGCTCCACCGATGCAGCTCCAAGTAGGCACAAGCTAGGGGTGGAGATGGTGCTAAAGGGTGATGGGTGATGGTGGAATGGTAGGAGGGGATGTGGGGGAGGTATATCAGGTGGCTAGGGTGTGGGGGAGGTGCAGGAAGTGGGGAAAAGGGCATAGGAGTGCCTGCTGGTTCACAACACAAGGTGGTGGGGAGTGAAGGTGGTGGATGCTCTAGGTAGAATGGGGTTAGGGAAAGGGGGGCGACCAGCTCTTGGAGTTCTCTTGGGGCGCCCTAGGGTTTAGGGGGAGGGGGAAAAGGGAGGGAAAAATTCAAATGGCCTTGGGTAGAGTTCTTTCAGACTTGGGGAGGTGGAGAGGTGTTTGGGGAAGGGAAATGGGTAGTTGGGGGTTGGATGGTGGAGCTAGGATTGGGTGGGGATCTCTTGGGGTTGGGTGGAGTAAAGAGAGGGGTGTGGGGAGTTGGAGTAACTTTAATGGAGGGGGAAGGAGAGAGAAAGTAGGTGGGAGGGTGAGGAGAGAGAGTAGGGGGCGTCCCTTTCCCTTGAAGAGAGAGAGAGAGCTAGAGAGAGAGAGAGAGAGAGAGAGTGATTCTCACACTTTGCTAGATTTCAAAAGCTCAATATTCTTTCATTCAATAATTCATTTCATTCTGGTTGACATCTCCCCGTGATGATTCGCCCTGCATCTCGGGCTGCTTGGAGGCTGACGATTGCTCTATTTTTTCCATCAGCTATTTCTTCAGCAAGTCTATCTCCTGCCTGTATCTCTGAAGTAGCATTAGGACTGATGGGTCCATTGCTGCAGTGTTGGGGATAGCTTCTATCGTCTCCCAGGATGCCCCCTCAAGTAGGATCGTCTTCTTCTTCCGTCGTCACCACGTTGGCGGTCAGAATAGTAGCTTCATCATCATCTTGGCGGTAGACCAGGGCTTGCTTTCACTTAGCTGCTGCCAACAGTATTCATGCAGCTTCTACCCTTCGAGTGTTCGGCCCTGGTCTTGCAGCCAATCGAGCTAACTCATGAGGATCTTTCGGAAGCCCTCCATATCGGCTGGATATGCTAGCCATATTGTAGGTAAAGATCTGCATTCTTCTTCTTTTCTGGTGGACCTTCCTCTTTGCATGCTCCAGAAAGGTCAACCTACCAAATACAAAAATTCTTTTTCTTTCTTTCTGCCGAGGGGCGGTCTCATCAGCTCTGGCATAGAAGCCATCTTCATACCCATTGTCGTTGACCGACGACATCATATTTCTTTCTTCTTCTTCTTCTTCTACTACCATTGGTGGGCAGTAGTCTTCTTTAGCCTCGGCCACTTGTAGCAGCCGTTGTTGTCCCAATGACGCGTTGCCTAAGCCCTTGAAGTAATTCCTGACCATGTTGGTCATTTCTTCTTGCCCCCATCCTTGATGTAGGACCGGGGATAGCTGTCGACCTCCCACAGGAGGGATATAAGCAAGCCAGGCTCGTCCGGCTAGTTGCTGGAATCTTCATCCTACTGTGGGGACATTAACTTGTTGGGCACCGGCCTTGAAGCTTCCACGACGTGGAGGGTCCACGATGGTCTCTTCTTTCCTAGGGGCCGGGCCCCTTTCCTTCCTCACTTCTGCTCTATCACGTGCAGGGCGGCAGTGGACTGGTACATCTTGGTGGGCAGGTTGGATCTTTTTAGGAACCCACACTTGCTTGCACTTCTTCGGCCTGGGGGCCAGCTTCTCTCGGCCACGGCAGCCGATTTCTTCTTTCTCAGCTCTCCTCCCAGAGAGAGCCTGCTAGGAGTTGCGAACAGGTATGGCGGGGATGACCCGATCTGGGACCACCCGAGCGTTGCATCCATCCAGGAAGACTCAGACTCCACCGATCAGCATAGACTTGTCGGACACAGAGAGACGTCTGGTAGCAGTAGTAGTAGCAGTATTCTTCTAGGAACCCCTCCGCTAGCATCCTCAGGAGTTCTTGGTAGGATTGGGGTGGGCCCCAAAAGTGATGTGGTGCACCAGACAGTTGGTGACCGAAATCAGACTCTTGAACGAGCCCGCGCAGCATCGAGTCTTCAAAGCATCAACCTTCTTGGCAGTCTCTTAGGCAGGCTCTGAGGAATCCACTTGAAGCAGATCAACAAAGGCCAACCCCAAAAAGTTGGGGAAGCCTACGGCAGTAGGAAATGTCCCGAAGACAGTGGGCACCGCCAGGTACCCATGCTCAGCGTGGCCCATGAAATTTGTTCAGCAAAGCACCATTTTTGGCGTGTCTACACCAAGCAAGGGAGCCCACGAAAACTAGCCTAAAAACCATCTGAGTCGGGAACTGCCCCGTCACCACTCCCAGGTGGGCCGACACTCGAGGTCGTCGAGCTATGAGTACTGGATGCTCACTAGACATAGAGACTCCAAAATAATAGTGCTGAGGTATAGACAGACTACGCAAGCACTGTCACGCGTACCATGAAGCACCAAGCGCAGAACACAAGGTAGCATACCAACTGCTACCAGACACGACTTAGGATAACAACTAGACCTACTGACACAACGGTCCTTGAGTCTCACGACTCGAGGTCAAGATCGTCGCATAACGGCAGTGACAAGCCGCCAATTGGCCTAATCCTAAGTCAAAGGAAATGACACATCCGTATAAGACGAATCACGGAGACTTGAGGGAACGCCAAGACCATCAAAGTACCTAGACGTGCAAACCGAGGTAGGACAACACCTCAAAGCGTCCAGAATCATGTCTCGATCTAGCCTGAATAGTCGAGACACTCACAAGGTCACGTGTCAACCACTGAATCTCATCGGGTTGACCAGAACCCAAAGTAGTACGGAAGACTGCTTGATAGAAAGGCACTCTTGGCTACCTTATAACTTGGTCACGGCCCTCATAGGATGTCAAGAGACATCCACGGGACAATGGGCGAACCAGAAGGCTAAGCCAAGATGAATGGAAGTCAAACAATAGAAATCACCACCTTGGGACATAAGCGGCCGCTTACATGGCCGCTAGACAACATAAGCAGTCTATTGAAGGGCCGCTTCATTACCCAGAGGACACAGACCATAAACGATCGAACAATGGGCCGCTTAATGACATAAACGGTCCATTAGGGGCCGCCATCTGAATTAAAACAGTCATGGGTATGGCCGCTAAACCCAAACAAGCCCCAACAGAAATAGTCCACACATGGATTGCTTCACGAACTAACACGGACTACTAAGGGACCATTCACAAACGTATGCGGTCTAAACATGGATCGCATAGGGGACCAATGCTAATCGCCCTAAAACTCTGACCATGGCCAAACACCCATTCGCGGTCGACCAATGGGCCACGAAGGATTCTAGATGGTCTAAGAGAAGGCTGCTAGATCAAACCGACTTAAAACAGTACCTCGGTCAAACGGTCAATAGTGGTCTAGCAATGGACCGCTAAAGACAAGGAATGGTCTAGCAAAGGACCGCTTCACCAACCTCCATAAAATTATTGACCAAAGTCAACCATGCTTAGCGGTCTAGCAAGGGACCGCTTGAGCCAGCTAAACGGTCTATCGTAAGACCACTCAGTTGACCTGAATGGCTAAGGAGACTGAACGGTAACCCAAGGGCCATTCAAAGAATACAAATGGTCCTCTAATGGACCGCAAACTACAGAAGACGGTCTATCGCGTGACCGCGAAGACCCAAATCGACATACCTAAAACGGTCGCCGAATGGACCATGTTGAGAATGAAATGGTCACTATAACGACCGCATAGGCATTACAACGGGAAAACCATGGGATCGGCCGTGGCCTCCATGTGTTAATTGTGGTTATTTATTTTACTCTTGTTATCAAACTGTTTCGTTGTACGTTCCGAGCATTGCTTCCCGCTGCTATCAGTTCGGGATGTGACACTTTTCATTTCCCAGGCCATCCTTTCTTACCTATATGAGGGTCTCAGCTCTGCTGCCCTAGGGGGGCCCCTCTTTGGTTCTATGATCCTCTTGGAGTGTTGGATGGGAGTCAAGATGAAATTCACACCTAAGGAGAATATCACTTCCATTAGCCGGATCTTTGGGAGCCATCCTCTCTTCTTCATTCGTGGCACTTTCAGATTCTCTCCACAGGTCGAGTGTAGGACTATCGATAAGAAGACCAGGGATGAGTGGCATCTCTACATCAACACCTTGCCCCTAGACCGGTTCATGATGCGCCCTTCTTTCCTCCATGGCACTACCCTTAGGCTTCCTAGGAGGCCTGGTTTGGACTTGAGGCTCGTGGGTGACGCCGCTTTGGTGATGTACAACCCGCACAGGTGTTTCTTACAGGTCAGACTACCTCGGACTATGGTTCCCATGCTACCCCATCTTCCCGCACTACAGGCGAGGAGACTTGGGACGGAGGAGGATGAACAGGCGGTTAGGAGTGCCATGATCATGTGGGAGGTCAGCAGGGTGTGCACCCAACCAGTGGACGTGATAGAGATTCCAGAGGAGTGTCAGGCCCATGTGAGAGAGCTGAGAGAGATTAGACCTCGCGGGGATGCTCGGCTGAGGATTGAGTGATTTTTCTTTTTTTATAATGATGTATAGAGACCCAATGGGATGAAATGTTAGATTTTGAATGAATGATTGTGATGAAATGGTTTGATTGCATGAAATTTGAATTTGGCCTTTTCCTTTATGTAATTATGTGGATCGAGGAGGATCTTAGGATGAACACGGCCCAATAGCAAACCGCTGAACTGAATAAATGGTTAGAGTCCAACCACTCAGGAATGATAAACGGCCAGATATGAACCGTGTAGAGGATCAACGTGAGGAATTCAGGACAGGGGTCTCTGGAAGGGAAAACGGCCCATCGATGGGCAGTGGACATGATAGAACGGTCAAGAACAAACCGTTCAGATTATGTAAACGGTCTGATAAAGACCGTTGAACCCTAGGCACAGAGAAGAGACATCAAGCTCGTGAATGAAGGCCCTAAAAACGAAAGTGGTCAAACTGGGACCGTGAGAGAGCTGAGATGGTCACTCTGTTGACCGTGGAGGAAATGGAAACGATCTCCAAAGGACCATGTACCGAGAAATACCCCGACTACCTTCATACCTGTCCCTGCACACATCCAGACAAGAGAGACAAATTAGATCTGTTTTAAGCTTAACCTCTTGCCTGCAGCAAGTTAGGAAATGATCATTTCTTGATTTTTGGTCAAGGGGGTAGGCCTTATTAAATAGGAGAAATCGACATAAAGGGAAAATAATGCATGCTATGAATGCAAATCATGATAATGATGATGATGATTTTTGATTTTCGAAGTATTTGATTTTTGTTGATTTTTGACAATAGTTAATGTTTTTAGATTTTGAGAATGAATCAAACATTGAGACTGCAATATCTGAAGGATTGAGTAAAGTCATGTGGGTCGTATATGACCCTGATTGGCACATGATCCAAGGCTAGAGGTCAAACTGAATATCCTGCCCTGTGGATCAACTTTTCTTCTGCCCCTGACACGTAGACCTTTGAAGTACACTTTTTAGAAGGAATCCTTAGGTGGGAGCGTTCCTTCCACGCGCCCAATTCGAAAACTTGTGGGGACCACAAGATTCGCATTTGCCAGGATAAATAGGGATCGAGCATTCAAGTCCATAATACATGAAAGAAGAAGAGCACCAGAGTAGAAGAGCTCGAGAGAAGAGGAGCTAAAGTGCTACGAGAGAAAGAGAGCTAGTTGTAGAAAAGAGAGAAAGAGAAAAATAGAGTATCAGAAGAAGGTGAAGGAGGCTGAGAGAAAAGAGAGGGTAAGAAGAAGCTGTGCTAGTCTCGACTTCTGGATCATATCCAGAGTCGAATTACTCTTAAGAAAGAGCTACATCTTTTATTTTTTTTCATTGTTTTTCTTTGATTTCTTCAGCACGTTCTGAGTTTCTATAAGTTGTGTAATCAGTAGTTCAAGTTGTGAGGCAACGATGAGGATCTGATCTTCGGGCAGCAAGCTATGAAGCTCAACGGATTCAGCAAGCTATGAAGCTCAGCGGTTTGTAGGGATTTCATCCCTAAAGCTGTGGATCAGCGGATTTGGGATGCTGTTTGTCAACAGAAGCACGTTTTTGGTGAGCGGGTTATCTATGACTCAGGACTCGGTAGAAAGATGAGGGTCTGTTCACTCACACAAGATGGTGCTTTGAACCTCTCTATTCTTACATCGGCAGATCTTATGGACGTCTGGACATGGGTTAAAGATATGGAACTTCCCCAGAACTTTTTGACTACACCCGTCGTACCAATGACGTTAGTGACCACACCCAGTGTCGGGGATAGGTTGAATGGTGCTATGCACAATGGAAGTATAAGATGGAATGAGTAAGGGGTGGACATAGATCTCAAGCTTGAGATCAAACCACCTTAAAATTGCTTTGGCGTATGTGTGATTGCGTAATTCTTCATTGTTTCATCTAGATGTATGTCTCGAAACATTCTCTACAGGCGTATGATATTTCAGATACTTGCATTCATTTTATGTGCATGAGTCTTCAACCAAGGAGTATATAGAAAGACATGGTTGGAAAGATAGGTCAAGCCTATCGGAATGTCACCTCTTGCGTGAGGAGATCCTAGATCAAACCTTCGCCTCGTACTGAACTTGGTTGTTGATTGTTTCTTGAGATTGCGTGTGCTAATTCATCTGGAATTTACGTTAGTCTACATTGTCTTGAATTGCTCGATAGTTTCTTCATCTCATATCTACATTTTGATCGATAACTCAGTCGTATATCAAAAGGTTTGGTCGGAAGGATAGGTTATGCCTATTTGAAAAACTCACCCTTGAGTGAGGAGATTCTTGAATCAAACCTCCACCTAGTACCAAACTGCGTTGGTTGATCAACACCATTGGAGTTCAATGTGAATGATTGTTATATGTTATTAGATCTCCTATGGGCTCCTTACAGTGCAATGTCTTCTTAAATAATGGGCCCATCTAGCAGACGGCCTGGCTCGGTTACGAATGTGCAGCCTCGTCAGGGCTATTGCCCCTAGACACCCGGTGCCAATAATAGGTGGACATTCTTGAGCAAGTGACTCCTTATAAGGATGAGCATCATGAAACCACAGAGTCTTGTCACTTGGCACAAGCAGCATGAGATTTGGCCACTCCACTCAGCAATCAGCCATGAAGTATAAGTCCCTTGACAGAAGAGAAGGACAAAGCTGGGGGAGAGTAATGCGCGACATTGTCATGGTCAGCTTGCTGATGAACTGAGGGAGATTGCATAGAAAGTGCAAGAGGTCCTTGGAGAATCTTGAAAACATGACATATTGCCCCTTGAATAAAGAACCCTACAAACTCTTGGCAGCCGTATGAGTTAGCGCAATGCGGTAGGGAACCCTTCTTTGCCAGTGAGCTAAACAGCAACGGAGTAAGAGGAAATAACGGCATTAATGGCGAACTCCTCGGCAAGCAATGAGATTGCCACCGATCTCACTTTTAAAGAAATTGGTACCAATGTAGGGGAACTGTTCTTGGAAACCATCTTTGGAAGTATAGGCTCATCATCCCCATAATAGCTAGGGACCAGGACATGGACTGGCATCCAGTAGATAAAATCTTGAATCTTGAAATGTAGAACCAGCACCGAACCGTCCTGACTCGATTCATTCTCTCCCTCGAGACCAGACCCAAGAGGCACCAAAGATAATGTGCACCCACTCCGTGGAGTGGAAATAGATGGTGGAGAAGTGGAAAGAATAGGTTCAGATGGCATGATAGCCGATGGAGTGACAGTAGCAATAATAGGCTCAGGTGGTGGAGGTGGGGGTAAAGGTGAAGGTTCTGGCAATGGTAGCGAAGGCGGTATGGTAATGACAGGCTCAAGTGTGGGTGAGGGTGAAGGTGAAGTTGGAGCTTGCTCAGGCTCGAGAGAAGAAGATAATGGTAGAGACAGGGAATGAGGTGGAGACGGTGGGGATGAAGGCAGAATAGGAGATTTTGGAAGGGGAGGCGACAAAGATGATGGAGGGTTAAACAAGGAGGAGGGAGACAGAGATGATGATGAGGGCAATGGGGATAATGGAGATGATGAAGGTGGTGGCACGGTCAATGAGGATAACGGAGATGGTGACGGAGATGAGGAGGAAAGCAGCGGTGATAAAGAAGACAAAGAGGAAGGTCACAACGTCCACCGTCGATGTATCGACACGACGCATCAGGCGATGTTGGGAGGAAGTAGTGGCAGCAATAGGAGCGGAGGAAGTGGTAGTGGGAACAATGGGAGTAGAGGAGGAAGAGGTAGTAGGACTGACGGGAGTAGGAGGAGTGGTAGGAATAGGAGCAGGAAGAGTAGAAGAAGTGGAGGCACTGGCCTATGCAGAGGCTTGGGTTTGTAGAGGTGATGGAGATGGGGTAGGAGGTGTTGAAGGTATTGGGGTAGGTGGAGATGGATATGGTAATGGGTTAGGTGATGGCCTAGGTGATGGAAAGGGTAATGGAGTTGATGAAGGAATTGGAGAAAAACCAATATCAAGTAAGTCTAAGATGAAACCATCTTCAGAGCAAAAATAATATTCAAGATTGTATCTGTGTATGATCTACACATGGGGAAAAACCAATATCACGTAAGTCTAAGATGAAACTATCTTCAGAGCAAAAATAATATGCAAGCTTGTATATGTCTATAATATTGAAAACCAATTATGTACATAATATTCAACATTGTATATGTCTAAGATGAAAGGCCAGTCTCATCAAGACACCATACGAACACATGAACCAACAACACATACTCGGGCATCTGGTTGACCTAGACTAGAAGGATGACATCCAAAAAAAATAGCACGGTTGGACGAAGCCTACAAATGATCGAACATCCAACTATGGGCTAGAAGAACTGAAGTGGTCCTGACACCAAGTTGGATTTTAGGTTTGTGAAGGAAACAAAAAAAGAAGGAAGAACAAGAAGAAGAAGAAGAAGAAGGCCATACCTGGTGGCATAGTAATCTTACAAAGGAAACATACTAAAAATTAGGCTTAGTTAAATGTCATACCTGGTGACAATAGGAGAATTAGAGGAGGAGGAAGAAATGGCCTCCGTGTTTGCTGCGGATGTTGGACTGTAAGTTGATCAGAAGCAGAGAACACAATTTATAGTTGCCCCATCAAACACATTCAAAATCGGACAGAGGAGGAGCGAGAAATGTTCTGTATGTACAGACGTGCTGGAATCACAAAAATGTCACTGCAAAGCTGTAGTGAACAGTTTTGCACAGGGAGGGGAAATGGCCCGTGACCCTCGGGGACGGGGAAAGGAGCTTTCCAAAGGCGTCTCCGTGCTTGTGAGAAGACCCGACCAGCTACTTTTTGGACAGTGAGAAGACAAGACTGAAAATCAAAAGAAAAACCCTATCCGCAGCCTTGACCAAAGCAGAGAAGATGATGTCACCGAAAACCCGAGAGTACCCTTGGCCTTTGGGTGGCCCCTCTGGACGAAGGCGACAGCCACCACAAACCCTTTGTCGTGGCCCCTCTGGACGAAGATATAGCCACCGGGAAGAACACGCCTGATGTCGCGAGGGAGAAGACGACCAGATTCCCCACCGCATCGCCACCCAATATCTCCGGAGCCTTCGTGGCCCACGACCGGTGGAGCCTTGTGCCGCTAGGAAGCAGAAGGAGAAGAGGTGAGGGGAGGCGACTGTGGGGGTATTGCGGAGAAAAAAACGCATCACAGAGAAAGGAGATGGGGTAGCACGCTGGGAATAAGTGATTTGAGGGCACTCCCTCGAATCAGTTGTTCGGGCGAATAGGGAGGAAATCCCACCCGAGGTCGAGCGACGTATTCTCGGTACCAAACTGAAATTACTCATTCGAGGGTGAATAACGGATGCTACTCGACCTTATTCTGTTACCAAAGAGGGCAAAAGACTACTAGAAAGAGGATTAGTCACCGACAACTTACATGTCAAGACACTTTCCTTGATTTGATCATTAAATAGGTCAGAAATCTCAATTAAGACAAACTAGAAAGTTTATGAGCCATTTGGTAAGACAAGACTCTTATTTAAGAGTCGGAGGGGAGACTATAGCGGATCTTGTGAGATGCGTTGTGTTAACCATAACGGCAAGGTGTAGCACCGTTAAATTATAAAGATGCTAAGTGAGACGCTAGGTGAGACGGTAAGCAAAGAAGACTATAACCGACTTTCCTAGGTGCGTTATGTTTCTATAACGTGCTACTGAGGATGCGTTATGAACAAGAGGGCAACAAATGGACCGAAAGTGCTTGCCTAGCATCAAACAAGGGCAAAACTCAACCAAGGAAGGCAATGACCCAAGAAAGAGACTTCTAACTGACCCAAGAAGACTCGACAAGAGTGAACAACTCGGAGCATCATTAAGATGAGTAAGGAGGCGACCCGACTAATTGGTCATAAAATGGGTGTCAACAACTGGTAGGACCACATGCGTGTCAGAAGGCTACGACTAGTGAGGAGTCACTGATGTGACCACTCTTCGAGGAGCAACTCCGAGAACCACACACGCACCCTGCGCAAAAGTCACGAAGAACCAAGTGGTGCTTGTTGTGCCCGGGCACGTGGCAATCAAGAGGGGAGGGGTGAATTGATTGCTCTAAAAAAAAAATTCAATGGACGAGATGCTAGTTAAAATCGTTGACTGCAGATTTGAACAAATTTTAAGCATGCAAGCACTCACTCTTATGAGAACATGATCTCTCTTGTGAACATGAATCAGTGAATGCACCGAAACAATGTAGGAAGGAAAGACCACTTGACTTAGCACAGGTCCCACTCATAAAAGCAAGTAATGAAGCAAACCACAAAGGAGCACAGGATTTTTAGGTGGTTCGGGTTCACAAATGTGTCCCTGCGTCCACCCCTCACCGAGTGAGGATTAATGCTCCACTAGGATGTGAGCCACACACGTTGTATACAATAGCCAACACACACAATGCAGCCAAGCTGAGCCACCTAACCACACACACACGCTCATGTCTCTGTTCACAAGTAAACACACAAAAAACTAGGTTCAATGATGCTAACTATTACACCGAATATTCAACATATGACCACAAAGAACTTGAGAAGTCGAAATGATGAAGATTTTCTCATGGTTAGAGCTCCCCCTTTCTTTCCATAGGAAGTGCTTGAGTTTTTCTGCAGGATGAAGACTGTTCTTCAGAGAGGACAGATGATTCTTGCTCAAACAAGGTTGTCACTTGATTTTTCACGTAGCATCCAGCAAGGGACTGTTGGGAAGATGAAGCCCAGCTCTCCTCCTTTAGCTTTGGCACCCAAATCAATCTGGAAGGAGCCTTGGAGCTACACCCGTCGTCCTGCACAAGAAAAGGATGGAAACTAGATAAAATCTTGATGTACCCTTGGAATGGACACCCTAAGTGTTCCTATTTATACCCAAGCCACATCTCCACACTTGTGGGAGTCTAGGGATCCATAGACCAATCATTTGAGAGCATTGGGAGGGGGTATCTTAGGGTTTCGATCCGAATTGAAAAAGAGCAGACGGACCGCGCCGCAGAGGTGTCGACAGCTGAACCACCTGGGTGAGCAAAATCGCCTAGCCAGAACAGCTGGGAATAGGTGTCGACACTAGGTGTCGACATTTTATGGTACACATACTAAGAATGTGCTTGGAAACATGCACGGACTTTGGTATGTGAAATGTACATGGACCTTGGTTGAAAAACGTGCATGGACTTTATTCAGAAAGTGTGCACGGACTTTGATCGAGAGAAAACATGCACAGACTTTAGTTGAGAAATGTGCACGGGCCTTGGTTGAATAAAGTGCACGGACTTTAATTGGAAACAAAGTGCACGGACTTTAGTTATACGAAACATGCACAGACTTTGCATGGACAATGTGCAAGGACTTTGTTCCAACGAAACATGCACAGACTTTGCATGGACAATGTGCACAGACTTTTTTCCAAGAAAACATGCACAGACTTTGCATGGACAATGTGCACGGACTTTGCATGGACAATGTGCACGGACTTTGTTCGAAGGAAACATGCACGAACATTATGACTTTGTTCTAAGGAAACGTGCATGGACTTCACATGGACAATGTGCACGGACTATATGTGCATAGACTTAGACTACAGTGAGGCATACAAAGTGCAAAGACTATGTCTGCATGAGATTTACCAATGCAAAACATGGAAGGACTTTATGTGTTTAAAGCAAAGAAATGCACGGGCTTTATATGCAATGAGTCTAAACAATGCACGGACTTTGCTAGTATATAAACTTGCACGGACTTTGGTGTTCAAACAAAAACATGCACGGACTTCTTAAGACACATAAGAAACATGCAAGGACTTTATGTAGATGAACCATGCACGGACTATGTATGCATAGACTTGATTTTGAAGAAACATGCACAGACTTTACTGAAAGAATAACATGCGTGGACTTACAACCTGCACGAACTTAACATTGAAGATGTGCAATACGCACGGACTTTGTGTACGAGATGCAGGACGTGTGCAAGGACTTTGTTTCAAATGGAGTAAGAAATGTGCACGGACTCAAGTTTTTCATCGTGACCAACACATGCATGGACTTTGTATGCTGGATGCTTGAGTGCACGGGCCTTATATGCATCGACTTATGCTTTGAACCATAACTAAAACATGCACGAACATTACTTTCTGCACTAAATAAATGATGTGCATGGACTGGAAATATGCACGGACATAGTTTACTATTCTTACCAAAGTAAACACAAGCAACCAGACAGAATGAAGACATGCAAGCACCAAACGATGCACAGTTGCCAATCATCAAAACCAGTGTTTCCAATCATCTATTGCCAATCATCAAAACCAATCAGCACAAGTCTGCTACTGGTCAAATCAGAGGAGTCCCAACAGGGGCAGTTCCCAATTTATGATTTTTAAGCTGGTTCCTGTGGGCTCCCTTGCTTGGCAGTAGCATCCTATTGGGGGGAAAAACTAGCTAGAGGCCTGGCTCAAGGCATTGAGCCTATGTGTATACACGTGGTCATGGGCTTGGACTAACACTGATGAGTGTTTCCCTGACTAGTTCTTATTTCTGGTACTATTACGCGTCTCACTTACTGCGATCCAGGTTTGTGTAGATGCTTGAGACGCAGTGTAATTCGTTAGTGGACGCATCTGGTTTCTTTCTTCTGGTGGCCTTCGCGAAGCGTAACCGACGTCAGCATCCAACTCCAACCAAGCCCCTGGGATGCTAGGCAACAGCTGTTAGCCTGATAGGGATGGCCTCGGACAACCTCAGTTCGGGCCTAGTAACGGCAGTCCTCTAGTCCCGTCAACCTCAACCGTTGGCTCCAGCGACCCCTGGGTGTATGAAGTCGACACTGACGATGAAGACTTCATCAACCTCCAACCAGCACCTCCTGAACTGGAGGATGGCGGGTAGGGAACCGTCGATTAGCTCGTCGAGATTAATCTGGGGGAAGATGAAGCCCCTCAGCCAACCTTCCTCAGCACTCTCCTCACTGGGGCAGAAAGATAGGACTACAAGCAACTCCTGCTCGAATACAAAGACTGTTTCGCCTGGGCATATAAAGAGATGCCAGGGTTAGATCCCTCTATAGCAGAGCACGACCTGGCTATATCTCCCTCAGCCACTCCAATTAAAAAGCCCCAGCGGTGCATGCGCCATGAGCTGGAACTCCAGGTTGCGGCCGAGGTCGATAAAATGGCGAAGGTCGACTTCCTCGAGCCATGTATCTACCCGATCTGGCTCGCCAACATTGTCCCAGTTGAAAAGAAAAGTGGCCAAGTCCGCATCTGGTCGACTTCCGGGCCCTTAACAAATCCTGTTGGAAAGATGACTTCCTAGTCCCAAACACCGAAACGATGGTCGACGAGAGCATCAGACATGAAGCTCTATCTTTTATAGATGGATCATCCAGTTACAATCAAATCCGGATGTCCCTCAAAGATAAGAATCACACTGCCTTCAGATCTCCCAAAGGGATCTTCAACTACAAGCGTATGCCCTTCGGTTTGAAGAATCCCAGTGCTACCTACTAGAGGGCCCTGACCAA
This sequence comes from Amorphophallus titanum, assembly GCA_024336825.1. Taxonomy (NCBI): domain Eukaryota; kingdom Viridiplantae; phylum Streptophyta; class Magnoliopsida; order Alismatales; family Araceae; genus Amorphophallus; species Amorphophallus titanum. The sequence continues at coordinate 467,928 of JANBPO010003674.1, read as the reverse complement.
AATCTTTGATGAGATGTTGCACAACATTGTCGAATGCTATGTCGACGATCTCATCGTCAAGACTAGGAGGTGAGAAGATCACCTGCGTGATCTGTGTCAGGTCTTCAAGTGTCTCCGACAATATGGGCTCAAAATGAACCTCATGAAATGCGCCTTCGGCGTATCCAGTGGGAAGTTTCTCGATTTCATTGTTCGATACCGAGGAATCGAGGTGGACCCCAGCAAGATCAAAGCGATTTGGGAGCTCCCACCATGCAGCAACCTCACTGAGCTCAGGTCATTCTAGGGCAGATTGACCTATATTTGGAGATTCATCTCCAACCTCTCCGGTCGATGCGTGCCCTTTAGTCAGCTAATGAAGAAAGACGCTCCCTTCATATGGGACTCAGAATGCCAAGTGGCTTTCAAGCAAATCAAGGAATACCTCCTCACCCCTCTAGTCTTGCGGGCACCTGTTAAAAGGAAACCCCTCATACTTTATATTGCCACCATGGACGCCTCATTGGGGGCTTTCCTGGCGTAAATTAACGAAGAAGGGAAAGAGCAGCCACTCTACTGTTGGGACACGGTGCTACGGATTCAGAGGGGGGTGAATGAATTCCCCTTTAAAAAACTTTACCTCTAATGAAATCAAAGATCTACTGCTGATTACGCCAGTCCCAGCAGATTGATCTATTTCCCAATTTAGAAGGAACCAGGGGCATTTCTTCATCCCGAGAGGGCTTCTATATCAGGTGGGGGATCACCTGGTACATTCATGTCCTTGCTAGATGGGGTGTGGAGATATATCCGACATGATTACTTCGTCATCGGTTCATTGGCTCTGACCGTTATCTGGCCTTAGTGAGCTGTGGTAGATGTTTTTACCCTGAGATAATGAAATGTAGAGTCCCCGGGACTTCTTATGAGGTGACCTGGGGCTTCAGCGGTCTGAGTGGACCTGTCTTTGAGTTTTAGTTGACTCCTCCGGGCATATAATTATAGCCCAGTAATATTTTGAACCCCAACAGGTATCGACTGGACTGTCATGGCCCTTTCAATTATCGGGCTGGTGTTGCCATGTGTGCGTAGGGCGTGGTTCTTCCGGTCGTGCTAGTTCGGGATCGAGAGATTCTCCCGTGGGTGTTGGTTCAGCATGTGTGGCCATGTGGCCTTGTTTGTGGTTCCGTCAGTTAGGATGGACTATCCGACTGTAGTTGTCGGGGTTGTGTAGAAGGCCTATGAGTGTTTCCCCTAGTTGACCGTCTTCTGGTTCTGGTCACCATTGTCCTGTCGTGCCGACGTTCTTACTCTGTTACTTCCGTTGTTATTGTTCTTACTGCTTTCCTTTACTATTGTTACTCCTGTCGCTGCACTTCTGTTACTGCTTTTATGAGGTGGGGATCCGCGGGACCCCTATTGAGCCTATGAGATGAGACTCACCCCCTGCTTTTTAGGTGCAGCATTCTCCTCAGAGTGGAATGTTCCAGTCAGAGGTTCGTTAGTTTCCAGCATGCCAGGTTGCCAGGGTGTGCCCTGGGGTAGTGTACGTTTCTTTTTCCTGACTGTACTTGTGGACTAGACTCTATAGTTGTTATTTAATTGTTATAAAATTTAATTTTATTTCTATCAGAACTATAGTTAATTCTGTAGATTTACTTTCCTGCTATTGTTTAGAATTTCAATGCATGACTACACCATCCCTTTAACCTTTCTGAGCCTTCCGGCTCATGGGTGGCGGGCCAGGATTCTAATGGTATCGGGTTATTCTCGGTATCCAGATCTTGAGTCGTTACAGTATACGTCCTTTGAGGTTCAGCATTTGTTTTAGTACTTCAGCATCTCTAGTTTTGGTTTAGATTCAAGTTGATCCGATTGTTTTTTAATTGGGCAAAGTCTTTAGAAGGATCTATTCACCCCCCTCTAGATCCATCTCGCTGCACTAAGGAATCGAGCAAATGGTATCAGAGCAGGCCTCTGACATTCCCAGATCTAACGATATGTAGAGTAGTGTAGATCTATTTAAAAATCCACTCTTAAAAATAGTGGAAGATGATGATAAGTGGAAAGGAGAGGGAGAATACGTGGATGCCAATAGGGAGGGTGATCGCCAGAGACCACGGGCCTCGATGAATGTAAACAATAAATAAAGGAGGGATCACGGATAAATACTTTTGAAGCGTGGGGAGATGTGAGCGTCAACCTTCTCTTCCAATCGGCCGGTCGATGAAGAGAGTCTCTTTAGATTACCCTTGCAAGAGATAGACAACAACCAACAGAGAGCACGATGGAGAGAAAGAGAGGGAGAGAACGAGAGTGAGGAAGAGAGTGGGGTGAGGGAGGGTTATTAAAAAAAAGAAATAAAATATTAATTTTTTGTGCAAAAAGTGCCTTAGTCGTAAAATTCTAAAAATTTAAAAAAATATGAAGAAATTACCTCCGCTATCCTTGAGGGGAGCACAATGCAGCGGTAACGTCCCGGAGTCAGATAACGTGACGGTTCACCCTACACGAGGTTCCGAAGGTCCGACAGATAAAAACACACGTAAACCGCTAAACTCAATCTGGGACCCACGAAAAATATGTGAAAAATATCTGAAAAATTTGGGGCATTATAACAATAGCTTAAGAAATCACAGCTCTACACTACTCCAACCGAAACGGAACCCAACACCCCGATCCCACAATCGGGGGACCACCAGACTACAACCGCCCTAGTCACACTTCCAGGAAAATGACACGACGCCACTGTCGTGGAGGCCTGTCCTTACAGATAAGGGCCTACCGAAACCACGCGATCAGGAAACGCAGTCACGACCTCGCCGTCATGAACTCTATGCCGTCTAGGGAAAAGCCCTCAGTGACGCTCACCAAAAACCCTAGACCTCGGATTTGGGAAAACACCCGAACTACACACGAAACCCCGTCTCGCAGAAGGGAAACGAAAACCCGCGACACGACAACTCACGTCACGTGACGGGAGTACCGCCCACCAGAAGTAAGGCCAGATGCGTCCACTGATGACTTAGTCCGCACCTCAGGTGTCTACCTATGATGACCCAGGCGGAGGCTAAGACACCGTACAGTAACCAAGAACACAAAACAAGGACTAGCTGAGGTCACGTTCGTTAACGCAGGTCTACCGCCCTCAGCCAAGTGTGCACACACAGACCATACTCCCTTGGTCAGATCCTCTAGCTAGTTCTTCCCATGAAGCCCGGACTCAGGCTGCGCGTGGGGGCCCTACGGTCACTAGCCTAAAAATCATCTCACTCGGGTAAGCCGCTCCACCACTCCCGGGTGGGTTAGCACACGCGTGTGGTAAGAAGGCTATGACTAGTGGGGGCTCATAGAATGTGGACACAGAAAATCATGCACGCACCCATCTCGAGTAACATGAAATAATAGGTGGCTCGAAGCCACCAGACTCTAGATAACCCACTAGACCTACTGAACTCAACGGTCCTTGAGTTACGAGACTCAGGGTCAAGATCGTTGCACGTGGCGACACCGTGCCGTTAATCTGGCCTAATCTATCACGTCCCGACGCAGAATATCGGGAACGGTAGTAGAAAAAGTAAATATTAATATGTTGATCTTCAAACATGCTATACTTAAGCCAGAGAACTAACACCACACCATAGACAGAAATAATACCACAAATCTAAGTAATTACTAATTGATCAATAATCCAAGCTTACATCATTCTTATCAAAATAAACTTAAGAAAACTTCCAAAAAACATCATTCACTTGACATAGTTAGCATCACTGACTTTATTACAACTTTGCTTGTCACACACTCTAAACCATAACTAGACACCAAACATCTAAAAATGACTCTCGATAACAAGCTCGACATCTGGGATGGCTCTACACTCATCACTTTTGACCATCCCCATCAGATTGAGTGTCATCATCGATATTACCAGAAAAATTGGGGAAAATACTAGATGAGCAAATGCTCAATAGGAATTACATCTCAATAACAAGCCTGTTTTAAGTAAATTACATATTACATGAAATGCATTATGGCTATGCATGATCGAACTTAAATGAAATTGATCAAGAGAACAATAGAGTTTAACTAGCAAGATTTCAAGACAAATCATGTAGAGTTAATCAAGGATATCATGTAAGTATCAAGTCATGTCAATTAGAATTGGGTATTTATTAACAAGTAAATACCCATTTCGGACCAAGCATGTCATGTCAAGTTCATGTCAAATATCATGTCGAGTATCATGTCAGGAGAGAGAGTAGAATGTCATCGATCAATCAAGCAAGTCATGCACTTTGGTGTAATACCACACCGTGGTAAATATAGCTCCCATAGGCACAAGTACTTTCGGGTGCTCCTCCCAGGACTACACCGGGTCCCATTAACGTCAAGTATTAAGTCATGTAAATATCTAGTTATCCATTAAAGTTTATAGCCAATAGAATTCCAAAGGAATAAGCCATGTTGGAACAATAAGGTAGATTCACGGAATAGGGAGTTTAAGGATAGGACTTTAGGTAAGGATGACCTTGGGATAAATCTTACATAAACCAGGACACTCATGAATCTGGGACAAATTGGCGTCTACTCAGGTCGCTGTCAATTATAGAATTCGCGTCCACTGTGGTGGTCGCTAATCCTGTGAACAGTACAGGCACGAAGGAAAATCACATCAACTGTAGCAGATGCTACTTCCTATTTGGAGTCAACTGTTCTGGATGCTAATTCCAGATAGTGACAGGACTCTCCCATAGAACACCAGAACAGCGCTCTATGATGGCTAAGGCATCATGTTTCTTCAGAGTGACATGACTAGCATTGTAACATCCATGATTTAGCGGATTCTTAATGGTGCGGATCTAGGATTCGTCCGGTGTATTTTCGCTATTTTTAGGAATTTTTCGGCTATTTTTAGGTGATTATTTGAATTTGTTAAAGTATTTATATAAATCGTTTGGGCATAAACATAATTTTACTTAATATAGGGTTTAAACTGTTATTTTTAATTCAAAAAATAAAAAAAATAACAAAAATCAGATTTTTATAAAACTCACACGTTTTCTCTCTCTCTCCACTCACTTTCTCTCTCTCATTCTCTCTCTCGAAAACGCCGCGCACCCTCTCTCTCTCTTCGATTTCCCTTCGTCCATTCTGGGCCGTGTCGACCCCGGATCGAGGCGCAGGAGCTGTCGTTGGGACTGGCTCGTCGAGAGGATTGTGCTGGTGTATTTTATTTCGCGGATCGTCGACGTTTTGTTCGGGATGGGTCGTGGGACAACCCGACTTCCCGTTGTCTATTCGCACGTATTTCGAGGTTTTCGCTGCGATCGAAGTAGGGGGATGGATTCCTTACTGCGTTAGGAACATTTTGACTGTACATGCATGATCATCAGTAGGCGTTTACATCATAGACTCAGACACACACAAGTAACCACAAAGCGAGTGACTAGCTGGGGTCACGCCCATCGACGTGTGTCCAACTGCCCTCAACCACGTGTGCACACACAGACCATGCATCCTAGGTCTGGCCTCTAACTGGTTTTCCCCTCAGCCGGACTCTGGCCAACGACGTGGGGCCCGATAGAAACTAGTTTAAAAACCATCCACAGGGTAGCCGTCCCACCACTCTCAGGTGGATACCAGCACACGCGTACTGGCGGGCTACAACTAGTGGAGTGTCTCTGAAGAAGTAGACTCTCAAGCTATGGAAAATAACGTCGGAACTGAAAGTACAAGGAATGCTCCTCGTACCAGCACTGTCACACGGTGAAATGAACCAAAAACACACCTCCCGGGACTACACAGTAGTACAACACCAGGCCTCGACACAATGCCCAGCATCTGTCAGAACACAGGTCAACACGCGGATCGAGGTTCACGTACCCGGGACTTGAATCGGCCAAGATCAAAGCACCAGTCAAGCTAGTACCCCTAGACAGTCCACTCTGGGCCGCTGAGGGACATGCAGTCGAACAGGGGCCGCACCAGGGGATATACGGCCATCCACAGACTGTCCTTCTCCTGGTTCAAACGGGGCATATGCGGTCAACATCTTGCTACACAATGAAAAGATAGCTGACTCCCAGCCGCACGTGGGGGATGGGCAGTCCAGCACAGCCGTCCATCCTCTAACGGTAAAAACACATGTGCGGTTGGACACTGGCCGCACAAGGGAAGGGCGGCTAGGATCCCACCACACAAGGCAGGCGCGATCCAACTCGGGCCGCACCACTGCCAATGGCACTAGGTGACGTGAGGCCTACCCCTGGCAGCACGAAGGGTCATGCGGCCAGACCCTAGCCGCACACCCTAGTGCACTGTCGAACGGTCACAAGCAATGGTTAAAACTCACGGGATGGACGGTTGCCTTGGGGCCGCACATAGGATGTGCGGTCCCACGACTGGCCGCACATACCCAATGCTCGCCAAGCCATTGGGCGGTCAGGCCATGGCCGCACAAGGGGGTGCCCACTACGTGCCAAGCAGAAGGGCAGTCGCGCTAGGTCCGCACAAGGGATAAATGGGCCCTGGTTCGACCGTTTATCTCTCGCCGGTGCTAAAATGGCGAACCGACCGAAAAACTCCATTTCTGGCCCTATACAAGCCCCACGGAGGGGGAAACACAAGGAAATCAATCCCCAAGCCCCCTAGCATGCTTCTATGCCCTTGAAATGCAGAATCGACGCATAAAACGGTAAATCAGGCGAACTCTCCCCCTGGCATGGACGACCCTTCTCGGCGTGAAAATAACCCCTCTGGGCCTCGCCTCGGGTTAAAACTCGCGGGGCAGGAATGCAAGAGGCTAAGGATCATCCCCCTACCTTTGGTTCGCGTCGAGACGCGCCGGATCGTCCACACACCACGAAGAACGCCATTAAGATCTCCATCTCTTTACGCTTCCCACGCTCACCGCACGCCGCCAGGATCATCCCGCCATCGCCCACGTCCTCGCGTCGTCGCCCCGCGCCATCTGCAAATTATGCGTTAATCTTATTTTCAGGAATCAAGATGACGAATGGACTTGTCTCGGTCCACTTCGGCTAGCAGATCGTTGACACCCATGTGCGAGAGGGCTACCTGGCGGTGCCCACAATGTTCGGCTCCATGCCACCAGTCGTGGGATTGCCCAACTGCCTGGGCTTGGTTTTCGTGGACCTGCTGAAAATTGACAACGAAGAGCTGGGCGCTGCTGCAAGGGCCCCGATGAAGACTGCAAGTGGGAGGAAGAACCTAACAAAGAAGACTATCCCTGCGGTCGTCGCTTGTTTTGTCCACCACGTGGATAGGAGGAACGCTGCTCCTGCCCCTCCTTGCAACGGAAGGAAGAACAACCGAAGGAGTCAGTTTATTGCTATGGGTCATCGTCTTTCAGTCTCTGGGAAGACGATGATGGTAGGAAGTATTAGGGTAGGCCTTAATGGTCATCCTAGAGCTGTCCAACCTAATAGGATCGTCCCAACGGTCTGTGCCAACAACAAATTCCAAGTGCTGGCCACCAGAAGAGCTAATCGGGAGGTCGAAGAGAGGAAGCCGCTGGCACCCAAGCCAATAAAATTTAAACAAATCTGGGTGCCGAGGAGGACGCGAAGCCCGGCTCTAGCTCGAAAAGAAGAGAATGTTGCTGTTATCCGCCCCAGAGCAAGGGGCCGAAGATGCCAGAAGAGGGAAGAAGACACTATTGTTATCTACCCCAAGGCTGGGTGCAGAAAGTGCCAAGAGAAGGAAAGAGATGTTGTTGCTGCTTACCCCGTGGCTGGGGGCAGAAGCTACCGGTCAAGGGGTCAGGCTGTTGCCGTCACTCACCTCGGGAGAAGAGGTGAAGATTTTCAAATGGAAGATGAAAGAAGGACAGAGAAGGCTATCTCCGTTGCCAAGAAATTTAAGGCCTACGCTAGACAGATTGATGTATTCAAGTATCACAAGTCAGACCACCTAGCTGCTCAAGTCTCAAGGCTGGCCTATCAGCCAAAGATTCAAGAAAAATTACTGCCCCGGCCAGAGCTACGGAGGCCCAGTCAGGAAGAAATGAACTGCGTAGTTCAAGATTATTTCCATTGCCTAGGGCAACAAAGATTGTCCCGTGCCCTGGACATCGATGATGATGAAGAAGGTGTTCAAGAAGAGATGATAGTAGGGGCTTCGTCTTCAGACTCCAATGACCTTGAAGAAGACTGTAGGGCTAGGCATCCGAAGAATGCCCCGTGAAGGGAAGAAGGAAAGAAGAGAACTTTCGTGTTTGATCGTCTGACCTTCCCTAGTCAGACCAATAGAAGAATTAGCAGGCAAAGAGGGAAAATGCAAATTTTTACTTGTAACATGGCCAGCATTGCCGGAAAATATGGCATGTTGCCAAGTCAGCCAGAGGAACTAACCAGATTGGCACATAGGCCCGGCGCGATTACAAGAAGAAGCCAATCAGCGAAAGATAAGATAGCGACTGCTGATCAAGGAGACCTCTCGGCCGCCAATGAAGCTCGAAGGATCACCATGATGATAGTAAATGTGGTGTCTATTGAAGAGGAGGATAATTCTCTCATAGACAGGGTCAGACACGGTCCGAGTAGCGAGGAGAGTGGTGGTGAACCACCCGGGGAACAAGGTCGTGGGCACCGGACTCAACCGGGCAGACCGATATCGAGGGGATCGGTTCAAACGTTCGCTCACTCACCGGCAGCAAGAACTCACAAAAAGTGAAAGTTTGGATTGGGCACTCCTCACACGGGCGCTGCAGTTGGAACTAATACTAAGCAAGCAAATTGAAGTGGCAGCCGTACATACCTAGCCCGTCCGAAGGACCGGCTCCGGTCGGAGACGAGGGCGAACTGGGGAGAGTGCGCACCCGGCGGACACGCTGCATCGAGGAAGCTTGGCGATGATCCCTGCTATTAAAATTACTACTCTCCACGTAGGGAGGGGATCACGGGGATGGGCAAACCTTTATATGCACTACCCTCGCGCAGGCAGGGGGAATAAAGGGAGGGGAAATCAAACTGCGATCCTACGCCTAGCTCCGACGTCCAATCGAGGTACTGTCAATGTCTAGACGAAGCTTGGGGGATGCCAAAGGATGCCTGAAAGTCCAAAGTCGATCCAATGTCGCTGGAAGGTGGAGGAGGTCACAGCCGACGGCCTGTGCAGTTCTGCCTCGCAGGACTAGATGGCGCGGTCGTGATGCGTCGACAGGTACGCTCGCTGTAGAACTCCAAAAGTGACGGGACCAACTCATGGGCATAGCATACAGGGAGCACTACGAACCCTCAAAATCTTGTGGCCGTCAGATCACCTCTCCGGTCATGGTCGCCGAGATGGTCGGCGTCAGGTTCCTGGGTGAATAGCAGGACAGGTCGACGACGGCCATGGTGAATTTTCGGTGCCAAAGTCAGAATGGAACGAAACCACCTAGGTTGGTTTCGTGTCATCGAGGGGCACAACTTTGGTGAAGATGCCTCAGGCTGAAAACTAGCAGAGGAAGGCGTGCCAAGGCTGACGAGTTTGCTGTAGGTTCTGGGCGGACTGGGTGGCACCAGTCAGGCGCGGTCGTAGGAGAACGGATGCCTCGGGCTGTTCTGATGTCAAAAATGGACGAGACCACCTCTGGATTGTCGGTGACTCGACGAGGAAGAACTCTTTTGAAGAGAGTTCGGGCTGATTCATGCCGTAGGAGACAGTGTAGCCGCTACCAAGTGGTACTCAGGATCAGGTGTGAATCTAGCGCAGTTGCACTAAAATGGCGACACGATCGGTGCCGATGTCGAAACGGGGCGGGACCACTCTGGAGCGAAGCCGTCTCGAAGCAGCACAACGTCTCTGAAGAGTGCAGACACTGGTTCATGTCATCTAGGGGCGTGGCAGAGCATGCAAGCTGGACCTCAGGTTCAGTTCGAGACTGCAAGCAGCAGGGCCGATGTAGCTCCAACGCAAGGCCGAGGAAGACAACGAGGCGGACTCTGGGTGGCGGGGAGCGAGCTTGAGTGTTGGTGGAGGTGTGGAATGCAGAGGGAGGTGGCTGGAAGAGGGCTGGGGCATGAGGGTGCTAGAGAGGGGGCGACTAGGGTTAGGGCTATGGGGGTGCGCTGGTTTATGGGAAGGAGATGGGAGGGGGCGGCCCATTCCTTCCCTGCGAGTTTTAGGCCTAGGCGAGGCCGAGAGGGGTTATTTTCGCGCCAGAAAGGGTCATCCATGCCACGGTGAGAGTTCGTCCGATTCGCCATTTTACGCCCCGATTCTGCGTTTCAAGGGCATAGAAGCATGCTGGGGGGCTTGGGGGTCTATTTCCTTGCGTTTCCCCCTCCGTAGGGCTTGTATGGGGCCGGAAATGGGGTTTTCGGACGGGTTCGTCATTTTCACGCCGGTGAGTGATAAACGGTCGAACCAGGGCCCATTTATCACTTGAGCGGCCCATACAAGACCGCCCTTCTACCTTGCGTGGCCATGGTTTGATCGCCCAATGACTTGGCACGCATTGGGTATGTGGGGCTAGTCGTGGGACCACACATCTATGAGCAGCCCCATGTCAACCACCCAACCCCTAAGTTTTGACCGTTGCTTGTGACCATTGCACAGTGCACTGGGGGTGTGCGGCCAGGGTCTGGCCGCATGACCCTTCTGCCTCCAGAGGCAAGCCACACGTCACCTGGTGCCGTTGGCAGTGGTGCGGCCAGAGTTAGACCGCACATGCCTTGTGCGGTAAGGTCCTAGCCGCCCTTCCCTTGTGCGGCCAGGGTCCAACCGCATGTGTTTTACCGTTGGTGGATGGACAGCTATACTGGACTACCCATCCCCTATGTGCGGCTGAGAGTCAGTCATCTTTCCTTTGTGCGGCCAGAGGTTGACCGCATTTGTCCCGTTTGAATCAGGATAAGAATGGTTCGTTCCTGACCGTCCAACCCCTGGTGCGGCCAGTGCCTGACCGCCTATCCCTGAGCGGCCCAGAGTGGACCATTCAAGGGGCAGACCTGAACCGGTATTGCTTCTTTGGCCGATTTGAGTCCCGAGAATGTGGGCCTCGGTCTGCGTGCTGGCCCTTGGTCTGACAGATGCTGGGCATCGTGTGAAGGTCAGGTGTCATGGTACTGTGTTGTCCTAGGAGGTGTGTTTTTGGCTCGTGTCACCGTGCGATGATGCTGGTACGAGGAGCGTTCCTTATACTGCCAGTTTCGACGTTATTTTTCGTGACTTGAGAATCTACTCCTTCAGTGACCCTCCACTTGTTGTAGCCTTCGGTACACGTGTACTATCCCACCAGGGAGTGGTGGAGGGGCTACCCTGAGGATAGTTTTTAGACTGGTTTCCGTCAGGCCCCATGTGTAGCAACTAGAGTCTGACTGAGGGGAAAACCAGTTAGAGGCCAGACTGTGTGCGTATGGTCTATGTTTGCACACGTGGTTGGGGGCAGTTAGACACGCGTCAACGGGCGCAACCCTAGCTAGTCACTCACTCTGTGGTTACTTGTTCGGTGTCCTTGCCTCCGCTAGGTGCTAGCGTGCTAGGCAGACACCTGCGGTGTGGTGTAAGGCGTCAGGGGACGCTACCGGCTGTGCTTCTAATGGGAGGTACTCCTGTCGAGTCGGGGAGTGACAGACTGTCAGTCTTAGTCGCTTCGACCTTCGAGTTTTGGTCGGGTTGACCGGTGAGTTCCGGTTGTTTCGCCGTGGCGTGCGTGTGGGTTTTCACAAATTATCCCTATATCGGTAAAATCTTTCAAAATAATCACTATATTCTCATCTTTATCGTATTTATCGTAATACCCTTGAAATCTTTACGAAGGTCACACTGCACCCCTGCCGTCATCGATCTATCACAAATCATAACTCAATTAAGGTCGCACCGCACCCTTCCTCCTCCTGGCATTGTGCACGGTGACTGGATGTGGAGGAGGGCGAGGTGGTCACCGTCCCTAAGAAGGTTGGCAAAGGCCCATCTCACTGTTGCCTTATTGCACGGTGAGAAGTCTTATACTACCACCCCCATGCTCCTCCCTTCTCTCTCCATCCCTCCCTTGCAAGCAACCACGTTCTGATCAGTGAGGATATAAACAAACAAGAGAAGAAGAACAATGCCCACAAAAACACCAAGATGACAACAAATCTAACAATCAGCCACACCGTGGCGCACACCGACAGCCCTCGTCCTCGTGGTTGTGTGCATGGTGGCTCCCACCACAACCTTCTGAAATCAAACATAGAAGAGAGAGAGAGAGAGATGTGGCTTGCTATCCCTTGCTCTTCCCTTTTGGCATCGATGAGACATAAGAGAGAGAGAGAGAGAGAGAGAGAGATGCGGTCGACCACCCCCTGCTCTCCCCTTCGACGTTGAGGAGACACGAGAGAGAGAGAGAGAGAGAGAGAGAGAGAGAGAGATGTAGACGGCCACCCCCACGATGGAAGCAAGACCACCGATCGTGGTAAGGACTCCACACTCCCTTCTCTCTGCACCGGTAGTGGGAACAAAGCAACCACATATACACATAGACAAATCCCCTCTCTACTTTGCCTGATGCTTCCTCTACTAGCTCTACCTCCAACAGCAATGGCTCTGTCTGCCTCAAGATTGGCAACTTGCTACTTCCTCAAATGCCTCCTACACCAATGGGCTCTGTCTCCTTCAAGATTGGTGACGGCACTGCCCGCTTCCGCCGCACCACCCTCTACTCCTCCACCCCTAGCTACGATGGGCTCCATTGTCTCCCCCAAGATCGTCGACATCACCACTTGCTTCCACTGCACCAGCCTATATGCTCCTTCACCCCCGGTTATGATGGGCACCAGCTCCCATTGCACCCCGGCTAGCTGCGATGGGCCCCGTCACCTCCCCCAAGATCATATGATATATATGACTATGTGGGTGTGAAAGCTTATGAGGTTTTATGTGAATATGCCTATGTAGGTTTTGGTTCCTCTCTACTGTTTAGTTGCATGGGTAGTCATTCTTCTCTTGCGTTCTTGCTTGAATTCTTGATCAAGCTCTATATACATGATCTTTTGAGGAAGCAATGAGTTGAGATAGCTCTTGATTTTTGGTTAGAGTTGATCTCGACAAACATTGACGGGATGAACACTCTGAAGCATCTCTCTCTCTCTCTCTCTCTCTCTCTCTCTCTCTCTCCAAAGAGAGCATTCGTTGTCCATTTTCTCTCTATATATATCCTTTTAATAAACATAGGGGTAAAATAGTAATCTCACATGAGTGAGTTACCGTCATTTACAACTACTGTAACTCCAAGGGGATCAGGCATGGGTTAAACAGTTTATAACGGCTAACTATATGCCAATGTAATTAAATATAAGTGTCAGAAGCTAAATCTATCAATAGAATAAATCTCAGCTAACCAAGTGACAGGAGAAAGAAAGAAGACCACCAGAAAGTGAAACTAGATGCATCCACTCACGGCTTACACTGCGTCTCAAGCATCTACGCATGTTTGGATCGCCGCAAGCGAGAAGTGAAATAGTACCAGAACCAAGTAACTAGTCAGAGTAACACTTGTCAGTGTTAGTCCAAGCCTCTGACCACGTGTGCACACATCGGCTCCTGCCTAGAGCCAAGCCTCTAGCTAGTTTTCCCTCCCAGTAGGACGCAATCGTCAGGCGAGGGCCCACAGAAACTAGCTTAAAAATCGTATGACGGGACTACCCCTCCACCTCTCCTAGGTGGGCCGACACTAGAGGTCGCTGGGCTACGACTAGTGGTTCCATTACGAGAAAAGAGAAAACAATTCTATTGGGATATAGAAATATGTCACAGTTTATAAAATACTATAAACATGTTGATAATGCAGCAATTAGAAGCATAATTGAATGAATATACTACAAATTAAACTCTGCAGGAATTACACGGTTGGAACATGGCCGCTCAGAGATTGAACGGTCGATCGACTGACAGTGCCATGGGCCCACGCGGTTCTCCCATAGCCACTCAACTTCATGCCATAACCAATTCTAAGGGACTGCACGGCTAAGAACGGTCCGTTTAAGGGACTAAGCGGTTAGGGGTTAGCCGCTCAGAAGGATGAAGGGTCCTCTAAGCAGTAGAATGACGGGCCACTCAAGCGAGTTGAACGGACCCTCTTAGGCCGCTCTAGTGTACACCTCCTTACTATTCAGAGGGACTATACGGTTAGACGTCTACCGTGCTAAGTCTTACACGGTCCATATAGGACCTTCCAAAGGGATTAAACGGTCTAGGAGTGGACCGTGCACCACGGAACGGTCACGGGATGGCCGCGCCAATACCGCAATGACGAGAACGGGTTGTCCAAACTGGAAACCCCTCCTGGTCGACTCGGATCGATGGAAAACAAATTTTAAACAAACTTGCCATGCCCACAAAACAATTCTACAGCTATACATGCCATCAAAACTTAAAGACGATGCCCATGGAGTCTATTTCAGAAAATTAGACAAAAACATACTAACATGGATTTATGCACAAAAAATGAAGAAAATGGCGTCGTACAGTGATGCATGGGGTACCAATGCACTCCTAGCAAGACAAGGATTCCATCCCCCTACCTATTGTGCGACGAGGCTTACGTTCCGGTGCCGAACCGCCGAATGGAGCCACGCCTATCTCACGCCCATACCCGTCTCCACGCTCCGCGGATCGAGGCGAAGCTGGCGTCCACACGATCCTCGCGATGCGAGCAACCTGTAGACGTGCTCCACGCATCAGTCTGCGGCCCAGACGGACAAACACCGAGGGGAGGGGGGGTTCGGTCGTCGCGTGAGAGAGAGAGGGTGAGAGAGTGAGAGAAGAAATGGGGAGAGAGAGAGAGACGTGGGTGGGTTAAAAAAAGTTATATTTATTTCCCTCCTAACACCCAAATTCGTAGCTCCCTCTCCCTCCACCTGCTAGACCCCCTTCCAGCCCCCAAACTCCCCCTCCAACACCTTGGAACACCCCCTCCCAGACCCCCTCACAGCCAGGGGTCTTCCCCACACTCATCCACCCCCTTTCCCCTCCCATTTACCTCATTCCCCACCTCCCCGCTTCAACATGCAGTTCCCAGTTCGCAGGCAGCAGTGTACCAGCAGCTTACAGAGGTGACTGTGACTTCATCCCAACATCTCAGGAGGCCCAAGTGGTACCATTGGAAGCGTCTCTGAGTCTTCTTTGTAACGGCAGTCATCTCACCCCAACCTGAGCTCGTGACTGCCTGGAGCAGTCGATCTCCCCTGACTGCACGACTCCATCCCGACTGCCAACCTGAGGCTGTTTGCAGGAGTTGCTGCGACCATTCACCTGAAGATCTGGAGGCAATATTTGGCTAGGACCTTCTACAACGGGTTTTCTTCCATCACCAAGAAGTGAAACTACATTCGGCCTCCGGAGCAGTGATTTCTCAATTTTCTCCCCAGGGTGCGCTGTTTTGTCTCCTCTTAGATTGAATAGACCACCTGTCACTGTTCGGGCTGCTCCGGTCAACTCTGACATCTGCTGCTATTCCCGTGGGCCACGTTTCGAAGTAGACGTGACAACGATTCCATCGACTCCAGCCACACTCGATTCTGAGTCCGGGAGTGTTCGTGGCGGCCTCAACTTCCTATTGCTGTGGCTCTGTAGCAGTCAGAACCAGGAAGCAAAGACCCTGTTCGTGGCTCTTCCCCGACCGGCACCGACAACCTAGGAATTCCAAAAAAATCAATCAAGACCCTGGTCCAATTACGAGGAGTTGGCCGCTAGTTTTGTCAAAAATTGAGTTCGGGAGTGGTCACAGTGGCGTCGACATCGCCTGCCTGTCCCCTGCTCCAGAAAGAGGGCAGAACCGACCCCACCGTTCGTTGAAACTCCTCGCTCTATTCTTTCCATCCTTGCTTGGCCGACTGAAGGCCCTTCTCTACGTGGAGGTAGTTTTGGGTGTAAATAATTTAACCCCCACCCCAAGATCCCCCTCCTGCGAGAGGTGTAGTATTGTAATAGCTTGAGCAGGTCGAAGCGACACCGGCGCCGTGAGCGGGTGCATACCCGTGCCTCCCCACTCGCCCTCGTCTCCGGCCAGGATCGGTGTATTCACGCTGATCAGGTGAGCTCCTGAACACTTCTCATTGCTGTGATTTCTTTGCTTAGTTTAGTATTGCATTTGATTGCTCCGTCGATGGTGAGAGAGCGCCCGATCCCGACTTCGATGATATTTGAGTGACTACCGCGGGAGAGTTGTGAGCGAGACACTACATCCCACACCCTCGGCGTGCTGGCCACCCATGAGAGTGGGCATCTCAGGCCCTTAGGGGTCCGTCCCAATCTAGCCATACCCTTGGAACAGTAAGGTCCCACTTCAGACCCTCCCCGCCATCGTCGGTTCACCTACGGGCACTAGTGTGCGCTACGCGAGTGAGTCCGCTCGAGTGAAGTCACCGGTCCGTGCATTACTTGGAATCCCGCATGGGGATGTAAAGAAGCTAGCCGCGGAGCGCCGCCAACCCAGCGGCGATGAAACTAATTCTTGTTGCCGCCGCCCAAGTCCTCGCGCAGGAACTCCACGACGTCCTTGAACTTCGGCACGTTGCGCGGATCGAACTTCATGAGGGCTTCATGCGCCTCGAGAATCGTGGGCGCCGCTTCCGCCCGCGTCGGGACGGGGCACGGCATTTCCTCGAGGTTCTCTTCTTTCACGCCGGCAAGGTTGACCGCCGCGGACCCATTGCCGTTTCCGGGCGGCGGGTTGATCGGCGCGGTCTTGGTGGTTGACGCCGGATCGCCCGGCAAAGTGCCCCCGGATAACTGAATGAGACGGTCCAGACCGAGGTTGCGAAGAAGCTCCAAATTACGTGAACTGGCGTTAAGAATATTGAGCAGACCCTTGCCGCTTTCCCGCAGTTTCAGGCCGAGGCCGAGCAGGATTCCGAGAAACGTACTGTCAAGGTAAGTACATGCTCCCAAATCGATTACGAAACGAGTTACGCCTTCCTTCAGAAGCTGAAGGTAGAACGCTTTCAAACAACCGGAGTTCTGGAACGATCCGCGTCCTACGACTTTGACGAACCCGAGGTCGCCGCTCCGGGCGACCAGAATTTTGGACATCTCCACGGCATAACTATAGGATGCAAGCGGAGAAGGTCAACGCCTAGAATATTAAGAGGCATGATTAAAATCTTGTCACCGCGCATCTCGGTTGAACAAACGGTCAAGGCGTTATTTGCCGGGGCGCTTTCGTTCCGCCCGGATCGCGATAAGATAGAGGTCGCATGAAATTGGTCGTGGCCATCACCGGCGCCAGCGGGTCGCTTTACGCGCAGCGGCTGCTCGCGCTCATCGCCGCCGATCCGGCCGGGCCGCACGAAGTCCACGTCGCGCTCAGCTCGCACGCCCGCGAAGTCGCCGAGGCCGAGACCGGCAAGCTCGCCATCCCGGACGGCTTCCAGGTCCACGGCGACACCTCCATGCAGGTGCCCTACGTCAGCGGCTCGACCCGCTTCGACGCCATGGTCATCATCCCGTGCTCGATGGGCACGGTCGGGCGCATCGCCCACGGTTATTCCGACAGCGCCATCATCCGCGCCGCCGACGTTTTCCTCAAGGAGAAGCGCAAGCTCATCCTCGTCCCGCGCGAGACGCCGTGGAATCTCATCCAGGCGCGCAACATCGTCACCGTCCTCGAGGCCGGCGCGGAAGTCATCCCCGCGATCCCCTCCTTCTACCACCGGCCCGAGACCGTGCTCGACGTCGTCGACACCGTCGTCGCGCGCGTCCTCGACCACATCGGCATCGCGCATCCGCAGGCGAAGCGGTGGATGGAGAAGGAGAAGAGCGAGCCATGAAGCGCGTTCTCTTCTGTCTGGGCCTCGCCTGCCTCGCAGGACAGGTTCAAGCCGAGGACGCCGCCGGCCCATCGCCCGGCTTCAAGCCGGCGAGTGAACCGAACTCGGTCTCACCCGATGGCCAGGTGACGATCCAGCAATTCGACAAGCCGGGCGACAACTACGTTTTCCAGTTCTGGACCTTCGACAAGGACCACACGCACGCGCATCTGCTTAATCCCGGCGAGAAAGGCTCGATGACCGAGTACGGCGCGGGCTTCCGCTTCAGCCGCGACAGCAAATGGCTCGTGCGCATGCAAAAAGTGGCCGCGGGCGAGTCGACGCTGTTCCTCTACAAGCGCGACGGCGCGACCTACATCCCGGCCACGCCAAAGACGTTCGGGGACATGGCGTGGGATTTCTTCTTCACCCAGCCCGAGGCCAAAGACGTCCCCCACGACAACCTAAGCCAGGAAACGATCCTCGTCCGCGGCCTCGACGACAACTACACCTGGATGGGCGAGCACTGGCCCGACAGCCGCTACATCGTCGTCGGCCTTAGCAGCGGCGAAAGCGGCACCGCCGCCGTCGGACCGTGGCACTGCGTCTACGATACGCAGACCGGCACGTTCTCCATCCCGCCCGACATCGCGCAATTCAATCAGTCGAAGATGCCGTGGAAATGACGGTGCGGACGCCCGTTTTTTGAAGTGCGACGGTCCTGGACCGCCGCTACAGTCAGTGAAATGCCGTCCTCCGTTGTCATGACCTCGCCGCCGGGCAAACCGCGTCGCGGCGTCTTCGGCAAAATCTTTGGCACGCTGGAGCTGATCAAAATCTCGCACTCGGTCTTCGCGCTGCCCTTCGCCCTGGTCGCGATGATGGTCGCCGCCCAGGGAATCCCGGGCATCTGGACACTCGGCTGGATTCTCTGGTGCCTCGTCACCGCGCGCACGGCGGCAATGGCCTTCAACCGCTGGGCCGACTGGGACTACGACGTCTTCAACCCGCGCACCATGCGCCGCAGCGAACTCGGCACGCGGCGCTCCACGCTCGCGCTTTGCGTCGTGGCGCTCATCGCCTTCGTCATCGGCTGCGCGCAGCTCAATCTTCTCTGCCTCGCGCTCTGTCCCGTCGCCTGCGCCATGATCCTCGGCTACTCGCTGACGAAACGCTTCACCGCCTACTCGCACGCCTTCCTCGGCCTCGCGCTCGCCGCCGCGCCGATGGGCGCGTGGGCCGCCACGACCGGCGAGCTCACTTCGCCCCTGCCGTGGCTCCTCGCCGCCGGCGTCTGGTGCTGGGTCTTCGGCTTCGACCTCATCTACGCCACGCAGGACACCGACTTCGACCGCCAGGCGCAGCTCCATTCCTTCCCCGCCCGCTACGGCAACACCGCCGCGCTGCGATTAGCCCGCATCCTGCACGCCGCGACGTGGCTTATACTCATCGCGTTCGGTTGGCTCGCGCACCTCGGCATGGCATATTGGATCGCGATGGGACTTATCTTTATCGCATTGATCGTTGAACACGTCCTTTGCCAGTCCAGCGACATGGCCAGGATCAATATCGCCTTCTTCCAGATGAACGCGCTCGTTGGGCTGATCCTTGTCATCGGCGTCGGCGCAAGCCTGATCCCCAGCAGCCGAATCTACGGATTCGAGACCATGATCAAAGGCCACACTTACAGCTTCAATTGGCGCACCGGAGGCCAGCCATGAGCTTCATGGATAAACAAAGCTTGGGTGGCCCGGACAACTTGTTGTCCGGGTGCCGTAGCGAAGCGAAGGCACAGGAAGCTGCCGGCAACGTCAACGCGCAGGCGACAGCTTCCTGCGCGCTTCGCGCGCCCGGGCAACAAGTAGCCCGGGCCACCCAAATCGCATCATGAGCTTCATGGACAAAGTCATCGCCCGCGCGGGTCTCACCGACATCGCGGAGAAAATCTTCGCCGCTCAGCGCCTCACGCCCGAGGAAGGCCTGCGCCTTTACGCCACCAAGGACCTCAACGCCCTCGGCTACCTCGCCAATCACGTGCGCGAGCGCAAGAACGGCAACATCGCCACCTACGTCCTCAACCTCTACCTCAACTACTCCAACATCTGCATCCTCAGTTGCCAGTTCTGCGCCTTCGCGCGCCGGCCGCACGAGAAGGAGGGCCAGTTCACCTACGACATCGATGAGATGGCCCGCCGGGCCAAGGAGGAATACGACAAGGGCGCGACCGAAGTGCACATCGTCGGCGGCCTGCACCCGAAGCTGCCGTTCGAGTACTACGTCGAGATGGTCAGCACGCTGCGCAAGACCTGCCCCGACCTCGCCGTGAAAGCCTTCACCGCGATCGAAATCCGCCACCTCGCCGAGCGCATCGCGAAGAAGCCGATCCGCGAGACGCTCGAGATCCTGCGCGACGCGGGCCTCAACTCGCTCACCGGCGGCGGCGCGGAAATCTTCGATGCCGAGGTGCGCGACAAGCTCTGCCGCGGCAAGGAAAGCGCCGACGAATGGCTCGAGGTCCATCGCACCTGGCACCAGATGGGCAAGCGTAGCACCTGCACCATGCTCTACGGCCACATCGAGACCCCCGCGCATCGCATCGACCACCTGCGCCGCCTGCGCGAACTGCAGGACGAGACGCATGGTTTCACCGCCATCGTGCCGTTCGCCTACGAGCCCGAGAACAACAAACTCTCCCACCTCGGCCTCAGCCGCGCCAGCGCGTTTGAGGACCTGCGCAACCTCGCCATCGCGCGGCTTTTCCTCGACAACTTCGACCACGTCACCGCCTACTGGGTCAGCCTCGGCCTGCCCACCGCGCAGATCGCGCTCAGCTACGGCGTCGACGACCTGCACGGCACCATCCAGCAGGAGAAAATTTTCCACATGGCCGGCAGCCAGACCCCGCAAGGCCAGACCCGCGCCAAGCTCGAGCACGCCATCCGCGAAGCCGGCCGCATCCCCGCCCAGCGCGACACGTTCTACCGCCCGATCAACCAGCGCCACGTCGAGGGCACGATTTTGCCGGACACGCCGGACAAAGTAGAGGTGATCGTGTGATCGATGGCTCCGATTTCTGGTCTGATATTTTCGATTGGGCGACCGATTTTTGCGCCTTTGGCAACAATTCTATTTTGAGCCGCAAGGCACCGAAAATCGAGGCCAAGGACGGTCAGGAGCCCACCGTGGAGTCCCTGCGTGAAGAAGCCCGCCAAGCCGACGCTCGTGCAAAAACCGAAAAGCCCCGCGCCCTGACCTCGCACGACCGCAAGGCCATCGACAAGGAATTTTGGGACTCGATGTGATGAGAACTTTAGCGGTGGTCTATGACCGCAGGTGATATTCATGCGACGAATTCACACACTCTCGCGCCGACAGCAAGTGCTACTATTTTTTGAGATACCATTCCTGCTCGCTCTCGCCCTTTCATTGTTGGTGGACATGGGCCCGAACACCTACAAGCCTAGCCTTACGAACGCGCTCACTTGGTTTGTGTTTTTCTCGTTCCTGTATTTGTTCTCGGCCGCTTTTATCGCTGTATGCTTTCACTTTTGGGAGTTGTCGCGTTACTTTTTCGGACTGCTCATTAAGAAGCCCGGCGGTCATAGACCGCCGCTACAGTAATCAAAATGTCCGACCCCACCGCCCAACCCGATCCCACGCTCTTCACCAAGACGCAGATGGCGGCCATCAAAGTGCCGCCGCGGCTCGGCTCCGTGCCTTACCTCAACGCTCGCCCGCTGCACTGGACGATCCCCGAGCCGGTCACGTTCCTTGAGCCCAACACGCTCTCCGTGGAGCTCGTCGAGGGCCGCCTCCATGCCGGACTCGTTCCCATCTACACCATCCTCAACCACGCCGACCTCTTTCACATCGCGGACGGCTACGCCATTGGCTCGCTCAACATCGTCTACAGCGTCGTCCTCACCCACAACGTCCCCGTCGTGCGCCTCAAGACCGTCGCGCTCGATCCCGCCTCGCGCACCAGCAACCACCTCGTGCAGGTCCTGCTGCAAAAATATTACCGCATCACGCCGCGCTACGTCACCGCCGACGAACCCGCCGACGCGCAGGTCATGATCGGCGACCCCGCCATCGCCTACCGCCAGGCGCACCCCGACGAACGCTACCTCGACCTCGCGCAATCCTGGCACACCTACACCGGCCTGCCCTTCGTTTTCGCCGCGTGGGCCATCCGCCGCGACGCGCCCGACACCAAGGGCATCGCCAGGGAACTCCGCGCCGCCGGGTCCACCGGCCTCTTCGAGCGCTCCAGCATGGCCAGGACCAAGTTCGAGCACCGTTACCTCTACGAGCACCTCTACTACCACCTCGGCGCCCCGCAAAAGCGCGCCATCGACCGCTTCGCCGCCGATCTCCACGAAATCGGCCTGCTCGCCACCCGGCCCGAACTCAGCTACATTTAGAAAGGCATTTCGACAGGATTAAGAAGATTGGCTGATTCCTTCTGAAAAAATCATTTTAATCTTATTAATCCTATCAAAACTCACCCCTCTGCCATTCCGCACATTCCGTTATTCCGTCACTCTCCCACGACCATGATCCAGCCCCTTCTCGACACCGAAATCAAGGCCAAGGTCTTCGACGGCGGCCGCATCACGCCCGAGGAAGCCAAACAGCTCTACTACGCCCCACTGACCGAGCTCGGCGAACTCGCCGACGCCCGCCGGCGCCAGCGCAAGGGCGCCGCCTACGACGGCCACGGCAACGAGATCGTCACCTACATCATCGACCGCAACATCAATTACACCAACGTCTGCAACGTCTATTGCAAGTTTTGCGCGTTCTACCGTACCGAGGGCAACGACGAAAGCTACGTCCTCTCCCCCGAGCAGATCGGCGAGAAAATCAAGGAGCTCGAATCCATCGGCGGCACCCAAATCCTCATGCAGGGCGGCCACCATCCCAAGCTCGGCATCGACTACTACCTCAACCTGCTCCAGTACATCCGGCAGAACCATCCCACGATCAACATCCACGGCTTCTCGCCGCCGGAGTTCAACCACTTCGCCGAAGTCTTCGGCATGTCGCTCGAGGAAGTCATCACCCGCTTCAAGGACGCCGGACTCGGCTCCATCCCCGGCGGCGGCGGCGAAATCCTCGTCGACAAGATCCGCAACCGCATCGCGCCGCTCAAGTGCGACAGCGACCACTGGCTCGAGGTCATGCGCATCGCGCACCGCCTCGGCCTTAGCAGCAGCGCCACCATGATGTTCGGCCACGTCGAGTCCGTCGACGACCGCATCGAGCACCTCCAACGCCTGCGCGACGTGCAGGACGAAACCGGCGGCTTCACCGCCTTCATCTGCTGGACCTTCCAGAGCGACGGCACGAAGATGCCCAACATCCCGCCCACCGGCTCGCACGAATACCTGCGCATGCAGGCCCTCAGCCGCGTCTTCCTCGACAACTTCGACAACGTCCAATCCAGTTGGGTCACCCAAGGCCCCAAGGTCGGCCAGGTCGCGCTCCAATACGGCGCCAACGACTACGGCAGCGTCATGATGGAAGAAAACGTCGTCAGCTCCGCCGGCACCAGCTACCGCCTCACCGTCGACGAGATCAAGAAAGCCATCACCGAGTTAGGCTACCAGGCGAAGCAGCGGGATAATTGGTATAACCTTTTGGAGAGTCAGCATCCGGCCTGAGCCACTTGAGTGCAGCGGTGGTCCATGACCGTCGCCGGTTTCAGGTCAGTGTCCGCCAACGGCTTGCCGGCCTGCTTTCTGATAGTCCTCGATATAGCGATCCGGCGTATAAGGAAGCCCCTCCTCCTCAAATAAATGGTGCAACAAAGGACGCCAAATAAAGGGCGTGCAAAAAATCTCACCTCTATCGCCGATTTGCACGTGATCGCAAAGGAAGCAGACACGGATCACTGTCTCATGGCCGGATGCGTCCTTGATGACAATCCTGTGGTGCGGATCGAACGTACAAAGATAAGGATCAGTCGGCATCCCGAAGTCCAAGCATGGAGGAAAGGCCCACGCAACCTTCGAAAATTCCTCGGGCTTTAGACTTTTCTTTCCGTAAACAATTTCCGGAACCGCCAACACTATATGCGAGTAGGGATTGTAGTGAACCAACTCGACCGACTTCGCGTGGGAAAGCGCCGAATAAATAATCCACCAACCCTCGATTGCCTTGAAGCTGGGCGTTGCGACGAAAAGCACCGCCGCGATAACCAAGATTGGTAGGCAGCCGAATCTCCAGCAGCCAGCTTTACGCTTCGGGGGAGGGAGACTGGTCGACATCAGCTAACGAGAATCAAGGCTACTTCCTCGTCCCGAAGTTGTACTTGGGAACGCCCTTGGGTGCGAAGTTTTACTTCGCCGGGCTCAGCGACAAACGCACGAACAGCCTTCAGCGGTAGCCCGCGCGCGCCGTCGCGCGGGACGAGTTGATGAACGCAACCTCGGTCCCGGTTGCGAAAGCGAACGAGCCCGTCGCGGCGGCGCGCGACGGCCACCCTGAACCCCCGTGTGAAAATTTTCCCTAAGTCCCAAAATCTGCGCGCGTTAGGTCGTTGCAATCTTTTAACTGCGCAATTCCCGGCCTTGCGGTATATTCACCCTGCTTTTTCAGTATTTAGCGTCGTAACCCGATAATCTGGTAATCCATGAGCAGCCCCGACACGAAGCCCGCTACGAACGCAACCTTGGCCGGCGAAACGCCCGCAATCTCCTTAAAGTCCCCGTCTGCCTGGACTAAATATCGCCCTTGGATCTTCCTCCTCGTCGGGATTGGCATCCTGGTCTCGCTTGGGATAATTCACGGCTTCGTCTCCGTCGGCTTCGCGCTCGTCACTTTCGCGGAAGTCGTCCTGCTCTTTAACATCCTCATCATCGTCCACGAACTCGGCCACTTCCTTGCCGCGAAATGGTGCGGGCTCAAGATCGACAAGTTCGCAATCTGGTTCGGGCACCCGCTGTGGTCCAGGAAAATCGACGGCGTCGAGTATGTGCTCGGCACCATCCCGGGCGGCGGTTACGTCGCGCTGCCGCAAATGGCGCCGATGGAAGCCATCGAGGGCAAGAGCGACACGCCGCGCGAGGAACTCCCGCCCGCGTCGCCGTGGCAAAAGATCATTGTCGCGTTCGCTGGGCCGCTCTTCAGCTTCGGCCTTGCGCTCTTCTTCGCCTGCATCGTCTGGGTCGTGGGCAAGCCGGTCAGCTATGAGGAAGCGACCACCACCATCGGCTACCTCGAGCCCAAGGCCCCCGCCATCACGGCCGGCCTTCAACTCGGCGACAAGATCCTTTCCATCGACGGCCATCCCATCAAGCACTTCATGGGCATGGGCGACTCGGTCATCTGGCGCATCGTCACGAGCACGGCCGACAAAATCGACGTCGTCGTCCAGCGCGGCGACGAGACGAAGACCTTCACCGTCAGCCCGCAGAAGGACCTTGAGCATCCGCACCACTGGTGGGAGCGCAGCTCCACGCGCAAGATCGGTATCGGCCCGGCCAACGGCCCGCTCATCGTCAAGAAGCTGACCCCCTACGGCCCGGCCGAGACCGCCGGCCTCAAGCCCGGGGATCAGCTCCTCACCGTCAACGGCCAGACCATTTACTCGGGCAGCCAGGTCGGGGTCATCCTCAAGGACCACGCGCACGATCCCATGGTCTTCACCGTGCGCAATGGCGATGCCACGCGTGAAGTCACCGTCACACCGGAAAAGCCCATCTCGCCCGCGACCATGCCCGCCGACGGCCCCTCCACCGATCTCGGCTTCGCGGAGTTCGAGCCGAGCCCGATCAACCTCGTCTACCCCACGCCGTGGCAGCAGGTCGTCGACAGCGTCAACGCCGTCGTCGGCACCATCTCCGCGCTCTTCGCCTCGCACTCCAGCGTCGGCGTGACGCAGCTCAGCGGCCCGATCGGCATCATGAACATCCTCTTCGCCGTCCTGAGCAGCGACGTCGGCTGGCGCTACGCCCTCTGGCTTGCCGTGCTCATCAATGTCAACCTCGCCATGCTCAACCTCCTGCCGCTGCCCGTGCTCGACGGCGGCCACATCGCGCTCTCCATCATCGAATGGATCCGCCGCCGCCCGCTGAGCATGAGCATCCTCGAGCCGGTGCAAACCGCCTGCGCGCTGGTCCTCATCGGCTACATGGTCTTCATCACCTTCTTCGACGTGCAGGATTCCGGACGCATGCTCTCCAGCGGCGGCGAAATCAAATTCGCCCCCAAGCAAAGCGCGCCGTAATTGCCCGGAGGGTCAGCCTCCGGCCCGACCCTGACCCCTCGCGGGCACAACGGCGGCTACCAGCTTGCCCAAGCGCCCATTCGCTCCTAGAGTAGGCGAGCCATGTCCAGCCCCGTCCCCTATTGCCATAATCCGTACCACTATCAGCGCCGCCTGTCCCGCGAGGTCAAGGTCGGCAAGGTCGGCGTCGGCGGGGCCAACCCGATCCGCGTGCAGTCGATGCTCACCTGCGACACCATGGACACGCGCGAGTGCGTCAAGCAGACCCTCGACCTCGTCAAGGTCGGCTGCGAGATCGTCCGCATCACCGCACCGACGGTCAAGGACGCCGCCAATCTCAAGAACATCAAGGCCGAGCTCACCGCCGCCGGCTGCGACGTGCCCATCGTCGCCGACATCCACTTCAAGCCCGACGCCGCCATGGAAGCCGCGCAGTGGGTCGAGAAAGTGCGCGTCAACCCCGGCAACTTCGCCGACAAAAAGAAATTCGCCGTGCGCGAATACACCGACGACCAGTACGAGGAGGAACTCGCCCGCATCGACGAGACCTTCAAACCGCTTATCCTCCAGCTCCAAGAGACCCAAGGAGGGGTATCGGGCCAACTCTTGCAAGCGGGACTCTGTGGCCTCCAGCTGCAACAGTTTCTCGTCAAGAGAAGCGAGTTGCCCCTCCGCCAAGTTAGCCTCTTCCATCTGCTGAACTTCCAGGCACTCAGTCTCCTGTAGTTCTACTTCAACCCTGGCAAGCTCAGCGCGTAGCTCCGCTATATGTGATCCAAGAAAGGACCGATGCTCTGAAGAAGTGCTGGCCGTATCTCTTAATTTCCCCACTGTCCCGCTCAATGAGGTAGCAGTGGCTCGGCAGTCAGCTCTCTCTAGCTTCACGGCCGTCAGCTGATTAGATACTTCGCGGTCGAGGTACTCCCGCCTGTTGGCCTGCTTTAACAACATTGTGACCCGCGGGGTCCAGTCCTCCATTGGGCAGCCAAAGGCCAATAATGAGCGGCAGAGGTGTTCTACCATGCTCCTCAACTGCGCATAAGTCAATTTCGGGGTAGCTGACATTGCCTGCTGAAGGTTACTCAAAGATTGTCACACCATGACACTGGAAAATTGCAAACCCAGTGGCGAAGTCTCAGGGAGCTGGAAGTCCACCCTGCTATCTACCTCAGCCTAAATATCATCACTCGCCCCAGAGGACGTCGACGGCATGATCTGAAGGGCACTGGTGGTGGAGTCAATAGCAGCAGCTGATATAACCGGGAGAGTCTCCACTACGGCAACCTCCTTGCCTGTCTCCCGAGGTGAAGCCGTGCCAGCCACTTCAGTAGCCGAGGATACTTGCTCCTCGCGTTCAGTCCCGCTGGCCCCCATAGGGGAAGATTCAGCAGCAATGGCCAAGGCCCTAGAAGCATCGGCCTCTTCCTCAACGATCTCTCTCGCCTCTATCTCAGGGAGACGGCTCTGCACCGGTAGCAATACTTTGTCGACGGCAGACGGTTGGGATTCTACAGCTTCTGTCGATATGCCAACCTCTACAACTGCCCCGGATCCCTCTAAGGCCGCTGCTGCCATATAATTCTTCGAGAACAGCAAGGCAATGGGCTGTAAAATTGGCGGGAGGGTCAGTTTGCTTGCGCCCAAATCGAGAAGGGGTATCTGCACCATTATGGTTGGCGGCGCCACCTCAGCCTGCGTCACATATATGTATGTCAGCCAGCTGACATAAAAATGAAGGGAAGAGCTGCAAGCAGATGGAGGAATGCTTCCTACCTCAATCGGCACTACATTCAGGCCTCCAAAAGCGGCCTCTACCGATTCCGGCCCTCCTCCTGTAAGCAGATATGATGGCCCCAGTTCAATTCCTGGCAGCCTAGGAGGACTAAAGGTCACAAAGTCACTTTCGTAAGCCGATGAGGCCCCGGCATCCTCGGTTTCTGTTTCAGCTGGTGGGAGCTCCTCGTCACTGGAGTCGCCACCATAATCAACCTGCTCAGAAGATGAAGAGTCTTCTGCCCATTCCTGAATCTCCAGCATCGGAGCGGGTGCCTTGCCGATAGAAGCAGCTGCTTCGGCAGGAATTTCTTGAGTAGGTTCGGTGCTGGGAGCGTCAACTGAATAAGTTTCCGGCTCAGACCTTTCATCCAAGTCGATGAATAAAAAGACCCTTGGTCCACATGCGCATGCGGTGGAGTGATTCCCTCATCCCTTCACTGAAGGAGTGAGCGCTCTCCCGCGAATTAGCACCGAACCAGCATTTCACTAGCCCAGAAGAGCAGATACCTTTTCAAAGAACTCTACACTTGCGGGCCCCATGCACTCGTCCCTCGCTTGCGCCACCCACGAGTGGGGGGCATTTGTGGACGTCAAAAAAAAGACGCTGATGATTATACGGCACTTGCATCTATGCATTCAAGCGCAAGTCGAAGATGGGAAGGTCGAACAAACCCATACCTTGCCCAATCAGGATGAGAACTCACCTGGTGGTCCGCTACCCACTAAGGAAGCCCCCCTTAGGCGGAAGATATGGCCACAATTCTCCAACTGGCCATGCTGAAAGCTGAATCAAAGAAAAGTCGGGAGCTCTGGCATGGTCTCAACATGCACCGAAAGTCATGCAAAGTCTGGGACCGACCGCTAGAGGCTACGAATGGAATATTGTGGAGGCCATACATTACAACTAGAACACTCCAGGAATGCCAACATTCATATAAATGGCCGCGCCTTCGAAAGGAATCCATTCGGTGCTTAAACCGGTGCGGAAGGGCCTTAAATCGGTGCGCCTTAAAATAGTGCGCCCCCTTGCTTTGTTAATACGACGCACCCCCCCTTTAGATGCACTAAACCGGCGCGCCCCCTTTGCTTTGGTTAAAACGGTGTCCCCTGTTGATGCTCTGAAACGGCGCCCCCGTTGCATGCCCCTCAACACGGTGCGCCTAAATGCGGCGCGCCCATTTGCCTATTATAAAAGCCATTTCCTTCAAATGCTTGACTTGGCGTGATCATGCTGAAGATCAATATGGTTATTCCGGCGTGGTCACTATTCCCCCATGCCGGATTAAGTGATGCAAACAAGCCATTCTCTGAAGCGTTTCTCCAGCGCGCTAACAAGCCATCCCGTCATCATGTTGGTCCCCTGTTTCCTGCAAACAGCACGTCGGTAAGCGGCCCGAAATGGTTAAACTACTACTTTGATCCGGCAGGCAACCAAACTCATACTGAAAATGACAATTCTCGAGCCCTGCACTGCCGAGCTCCCATTCCACTATCGAGCTCTCCGAGGGGATGTAATTAACGTCGTAGCCTTTATGGTACAGTGGGTTCTCAATCCCGACACGATACACATAATCATCTGATTAGTCAGAACGAGCACACCACGGGCTTCTTTAAGCCTACATAAATTGTCACCTAGGTGACTGGCACGCCCTCGCACTAACAAATGAATAAACGAATGAACAAATGAATAAACAAACGAAACAAAGAAGAGTCCCAAAAGTGCGTCCACAAGGACTTAGCTCGGCTTACTTAGGAGGACCTCTATTCAGCTCCATGATACTCCTTGAGTGTTGGATGGGAGTGAGAATTAATGTCACGCCCCGAGCGCGGAAGGAACCTGGAGTGCGTGATGAGTTTATATCGATCATGTCAATCAGAGCGTTAGTGTATTCGACACAAAGACAGAGTGCGCAAAAGACCGAGTGCCCCTACACTAGTAGATAAGAAAAAAGGAAAGAAAAGGAGAAAAAAAATGCTCGACTGTGATGGACAATAGCTAAGACGAGACCTAAGATCTCAAGGGAATATTCGAGACTGCCCTTGAAGAAGCTCATACGGTAGGCCAAGGTCAACAAGCCTCAAACCAGCATCAACTTGTTTGTGCCGAACGAACCCCTTACCTCATCCGATGATGACGAGAATGCATCGAGTGGCTCGTCACCTGGCAAGGAAGCTTCCTGAGATGAAGAAATGTCCCTGGTTCCACAAAATGGGATGCCAAAGGCAATGTTAGTGAAAAATTCGAGTGATCTGATCAGGACACCCGGGATGCCGAAATGGTCCGTAAGTGGCCGAAGAGCTACCCCACGTGGGTGAAAACACTTTGAGAGGTTGCCCACTCAATGAAGACACTTCCCAAAGGCTGGGATCTGGCTTGAGGGCCCATTTTGCAATGCCGAAGGCGATGTCAGAGGAAAACCTAGGTAACCTGATTTGGGTACATATTGCACGAGAAAGGTCTGTAGGTGGCTCAAAGGACGCCCAGTCAGGGTGAAAATACTTCGAGGGATAGTCCACTCGACGAAGATATTCCACATATCCATAAACTGGAGTTGATAGTACAAATCACACTGTCGAAGGCCAAATCAGGGGAAAACCCGGGTAACCCAATCTGGGTACACATTGCACTGGAAAGGTCCATAAGTGGCCAAAAGGACTCCGAGTCAGGGTGAAAATACTGCGAGAGATAGTCCACTTGATGAAGATATCCCGCATATCTGCGAAGTTGAGTTGGTCAGACAAATCACTGTGCCAATGACTGAATCAGAGCAAAACCTGAGTAAATTTGACACGAGTTCGGTACGTGTCGGAAGTCACTCGAAACCACAAACTGGGGCTTGAGGGTTTAAAATCAACATTCTCGAAGTGTTGCATTAGACCCGAGGCAGTGGGGTGCATCGAGCCTCCATCTGAGTTAGCTCGGAGCCCATGAAACATTGGAGGTGATGAATTTATCAAAATAACCTCAATAGCCATGAAGAGTCGGCACCACTTAAAGTTAGTCGGCACCACTTTTTTGAAGTGAGTCGGCACCACCAATTAAAGTGAATCGGTGGCAACTTTTTGAAGTGAATTGGTGGCACTTTTTGAAATGAATCGGTGGCACACTTTATGCAAGTGAGCGGGTGCCGCTTTTCAATTGAGTCGGCAGCCTTCTTCAAGGTGAGTCGGTGGTGCTCCAAGCTCGACGGGCCGGTGAGTCGGTGACGCCCCAAGCTCGGCGGGCCGGTGAGTCAGTGCGGGGCTGCCCGTCCCATCCCCTAGGTGGTGCATTATTTCATCTATAAAAGGAGCACTTGCCTTAGGATAGAAAGAGAAGACAGATAGACAGGCAGAAAAGAAGAGAGAGCAGAAGGGGGAGCTAATAAGTGAGCAGAGGAGGGAAGAGTGCTAGGTGTGTCTTCATTCCGGGAGCCCCCAAGGGGGTTGAAGGCCCCTTCTGCTATTTTCTTGTTTTCTTTCCTTCTTCATGCTAGCTCTCTCTTATATCTATGACTCCTTAGTCTCTTTTATGGTGACAAAAGCAAGGAAGGATACACACCCTTTCCTTATTAGCTTACTAGCTCGGAGAGCCGAAATAAGAGGTGACTTGCTTCGACTCTTAGGGCTAGTGTAGACAAGTTCTGGGAATTCCTTAAAAGTTACCTTGCTGTTACGGCAATCAACTGTTGTCTGGTATTTGGATAGCCAATCGACTCCTAATATGACATCATAGTCTTTCATGTCTAGACATATTAGGTTGGTAGGTAGATTCTCTCCTTTTACCGTAACATCACAATTCAGGTAATGGTGTGTGATCTCAGATTCATTTTCGAGAGGGTTGAAATAATGAGATCTATCCATTTTGGTTCCATATGTAATGGATCAGCAAACTTCTTCGACACAAATGAATGCGATGCACCGGTATCAAACAATACATGTGCAGACTTGGAAGAAATTTGTAAGGTGCCTTCCACCAGTCCGCCTTCATCTTGTTCTATCTCCTGAAGAGCTTGGAGATGTGCTTGCTTTTTCACTGGGCGCTTCTCGTCTCCGACTTGATCATTAATCAAAGGGCACTCGGGAATCCAATGGTCAAGGCTCCCACAATGGAGACAAGCTCCTAGTCTCCTCTAGCATTCCTCGGCCCTATGGCCAGCCTTGTCATAATACTTGCACACCTCTTTGAAAGGTGCAGCAGTAATGGAGAAGGGTTTGGTACTCTTCTTGGGTTTCTTATCTTGGGAAGAAGTACTTCTGTCATTGGCTCTCTTCTTTTGGAAGAAGGGCTTGAAGGTACTAGTGGTTGTCATCGGCTCCTTCTTGTCCTTCCCATGGATTCTGTCGGATAGCTCCATGACATCTTCTAATAGCTGGGCTCTACGAACCATCTTCGAGTAGACCTGGATGTCCATCGGTGCTAGTTGGGTGATGTACTGGGGTCGAAGCCCATTAAGAAATCTTCTTGCCTTCATCTTCTCGGTACTGACTAAATGCTTTGCGTACCTTGATAGCCTAGAGAATTGGGTCTCATACTCGGCCACGAATAATGTCCTCTACTTTAGTGCGGCAAACTCCGTAGCATTCTTCTCTTGAATACGATCTAAGAAGTATTTGTTGTTGAAGTTCTCAACAAACTTGGCCCATGTAATTGGATCTTGCCCCAGAGTAGCTTCGATAGACTCCCACCAGAATCGGGCGTCCCTTTCCAATTGGAAAGTAGCTAGCAACACCTTCTCTTCATCCGTGCATTGCATAACACGGAATATCCTTTCTACCACTCTAAGCCAGTGCTTGGCATCATCGGGGTCGGATGAGCCAATAAACTTTGGCGGGTTCATATTCTGAAAACTACGATGGAGTTCGCCCGCTCCACGGTTTGCTCCGCCCTGCACTACTTACTATAGCGCTTGTGTAAGGCCTTGTACAGTGCGTTGCATGTTACGCCACTGAGCTCGTTTGGCAACCATGGTTCTATAAGATTACATGACCATATTAGTATATGATTAATCAAGAGTTTAACTCCCTAAGTTATCTTAACCCATGGTTCTACCCAATCTCACCGGGTAGGACAGATCGAGATGGGTGGACTTTATATACTTTATAGACTATTATTGAGTTTTTGTGAAAAACGTCAAAGGTCTATAAATATACATTGAAGGGAGAAACCCTGGCCAAGCTACAAGGTTAAACCCTGGCCACCCTCTCTCCTCTCTCTCTCTCTCTCCAAGGGGCGCCCCCCCTTCTTCCTCTCTCCCTCCTACTCAGTGGATGGTGGTGTTGAGATCGGGTCGACGCGTGGAGATCGTGGAGGAGATCCCATCTGTTTTCACTGCTCGTGTGGATACGTCTAGAGGCCAGACGCTTGAACGACTCGCGACCCTAGGATCTTCCTCTCGTTCGTCTTCGAGATTTTGGGAGATTCTCGACCCCGTAAAGGTAAAGAATCGTTCTTCCCTTCGTGGGATTCACCGATTTAGTTCGATTTTGAAAAATCAGCAACAATATGCAATCTAAGGTTTCGATGATTTCTGCTGCGCATTCTGGTCGAAACCTTACAATGGGCCGCCCGAGCGAGCGTGTGAGGAGTATGAGAAGGAGAAGATGCACCCTCAACAATGGCCTTAAGGGCCTGGATTGATTGAGGGGTGAGATGATCTATTGCATGCAAGATCTGGATAACCTTCTCATCATGAGGAGGAGATGGTCCCGTGAGAGTAGCGACTCGCGATTGAGGCGAGGGACCACAAGATTGGAAATTACCCATCGGTTGGGTAAGACCATGAGAATGAGGACGTGAACCCTTGAAAGAATTGTGGTGAGAATTATAATGAATATGTTGAAATTGAGGAGTGTAGGATGTGCTAGGTTGACCATCCTCATGATTATAATTGGAATTAAACATGTTGGTTTGATTATCAAAGTAAAACATCATGCAAACAATCAATGTTCAATCAAAGCAAATTGGATGTTTATGCTTGATTTAATTGTTCCTTGATGTGAATTAAGGATTTTAACAAATTTTGATATAATCCACTCAAGGTAATGAACCTAGTTTCAATATAGTTTGCTCCAATGCCTACTAGATTGATTCTCACCATGTTTTGGGCCAACTAAATCTGAGGACTTCAAAGATACAACTTGCCCGGCGTCCGTGAGAGAATCCACGGGTGCGGGGACTTATGGAGGCCTTGGTTTAGGAATTCCTAGTCTAATGAGATGGAGTGCTTAATGGAGGGTCCTTCCATCACCAAGAGAGGGGTAAGGCTTCTGAAAGTGTAGAGAGAGGAGGTCTCCTAACCGAGATGTCACTGTAATGCAGGTGCTAATGCAACAAGAAAAAAAGAACCACACATAGAATGATGCAAATGTGAATATCGAATGCAAAACAGAATAATCACAAAAGCTTATCGCTGTGAACAGTGGTATGCTAGAATGCAAAACATGAACAGTGGGATATCAAATAGTACATACAATAGGGAGTGTAACAGGAATATGCAGCAAATGCAACGTATGCAGGAACGTATGCAACAAAAATCAGAAGAGAAATGGGCATCTGCCCATGTGGGCGCCCATTCTTTCCTTTTTTTTTTCACAAGAGAAATGGGTGACTTCCAATGTGGGTGCCCATTCTTTGAGTCAACATGACTATAGCCATATGAATCACATGATTTTTGAAATTTATTTTTCACAAATGAGTTTTTCTTTGTGGGTGAACGTCCCACCTCAACTTTTTCATTCCTAGCCTTTCCATTGCTAGTCTCACCATGTTCAGCCATTTTTTCTTTGTTGTCAACCATATTTTGATGATGGCCAACAACCTTGTTTTGATGATGGCCAGCACATTTCTATGTTCAGAGCACATCTGCCTTAGCTATGCAGAGTCCGAGCTACTCTTCAGCAAGTCCGTGAATGGTCTGTGCATGGTATCATAAAGTCTGTGCACATTCCATCGAATCGCATGATTAAAGTCCGTGCATATTTTGGACTTAGACAAATTGTTGTTGGGTTGCTTGTTAAAGTCCATGCAGATTTTATCTATGCATCGTAAAGTCCATGCATGTCTCATACTAAGTACTTGCACATCTTAATAAAGTCCGTGCAGATTTTACCTGTGTATTGAAAAGTCCATGCATGTCTCATACTAAGTCCTTGCACGTCTTAATAAAGTCCGTGCATATACAGTCTCTGCATAGAAGTCCATGCACATTGCATCCACTGCATGGCAAGTCTGTGCATATCTTGTTGAAGTCCGTGGAGGTATTAAACAGGTCCGTGCATGTTGTTCTTCTAAGTACGTGGATGAACAGTCCACTGCATTGCAAGTCAGTGCATAAGAGTGCATGCATGTCCTGGCCTTGGCCAAGAACATAAGTCCGTGCACATTCTATTTAGAAGGAAGGCAGAGACCGAGCATGAATAGTCATGTCTTCACTAAGTCCTTGCAAGTCTTCATATAGTCCGTGCATGTCAAACCCCGTGCACGTTTTGGACTTAGTCTATTTGCTGATTGGGTTGCATCTCAAGTCCTTGCACGTCTTCATATAGTCCGTGCATGTCAAACCCCGTGCACATTTTGGACTTAGTCTATTGCTGATTGGGTTGCATCCCAAGTCCTTGCACGTCTTCATATAGTCCGTGCATGTCAAACCCCATGCACATTTTGGACTTAGTCTATTGCTGATTGGGTTGCATCCCAAGTCCGTGCAAGCCTTCATAGAGTCCGGGAAAGCCAAACCCCGTGCATGTTTTGTTTCTAAAACAAAGTCCATGCACGCCTTCATATAGTCCGTGGAAGCCAAACCCCGTGCATGTTTTTCCTATGTGCAAGTTTCGTTAAAGTCCGTGCACTTCCTTAGAAAGTCCTTGCATGTTCTATTAAGTCCATGCATGTTCATTTAGAACTTGCATCCGTGCATGTTTCGTTGAAACATGCATCTGTGCACATTTTGAGTCAGCTTCGCAGAACTTGCATCTGTGCACATTTTGAGTCAGCTTCGCAGAACTTGCATCCGTGCATGTTTCGTTGAAACATGCATCCGCGCACATTTTGAGTCAGCTTTGCAGAACTTGCAACTGTGCATGTTTCGTTGAAACATGCATCCGTGCACGTTTTGACTCAGCCTCGTAGAACATGCATCCATGCACGTTTTGACTGCTTCACAGAATATGCATCCGCGCATGTTTTGCCTTGCTTCAATATCAAATAAGACACGAGCTGCATGACCAAAAATCATAATCATACCTTCGACGAGGTTGGATGCCACGGCCTCTGCTCGCGTAATATGAGAAACCTTACCCTTCTGCTTTCGACTTACTGCTGCAGAAGATTGGAAGGAAGGCGTTGATGAAGCTTGCAGGAAGAACTGCTGAGATGGTGGTGGCAAAAAAGGAGGTCTGAACTGAGGCTGAGACTGTTGCGATTGAGAAGCTTGCGAAAATTGCACCGGCTTTGGCTGCAAAGGATAATCTCGAATCACGTGACCCGGTTGGTCACAACGATAACAAACCACTGGCAAGGAACAAGGCCTGCCTGGATGACTACCACCACATCTCGTACACAGCTTCAGAGGTCCCATCACTTGTCTCTACTACAGTTGAGAAGGCGGAGCAAACTGCTGCACAGTGCCCGAAGATACCTATCACTTGAATCTCTTCCCCTTCTTAAACTTCATGAACTTAGGCTTGAAGGAAGAAGTACCACTTGTAGCAGGAATGACAGGAGCAACTCCCAACACAAAAGGTTGATAACTCGGCTGAAGTGAAACAATCGGCTGAACCGACGCCACTTGAGGAAAACCATGAGATCTAGCCAAATCTAGCTCAAGTGCTACTGCTGCCTGATAAGCATCATTCATCACAGACACTCGGGTTGTAATTAAATGCTACCTCAGATCGGGCCTTAAACAACGAAAGAAATGCTCTGTCTTGAGAGCTTCATCTACTAGAACATGGGGCGCATAACGACCCAATTCCATGAACCAATTGTGATATTCCAGCACCGACATTCCACCTTACACGAGCTCCATAAATTGATGCATCTTGTTCATGCGGAGATATGCAGGATTGAAAGTACGCTCGGAAGTGGCGACAAATTCTGTCTAGGTGATTTGTCAGAGTGGACTGGAATAGAAGGTAACTTCCCATTCTGTAGTCCACCAAGTAAGTGCTACGCCCTGAAGCTGAAAAGTTCCAAGCATCACCTTCTCGTCTTCAGCACATTCCATAGATCGGAATACATGCTCAGTTGCATCCAGCCAAGTCCTAGCTACGTCTGGGTCAGCTTGACCTTCGTAAGTCGACGGATGGAACAGTAGAAATTCCTTCAATGCACGACCATGACCACCAGGCAGATCTTCTTGCACCGAAGTAGCAGGGGTTGGAGCAGGAACTGGAACAGCTTGAGCTTGATCAGGAACAATTACTGGAGGAGATGAGGCACTACTCTCTTCCTGAGGAGCAGGACCTCGACCTCGACCTCGACCACGGCCTCTCCTATGAGGCGGCATATTGAAGCTAGAAAAGTTGCACAATAACAAGATATCCATCATTAATACGAAAAACATCCTAAGCCAGCAATAGACAACTCAAATGGACTTGCTCTAGACTCGCTTATGCAATTTCAATTCCTTATACAATTACTCAACTCCGTTCTAATACCAACTGTAACGACCCGGAGATCCAGATACTGATATATCGATAATATCGATACACCGATACCAAGAACTGGGGAAGCCACCCAAGAGGCTGGTGAGGCCCCTGAAGGGAGTAAGCAATAAAATGTCATTAGATCGATTTGCTAAAGTAGTAGAAATAAAATTACTTTTTTGATTAATAATTTAAATATTTAACAATTATACCAAAGTCTAGTCCAAAGGAAAGACAAGCAGTACAGTCAATGGAAAAGAAAGACGTACACTGAGGTCGGGGGAAGCCTAACGCAGGTACCACTGGCAGGTACTGACACGCCACACCAGGAATCGTGGAAGCAGAAGATGCCACCCACCTGAAAAGCAGGGGTGAGCCTTGTGTCACTGGCTCAGTAGAGGTTACGCGGATCCCCACTGAAAAATAATGCAGTAACATGCTAAAACAGTAGTAGTAAAGCAGGAAAAGCTACACTAGAAAGCTGTAAAGAAGAGGAAGCAGGAGTAGGGAATAGGTAAGGGAAGAGGGAAGAAGCCGTACCGACAAAACACTGCTACTGAGAGGACCTCGGCCCCTAAGCTACTCCAAGCAACGACAGAAGGCTAACCCCGAACTCAAAAGGTCAGGAGTTACCGATCTGTCGACAAGCAGGAGGCCTAAGATAAAGGCCTACGAGACCAAACACACAAGCCTAGAAAAAGGCATAGACAGAGGCAGACACAGACCCTATAGCTCACACAACTGGATCGCCATGCATGCTCCCCTAAACACAACCGCATACACAACTAGAGCATCATGCACGCCACAACAAGCTGGTCCTGGACAAGGCCAAGCACAGACCAACTCTACAAGGGAAGCTGATCTTGGACGGAACCAAGAACATGCTGACTCGAGAGGGGCACAGACTCCGAGAAACATGAGAGTCACGCGTCACGTGACGGAAGCACCTCCTCACTAGAAGAACAGCCAGCTGCGTCCACTGACGTCCTACACTGCGTCTCAAGTACCTCTCTACAGATGCCTGGAATGGCAGAGACCGAGGTACGCTCTGAACCAGAATAGGAACTATAGTAATCAGTGACTAGTCAGGGTCACGCCCATCAGCGCAAGTCCTAACGCCCTTGACCACGTGTGCACACACTGGCTCGTTGCCTAGAGCCAGGCCTCTAGCTAGTATTCCTTTCCGTAGGACGCTATGGTTGGACCGGGGCCCACGGAACTAGCTTAAAAATCGTATCTCGGGAACTGCCATGCCACCACTCCCAGGTGGGCTGACACGCCGTAACATGCTATCAGGCTACGACTAGTGGAGGCTCACTAGACACAGACTCCAAAACACGAGCGCTGGAGTACAGACGGGCAAGAAAGTACTATCGTACGTACTTCAAAGCACCAAGGCAGTACACCAACCGCCGACAGACTCAGGACAAGGCGACTAGACCTAAAACTAAAACGATCCCTGAGTCTCACGACTCGAAGTCAAGATCGTCGCACAAAGCGGAACGAGCCGCCAATCGGTCTAATTCTAAGCCAGAGGAAATGACACAACTGTAGGATACGACTCACAGAGACCTGAGGGAACATCAAGAACTCTCAGCACACCTGGACACGTAAACTAAGGTAAGATAATATCTCAAGGCATCCAAAACTACTGTCTCGGGCTAGACAGAATAGTCGAGACACGCGAATGTTGAGAACCCTTACGGTCATGACTGGATGGTTTACGAAAAATAGAGATCTTCTACTAGACCATTTACAGTAATTAGCTGTCAGTACTGGACCGTTTGTGGACAGACTTGACTCAATGAACACACTGGAACCATAAAGTCATTGTAGGGGCCGCTAGGTGTCCTTAGCGGTTGTTCCGCCCCGGGAGGTCCGTCGGGGCAGTGTGGGTGGTGACCAAAGTGAGGGGTAGGGTATAGCCACGGGGGAGATGCTGGAAGTTAATGGGCCTCGGGCACCCCCTCTCATGACTTTATCAACCTTAAGGCGGCACCGTGCACTCCCCTTTTACGGAGAGTCGAGGGGAGACCGAGTGACATGGGAGTTTTTTCGGGTAAATGGGAAACGTGGCTGAGATGCGGGCGTGCTAGTTGATTTCTTGACAATCACCCATGGAACTGAACGTTTAATTGGGGATGCACCGCTAGGGCACGACACGTGGACTCGGGGGATGAGCGACATGTGGAGGGAAGAACGGTTTCGTGGGTGCGAGTGCACAGGTGACCATGGGGAGTCGTGTACAGGATGTCTTTCCCCACTGACCGCAAGCAGTCGGTGCTTATTTACATCGGATTGAATCTGAAGACCTTCATTTCATGCCGAAGCTAAGTCTGTATTCCCAAAGCCCAGGATGAAGACCCGAGAGTACTTTGCAGTTGTAGGTTCGTCTTAGGCTGGCTCATATTGGCCGGGCGTGAAGGGTGCTGGGGGTTCATGCTAGGTGACATAGAGGGTGGCTGGAGGCCCAAACGAAGGTACGAGAGCATACGTCCACTGGCGGTGTAACACTGAAATGTATATATTTTTACAGATGGGCCGTGACGGCCTGGGTACAACAGGGGCATGCGTCGGGACAATTCCAATGTGCTAGTCAGTCCACAGGTCGATACGTGACGTATAAGTACATGTGTGTTTCACAAAGAGTTCCTCC
Organism: Amorphophallus titanum; assembly: GCA_024336825.1. Taxonomy (NCBI): domain Eukaryota; kingdom Viridiplantae; phylum Streptophyta; class Magnoliopsida; order Alismatales; family Araceae; genus Amorphophallus; species Amorphophallus titanum. The sequence continues at coordinate 427,922 of JANBPO010003674.1, read as the reverse complement.
CGTGACGTAGGCCATGGCCGCGGTGTCAAACGGGACCTTATGGCTGACTGGGCAACTGAGGGGACACATCTGTCTCGTATCTGGACAAGGGTCGATCACGGCTCGAGTGGAGCAGTCGACATGGCCTCGTTACTGAGAGGGAGCAAGATGTCATGATTTGTGCATGGTCATGGCTGACAAGCACGTGAGGGGCGACCCCGATATGAGGGGGTGTCTACCCTTGTCATAGCGACTCACATGTGGCAGGCATGGACTTGTGCGTTACAGCTAGTTAACATGTGAGGGATGTGCAAGGGATATACCCTCGGCATGCTAAGCTACCTGACAAGTCACACACACACAATTCTCCTCGGCTCATTGTGGAGATCCCGCCCGAAGCCTTGGAGTCATCGAATGCTGAGTAGAGTTGAGTATCGTCCTATCCGTATGTATGTATGTCTGTATCTATGTTGCCCCCTAAGCCCCTAAGGGGTTTTTATAGGGGAAGTTGAAGAGTCAAGGGGGTTTACGCGGGTTGGCAAAGGGGTTGGAGCTAGTTCGCGTAACCCCCCTCCCCTAGATGGGGTTTACGCGGACTAGCCTAAGGGCAAAAGCTAATTCCAAAATCCCCTGGGAGGGATGATGGATTAGCTCCTGCAAACAAGACTCTTCAATCTGCAACTGCGTCAGCTTCTCCTCAAGAGAGGCAGCCCGCCCTTCTACCAACTCTGCCTCCTCTATGTTCTGGACCTACCGCTGCTCAGTCAATTATAGCTCTGCTTCAGTCTGGGAGAGTTCGACACGCAGTTCAGCTATTCAAGCCATCGATGAAGTCTGGTGCTGAATAGCGGTGTTGCCAGCATCCCGCATCTGTTGGGTAGTTCCTCTCAGGGATGCAAGAGTGGTTCGACACTCCAGCCATTCAAGCTTTATGGTCGTCAGCTGATCTGCTACACCATGGCCGATGAACTCCCTTCTGTTCACGTATTTCGGGAGCAGGAGCACTCGCTGCGTCCAATCCTCGGTGGGGCAGCCAAAGGCCAATAACGTGTGAGAGAGGTGTTCCACGAGACCCCTCAACTGCACATAGGTAAGGTCTTGATGGGTTGTCACAGTCTGCTATAGTGTCTCCAGATATTGCCACACTAGCTCGCTTGATGATTGCAAACCAATTGATGGTGTATCGGGGAGCTGAAATTCCATGCGACTGTCGACTGCGGCCCAGATATCGTCCTTCGGCTCCGAAGACGATGATGGCATGTCTTGCAAAGCACCTATGCCAGAAATGGTCCCGATAATAGTGCAGTGGAGGAAGTCTCGGTAGCGGCAACCTCTCCCCCAGCTTCGGAGAAGGGCGCCACGGTTTGGGCTTCAACACTGGGAAGTGGTTGGGCACCATCGCTGGCTTGCCCAATTTCCACCGGTGCCAATTTCGCAGCAAGGGCTAAAGCCATGGAGACCCCAGTCGCTTCTTCTATAATTTCTCCTGCTTCTATTTCAGGAATGCCCTCAGCACCCCAGAATAATTCTCCGCCAGTGATGAGTTGCTGTTGCTCCAGAGCCGCGACCTGTTGGTCAGACCTATCAATCACACCCGACACTTCCAAGCCCTCTGCTATGATATAATCTTTGGGGTACCATAAGGCTATGGACCTTAGGACAGGCGAGAATATCGACGGGTCCGTACCAAGGGGTGGAAGAGGTATTTTCACAATCATGGCCGGTAGGCCCACTTCGGCCTGAATAACGGGAGCCTTCAAAAAGGAGAGATAAACATGATACATCTCAGAGGTTAATATAGTGACCAAAGAGAAGAAGCACAACACCAAAAAAGGGCCAAAAAAAGAGGATTTCTTACCTCAACAGGCACCAAGCTCAAATCTCCAGCAGCAAAGACTATTGTTTCCATCATCCAGACCCCTCCCCCTATAGAGGGATCGGGCAGCACAAAGCTGCTCCATGTCAGCCGGGGCGGGCTAAAGGTGGTGTAATCACTTTCATATGCGGAAGACGCCCTGACATCTTCAGTTTCCATTTCCAGCGGAGGAAACTCCTCGTCACTGGAACCGCCACTATAGTCCACCTGTTCTGTGGAAGACGAGCTTTGTTCTAGTGCCAGACTTTTTCCCTTCAAGGCAGATGGTTCTTTGGTTGGATAATCTTTGGGAGGGACATCTCCCTCGACAGAGACCTGATCGGTTGGTTCCGTAGTGGGAATGACAGGTGAATGAACTTCGGGAGTAGGCTCACTCCCTGGAATGATCTCCTGCTCAACAGGAGCTCCCTCGACAGCCTCAACAACGGGTGGCGAAGGCGGTAGGACCTCAACTAAAGCTGAAATGAAGAATACTCATGTACGCTAAAGGCATAATAAACTGCGGGATCCCTAGGGGACAAACCACAAATTACCTTCTATTTCGTGACTGGGCGTGGGAGAAGGCAAATCCCCCTCAACGGGAGCTATGGGCACTCCATCTTCTCTCTCTCCAGCTACCATAGGGGCAACGACCTCTAGTGCAACCTCTACAGAAGGAGTGGCAGCAACTGTGAAACAAAAAATTATTAGCCTGTGCAGTCGGAGCAGAAACGGGGTGAACAAAAGGAAGAATGTACCTTCGGTCGCATGCGTCTGCACGTAGGAAGCCTCAAACTCCTTAAATGATACCACGGGCAGGGGAACAACCACCGGCTCTAGGTCTGCAGTCTTCTTTCACTAGACCCATTTGGCTTTAGTAGCCGCCTCCTTCGCTTTGGTTACTGCCTCCTTTACTTGAGACCTTGTTCGCTTTTGCAAATCACTGTGAGGCATAGGTGTTGTAGTCGGAGCCGCCTCTAGAATTTCAAAATATGTTGGCTTCCAAGCCTTTATAATCAACTCCCTAAAGTGCCTAGTCTCCTTCGAAGTGAGCCGTACTGCACATGTGCCAAGGCGAGAATGACATGTACTACAACAAATGGAGAAGTAGACTAGAGGCTGAAAAATAAAGAATGAAAAATACCTGTCGGTCTCGAGTACAAAGGGGAGAGTGGCCAATAAAATAACGAGGGCACTTTGCCTCTCGAAGTTGCCTCGCAAATTAACAAACTTACATCTCCTATCATCTCACTTTGTTCAGCCAACGACGCTAAGTCTGAATGGTCGCGAGAAGATAGATGGTAGCACAAGTCAAGATGGTCTAGCCCCTATCCATCGGCATACTTGAAAGAAAGAAGAAGAGGTTGGCCCAGTACGGCTTCACTTGGGCCACTAACTAAAAGCCCGTGGGAGCGGAGCAATGCAAACAACCAAGGGGTGTCACTGTAAAGTGTGGCCCGCCAGTCTTCTATTCTAATGAAACTCCTATAAGGACAGAGCCTATCACTCTTAGGATGCCATTCACCTATAGAAGGGACAAGATCCTCTATCGACAAAGGAAGCTACTGAAGGACTACCCACTCGCTGCTTACGTGGCATAGCCCTTAAAGCATCTTCATGAAGCCATCTTTACTGATTTCTGGCAGCTTCAGTTCAGCCCTGGGCGAGTGACGCTTTGCAGCCATTCAGGCTTCCAGATAGGCCATTACTTCAGTGTTAGATAAAGATTTCAACTTCTTTAAATAAGAAGGGTCAATATAAAGACCAGGCACCGGCTGGGAGTACAAAAACTTCCTTTCCACAATGGCCCAACACTCCCGGTGAAAATTTCTATAAAAGCCCGTCCGTCCATTCCACCATCGAATGTACTCTGGACTTACACGGGAAAGCGAGCTGGAGTCAGGACCCTGAATGAGGCTGCCTCTCGGTGATGGAAATAGTCCAACCATACGTGGGCCTCATCGGTAGCTACCTGCCTGGCATGAGCCCTGTTCGGTAGTGCAAACATGGAAGAAGACGGAGGGATGTGCTAGTCATAACCGAAATTTTGGCAAAATCAGAACGGGTAGTAGGGCTCTAGCCATAAGATGCCTGTCACGCCCCGACACAGAATATTGGGGCCGATAGTAGAAAAAGTTAATAATAATATGTTGATTTTCAAACATGCTATACTTAAGCCAGAGAACTAATACAATACCATAGACAGAAATAATTCCACTAATCTAAGTAATTACTAATTGATCAATAATCCAAGCTTACATCATTCTCCTCAAAATAACTTAAGAAAACTTCCAAAAACATCATTCACTTGACATAGTTACAATCACTGACTTTATTACAACTTTGCTTGTCACACACTCTAAACCATAACTAGACACCAAACATCTAAAAATGACTCTTCAAGATCCTCCAACTGGCTCGCTCCAGGGTTGTCACTCTTGCCCATCCCCATCAGCTTGCGAGTCCTCACCTGAGCTACTTGAAAAAGGGGGAACAACTGGATGAGTGAACGCTCAGCAGGTAATAGCAGGCAAGTTTAAGTAATTAACCAATTGCATTTTGTATGTACGAAAAGAAAAGAAACGAACATAATAAAGAAGGTGCGAGATCAAGAACATAATGTAACTGGAAATTGGCCAATAAACATGAAATAACCAAGTCGAGAAAGATTCAAGTAATAGATTATGTCGTAGACATCACGCTAGTCATGCACTCGGTGCAATGCCTCACCATGTCATTCTCAATAGAATCAACAGAATTCAACAAACCTAATAAACCCAATGAAATCAACCGATGAACCCAATAAACACAACAAACTCAACGAAGTCAATAAATCCATAAATAAAATTCAAAGGACTTAACGAGTTCAATAAATTCGACCAATCCAAACAAATAAACTAATAACAATAAAAAAAACATCTTCGCTTTGTCGCGGACCTCTTGTCGGGGCAAGGTTTGTTGATCCCGTCATCTCCACGGGTCAACGTCCATATTTTATCCTAGCTTAGACCTCATGTCTTCGCCAAGCTGGTCGACTTCGACATGACGGCGGGTTGACATCTTCATCTACATATTCCACCCTTATTTCAGACCTTCCGTCTGAACGAGGTTGGTCAACTCTGACATTTTGTCAGGATGACACCAATTTCTACCCCTGGGTCTGGGCCCCTCATCCACCTGCATTCTAGTCAAACCCTCACCATAAACCTTTTGTTGGGGCAGGGCCCGTTGGCTCCGACACGATATCGAGTCAACACATATCCTGTATTCCTCCCTTGGCCTATGCCTCAAGTCTCTGCCCAGTTCGTTGGCTTTGACAGGACATCAGGTCAACACCTATCCCACATTCAACCCTTGGCTTAGGCCTTACGCCTCTGCCAAATTCGTTGGCTTCGACACGACATCGAGTCAACACCTATTCTATATTCTCCCTTGGCCTAGGCCTCATGCCTCTGTCAAGTGCGTTGGCTTTGACAGGACGTCAGGTCAACACCTATCCCATATTCTACCATTGGCTCAGACCTCACACCTCTGTCAAATTCATTGTCTTCGACACGACGTCGAGTCAACACCTATTCTATATTCTACTATTGGCTCAGGCCTCACACCTCTGCCAAGTTTGTTTACTTCGACACGATGACGAGTCAACGCATATTCCATATTCTACCCTTGACTTAGGCCTCATGTCTTTGTCAAGTTTATTGGCTTTGACAGGACATCGAGCCAACACTCATCCCATATTCCACCCTTGACTTAGGCCATACGTCTCTGTCAAGTTCGTTGACTTCGACATGACGTCGAGCCAATAACTATCCTACATTATATCCTTGGCTTAGGCCCCACGTCTCTGCCAAGTTTATTGGCTTCGACGTGATCATCGGGTCAATATACCTCCTATACTCCTCCGTTGACTTAGGCCCCACGTCTTAGCCAAGTTGGTTGACTTTGACTACCTGTCAAGTCAACAATCATACTTCACCCTGGCCCAGACCCTACGCCTCTCCCAGGATAGTTGGTTTCGGCATCGTGACGAGACGTCGATAACGACTATTTCTGCCCTTGTTCTGGACATACCGTCTGAGCAAGGTTTGTTGACTCCGACACCCCGTTGGGTCGACACTAATATTTCACCTATGGTTCAGGCCTCCCATCTGACCAGTCAATAAAAGACCCTTCTACCCCTAGCTTGGATCCTTCGTCCAGCCAGACAACAAAAAATTTCTACCTCTGGTTCAGACCTCCTATCTGACAAGTCAACAAAAAGATCCTTTTACCTCTGGTTCGGACCTCCCGTCCGACCAGTCAGGGGGGAGTAGGCTCAATCTCCTCACTAGGTACCACCGTGGGACACCCATATAGAACCACCAACCGGGCGGCTCCATTCCTGTAAGCGCCAAGGTGACCAATGATCCTAATACTGAAGCACTAGTCCAGTGGACAGCGTCCTGCAGCTTATCGTACTGCGGCTCGTTTAGCCCCCTCAGCACCACCGCCAGCGAGGTCTCGACAAATTACACCGCTCCGGCGAGTCCCGCAGTCAGCACTGTCGTAACGATCAAGGCCACTTCCGTAAGCGACCCTTCCAAGTCGGTTTCCGCCGCGACGGCAATTCAGGAACCGATCTCTGTCGCGTTTTATCAGGTTCCTCCTGCCTCCATGCCGACAGGAACATCGGCTCCTATTAGTGCGCAAATCACCAATGATCTTTCACCAAATCCACAGGTGACCTGGTCGGTCGCTTGCAACAGTTCTCCTTGTGGTTCGTTCAGTACAACGACTACTGGGAATGAAGTAACCACGACCTATACCGCCCCGTTCGCGGTTCCTGCAGGTGGGTCCGTGAGCGTCACCGCAACGTCTGTCACCGACCCAACCAAATCTGTCTCGGCGACCATCCCGATCGTAGCCAGAGTCCCCAATCCATTATTGCCGGACGGCAACTACGTTTATCAGTTGTACGGTGGAGATAAGCCGATTGTCATGGGCGTGTTCGTCGCTGCAGGCGGATACATCGTCGGCGGCGAGCAGGACACCCTCTCCAGTCAGGACCCTAATACCTCGCTTTATAACACCACCCTCGATCAAATCTCTGGCGGCAGTTACACGACGTCCTCAGATGGATTTCTACAGATCACACTCAATTTTTTGAACGACGGCTCTGCGTCCTTCGAAGCAACTCCAGCGCCCCATGGCAAGGGCTTCATTTCTGGCGAGACCAGCTACGGAGCGCAATTCAGTGGCACGCTGAATCTGCAAACCAGCACGGCTACTCCCGCCGGAGGCTACGCGGTTGCGCTGCAGGGCGACAATGGCGCTGGTGCCTCATGGATTGGAGGCATACTCAACATAGACAGCCCTGGTGGTCCCTCCACCCCAGGCGCATTTTCTGGAGCAGGCAGCGAGTTGGACTTCCGCTCATCCTACCCGTCATCGCTCCAAGAGCTGACAATTTCGCCCGGCACCGTATCCATTCCAGATCAGTATGGACGCGTAGTCATCGACTTACTCACGTATGCCCCAAACACAACCGCAGGTGTGTCCGCATATTTAGCCGGCTACACCATTGACGGGGTCCACCTGCCGCTCCTCGAAACCAGCAACTACTACATGGTCGCCGACAACTATCCCTACACCGGTGCCACCGCCGGGATCCGTACCACCCGTACCGCCGCTGCTGCCCGGGCTACCGCCGCCCCCACCGCCGGCGCCGGTGTTGGTGGCGTTACCGCCGTTCCCGCCATTCGGCGTGCCGCCGGCGCCTGTGCCGCCGTTGCCACCAGCGCCACCGTCAGCATGCGCGGCCTGGAAGACGTGCAGTTCACTCGGCATCACGCCTTGGTCGACGATCAACAAACCGACCAATGCGCTGCTTCTTCTGATATACTCCAAAGCAGTTTCATCAGTCCTCTGCTTGGAGGCACATAATTCAGCCATAGTTATTTCTCTTTTGGTAATGTGGAATCACTCACGAAACTTTCGTTGCATGTCAGGCCAGTCGTTGATAGACCCAACTGGTAAGTTCGAACACCACTCAAATGCGAGTGCGGTAAGGGAGGACCCAAAGTACTTGAGCAAGTAGGACTCGTCGGCCGCCAAATCACCCATTAAGTTGATGTAGTGAGCTACATACTCTTTCGGCTAGCCTTGTCCATTGAACTTCTCAAACTTTGGCAGTTTATTGATGCCGGGAGGCAGCCTCTTGGCCGCATGATGGACGGGAGAAGGTACTTGGTAGAGCTCAAAAGCAGTCTGATCTTTATCACCCCTAGAGGCCAGCTTCTCATCTGATCTATTATCATTTCATTTGTCCCTGTCAGGTTGATCGGGCCTGGGTGGAGGTGAGTAGGCTGCGCCCCTAGAGCGGTCAGTACCGTCGCCTGCGGAGCCATGGGAGACCCTTGGGGAGGCAGAATCAGTGGCGGGGCTGGTGCTACGTGCAATGCCTATTGCAGAGGCCTGCCCCTAATGTAGTTGGGGATTGGTGGAAATGCTGTAGCCTACGGAGTCACTTTCGAGGATTGCCCGCTACCCCCGGGCACTTCGAGTAAAACCTCAGTCTGTCGAGATGTTGTGGGTTGGGCATTCCTTTCACCCAGTTGTTTCTTCAGCAGCTCGATCTCCCGCTAGTACTGTTGCACCATATACAGCATTGTAGGGTCATTGGTGGGGAGGCTAGGTGGGCCCCCTATTTCTTCGGTCGAGGCATCTTCAGGTGATGTGGAAGGCCCGCCGCCGGTGCCGCCAGTGGTAGTTACATTGGCCGTTAGAACTGTGGAGGGCTCTTCCTCAGTGGTCTCTTTAGTGCCTATCTAGGCCATCTCGCCTGTCGCCCCCCCTCTTCTGGTGAGAAGATCGGGCCTGGTGGCGAAACTGGCCACCTCTTCGGGGTCGGTGGGTGAGGCCCCATACCGACCCAAGATTCCTGCATGTTGCAGGTGAAAACTCTTCGGCTCATGTTTCTTCTTGCAATCCTCCTTGATGGCCTACTCGGGAACACCCGCCTATCAAAGATCGATCACTGGGGCTCCGCTCCCTCCCATAAAGGGGACTGGCGTAGCTCCTCCGACTGGCTCCTTGACTCCGCACTGGGCACTAGCCGGGTCTGTTCTTCTTCCTGGAAGGCGGAGGCCACTGTCCCCAGTAGTCTTTGACGACCCCACGGAGTACTCCCCGGGCCTCAGAGGTAGTTTCTCATGGCTCACTCAATCCCTTCCCACTCCTGGTCAGGGAGAGCAGTCGGTGGCCATGTGCTGACGACAGCAGGGATGTAGGCTGTAGGCTTCAGGCGGGCAGCTTGATGTCGATGCCTGCGGTGCTGGCAATGAGAATTTTCTGGCAAGGCCAGTGTAGCGACTGTCGGTTGGTGGGTCAGGGTCGTCATCTCGACCCTGTCATCTCGTCGGGCCCTCCTCAGGTGGATGCAGTCGGGCCCAGCTTCACATCTCGAGTAACATGAAGAAATGGGTGGCTCGTGGTCACCAGACTCTAGACAGCCCTCTAGACCTAATAACCCAACGGTCCTTGAGTCACGAGACTCAGGTCAAGACCACTACACGTGACGACACAGCACCGTCAATCTGGCCTAATCCCTAAGTCTCAAACCACGGTGACACGATTCTCAAGGTAACTCACAAATCACTGAGTGGATCTCTCACCCACGGGACACACAAAAAACTTTCAGCCCCAGGCTGGTTGACTAGTCTCATAGCCCAAGGCCATACACACGACCCACTCAGAAATCACTTTTTGCATAAACTCACGCCGTACGGGGAAGACCCTCCGTACTCATGCCGACTCACGGCGAATCCATTTAACGCAATCACGAAAGCTCAAGACACAAGAGGGCCGCCTGGACCCTTAAACCCACGAGCACACTAATCGAGTAAATACGGTACCTCCGGACACCCAAAAACACGGTCACGGTCCCGGTCCCCACGAGGTGTCCAGGACACTCACGGGGTTATAGGTCCGGTCATTGGGTCTCAACCGGACCGACCAGAGACCAACATAACACAAAATGGTCACGACTAGCACGAAAAACCACCTAGCGATCCTCTCTAGACCGCTAGGGATCCTGATGGTCCCCTCCGGGCCACAAGGCCCGACCTAGCAGTCCAGTCCAGACAGCAAGGCTGAAGGCAAACTGAATCCCAAGCTGTCACTCCCGGATCACCAAGCTAGGTGGCGGTCCTCCGCCTGACCGCTAGGCATAGCCTAGTGGTCAGTCGCATGGCCGCTACCCCACTGACCTCTAACGATCAAAACACGGACAAACGGTCATGCCCTGACCGCTAAGCGACGCCTGGTGGTCTTCACCAGACCGCTAAGCCCTCCTGGTGGTCCATCGCGCGACCCCAAGGCTTGAACCGACATAGGGGAGACCCTGATAGTCTCCACATGACCGCTTCACACCCTAGCGGTCCCTAGAAGGACCGCTAGGTCATCCCGAGATCGAAAATGGTGAAAATTGTGGGAAAATCCATTCCATTCCTCGTTCACGCCCATGTGAAGGGAAAAATAAGAGAAAACTAGTCACCAACCTCTCTAGCACCGAGAGGACCCATTTAAACCCAAAAAATGTGATCAAATCACTAGATTCGGCCCACACCCCAAAACATGCTCTTTCCCCCAAAACGCTCAAATAAGCCTGCTCGGCTCACCACGGCCTACCAAAATCACGGGAATGAAAGTACACATGTTAATGATCCATCCCCCTACCTCCACCGAAGATTCTGTGCATCGAGAACGTCGATCCATTGCGAAAATATCTCTAGAAACCCCGCCGGTGCCCTGAGCTCACGAACTAGCTTCACCACGCCACCACACCTCGATCCTCGACCCATCCTCGCGTTCCCTGCCCTCACACCATCGCCGCCTTGCCCTCCTTCGCCACCATTGGCCACACGGGGGAGAGGGGGAGAGAAAGTGATGTGACACAACCTCGGACCTACAAGCAAACAAGCACATGCGCAACCGAACGGGCCGATATCGGCGGCCGACTCACCAAATTCCTCGAGAAAATAGATCCGAGACCCGAACACAGGATCCAATAAGACCCAATAAGGATCCGGGGCATTACAGAAGTCATTAAGACGCCAGCAGCTACAAAGTCAAGATTGTGATCAGTGCTGTAAGTCGAGCCAATCAAACAAGCAGCAAAATACATAAATGCAGAGTGAGCTAGATGCATACCCGGGGCATGTCCCTCACCCCCTTCTGTTAAATTGCTAGTGGGAGGCAACGAGCCCGGAGCAAAATCGGGCGCACCAGTATGGTAGACTCCGAAGGTAGGGGGAGCTCCTCCAGGGGCTCCAGCTGTAACCCCTGGATCAACATCGTAGGCAGGCAGCTCAGGGCAGGCGCCAGAAGATATCAACTTGGCCAATTCAGTAGTAGAAGCGGCCAGCTCAGTGGCTGTGAGGGAATTGATATTGGGAGGTGAGCAAGCAAAGGCATCCACCAACCATATGAAAGGGCTAAGGGTTCCTCTGATTACCTGAGACCATTCCAGTGTCAGCTCCATCGGAGGAGCTCAATGAAGGTGTAGATGAGCCATTCCCAGATGTGGTGTCTGAGCTACTGTTCCTAAGGGAGGTGTTGGAACCTCCTCTGTCCGATGGCCGTAAGGCAGAAACGTCGCCCTCGCGAGGCTGAAGCTCGCCCTCTTCCACCTCTGGAGAAATGGGCCGAGCTCCGTGATGACCTACTCAAAGAGGTGGATAGTCAGCATAACGGTTATGCTCAATTGGCTCAATAAATAAACAAGGATGGTCATGAACCATATTTACCCGAGGGTGGAGGAAGTGGAGCCCCTCCTATCTCTGGAGCTGCATCAATAGAAAAGAAGCTCTCTAGAGGCTGATCCAAGTCCTCCAAATTTAATTCAAAGTAACAAGCTACATCTGCTGTTGGCACACTCATCGAGGAGATAATCTCAGGACCCAGCGAGAAATGCACCTGAGCCCTCACTTTAGGGGGAGTTGTGCACAAAATCATTATGCAAATAAACAAAGATGCTTGTGCGGGGACACAAAAAAGGAGGGGGGGATGTATGGTCCCAATTCACTCGGGGGAGCCTCGCCGCTTGGGGATACGGTGTCAACCCGAGGATGAGATGAAGGCCGGGTGTCACCACCTGAGTTGCCACCGTGGCGCCTCTTGGTCGCTGTGTTAATACCAGTAGCAGCCGCGTCAGGAGATACCCCCTGTAAGGAGGGGCTGTCATCAGTGCCAATTGCTCCTGCAATCGAGATATGCTTACAAACAGTTAGTAGCCTCATAATGAAAGTGGAGGGCAACAAAAAGGAAGGGACAAGAAGGCCATACCAGTCGCTCCCACAGGCAGGTGAAGTCTTGTGACTAGCTGTCTGGAGTCTATCCGGAGGGTCCGAGCTACCTGCTCCACTACATCTTTAAGTGCCTGAGGGGTAGAGGCTATCTCCAACTCTGAAACATGGTCTAATAGACCCGCACAACCCACTGCATTGATCATATGTGCCCTCCAAGCAGTAAAGGCTCCTCCAGTAAGTGCTCCCTCTGGGACGGGCTCGGACAACTGTGAATCGTGGCGAATGACACATTGGCTTATAAAGCCTTACAATTGTAAACATACTTTCCCAAGGATATAAAAGTAAACTAAAAGGACACAAATACAAAAATAAAAGTTAGTGCTCGGTGTCGATTCCCATCAATTCTCCCTGGGTGGGAAGAACTCGACCCCGTCGAGTAAGGGGTAGCTGCTCGTGTGTCGCTCCAGCGGATCCGTCAATGCACCAGGAAGCGCGGAGTACGCTCCACTCCTAGAGATCGGCACCTGCTCATCTCGTATACATTCTATATACTACGCTGCGGGGAATGAGACTAGTGGTGGACACTCCGGTGTGGGGTCACTCTCAAAGAAGGGAGACGACTTAATAACTCACTAGGAATCATCGCTGTGTCCCTTTGGTGACTAGATCTGATACACTAAGAAGAGCTGAACCCGTATCTCTCTAGCAAGTCCACAACGTACGCATAAGATCTGACTTGCCTCGTACTCGAGGGACAAACATCGCGAGCTTACGACAGACTCGACAGACTCATGGCAAACTGGACAAACTAAGAAAAGACACAGACTCATACATGACCCTTAACAAACCTATGGTTAGTCTTACCCATACATATGCAATGGTGGACTAGGACACTCGAATGTGTGCCATGCATGCGTTTGACGTAACCGGAGGTTGACGTCATGGGGGACTCCTAGACATCCTAATATGTCCCTAGCATGCGGTTGCCTGTTGGTTTTGAGAGACTTGGGAGGGCAAGGAGAGCCGAATACTCCTTCTTCGTCACCCCTATATGATGACCGTGGCATGGTCCCCTGGCTGTGTATAGGTGGACTGGCCCGTGGGGAAGGGGTGTGGTAGAGGACTCCCGGGAAGAAGGGGATTAGATATGGTGGGTTAAGGGATTCAATAGGAAAGGGATCGAGTGCATCAAAGAAAGTGGAACCCCTTGAACTGGGCTCCCATATGTCACGGTCCCACATTTGGAAATCTTGATGGTGTAGGTGGTCACCTTCATGCACTAGGGTATAGGGGACGGTGATCTCATATAGGAGATATAGTTCCTCCCTCGAGATATGTGGTCTAAAGCTAGGCTCGGTCGGCATGGGGAGGAACAAAAGGACCTCTGTGGTGACATGACCCATGGTACACACGGAGGTAATAGACCCCAATGCGGGATGCGTGAAGCTACGACTCATGGAGTGGTCGAAGCCTAGGGCCAACATACACGTCAACTGTATTTGCCAATCTAGTCCCTTAAGTAGGTCATCCAATGAATCAACATGGTGACTAGACCGGAAAGTCGTGTGGAATGAGTTGGCAGGTACTAAATGTAGTGCATGGTCCATGGATGGGTAGTGAGGTGGGGTAGGGACCAAGCCTGTCCTAAGCCAGCTAAGAAGTGGCTCGGCTATGAGTAGCTTTCCCGTTAGTAATACGGGTAGCTCTGGCTGAGGTGGCTCCGAATGAAGATCGGAAGGTGAGGGTAGTAATGGAGCAATCACAGATGGGGAATGAGGGTCCTCCATGATGGGGAGAGGGCTTTGGGAGGGCACCGTAGATGGCGCCAGAGAGAGAGGGATAGGCTTAGTTTATGACTCAAATAAAATATGAAAATTACATGACTCGACTCAGAAAAATATGACGGACACAATGGAACCATGTTGAAGAGCAACGGAGCTGTGGAAAAAATGTGAAGGGCGAGAGATGCCCCCATCAGCTTTATTCTGAGCCTGATCTTTTCCTTGCTTTACGGTTGCTTAGCTTAGGACTCCGTTATGGTGTTAAGAGCTGTTGCGTACCGTGTTCATCGTGCCGTGTCCAACGGCTGATGTGTTGTGAGGGCTCATTGATTGTTTCAGGACGTGAAGGTAAGCTGAGATTTACATTTTTCCTTGTGCTTTGTGCTGAAGCTGGTACTCATTTCTATTGCACTTAGGCTTCTTGTGACCGGTTGTTCGCTAGATCAGTACTCGTGGCGTGCTAAGTTGCGATTTTCTTTAATTGCGATGGCACCGTGTGTGTGTTGAGATGTGGATACCGAGCCATTTTCTGATGCCTGTGTGCATTGTATGAGTGCACAGTGGAAGCATGTGGGCTAATAACCCACAGGTCGAGGATCTTTTCATAAGGTTCTGGCCAGTCGAGAGAATTACTTCTTCTCGATGTGACTTCATCTTGGCTTCCTGTGCCTTGATGTCGTCCGTTATCGTGCTGTTACTGGTAATTTTTCTGGTGTTGGCATCGACATTTACGAGTGTTGGGGAATTGGTTGTCATTCCTACTGATTGAGTACCCTCTACTCTACATTTCTTTCTCTCAAGTGTTGTGCTCTCAAGGCGTGCTTGTAGTCCTTGAAATGCGTCCCTCGAGATTGTCGGTTTCCTATCGTTCTCATTGTCGTGGGTCTTTCTAGGTGAGCTGTCTGATGCATGACCTGTTCCTTGTGGTTGTGTGTTCAGCTGCTTTTGTGCCTTGATGTGACCCTGCTTGCAGGTGTGTTCCATAGTTCTGTGTGCTGTACAGAGCCGGAATCCTGTAGGTGCTGCCGTGTTGTTGTTTTGGGTGTTGTTTCTACATGATTTTGTATTTCTATCTTGGACCATTATCTTGTCAGTAGCATTGCTGTACTCTTCTTGTCGAGTAGAGTTAGCTTGCGATTCGATCAGATGTAATATCTGAGTAAGGACTGACTTGATTGCGCTTGTGGTCCAGTGTTATTGTTGTTGGCGTCCTGTGTGCCAGGTGTTCCCTGTCGCCTTTGGCATTGGAGCCGATGATGTGGTCGAGCTATCAGCTAAGAGGACTGTGTCTCCTTGTTTAAGCTGAAGTTTGTTGTGTTGTCGTTTCATTTTTCGTGATCTATTATCGTGGCAGTCGTGTCTCTTTTCCTGTGAGATGCAAGCGACGTTGCCCTGTTTCGGAGGCGTCAGACTTGTGTTCACTTGCGTCGTGCTCAGTCCTGAGCATGTGCTCGTGATTATGGTCTGGCTGTGTTCCTCTGAGCTGTGCTTTTTGTGATTCGTGTCATTTTGTAGTTGTGTTGTCGAGTTGTTCTTCCCTGCTTCTCCTTTGTTAGTCCTTAGATTTTGAAGATGAAAGTTCTTAAAGGAGGGGAGGATGTAATATCCTGGATCCTTAGTGGATCTTTGTTAAACCCCTTCTAACACTCATTATTCTCCCATCCCAAAATATATATCGAACCATTGGATGCAGTTTGCACCCAACATCTAATATATTATTACAGATAAGAGATGCACCATTTTTTTAGAAATCCAAGTTTGATAGAAAAAATTAATTGGATCAGACAAATATGATTAACTGCAATTCAATTTCTTTTAATTTCATCAGAACAAAAGCTAGAAACACATTTCTCATTCCACTAACACATTTTCATCCCTATTTGCATGTTTGGTAGACTTAGAAGATGGGTCCATTCAGAACAAACAGGGTCTAAAGACTGCAATGAGCATTTCAAGTGAGGGGAACTTTTATATACAAGAAAGAGGTCCAGTTGCCAACTTTTGACACACACCCAAACTTCTCATATGATAAAGAAACAGAGCAAACAATTGAAATGACAGTTAAGCTAATCCATATCTTGAAATAAAAATTCAGGAATGTCATAACCTCCATTCATATAAGATCACAACAGTCTAAAAAACACAAACACCAGGTGAACCTTACTTGAGTGTGGCTTCTGCACTCTTGATGGTCACCTTATCAGCAATAGCATCACGGTGAGGAAGCCCCAAGTCAAAATAGTTTATGTTCAAATCCAGAAATGGGAAAATTAGCAGCAAGATGCACCAAAGTGTAATTCTTTTCAGCTAAGAAATAATGGAGGGCGTCCATACAAAACAGAAACACAACAGAGTTGCAGAAGAACCAAAGATCACATCATGGTTACCTGTCCTTGATAAATTTCTAGATGACACGAGTCATTTCATCGTCTGTGTTCAAAGATAGAACACCAAAGGCAATCCACAACCCTGTGTCACCTAGCCCCAGTTGTGGCTAGGCCCTACGGAGGTGGGCAACTGTAGAGAAGCTAAGGAAGAGCCCGACGGCTATTGCAGCTAGGCTCGACGACTCCTGCGGCTGGTAAGGAGGAGTGAGGGAGGAGAAAGGGGCCATGGAGGCGAGGAGGTAGAGGGGTGAAGGAGAAGATGGAGGAAGAGTCTGCACCGGAGGTGGAGGGGTGGAGGAGAAGATGGATCGAGGCCAGGGCTATCTTGTACCTTCATGGCCTCGTAGGTGAGTAGGATTCGGTGCTTGCAGGCTAGGAGTTAATGCTGGTGTAGGGGCAATGACCAGCAACGTGGTGGTGTAGCAGTAAAGCAAGAGTGGCACGACAGTGGTTAGGGAGCATCGCTCGACGCCGGTTGCGACTAGGACTTGAGGTTGGCAACTGTATGTAGTGGTGCTGAGGAAGGGCTGGCGGCTCCTGCGGCTGCTGAGGAATAGTCCACACTGAAGGTTGAGGAGAAGGGGGCCAGGGAGGCGATGAGGCGGAGGGGTCAAGGATATGATGGATCCACACTGGAGGTTGAGGAGGCAGAGAGGCGGAGGGAGAAGATGATGAGGAACAGTCTGTGGCACGCGGTAGGGTGCCAAAAGATGAGAGGAGGCAGAGTGGTGCAGAAGATGTATCATAAAGAGGGATTCCAAACATGGGAAGGATCGAAATGTCAATCGATGGAGAGGTGGTTACGTTAGTTGAATGTGGAAATCATATATGTCGTATCTCTTCTAGTCTACTTTCTAACGGTGCCAATTTCGTTCCGATCCACCTCCGGATCTGAGCATAACAATTATTTTTATCGGGTTGCACAGATCTGCCCAGCCACAGGGCTGCGAGACAGGTCTGGAATATAATTTCCTCATCCATCCTTCGGCTCCGATTCAGCCGCTGCTGACCTTAGGGATCGAAGAGGAGCCTCCCACCAACGCCCCAGCCAGCCGCCGCTACCAGGAGATGACTGGAAGCTGCCGTCCCACGTGCCGAGTTCGCTTATTGTCCAGCGAGTTTGAACAGTGCCGAGTCAGACCAGTAGCCTGCCTCTAGCTCGAAAGCCCTTCTGGCTTACTGCCAGTCAACCCGAGATCGATACTCCTGGGTCGCTGTTGTCTCCCTTTACCTCCCTGCATGGATGGGCCATAAAATCATTTCTGTAATTATTAACATTTACTATATCGAAAGTTACGGTTCTTGGCTGGGATCATCTTTGCCACGCCCGGAGCGGGGAGGTACGTTTTTGCTCCTCCATTTGTCACGTTACTTATTTCGTATTTATTTTCATGCCACTGGTTGAGTGTTAGGATATCTAGCTCGTTATCATATTATTTCAATCACCATTGTGAGTGAGTGAGCGTAACCGTCCCGTGACTCGATCCGAGCACGTGAAAGAGTCGAATACCCTTGACTCATTGCCAGTTTCTCAACCGCGCAGATCCGCATGCTTCTCTTGCTAGGGACGAGTAGCGAGCTTGTGTTGAATTAGTCACGTCTTTGCTGGTCGTGTCATCCAAATAGTTGTGCCATCGTCTAGAGTCCCATCTTCACATCAAATTGGCATTGACTCAGCATTTTGTCTCACATCAAATTGGTATCAGAGCGAGTTAAAGTCTAGGGTAGTCACCAAAGCATGGTCTAAGTCTGTCCAAGGTGTTGCATCTCAACCTCTTATCTGGTATATGAAAAGGCACTACCAGAACTATAGGTTACGCCTATTTGGAAGGTAGCCTCCTTGTGTGAGTTGGGTCTTTGGATCAATAACTCCACCACATACTAGATATTGATTTGAGTCTAGGTTCTTCATTTCACATTGGCCAGTGCATTCCCGCCTTGTGTCATTGCATGCCCGCTTGTCTACCAGTCTGCATTCAACTTCAGCACATGTCCATCAAGTAGTCTCCCCTTCCCCAGTTTCCCATGGATTCCCAATTGCCCCGGCCATATGAATGGTGGCATATCACCTGTAGGCGTGGAAACCAACCTCTCCACTTCCGTAGGCCCGAAGCCTCGAACTTTTATGGCTGCAAGGTCCCGAGCGACTACCTACATTAGGAAGTCACCATGGATAAATATTTCGATTGTTACCCCATGTCTGAGGCCATGCAATTCTCTTTTGCAAAAGAGAGGCTTCTTCACGAAGCTGCCGAGAAGTGGAGAAGCATTGAATACTTGAGAAAAATTAGGAGACAATTGTTGGAAGAGCGTGGAAACGCGAACTGCAATATCAGATAATAGATCCAAAGGGGGGGTGAATGGATCCAATCGCGGGTAGAAGCCCTTACCTGAACGGGCTCCTCCTGCACCTTTCCACGACTCAAAGTCGGGGAAGGTCTTAAGGTTGGGGGTGATTTCATCCATCACTTGGAGAAATCCCTCCACGTCAATTTCACACTCTGCTCCCTCCTCATACGGGAGGTCCACTTCCCGACGGGGCGAAAAGGCCACCTCCGCACTGGCCTCCTGCGGGGCTACAAAATACAAACAAATCTAGCAAAACAAGATTAAGCAACTACCATGGCTAAATCAAGCAAGGGCAAAGAAGGCGAAGCGACACTTACTCAAGGCTGTCTCTACCTCAACCTGCCCGCCAGTCTCGAGTCTCCCAGAGGACTCACCGGCCTCAGCTACTGCAGCCTCTACTCGAGGGCATTTCTGCCTAGGCTGCAGACCTCCGCCCCCACTTCTCGAGGACACCTCAGTGGAGGGGTGATCCCCCTCTACCGCAAAACCTGTCAATAGACATAGCATTATACAATGCCTCAGTTCCATACCCAGAAAACTACAACAATAAAAGGGAGGGGGCAGGCTAAAGAAAGAAGCCTTACCTGAAGCCCCAAAGGGGGTCGGCGGCAAAGGCACTAGTTGCTCCGGTCTCAACGCCAGTGCCCAGGCCGTCATCGCGACGTCCTCCTGAATGTCTCATAGAGTGTGCGCACACTCGATCTGGGACACAAACTCCACAGGCCCAACTGACCTGATCGCATGAGCGATGTGCCATCTCCAGTCATCGACCGCAGTGTCAGCAAAGTTCCCATGCGGAAGCGCCCGGTCTAGTGACCCTCTGCTCTAAAGGCCGCAGTCGGCCAAGAACTGAGCCCACCAGGCCCTAGGTGCTCTCAGTCGAGACATCTTTGCTCCAGTCGCTGTCACAGATGCCTGTCTCAGGGGCTTCAATGCCCCTCCGTTGCTTCTGCTCCCAAAAGATGAACCCCGGCCGCTCCGGGGCCACTGCTCCATAACTCGCTCGATCTCCCGACAGATCTGAGCAATGCGGGTCCTCAGGTACCCCTCATCCAGTGCAATCAGAGGCAGATCCTCCCTCAGTAGTTGACTCTCCTCTGCCTTCCTGATCACGGAGGCCTTCTGCCGGTATAGGTGGCTGTGCTCAAACCACCACCTGACGTAGTGTACATCAAATCGCCCCCGACGTCCCTGTCCTGGCATCGGGAATCGCTCTGGCTCTCGACGGCAGTAAAAGTCCCACCATGCTGCTGCAAGTAGGTGGGTATCCCTACCCCTGTACTGTCTGCCTATCAGAGGAAACTCTTAGTTCGGCGGGATCCCTTGGTCATACCGAAAGTTCCTTGCAAACTGATACAGGTAGTATGGCTCCAAGGAACTCGTCACCGACCGGTGCAACGTCAACACTGCCAACTGGGTACTCAGTATCCACTCAGTCCATGGCCCTGCATCTGCCACCCCCTGCCTGGGGTGGGTGCTGGTTGCCCCTCCAGCTACAGCCCCCAGGAAAAGGCCGGAGTCCCTTGCGGCGCAGTCAAAAGGCAGTCCATCCTCAGCACGGGTGGGTAGGTAGCAAAGGGATCTCTTGGCCCCCTCCAGCTATGCCTCTGCAATCCCATCGGGTTGTCCAGTGAAGCTAAACAAAAGTAGTGCCGTCAAGTTCACCATGGTCCCTCGTGTCACCAGTCCTGGAAACAGTAGCCCGGCCCATGCATTGAGATAGTGGGTCGGCAGGAGTATACTCCTCACTCTCGGCACTGAGTGTGCTGCCAGAACTCCGAGTCCCTTGTATATGTTGGCCAGCGCAGCAGGAGCCAGAGCCAACTGTCGCCCCTCCACCAATAAACAAGCCGGCCACAGCAACTTAGCTCTCAGTAGCCCATCCTCTCTGTGCGGGACCACAAATGTCACCAACCAGTACGCTAAGTAGGCGGCGAGCTGCGTCACATCTGGCAACCCGTGGGGGTTCCACCCCTCCTATGGCACGTAGATGTATCTGGTGTAAGTCCGGAAATAAACCTCCACCTCAGTATACTCCTCCCACGGAGTCTGATCCCTGGTGAACTCCTGGTAGAAACAAAAGGGCCCATTGTAGAAGTGGCGGACCCATACATTCAGAGGCACTCAGGGAGTCTGTGCAGCTCTCTCTCTCCCCACCAGGGCAAAATCCCTCCAGGTCTTCATGAGATACCAGTAGCTGTAAGGTACTCGGTATCTCCCCAGTCCATCGCCGTGGCTACGGTGGAGGACATCTAGTACTACCTCCTCGTACCCCTCGCCGCTGATCGGCAATCCAAAAATCTAGAACAGAGACCACAAGTCAAGCGAGGTCTCTCCCTCGACTGTCACCACCGTGTTCCATCGGTGTTTGAAGCACTCCAGCAATCCTTGCAATAGCCCAGTGTAGCACGGGTATGCGTACAAAGCGGCAGTCACTACGTACCTGATCCTAGCCCGATCCAGCAATACCCGGTAGTGGTGAACGATCCCCATCAGCCACTCAGTAGTTGACATGTGGGTGATATGAATGAATGGATTGAGGAATTGAGGAAATGCCCCAAGGGTGAAATACAACTAACCTGACACCTAAGGGTATCCATGTCCATGGGTGAAATACAACTAGGGATTGAGGAATTGCCCCACTCCATGATGACCCCCTTCTTAGATCCCTTTGATCCATACAAATGGAAGCTCAAGGGCCACTCCACACCCACACACATGGAAGTCATCTCTGGGATAGGAATGCATGTGCCTAGGTGTACTACACCACTTGGCATGATTAGTATATTGGGTCTATTCATTCATATCACCCACATGTCAAGTAGGAAGCATGAGTGGTCCATATTCGGGTATAAAAGTCCTTTCACATTCATCATTGGTCATATGCATGTTAGGGGAGTTCACGGATATCTAGGACCCCCGACATTGGCTACGTCCATGCACACTAGGCTCACCTATGGATGCCCCGGCCCTCCCAATTCCATCAAAGTATTCATGGCATCAAAGCATGGTTGGTCTACATATGGTTGTCCTGGGTCACCCTTGCATACCATACATTTCATCCCCACACTGCATCGTAGTGTATGGCATGAGCGTCTAACCAAGCACCAAGCAACGTTCGGTGAGGTTCATGAAAGGCGGGGAAAAACTTGTGAGCACAACTTGGATTTCCTAGTAGGCAGTCTAGTGATGATGATATTGGAGTGGCTCTACTTTTTGGTCACATCCAAAGCGAGGGCACGATGACTTGGACCATGCCAAGTTCCAACTGGTTTTGGCGACCCGTCTTACGGGTTAGACTTACTAATCAGTTTGGGGATTCACCCCATCTCCCACGTGCCAGATCTGGCACCCTATATGGGCACCGCAGTGGATCCTAGTAAGTGCATTGAGCCTATACCTTCCTTTGAGAGGGACGCCACCGAAGAGCCACCACAAATCAGCTTGAGAGCCTGACGTGAGCACACGGAGGCAATACTAGGCAAGCAAGGTATCATCGTCAACAAGAGGGTGTGTCCGAGCCACCTTGAGAAGCTAAGGCATCATCCCCCAGCTAGGACGAGGGGTCGAGTCAAGAGATCATGGTTCGCTTGGAGCTACTTGGGCGTACCACTTCCCCGGTGGACCCATACTCGATGGAGTCAAGTTCTCCGCACCCCGGGAGTATGATGGGGACATCTCAGACCACTCCACCTTTTTTGAAGTTCCTGATGATCACCAGCAGTGCTACATCTTATTCGCCACTTTATTTCGAGTCATATGATGTAATTTTCATTTTCTTATCATGTAATTTTTCTTTTATTTGAGTCTAGTACCTAGGTATAGGGATCATTTACCTAAGCCTTGAGTCATAGGGACAATCAAGTAGGCTAATGGGCCCAATTCAATGGGCTAGGCCCATGGGCGCCCCCCTTCCCTTGGTTTCTTATTATTAGTCCAAAAGTCAGGGACTTATGTTTAAATGTGAGATTCCTATAAATAGGACCCCATTCCCCCACTTGAGAAATAAATAACTCTCAACCCTCTCTCTCCCCTCTCATTTCTCACCCTCCCTCCTCTCTCTCGTTTCTCTCCCGTCTCTCAACCTCTCAGCGTGGGGCACACGACTGTGTGGAGCTGGCCGAGGCGGGGATGCGTTGGGGAGATCGAAACGTGGGATGGAGCGACGGTTCGAGCGTGGCGTGGCGCGATCCCTCGGTGGATTTCGAGAATCGGCGCGGTTCGTGTTTTGGCGATTTCGGCATGGTTTAGTCGCTTCGGCGCACGAGATCTTCGGTGGAGGTAGGGGGACGGATCCCTGATGCGTGCACTTCATTTTCCTGTGGTTTTGCGATTTACAGTGCGAGAATGAGCGAGTTTTGGCCCGTTGTAATTTTTCGGAGTTCGTAAGCTTCGTCGAAAAATGGTGACAGTTCTGCGATCGGTTGGAGTCAATGGACTCTTGGGAACGTCAGCGCTCCGTTGATACCAGTTTCGCGTCATTTGGTGGTCCCGTTTGACCGTGGGGAGCCCGGGAAGTCCAGTGACCCTTTTGGGTGATTTCGTTAGAATCGCCTGTTTCTTGCGATTTGTGCATCGTTTCGACCCCAGTCGGAGTCTAGATGCATGCTAGGGTGTTTGCCATCGTGTCCCCTTCGTCTCGGTACGAATGGGGTGCGGGAAGGCCGCCGTTGGGCCAACCCCACGAGTTGTTCACCATGACGGTTGTGCGGTCGAACCAGAGACCGCACATCCCTTGTGCGGCCCTGTCTGGACCGCACATCGACTCGGCGCGCTGTGATGTGGCTTGGCGCACAGTAGAGGTTATGTGGTCTATCGCATGACCGCATAACCCAAGGTGCGGCCATGACCCAGCCGCCCATTCCCTTCCGGTTTCGAGTGGCTGTCTGTGCACTGAGATGTGCGGCCATGAGCTAGCCGCATGTCCCGTTGTGCGGCCAGGGGCTGACCGCACAACCCTTGGTGCCGTTGGAGGTAAAGCTCTAGCCGCCCTTCCCAAGTGCAGCTAGGGACCATCCGTTCTTGTGTTTCATTGTTGGGGTGATGAACGACTGAGCTGGAACCGTTCATCTCTCTGTGCGGCTAAGGGTTAGCCGTACATCATTTGTGCGGTCTGGTTATGACCGCATGTCTCTGGGGTGGTGCGGTCCATGCATGGCCGCCCATCTCTTGGTGCGGCCCTTGTCTAGCCGCATGTCTCTGAGCGGCCCAGTGTGGACCGTTTAAGGGACTGGTTGAGCCGGTATTTTCATTTTGGTCGATTCGAGTCCTGGGTGAGTGGACCTCGATCCACATGCTGACATGTGATCTGGGGACCAAGTGTGGGGCGACGTGAGGGGTCCCGGGACGTGATGACGTCGGCTTGTGTCACCGTGAGTCGGTGTGGGTACGAGGGGCGATCATCTGTACTCCGTCTGGTTCAGACGTTGTTTTCTGTTGACTGGAGAGTCTACCTCCCAGCGACTGTTTGAGTGCCTTGTTGGACTCCGATCGACCCGGTTGTGACCCAGTGGTCGACTTTCGATCTCGTGAGCGTCTCGGACACCCTGGAGGTTCCGTGGTCATGATTTGTCGGCAGGTAGATTGTTTCCTTTAACCATAACCTCACAATTTGGGTAGTGATGTATGATATCGGACTTGTTCTCGAGAGGTGTAGATATGACTAAGTCTAACCATTTGGGCTCCTTAGAAAATGAAGCAACAAATTTCTCGGAAACAAATGAGTGACTTACTGTAGTATCAAATAAAACTTTAGCAGTCTTAGAGCAAACAGTTAGTGTACCTTCCACAATTCCACCTTCCGTTGGTTCCGTCTCTTGGAGAGCTTGCAGACGGCCTTGTTTCTTTGCCGGATGATTCTCATCTTTAGTGGCTTGCTCATTCATCAATGGGCAATCAGGGATTCGATGTTCTCGGCTTCCACATCAGAGATAGGCTCCTAGCTTCCTCCAGCATTCCTCGGTCTTATGGCCAGCTTTGTCACAGTACTTACAAACTTCCTTAGAAGGTGTGGTGACAGAGAATGGCATGTCATTCTTCTGAAATCTCTTTCCTTTGGAGGACTCTCCTCCATTGTAAAATCACTTCTTGTTGAATGACAATTTGAAATTTCCTGGGCTTGTGATAGGTTCCTTTTGTCCTTGCCTCGAATCCTTTCAGATAATTCAGTGGCATCCTCTGGCAACTGGCCACGTCGAACCATTTTCGAATAGACTTGGATGTCCATCGGTGCAAGTTGTATAATGTAATGGGGCCGAAGCCCGTTGAGGAACCTTCTTGTGTTCATCTTTTCACTATACACCAAGTGGGGTGCATACCTGGACAGTCTTAAGAACTGGGCCTCATACCCGGCCACCTTCAAGGTCCATTGTTTCAGTGCAACAAATTCTGTGGCCTTCTTTTCTTGGATGTGGTCAGAGAAGTACTTGTTGTTGAAATGCTCAACAAATTCATCCCATGAGACAAGGTCACTGGGCAATGTTACTTCTACAAATTCCCACCAACATCGAGCGTCCATCTCCAGTTGGAATATAGCCAGTTGAACATTTTCTTCATCCGTGCATTGCATTACACAAAAAAATCTTTCGATTTCCTTTAACCAGTTCTCAGCATCCTCGAGGTCAGATGAACCCATGAACCTTGGTGGGTTCATGTTGTGGAAACCCCTATGGGGATCACCAGCTCTACGGTTAGCACCGCCTTGGGACACTTGCTATCGCACCTACGTAAGACCTTGCACAGTGCACTGCATCTCGCACCATTGTGCTCTTTTGGCAGCCATGATCCTACAAGAGAATTTAAGCATACTAAATATCATGTTTAATTATAAGGTTGAATGTCATTATAGAACTTATCCCATGGCTCTACCCATCTCACTGGGTTTAAAGTGTAAACCTATTCTTGGACTTGGGTTTTTCCTAAGAAATTAAAATCCTAGGCTCTGATACTATAGAAGACTGTCACGCCCCGAGTGTAGAAGGGACCCGGTATGCGTGATGAGTCTTATAACGATCATGTCAATCAAAGCAAAAATTTTTTTGACATAAAGACAGAGTGCACAAAGACTAGATAGATAATAACTAAGCTTTTACATTTTCTAAAATAGCACCAATATTCCAAGATGACATTAACCCAAATGCATACATTACAAACACCGGAGTGAGAGATACAAAATAGAAGGAAGAGGAAGAGTAGGGGTGAAGAAGAAGAGATGGGGGGGTTAGGGTCAAGCAGGGGGGACGGCTCCCTACTCTTCCTAACTCCCCTACACCACAGCAAGCTCTCACTCTCCTTCTCTCTCTCTTTCATTATTCTCTCTTTTTCCTTACTCTCTCTTCGCCGGTAGTCACCGGAGGGACTTCCCTCTTCGTCTCTTCTTCTTCTTCTCTTCTTCTTCTCTCGGAAGTGGTGGCTCTGTGTTCTTCCTCTGTGGCTGTGGTGGCGTTCGCCTGTCCCCTTCTCTTTTTTTGTGTGTCCTGCTCGCCTGGAGAAGACGAGGCTTTATACTCCCAGTGGCATTAATGAGGATTTGACCTAGGCGTCCTTGGTGGCAGGAGGTAGGCAATGTGCCTTCATCTCCAGTCGACACCTCAACTAAACCCATTGAGCGCCAATAATCCGTAGGGGATGGCGTGAGATTTCTCCTATCGGAGGCATTGGTGAAGAACATGCCCATGCGTGCTGCTGGGAGACCAAATTAGTGTGCCGCTGGAAGACACAGAAAGTGTGCCGCTGAAGGAGCTTGCCTGGGAGCGTGCTAGTGGAGAGACCACGGGCTGATGTGCCGTTGGAAGGACCCCTGCAGGTGTGTTGTTGAAGGCCCCATGGTGGGTGTGCCGGTGAAGGCAGAGTGTGCCGCTGAGCGGGTGACTAGGGGTGTGCCGCTGAATGGGTGCCAAGGGTGTGCCGGTGGAGGCTCTCGCAGACGTGCCAGTGGAGCACCTTGAGAGTATGCCAGTGGAGGCTCTTCCGGGTGTGCCGGATGGAGAATGGATGCTACCGAATGGGGTTATAGAAATCATGTGGGCGGGGTTGATCGGTGCTTCCCCCATGGGAGCTCAGGGAAACACCGTGGAATCAAAGCAACTACAGGGTGGCTTCAGAAGCAGATCACATGAATGGCAGCATCTGGAGAGCAGGAATTTGCTGATATCCACTGTCTGGGAGGCCCTGTTTCCTCAACAGGATAGCCTGTCCACTTCTTTAACAACTTTTCAGGAATTTGAGCAACCTGGTGTTGCAGAGCTGACGCACCAAGAGGACTAACAGTATTAAGCCCTGTTGCAGCTGAAATGGTATCCCTCATTGTCACAAATAGGTAAACCCATTGAGCTATTTCACTGTCAAACTGTTAAATCCAGATATAAGACCACATACGGATGCGTAGTGGAAATGGACAGTGGCTGAGCCTGAGAAGGCTCCTTTCATCTGTTTGAGAACTGGCATCTCCAAAAACCAGATACGGCTACACTCAAAGTGCTAATTCCTGAATGATGGATGCCTTTCTATTTACTTCATTTGTTAGTGTGACTTCCACCAGTTTGGCCGCCCTCTGCACCCAACCCGCGATCAGCAGCAACCCGCCGTGGGGCCGATCCACGCCCCGTTCGATCCCAATCGAAGGGGGAAACAAGGGGAACTCGTCCCCAGACACTCTCACAACCCGAATATGCGATCAAAACACCGATTGGGCCTCGAATCGGCGAAAGACGAGCAGTGTAGTCCAAGTACAATCGACAGAAAAGAAAGACGTACACTGAGGTCGGGGGAAGCTCGACACAGGTACAGTTGGCAGCTATGGACACATCACATCAGGAACTGCAGAAGCAGAACGATGCCACCCACCTGAAAAGTAGGGGTGAGCCTCGTGTCACTGGCTCGGTAGGGGTCACACGGATCCCCACTAAAAAAACACGTAGTAACATAGAGCAACAGTAAAAACAACAGGTGTATCAAAGCAGGAAAACTACACTAGAAATCTGTAAAGAAGAGGAAGTAGGAGTAGGGAACAAGCAAGGAAGAAGGAAGCTAAAAGAAAAAGGAAAAGCCGTACCGAATGAGCACGGCTGCCAAACTAACCTCAGCTCCCAAGCTACTCCTAACAGCAATAGAAGGGCGAACTCTGAACTGGCAAAGTCAGAAGTTGCCGATCTGTTGACAAGCACTTGGCCTACAAAGCCAAACAATGAGTCTAGAAAAGAACTAGACAGACACTGACGTGACATGACTAGAACGTCGTGCACAAGGCATAACACTGACCACGGGCAAAGCCACGAGAAGGCTAACCCAAAAAGGTCACGATACTTGAGAAACACGAGAGTCACGTGAAAGTCACGTGCCATGTGACTGGAGTACCCCTCACTTGAAGAACAACCAGCCGCGTCCCCTGATGTCTTACGCTGCGCCTACAGGTGGCTCATCTACCTGTCATCCAAAAGCACGACCGAGACCAAGACACTGTCAGAACCAGAATGGTACTACCATCGCAAGTATCTAGACAGGGTAATGCCCATCGACGCCAGTCCAAGCCCTTGACCACATGTGCACACACTGGCTCATTGCCCTGAGCCAGGCCTCTAGCTAGTTTTCTCCCCCAGCGGATGCTACTACAAAGCAAGGGAGCCCACGAAAACTAGCTTATAAACTGTGTACTGGGAACTACCTTGCCTCCACTCCCAGGTGGGCCGACACGTCAACACGAGTCGTCAGGCTACAACTAGTGGAGGTTCACAGACTCTAAAATGAGAGTGCCGGAGTACAGACAAGCAAGAAGCACTGTCGCACATACTACGAAGCACTAATGGCAGTACAAGAAACTGTCGATAGACTTAGGACAAGGCAACGAGACCTGAAACTATAACGATCCTTGAGTCTCACGACTCAGAGTCAACATCATCGTACAAAGTGGAATAAGCCGCCAATCGGTCTAATCCTAAGCTTGAGAAAATGACTCACCATAAGAAATGACTCACGGAGACCTGAGGGAATACCGAGAACCCTCAGCACACCTGGATACATAGAACGAGGTAAGGCGATACCTCACGACATCCAGAACCATGTCTCGAACTGGACAGAACCGCCGAGACACACACGAGGTCACTTGTCAACCATTGGGTCACACCGAGTCGACCAAAACCAGACAATGACATTAAAAAGTAGTACAGAAGACTGCCCATAGCAAGAACACTCATGGCCACCTTATATCATGGTCATAGCCCTCATAGGACATCAAGAGACATCCACGAGACAACGGGCAAACCATAAGGTCAAATAACGCACCTCCCTCCATCCGTTAAACTCACCCGAACACCTATGTGAACACAAGCACACAGACATGCAGACCATAATGCACCACCACTGGGGCGTTATGTTCAGCATAACGCACCTACCCCCGTGTGTTATACTCAACTAAACAATAGCGAGAAACCAAGAACACAGATCATAACGCACCCAGCATGGGGCATTATGTTCAGTATAATGCGCCTCCCGTGGACCGTTATACATAACCAACCAATGCAATGTAACCAGAAACGCAGGGCATAACGCGCTAAGCACGGGGCGTTATGCTGAGTATCACATGCTTCCCATGGCCTGTTATACTCACCCGAAAGAAATCAAAAATCATAGAAACATAATGCACCGAGGCTGGTGTGTTATGAGGATATAACGGATGCATCCGAGTCTGTTAAAGTCACCCGAATGCCAAGAATCAACAGAAAATCCACAGTTTCGATGCATAATATAACGCACTAGATCTGGGGCGTTATATGACTATAACAGATCTACCCTACACCGCTATGCTAACCGCCTTACTGGGTCAACGGTCAAATGACCGGTCAATGGTCAAATGGTGGACCTGGAGGAGTCCGTAAAAGGGCACATAACGCACCACTTTAGGCGCGTTAAAAGACTATAACACATCGGTCCTGGCACGTTATGTCGACTGGGTTACGGGTTGGATGAGTTCGTTACCGAACCCACCTCCCGGTCGATCGAAATCGATGGGGGACGAGCGAAATCCAGCTAACCTGCTCAAGCATGCATCCATACATCCATTCTACAACTAAACATGCCATTACAATCACAATACGATGGCTATAAAAGTAATTTCATAATTTTAACAACTAAGTTATGCTAACATGGAGTAATGCACAGAAAATAATGCAACTGACGTCAGACCACGGCGCATGTGGTACCGACGGGTTCCAAGTGAGGAAGAGAGTCCATCCCCCTACCTCTGACACAATGAGGAAGCCGATCTGATGCCGAATGGATGACGAGGGCCATGACGACCTCCCGACTTCACGTGCCTCCACGCTCTGCGGATCGAGGGAAGAAGGACGTCCACGCGATCCTCGTGACACAACCTTCCCAACGGCACCTCCCGCACCTCGATCAGTGACCATCTGGACTAAAATCGAGCGAGGAGAAGAAAAACCCCAAACTTAGGCCTAAAATTCCCAAAATAGAGTTTAGCATGTAAAACAATGAAAACGTCTGCCATCGACGACGCATGAGGCGTCAAAATACTCCTGGCGAGACGAGAAACTCATTCCCCTACCTCGATCGCGACGAAGCCCGCAAAATGGTGTAGATTAGACGATGGGACGTAAGGACGTCACGACTCCTCTTGACCCATCTCGTCTCCACGCTCCCTGAACCGCAAAATAGAGGGTACCACCTCGACCTACGCGTCGAGCCCATTCCAACGGTGCATCTCACGACCCGGTCCGACGTCGTTTCAACCGAAACCGAGAGAGATTGGGAGAGGAAGAGAGAGAGCGTTTGAGGGAGAGAGAGAGGAAGAGAGAGAGAGAAAAGTCGAGAGTGAGGAGACTCATATTGAGTTCCTTCTGAGAAAATAAATACTTCAAACTCTTATGATCTGAGAACACTGTAAATGTCTCTCCATACAAGTAGTGCCTCCATATCTTCAAGGCGAACACTACTACTGCTAGCTCTAAATCGTGCGCAGGATAGTTCTCTTCATGCTTCCTCAACTACCTAGAAGAATAGGCTATCACTTTCCCGTGCTGCATGAGCACACAGCCCAGGCCAATGCTTGAAGCATCAGTGTACACCACAAAAAACCTCCTTCTCTAGAGGGCAAAGCCAAAACAGGGGCAGTAGTTATGCATTCCTTCAAGGTCTGGAAACTTCTCTCACAATCCTCTGACCAATCAAATTTGTTCTCCTTGCGGGTTAATCTTGTTAAAGGCACCACAATCTTGGAGAAATCCTTAATAAACCTTCAGTAGTAACCTGCTAGGCCTAGGAAACTTCTAACTTCAGTCACATTAGTAGGCCTATCCCAATTCTTTACTGTCTCTACCGTCGAAGGATCAACGGAAATACCTTCTTTTGTGATAATATGCCCTAGAAAGGACATCTCTTGTAGCCAGAAATCACACTTACTAAACTTGGCGTATAGCTGATGATCTCTCAATATTTGCAATGCCATCCTCAAATGTTCAACATGCTCCTCCTTACTCTTAGAATAAATCAAGATATCATCAATAAATACCACGACCCACTGATCAAGATAGGGCCAAAACACATTGTTCATTAACTGCATAAAAGCTGTAGGTGCATTTATTAGTCCAAAAGGCATTACCACAAATTCAAAATATCCATACCTGCTACGGAAGGCTATCTTCTAGATATCCTCATCCTTAATCCGCAACTGATGGTATCCTGATCGAAGATCAATCTTAGAAAAATATTGAGCTCCTGCTATCATTATCAAATAATTCGTCAATCCTCGGCAATGAGTATTTGTTCTTGATAGTCAGCTGGTTCAATTGCTGATAATCGATGCACAACCTCATCGAACCATCCTTCTTCTAGACGAACAATACTAGGGCTCCCCACGGGGACGTACTTGAATGAATGAACCCCTTCTCAAGTAATTCCATTAACTGTTGCTTCAATTCCCTCAGCCTATAGCTCCCTATAGGATGTCCCCCACAGAACTTGAGGAACTGAAAGGGCAGCTTCAGGAGTTATTAGATAAGGGTTTCAATCGACCTAGCACATCCCCTTGGGGTGCGCCAGTTCTCTTTGTCAAGAAGAAGGATGGGATTCTCAGGCTCTGTATTGACTACCGGCGATTAAATCAACTCACAATCAAGAACAAGTATCCGTTGCCACGTATTGATGAGCTCTTCAGTCAGCTTTCAGGAGCAGAATATTTTTCCAAGATAGACCTTAGGTTGGGCTACCACCAGCTCAGAATCAAGGATGAAGATATATACAAAACTACTTTTCGAAGCCATTATGGTCATTATGAATTTGTTGTAATGCCGTTCAGGTTAACAAATGCCCCAGCCTCATTTATGCAACTAATGAACACAGTCTTCCAGCCTTATCTGGATCAGTTCATTGTTGTATTCATCGATGACAGGACCCTATAAATAGGACCCCGGGTCATATTTAAATCTTTTAAAAAATAATTAATAAATAAAAGTTTGTTGAGTCCTTTATACTATGTAATGGGTGAAAATACCTTTCGGTTTGAATTTTCACTTAGTGATGTTTGAGATTGTCTGTGGGAACGCTTGGTGGACTATGCCTTGAACCAGGTCCCATAGTTTATACTTTTCCAAATTCACACACGGTATAGCCAAATCGAGATTCTAGGTGGGTTACGCTATTGATGGCCTTGCGCAGGTATCTCATGTGTGTTTTAAAAGATAGCCCACATCTCTTAGTCGCGGCCTCACGACTCCACACATGTCAGTGAATCCTTCAAAGGATGTGAGCAAGGCAACACCCTACCTCTTGGATCTTGGATTCATTAAGAGTATATACTCATCCTCACCTCTTGCTTCTTAAATGAGCACTTGCGCCATAGGGATGAGAACAAAATATAACAATGCTCCACACAGGTACCTATCAGGTATGTTTCTACCAATTGAACCTCCGTGAGGTTGGGTTACCACCGTGGTAACTTATTTATTTTATGGGCTCAATCCCATCCCCCTTGACACTTCTAGAACTACCGTTCTAGATAAGCCTTTTGTGAATACATCTGCGAGATTTCTTTCGGATTTCACAAAATTTAAGGCTATCAATTGTTGTTTCATTTTCTCTCTTATCGACTTGTGTCGCACTTTCAAATGTCTATTCATTTTCGCATCAGCATTTGTCTGCATATATTTTTCAATAGCTGATTTACAATCACATAAAATAGATATAAAAGGTAAGGGGCATGCCATCAATGGAATATTAGTCAAAAGATCTCTCAACCATTCAGCTTCTATGCAGGTAGTGTCTAGTGGGATCATTTCAGATTCCATTGTGCTTCTAACTAACATAGTTTATTTGGTGGATTTTCATGACACCGCACCTCCTCCTAAGAGGAAGACAAAACCTAATGTGGATTGGACATTTAGGGAATCACTAATCTAGTTTGCATCACTATATTCTTCTAAAACAGAAGGATAACTAGGGTAGTGTAATCCATAAGTCATAGTGCCTTTTGAGTATCTAAGTACTCTTTCTAAGGCATTCCAATGACTCTTAGGGTTTATGGTATATCTACTAAGACTATTAACTGCAGAGGCAATATCAAGTCTAGTGTAGTTTGTTAGGAATCCAAATGATCCTATGATTTGTGCATATTCACTCTGTAGCACTGGATGTCCTAAATTTTTCTTAAGATGAGCACTAGAGTCATAGGGGGTGGAAATTGGTTGACAATCTACGTAATAAATCTTTCTAAGAATTTTCTCTACATAGTGAGATTGTGATAAAGTTATTTCACTTGAATTTCTTATGATCCTAATATGTAAGGTTAAGTTAGCTTCACCTAAATCATTCATGTCAAAGTTGTGAGACATAAAGTCTTTTACTTCTTTTATAACTTGGATATTAGATCCAAAAGTTAAAATGTCATCTACATATAGGCACAAGATGACAATATAATTTATAGTAGACACATGCGTCTATTTGGTTGATTTTAAAATCGGAGTGGGCCGTTGAAAGGCCAAGGAAAGGTGTGCCGACGAAGGCGCTGGATGAGCGCTGGGGAGGTGTACCGGCAAAGGTGTTGGAGGGTGCACCGAGGAAGGCTTGGGTTGGGTATGTCGGCGAAGGCTCTGAAGGTCCACCGGCGAAGGCTCAATGAGTGTACCAGCGAAGGATGCTGGGAAGAGCGTGCCGATGAAGGTGTTGGATAGGAGCGTGCCGACGAAGGTGTTGGATAGGCATGCCGATGAAGGTTCAAGGAGCGCACTGCCAAAGGATGAGGTCCATGCAGGCTTCTCACAAGGGGATCAAAGTCCATGCATGCTTTCAAAGGGTAAGTCCACGCACACCTAGGCTAAGTCCATGCAGATGCAGGTTAAGTCCGTGCACATCTAGGCTAAGTCCTTGCAGATGTAGGTTAAGTCCGTGCACATGAGGGCCAAGTCCATGCGTGCTAGGGGCAAGGTCAGTGCGAGGTCCGCGCATATGCAGGGGACGAAGGTCAAGTCAGTGCATGGGCTAACAAGGTCCGTGCACATGGGGCTAGGGGCTGAAAGGAGGTCAGTGTACATGGGGGCAAGGTCGATACACATACTGACTAGGTCAGTGCACGTGCAGGGAAAGTCAGTGCACCAATGGAATATGCCAAGGACAAGGTCAGTGTACATGTTGACGAAGTCAGTGCACATGCAGGGGAAGTAAGTGTAGTCATGGAGTATGCAAGGGGTAAGGTCAGTGCTCACGCAGACTAAGGTCAGTGCACATGGGCTAAGGTCAGTGCACATCCAGGCTAAGGTCAGTGCACATGGGCTAAGGTCAGTGCACATGTAGGCTAAGGTCAGTGCACATGGGCTAAGGTTAGTGCACATGCGGGCTAAGGTCAGTGCACATGCAGACTAAGGTCAATGCACATGGGCTGAAGTCAGTGCACATGGAGACTAAGGTCGGTGTACGTGCAAACTAAGGTCACAGCACGTGGGCTGAAGTCAGTGCATGTTCTAAACGAAGTCCGTGCAATGCAAGGTGAAGTCCATGCCTGGTCCGTGTAGGGTCCATGCACATGCGGGTTAAAGCCTATGCATGCATGCAGAGGGGGACAATGTCTGTGCAGGGTCCGTGCACATGGGGGCAGGGGCTATGCAAGGTCCATGCGGGGCTTGTACAAGGCTTATGCATGCGGGAGGACCAAGTCCGTGCAGGTCTACACGGGGTTGAAGCCAGGAGGGGATGAGCGCACCGGGGAAGGTCATGGATATGCCGGTGAACGACGGGGGAGGGCGTGCCGGCGAAGAGGTGTACCGGCGAAGGGCTCAACAACAACAAGAAGGAGGGGTGCACCGCTCAAGGAGTGTGCGGGTGAAGGAGAACAAAGGGTGTACCGATGAAGGAGCCCAAGGGTGTACCGTGGAAGAGTCTAGGAGCGTGCCGGTGAAGGGAGTTCCAGAGTGTACCGGCGAAGGGGATTTCAGAGTTTTGTGTGCCGGTGAAGGACCCACTCTTCCTTCGTTCTCTTAAGGCCTTTCTTTTCTTCTTTTATCCTTCTCTTCCTCCTTTTCTTAATTAATTATCGGACTCAGGCTGCAAAGGCAAGGGGCCCTACGGTAACCAGCCTAAAAATTATCTCACTCGAGTCACGTTCTCCACCACTCCCAAGTGGGTCTGCACCCGCGTGCGCAAGAAAGTATGGAAGGTAACACTACCTAACGAGAGTACGACCGAATCGACAAGTAATAATAAATAAACGGAAAAGCTCTCTACGACTAGTCGTACCGTACAAACCAACCTCGGTCCGACAAAACACGAGTCTATATCTGCCAGGAGACAAGAGCTCTACCCACTAGAAGTAAGATTGAATGCGTCCCTTGACGTCTTACACCGCATCCAAGTGTCTCCCTACTCGCCCCAAGCGGAGACTAAGACACACTCAACAAGTACCAAGAATAAGGACTAGTTGGGGTCGCGCTCGTCAGCGCGGGTCCAACGCCCCCAACCACGTGTGCACACACAGACCATGCACCATAGGTCAGGCCTTCTAGCTGGTTCTTCCCCTGAGTCCTGGACTCGGCTGCGCATGGAGGCCCTACGGTAACCAGCCTAACAACAGTCTCTCCGGGTCACACTCTCCACCACTCCCAAGTGGGTCCCCACTTGCGTGCGCAGGAAAGTTATGACTAGTGGATAGGTCAATGGAGGTGAAACTCGACTCACAGAAATCACCAGTCGAAAGGAAATGGGACGGCGGTCCACTCAGGACTGCCCCTCAGTCTAGCAGTCCTCTCTGGACCACAAGGCGGGCCTAGCGGTCTCCCTAAGATCGCAAGGGTCAGCCAAACGGTCAAACCATGACCGCAAGGGCGCGAGTCACCAGGGGCCAAACGATCTATCGCTAGGCCGCTACCCCCAACTAAACGGTCCCCATCGGATTGCAAGGCAACAAGAAACAGTCATGCCCCGACCGTTACCCAACACATGGCTCCCAACGGTGAGAAATACGCACCCCGAGGGTGCTCCGGTCAAACTGGAGAAACGGTCGTCTGACGATCGCTAATCCGAGGGTAGCGGGCTATCACGTGGCCGCCACCCTGAGCCTAGCGGTTCCCAGGGGACCGTTAAGCCCTGTCGACATTCGAAGTTCCCTAGCGGTCCCCCTGGGGGCCGCCAGAGGGAGCCTAGCATCCCTGGAAGGGCCGCAAGGATCACCCGAGCGCGAAACCGACGAAAAACACCAAAAAAATCGATCCATGTCTCGATCATCGCCCGATGATGGGGAAACAAAGGGGAATCCATCCCCAACCCTCCTAGCATGATTCTACACCCTTACATCGTTCAAAAGCCCCACGAAATGGGAGATCTGACGCTCAACCCCAAAACATGCATTTTGACCCTCCCGACTTAAAAATATCTCTCTCGACCACTCCTCGGCCTACAAATCACGAGGAAAGTGCTAAAGAGTGTAGGGATCCATCCCAATACCTCAAAGAAGTCCGAAAGCCGTCGGGTCACCGCCGATCTTGAAATCTCACTTTTAAACTCACGATCTCCACGCCCCACACCACGAGAATGTCGCCGCCACGATCACCACGTCGACGCCGTCGGTCCACCGTCTGCAACCAGAGGAGGAAGGGACGCCGCTTTTGGTGATAGGTAGAGGGCACCACCTTCGTTCGGCTGAGGAGGCCTCGGCCGAAGATGGCGTTATAAGCCGTCATCCCTTTAATCATGATGAAGTCGACCATAACCATAATGGTTTTGGCAGGGTGCCGATGGTGACCGACAAGCTTAGGGCTCCCTCGGGATAAGTTGCCTGGCCGTTGAACCCACCAAGTGGGGTTCGGATCGGGTGGAGTCTAGATAGATTCTCACCCATCTTGAGGAAGCAATCGTAAGAAAGTACATTAGGGGCACTACCATTGTCAACTAATATCCTATCTACGTTACAATGGTTTATAGTAGCCGATACAACTAGGGTGTTGTCGTGCGGGGTTGTTAACCCTTCCAGGTCTTGGTTGGAAAACACCAAGGCTTGTTGTTCGCTTGCCTACGGGGCCTTCGGGGGCTCAGAGGCCCGACTTGCCCATTTGGCATGACGCTTCCTTCCTCGACTGCTATCTCCACCTGATGCCGCACCGTCAACAATGACATTGATGTGGACTCCGCGGGAGACATTGTCGATCTCCTTGGGGGCGGCGGCATCCTTCCAGTGCTCAAACACGTATAGGGACAAGTTCCCTTAGCGGATGAGGTACTTGATCTCATCTTGGAGCTGATGACAATCGTCGGTGTGATGTTCATGGTCACTGTGGGATAGATAGTGCTTTCAGTGGTTGCGGTGTTTTACCTTCATAGGCTCGGGTTGGCGGAGAAGACCCGAGCCCTTGATGTCTTCATAAATTTCATAGACGGGAGTGGTCAGGGGAGTGTACCACTCGTACTTTTGAGAGGGCTCTTTAGGGTCTCCATCCCGGTTTCACCTTTTTCCTTGTCTGGAGCCTTGCTTGAACTGTCGCTTCTTGTCCCCCTCCCGGCCCGAGCCCGTCGTACTGCGACAGGCGGTGAGAACTTCCTCACACTCTGCGTGTCATTGGGCCAGGGTCACTAGCTCGGCAAGGGAGGTAGGGGGATGAAGAACTAGCTCACGCCTCAGGTTCTCGTCGCGATACCCCAGTCAGTGCGGTGATGGCCGAGGCAACATCCAGTAGGGGGATATGCTGGGATTCTGATTTGAATCGGTTAATATAGGCCCGGAGCCTCTCCCCCTGTTCCTGTTTGAGGGCCAACAGCCCTGCTACTGATCGTGGAGGACTGCTACCGGTGAAGCTCTTCTTGAATACTCACCTGAACTGTCAGAAATCACGGATGCTGCCCGAGGCGAGGGCTCGGAACCAAGTTTGAGCGCCCTGGACCAAGGTGGTCGTGAATGCTCGGCACTTGATGGCGTCAGATGCCCCATGCAAGGTCATGAGGGCCTCGAAACTGTCATAGTGATCAGCCAGGTCTCCCTGGCCATCGTATACCTTGAAGGTCAGAAGTGAGATCCTGGGGGAGATCTTGGCCTTCAAGACATGGTCAAAAAATGGGGATTGCTCCTCATCCTCAGTGGTAGAGGTCTTCTGTAGGGCACGGAGGGCACGCTCTTGCTCCACGAAATGCCTCTCAAAGTCTCCCAGTTGGAGGGATAACTCTGATTGCCACTAGATCAGGCACGGGTTGAGCCTCTTCTTTTTCCCGGAAGGCAAAGTCCACTGCCCCCAGCAATCTCTGGCAACCCAAGGGAGGCGTCGGAGGCGGAGACGAGGGTGTACGGCCTGTGAAACCCCAGTTCTGGGCTATAGTAGTTGTATTTTGACACTTCATGTGCCTTTACTTTGCTGTGTTATACATGTCGATTTGCTGGTATTCTGACCCTTTTTTTGTGCCTTATCTTGTAGCTATGGCACACTTTGACAGAGATGGGTGAGTCCCGAGGCACGTGGCCTGGGCGGAGGATCACTGGGTGCAGCGGACTGATCGACAGATGCCCCCTCTAGGGGCACCAGTGATCACTGCGGCTGGTGTAGAGCAGCTGGACCGAGGCCATACGGCAGTGGCTGAGGGTCCGATTGGTGAGAGGGTAGCTGGAGCAGGGGCCATGGAAGTGACGAGGATTCTGGAGGCAGACGGTCTGTATAGCTACAACCAGAGTGGAGGCTATCTGTTGGAGTTCCCCCTAGATCGTCACCTGTTTGAGTTCATCTGAAGCTTTGTCCCTCCTGGTATGGAGGAGGGTGACTCAGAGATTCCAGGGGCCCATCACCGGCTTGAGCGGGCTATCTTGATTGGCAGGGACAGTTTGCATGGTGTAGCCTTCTATAGCTATCCAAGCTTCTCGGAGGACTACTAGAGGCAGTGCCAGTTTCCCAGTGTTGAGTGCCTAGGGTTCTTCGGCATGGCGGAGCAGTCTGGAGTCAGAGTTGGGCCGATAGGCCCAGCTGGCTGGGATTTGCACGGTCACCACCGCATAGAGACAGAGGGGACTGCTGGGTTGGTGTTGGAGCGTGCGGGCTCGCAGTATGCTGGAGAGGGTTACGATGACAACAGCATCTTAGATGGAGTTATGTGACAGGCCGTCATTAGCTAGTACGATCACTGGGCAATGATCCCGTCACACTACTACCTCCAGGGTGCTACTGAGTGGCTGATGGGGATCGTTCACCACTACCGGGTGTTGCTAGATCAAGCTGGCATCAGGTACGCGGTGATCGCCTCTTTGTACACGTACCCGTGCTACACTGGGCTATTACAGAGGCTGCTGGAGCGTTTCAATCACCGGTGGAACACAGTGGCAATAGCAGAGGGAGAGACCACACTTGACTTGTGGTCCTTGTTCCGGATTTCCAGATTGCCGATCAGCGGCGAGGGGTACGTGGAGGTGGTGCTAGATGACCTCCACCGCAGCCATAGCGATGGACTAGGGAGATACCGAGTACCTTACAACTACCGATATCTGATGAAGACCTAGAGGTATTTTGCCGTAGCAAGGAGAGAGAGAGAGTCACACAGACTCCGAGAGTGCCATTGAATGTATGGGTCCGCCATTTCTACAATGGACCGTTTTGTTTCTACTAGGAGTTCACCAGGGATCAGACTCCATGGCAGGAGTACACTGAGGTGGAGCTACGGTTCCGGACGTACTCCAGATATGTGTATGCACCACAGGAGGGGTGGAATCCCCATGGCCTGCCAGACGTGACACACCTTGCAGCGTACTTGGCGTATTGGCTGGCGACTTTCATAGTTCCACACAGAGAGGACAGGCTACTTAGAGCAGAGTTGCTGTGGCCGGCCTGTTTGTTGGCCGAGGGGCGACAGTTGGCCCTAGCTCCTGCTATGCTGGTCAACATCTACTAGGGGCTTGGAGTTCTGGTGGCTCACCCAGCACCGAGAGAGAGGAGTATGCTCCTGCCGACTCACTACCTCAGTGTGTGGGCCGGGTTGCTGTTCCCGAGGCTAGTGACGCGAGGGGCCGTGGTGAACCCGACGGCACTACTTCTGTTTGGTTTCATTGGACAGCCTGATGGGGATGCAGAGGCATAGTTGGAGGGGGCCAGGAGAGCCCTTTGCAACCTACTCACCCAGGGTGAGGAGGGGTTACAGTTTGACAGTGTCGCGAGAGACTGTGATCTTTTTCTGGGGACTTCAGGTGAAGGGGCGACCAACGCCCACCCCAATCAGGGGGAAACCGATGTAGGGCCACAGACTGAGTGGATACTGAGCACCCGGTCGGCAGTGTTGATGTTGCATCGGTCGGGTGACAACTTCCTTGGAGCCGTACTACCCGTATCAATTTTCCAGGAACTTCGGGTACGACCAGGGGATCCTGCCGAACAGGGAGTTCCCTGTGACGGGTAGGCAATATAGGGGCAGGGACACCCACCTACTTGCAGCAGCCTGGTGGGACTTTTACTGTCGTCGGGAGCCAGAGAGATTCTCGATGGCAGGATAGGGACGTCGGCGGTGATTTGACGTGCACTATGCCATATGGTGGTTCGAGCACAGTCACCTCTATCGATAGAAGGCCTCCGCGATCAGGAAGGCAGAGGAGAGTCACTTACTGAGAGAGGATCTACCTCCTATTGCACTAGATAAGTGGTATCTGAGGACCCGTGTTGCTCAGATCCACCGAGAGATCGAGCGAGTTGCAGAGCAGTGGCCCCGGAGTGGCTGGGGTTTGTCTTCTCGGAGCCAAAGCAACAGAGGGGTACTGAAGCCCCTAAGACAGGCACCGGCGGTAGTGACTGGAGTGAAGGTGTCTCGACTGAGGGCACCTAGGGCCTGGTCGGCTCAGTTCTTGGCCGATTGTGGCCTCCGGAGCAGAGGGTTGCTAGACCGGGCGCTCCCGCACGGGAGCTTTGACGATACAGTGGTCGATGACTGGAGACGACACGTCGCTTATACGATCGGGTTAGCTGGACCTATGGAGTTCGTGTCCCAGGTCGAGTGTGCACACACTCTACGGGATATTTGGGAGGCCGTCGCGATGGCAGCCCGGGTGTTGGCGTTGAAACCGGAGCAGCTGGTGCCCTTGCCATTGACCCCCTTCGGGGCTCCAGGTAAGGCTCTTTCTTTTAGTACTTCCCATCTTTACTTTGTTATTTTCTGGGTGTGCATCCGGGGCATTATATAATGCTATATTTATGGACAGGTTCTGCGGTAGAGGGGGATCATCGCTCCACGGAGGCCTCCTCAGGGGGTGAGGATGGAAGCCTGTAGCTTAGGAGGAATTACCCTCGTGTAGAGGCTGCAGCGGCTGGGCTGGTGGGTCGTCTGAGGGACCCGAGACCGGGGAGTAAGTTTAGGCAGAGACGACCTTGAGTAAGTGTCGCTCCGACCCCTTGTCCTTCTTTGGCTTAGTCAGGATGGTTGGCTAATTCTATTTTTCTAGATTTGTTTGTATTTTGCTTGGTGTGGAGGCGACCTTCTCGCCCCCTCGAGAGGTGGACTCCCCACATGAGTGTTCACACCCGTTTTATGACTAATTAGTTGGGTCATCTCCTTACGTATTTTAATGATGCTCTGAGCTGTTCACCCTTGTCGAGTCTACTTGGTCAGTTAGAGGTCTCTTTCATGAGTCATCGCCTTCCTTGGTTGGGTCTTATCCTGGTTTTATTGCTAGGCAAAGCACTTCCGTGTCATTTATCGCCCTTTTGTCCATAATGCATCATGATTGGCCCGTTATAGTAATATAACGCCCCTCATAAGGTCCGTTATAGTCCTTTCTCACCGTCTCATCCAGCGTCTCATTTTGCATCTCTATTCTTTTAACGGACATGTATCCATCCGTTATTCACATCGTATAATGCCCTCAGCATGGTCCGTTACCTTCTCTCAGAGTTGGAGGCTTCTGTCTCATCCACCGTCTTTCCCACCGTCTTTCCTTCCATCTCACCTAGTGTCTCTGATGCTTAACAGACCTTTGTTCATTCGTCATAACATCACATAACGTACCTCACCTGGTCTGTTATATACCCCCTAAGGTCGAGTCTATCAGCTCCTCAACCGACCTCCTCATCGTCCCAGCCACTGTCTCCCTGGACGTCTTCATTTGCATAACGGATCATCTTCCATCCGTTATATTTCACTATAACGCCCTTGTTCTAGTCCGTTATATCCTCCAAAGTCCTAAGTCCGAATGCTTTGCAAAATTTGTCATTAACACTCCGTAAAAGGGAGCCCAAGACATGCCCTTGGGGTAACAAAAAGATGTACAATCCGGATAACAAAAAAGGGTAAGGGGAAGGGATACGATCACGTTCTAGCCTCGCTCCCCTCCAACTCCGCCAGGTGGGACTCTGCAGCCACCAGCTCCACCTCCAAGGTCGACGCAAGTTAAACACTGGCCTCGGCTCTGGTGTCGACAGCTCGCTACTCAACCTCAGCGAGCTCCACGGCTCACCGCTGCTCCTCTAAGGCCTTATGCAAGGCCTCAGCTCTGCTCATTGCCTCGCTCAGCTGCCTGGCACGGTCCTGAGCAAGAGACACAGCTGCGTTGGCAAGCCTCCTCTGCTCAGTTGCCGCTGAAGCAAGCTGAACATGCTGCTCCTACGCCTCCTGGATGGCCGCCAGTCACTGTGCCTGCTGCTCCTGAGCCTCCAGAAGCCGCAGGTACTCCGCCCAAAT
This sequence comes from Amorphophallus titanum, assembly GCA_024336825.1. Classification (NCBI taxonomy): domain Eukaryota; kingdom Viridiplantae; phylum Streptophyta; class Magnoliopsida; order Alismatales; family Araceae; genus Amorphophallus; species Amorphophallus titanum. Next base: position 385,159 of record JANBPO010003674.1, on the reverse strand, counting down.
GCCGGCCAAGCCAGACATCTAAAGCTCACGAGGGAATCCTAGGCCGTGGTAGTATTGTGTGCACTCCCTCAGCCGCTACCGAAGCTCCTCTAGAGAAGACAGGGGATCACATCCTACGTAGCCCTGGGCTCGCTGGAGCAAGGCCGCACCGCGCTAGCGTCCAACAGCGGCTCCAGTGGTAAAATAGACATAGGCCACTCGATCCGTAGCTCTAGGGAGGAGTGACCCACCTCATCCAGCACACCAGAAGAACCTGCACAACCCCACCAAACACAAAATGGGTCAGCAACATTCAGGACTTCCCTATGACAAGACAAGGTGAAAAACCTAAGAAAGGTTCTAACTCTCACCTGGTGTGGCTCCCGCCGTGCCTGCAACTTCCCCGCTCGGGGTCACTGAGGGTAACCTCTCCTCCACCTCCGCAGTATCCCCTACTGGAGTCGGAGAGGGTAGAGGCTCCCCTGTAATCTGGTCATCCTCAGTGGCCATGGGGGAGACGAAGGGCTCTCCCTGATCCTCCTCAACAGGAGCTGACACATGCTCCTCCTCAGACTCCAGTTCTGGACAAAACGTAAAATGTCAGCACCCTGGCATAAACTCTACATCGAAGCCAATGAGGAGGAGAGAAGGAGCGGTATATACCTTCCAACGTTGCCTCCATCTCAACGTCCCCAATAGAAGAGGCCTCGGAGGAAGAAGAGCCCAAGCTTGAGCTATCGCCGGTCTCTGTTGTTGCACTACCACTGCTTGAAGAACTAGGCGAGGTCACTGGTGAACCCCCAATTGTGGGTAAATCAGAGGCACCTGCACATCGAGAGGCTGAGTTAGACCACTATCAAGCCCAGTCTCGCACAAAGATAGCTCCCTAGCCAAAGGTGCTAGGCAAGAAGCTCACTAGTTGGGGCGTCCCCCTTGCAAACCCCCTCAATGTCGACGAACTCCTAGTCGCTCCCAGTAGCAGCTGCAATGAGAGGCTCGCCTCCTGACAGCCGGGCCATGTCCCGAGGAAGCTCTCCCTCCTCTAGAGGGGAAGAGGTACCTGTAATCTATCCCAATCAGAACACATTATGGGTGGGCAAAGTAAAGAGATTAATCAAAGCAATGAAGGCTGCTTCATCAATCAAGCCAAATATGTGAAGGAGTTGCTGAAAAGGTTTGATCTGACCAATTGCAAACCATTAGGAACTCCAATGGGGACTGCCACTTCACTGGATGCTGATGAACAAGGTACACTTGTGGATGCAAAGAGGTATAGAGGTATGATCGGGTCATTACTCTACTTAACTACATCTAGACCAGATATTCAGTTTACTGTCTGCCTATGTGCTAGATTTCAGTCTAGTCCTAGAGAGTCCCACTTGACTGCTGTCAAGTGTATCTTCAGATACCTTGCTGGCACTCAAGATCTGGGATTATGGTATCCTGCATCCTGTGAGCTTTCCCTCATTTCATACTCAGATGCAGACTATGCAGGATGCAAACTGGATCACAAGAGCACTAGTTGCTATTGCCAATTTCTTAGTGGATGTTTACTCTCTTGGGCCTCCAAGAAACAGCATTCGGTCGCCCTCTCAACTACAGAGGCAGAATATGTTGCTACTTGGAGCTGTGGCACCCAAGTGTTGTGGATTAAACATCAAATCCAAGACTATTTGGTAGATCTTGGCTGTGTTCCCATTTTGTGTGATAACATTAGTGCAATAAATGTTGCAAAAAATCCAGTCATGCATTCTAGGACTAAGCATATCGAAATTAGGCATCACTTTATTAGGGATGAAGTCCTCAAAAATAATTTTGAACTCCACTTTGTTAACACAGAAAATCAGATTGCAGATATTTTCACTAAACCACTGAGCAATGACAGGTTTTCAACACTTCGGAGAGAGCTAGGTCTATGTAGTCCTTAATCAACTCAGGTTTGAGCTATTTCACTCCCTTAATACTTAAGTTACCTGCTGATGCTTTGATGGTCAAGTATGCATCTGGTTTATCTAAGAATGGATTGATCATCAATATGAAATGATTCATGAATAGTTGTTACACTCAAGGGGAGTTTGTCTGCACATGCTGTATTGTGTGTTTGATTGAGTGTTGTGCATTGCATTTCATCTTTGACTGAATGGTATATTAAATGACGAGTTGTAGAAAGATAGGTCACGCTTGTCTGGAAACTCTCCCCATGCGTGAGGACTGACCTCCGCCAAGTACCATTAGTCAATACTGTACTTTAAGGACAGTAGGTCAATCATGCATGCATTAGCATATTTAAAGCTTTGGCATCAAATAAGCATTTGCTCAGGCAATCAGACAGTGGATCTTGTGAACAATTGAATTCAGAATGTCAGAAGCATAGTTATCAAGAACTGGGGGAGCTATTTCAGAACTACAACTATCATGCAGGAAAAGAATCAACTTCACTGACTAGGAAAGGGGGACTGTACAAGTCGACACCTTCTAGCAATGTGCCAACACATGCAGGATGATATTCTTACTGAGGTCGATACACCGCCTGTCAAAGTATAACCAGAGTCGACACCCTCATAGGAAGCGTCGACACCTTCACTCTGCCATTCACGGGCATGTGATCTCATGGAGAGTCATTTTGTCCTCTCACCCTTTCCTATCCTTGGCTTCTTCAATTCAACTCCAAATGAAAGAATAGTAAGAGTACCTTCGACCAGTCCACCCTCCTCGGTGGCTTCCGTTTTAATTTCCTAGAGGGCTTGGAGCTTGCCCTGCCGCTTTTGACTCCCTTGCGGCGTCTCTGATCTAACTTGATCACAAATGAGAGGACACTCAGGGATCTGGTGGTCCTTGCTTCCGCAGCGCAGATAGGTGCCAAGCTTGCGCCAGCACTCCTCCATCTTGTGTCCTAGCTGGTCACCATACTTGCAAACTGCCTTGGACTGGGTAGTCGATCCAGCCTTCTTATCTCCTTCTCTCGGCTTCTTGTCCTTTAAAAAACTTGGCCAGCCATTCGGCCTCTTCTTGCCATAGGTGGGTTTGAAATTTTTTGAGCTCGTAGCCTGCTCCTTCTTCTTGTCTCTTCCCATGATATGGTCATGGAACCCTGGTATTGATGATGTCACACTATGAATCATGTTGAGGCAGAACTGCATAGAGCCATTCATGTTGAATAAGTCATTTATATTCAAAGTGTCAGAAATCAAGTCGATGTACATATAGGCACTTAGTCATATGAGGTCAATGCACGTTCATGTCTTAGTCATATGAGTTCAATGCACATTCATGTCTTAGTCACATAAGGTTGATGCACACTCACAGGTGTAGCAGATAAGGTCGATACATTTTCATGGTTGAAGTATACATGTCGATGCACATTCTTGTTTAAAGCCTGTCAGGTCGATGCATTTTTGTACCACATTGAACATAAGGTCAATGCATGTTTGTGCATGTAGCTTGATAGGTTGATGCATATACTTGCCTGTAGTCCATCAGGTCGATGCACATACTCACATGTATTCAGTCAGGTCAGTGCATGCATACACCAGCAGTGTATCAGGTCAGTGCACTAGTGAACCTTGTGTTCAGCAAGGTTGATCCACATTTCACCTTGGGTTCAACAAGGTCGATGCACTTTGGATCTTCTGTAAAGCAAGGTCGATGATGCACATCCATACATTCATTCTACAAGGCCGACGCTCATGCAAGGGTTATGTGCATCTGGTCGATGCACATGTTGCAACATGTTCTATAAGGTCGATGCACATGTAGAGTTTAGGTCATAATAGGTCGATGCACCTTTGTTACTCACTAGACTCAAGTCCAAGCTTTCATGTTTGCTTAAGGCATCAGGTCGATGCTTAAGCTCTAACTGCTCTAGCCATCGCTTTAACTGGTCTGTGTCACCTTACATGGTTTAGCTCGACAAGTCAACCTGTGCTTCACATAGGTCAGTGCATCTTCATGATTTCTTGTCTTCATTCATATTTCTTGGCATATAAGGTCTACTTGTGTTCTACACAGGTCGGTGCATTTACAGTTAACTTACTGCATTTGTGCAGGGGTATTCCCACACAGGTCTGTGCACTGTGTGTTTGCATCGATGCATATACATCATCATACATTCTTTTGATCTGAGTATCTGACTTTTCGGAAATTGCCTAAGTATGCATTCTCCTAAGCAATTATGATGATAAGGTGCTTGATGAAATGTTTTATATCTTGTTGACAGGGACTTAATCGAACACTTGAAGAGTATGACTAATGCAATTGTCCTATATGTAGGGAAAGCGTAGGACTCGGATCTCCTGGCTGCAGGTCCGAGCATTGTACCTTGCACTGTCGGACTTTTAGCGGGAGAGGCTCGCGGCGATGGGCTTCACCGAGTTCCCGAGTGTGGAGGTGACCCGACTGGACATGCCGCTCCTTTATGCTCTGCACGACCGCTGGGATCCGGTGAACCAGACATTCTCTTCCCGTGGGGCCACATGGTCCCCACGTTAGAGGACATTGCGCGCATCACCGGACTGTGCGTGCATGGGACACCAGTTAGTGGGAGGACTTACCCCGACTATCGATAGCTAGATCGGAGCTTGTTGGGACTGGAGCTGCTGTGACCGGAGCAGTAGTCGACGACCCTGATGATGGCGAGGCTGCAGGATAGTGTGGACGTGTAAAATTGCACGCCCATATATCCCGTCTAGTCTAGCATCGACAACAACTTCAACTGAAGAGACTACGGAGAAGATGGGCCAATCCGGATTCTTCGAACATACATACACTGCCGTGAAGCCGTCTCCGGAGCCACGACAGTGAAGAGAAACCAACCCCCGGGAAGCTCACAACCTGTGAGCCCCGAAGAGAATAGAGTGGACCGTTAATCGGGCCCGAAACGTGCCTGAGTCTACTTCAATGACACACTCCATGGCCTTCAGTGGCACGCCCCTTCAACGGCACACCCAGGCCAAGTTCCTTCAATGGCACACCCCATGACCTTCAGCGGCATGCCCCCCTGTGCCTCTTTGCCAGCACACCCGGCCTGGCGCCTTCAGCGGCACACTCTCAGGGCCCTTCACCGGCACGCCCTCTGAGCTTCCTTAGCGGCACGTCCTGCCTGCCTCCTTCACCAGCGCGCCTTGCTGACGCCTTGACTGGCACACCTAGTCTGGGTGTCTTCAGTGGCACGCCTCCAAGTGCCTTCAGCCGCACGCCTGTGTGTTGTCTTCAGCGGCACGCCTAGTGCCTCTTCTTCAACGGCACGCCTGTAGGCCTCTTCAGCGGTACGCCTGCAAGCCCTTTCAACGGCACGCTTCCTCAACAGTGCATCCAGCAGACAAGATCTCGTACCCACGCCCTATAGATCTTTGGCACGTAATGGATGTGCTGAGGTGTCGAACGGAGGTGGTGGCACATAGGCTACACCCCCTGCCACCGAGGACGGAAAGTCAAATCCGCATTGAAGGCCCATCATTTCCCGCGTCCGTCGTTCGTAGCCAAAGACTCCCGCCGTGTGGAGTATAAAAACCACCTCCTCTACCGGTGAACAACACGCAAGAGGAGACACCAGACGAGACATAAGAAGGAGATAGGAGAGAGAAGACCCAAAAAGAAGAAACACAGAGACAGAGTGCAGAAGCAGATAGAGAAGAGAGAAGAAGAAGAAGAGGAAGGGGAAGAGTAGAACTCCACCGTGAGGTCCCCTCCAACGACCACCAGAGAAGAGAGTACGAGAGAGAGAGAGGGAGGGAGAGGGTCTTGATGTAGCAGGAGGCGTTGGGGGAGTGGGGAGTAGTCACCCCTGCTCAACCCCCCCATTCCTCCTGAATTGGGCCCATTAACTAATCTAATCACCCTAATGACACCAAACATAGGTAAATGACTCATTAACCTAGGTACATTACTCAAATAAAAGGGAAAATATAATGATATGAATCTCATAAAATAAGAAAATATATCATATGACTCAAAATAGATAACTAGATCATACTAGATGCGTCCGAGGTGAGGAGACGAGCCATAAGTGTGGGCAAGGGAGGTGATGTCCCCATCACTCTGAGTCATCTGACTCAAGGATCATTACGTGAGTAGGTCTAGTTGCCTTGTCCCGAGTTGTCGGCAGTGGCTATGCTGCCATTGGTGCTTCGAAGTACGTACGACAGTGCTCTCTTGCCTGTCTATACATCCGCACGCGTGTTTTGAGTCTCTGTGTCTTGTGAGCCTTCACTAGTCATAGCCTTACGTCACGTTACGGCGTGACAGCTCTTGTAGCGGGACACTTTCCCAATTTATGGTTCTTAAGCTAGTTCTGTGGGCCCCCGGTCCAACCATAGCATCCTTCAGAGGGGAAATACTAGCTAGAGGCCTGGCTTAGGCAGTGGGTCAGTGTGTGCACACGTGGTCAGGGGCGTTGGACTCATGTTGACAGGCGTGATTTTGACTAGTCACTCACGATGGTACTTTCGTTCTGGTTCTGATAGTGTCTTAGTCTCGGCCTAGTCCTTGTGGTAGGGTACGCGAACAAGACACTAGTAGGCGCAGCATAAGACATCAGCGGATGCAGCTGGCTGTTCTTCTAGTGAAAGGTACTCCAATCACGTGGCTCTTCACGATTCTCCTCGTGTTTCTTATGCGTCGTGACCTCCCGAGTCAGCCCTCTCATGGCTGTACTCGAGGTCAGTGTCCTATTGTATGCATGACATTCTAGTCATGTGTGGGACAGTGTGCACGACATTCTGGTCATGTCATCTTGGTCTACGTCTGTCTAGGTTTTTCCTAGGTTTCTTTGTCTATTTTGCAAGTCCCTTGTAGTGTCGACAGATCGGCAACTCCTAACTTCATCAGCTTAGAGTCACCTTCCTGTTGCTGCTTGGAGTAGTTTGGGGTGTCGAGGTTAGTTCGGCAGTCACTTGTCTGGTACGGGTTCTCCCCATCTTCCTAGACTGTTCCCTACTACTACTCCCTGTCTTTTCTTTGCTAGCGTAGCTTTACAGCTTTGTAGTGTAGTTTTTCCTGCTTTACTACACCTGTCGTTTTTGTTATTGTTCCGTGTTACTGCGCATTTTCGAGTGGGGATCCGTGTGACCTCTATTGAGCCAGTGACACGAGGCTCACCCCTGCTTTTTAGGTGGGTCGTTGTTCATTCTGCTTTCGCAGTTCCTGGTGTGCGAGTTCGTAGCTGCCAGCTGGTACCTTCATCGGACTTCTCCCGACTTTCTGGTACGTCTTTTCTGTTCTGTTGACTGTACTGTTAAACTTCTTGTCTCTCCTTTGGACTGGACTCTGGTATATAATTGTTAATTTGAAACTGTTAATTAAAAAGTAATTTTATTTCTACTACTTTAGCAAACCGATCTAATGAAATTTAATTGCTTACTGTTATATCTCTGTATGTAATTTAAGGTTATTTTTCAAAAAAATAAGAAAATCAGAAATTTTTATAAAAATCCCAACGCACCCCTTCTCTCTACTGACTCTCGAATCTTTCTCTCTCTCCATCTCAACGCTCTTTCTCTCCCCCGCGTTCTCTCTCCTCCACACCCCCATTTGCGCGGTTCGCTATCCCAACGGACTCCGGTCGATGCGTGGGAGGTACCGACGGGACGGGCTCGACCCAAGGATCGTGCCAGTATCGTTCTTCCCCCGGATCGTGGAGCGTGGAGACGCGTGCGAGCTAGAAGACGACGTGGCCCCCGTCGCCCGATCGGCGCCAATTCGTGGTATTCACCGCGCTAAAGGTGGGGGATTGGACTCCTCATCTCGTCAGGAATCTATTGACGCCCTCTGCGTCGCCATCCGTCGTCATTTTCTCATTTTTTGTGCATTTCTTCTTTTGGGAGACTTTGGGATTTATTCTCAGTTTGTGTGCCTCTCTCATTTCTTGGTCCAGACGGCTACTGATCAAAGCTGAAGAGGTACCATTAGATTGGTCGCGTCGCGAGGATCGCGCTGACGCCCTCCGTTCCTCGATTTGTGGAGCGTGGATTCGAGTCGGGTCGGGAGGCGTCATTTCTCTCTCTCGTCGGTTCGCCGTCGTATCATCGCTTTCGCCGTCACCCAAGTAGGGGGATGGATACCTTATCGTGCTAGGACACCGCCGGTATCACTTGTGCCATGATCCGATGCCCGTTGCCTCATATTTCGTGCATATTTCTATTTAGTGCATTTTTAATATTCTAATGTATTAAATTAACTTTTAATTGTTGAAATCAATTCCATGGGCATCACATCTCATTTCTAGTGGTATGCTTAGGCTTGTATGATCGGTTTGGGTTGGTAGGTTTAGCAGGTTTTGTAATCCACCACGTCCCCCGTCGATTTCGATAGGTCGGGAGGGGTTTCCGATTCTGACCTCCGGAGTCACGAAACCCAGGTGACATAACGCGCCTGCCCCGGTGCGTTATGCCCCTTTAACGCACCCCTATCGATGCGTTATGTGGTCCGTGTCTGAGTTTCCTGTGGATTTTATGTTTGGGTGGCTTTAACGCGCTTGTCCCGGTGCGTTATAGTCCTTTGTGTTGAGTTAAAGGTCTATTGCCTTTAACACCCCTATTCCCATACATTATGTTTTGTATGACACCCCTGTTGAGATACGTTATATGCCGTAGTTTTCTGTGGATTCTGTCATTCTGGAAGGCATAACGGTCATCAGAGGTGCGTTATGTCCTTTATAACGCCCCACCCTTGGTCCGTTATATCCCCTCGTCTGTGCGTTGTGTACATGTTGACTTTAACGCGCCCGTTCCAGTGCGTTATAGTCCTGTAGCACACCCGCCTTGGTGCGTTATAGTCTATTTACCTGTGGATTTTCTGAGTTCTGTGAAGCATAGCGGTCCTACCCTGGTCCGTTATTGTATATAATGTGGGGTTTCCAGTCCGCTATATACCTGGAGTTTTCAAAAGCTTGCATGTGTAATTTCTATGCAATTCATGTTCCATGTGCGCCATGTTTAAATTAAAGAAAAGTACAAGTACACGTGGCATATCCCGGCTCTAGCAACTGGCAACTAACCCTGGCTGAACGAACCACGAGGAACCTCGAACGCTCCTCTCGACGAACCCGTCTCACCTGAAAACACAGGGGTGAGCCTCCTTTCATAAGCTCAGTAGGGATCTCGCGGACCCCCACCTCGCAACGAGAGAAACAAAGCTGCAAAGTACACACGTGCGTAGAAAGTAACGCTACTAAGCAAAAGTACGGCAGAAACAGCCAGCAACAATAAATAAACGGAAAAACACACTACAACTAATCATACCGGACAAATCGACTACGGTCCGACAGAAAAATAAGTCCGTACTTGCCAGAAGATAGGAGCACTACCCACTAGAAGCAAGACCGGATGAGTCTCCTGACGTATTACACTGCGCCCAAGTGTCTCCCTACACGTCTCAGGCGGAGACTGAGACACACAACAAGTACCACGAACAAGGACTAGTTGGGGTCGCGCTCGTCAGTGCGGGTCTGACGCCCCCCAACCACGTGTGCACACAGACCATGCGCCCTAGGTCAGGCTGTAACGACCCAAGATTCGGATATCGGGAATATCCGATACTATTCGAATCCTAGTCCGCCGCCCACGAGTTGGAGGGCTCGAAAGGGCTAAAAGGATAGGTGTGGTGTATACAGAAATAGGAAATAAAGCAGGATAACAGATATAATAACAGAAATAAACAACTAACTACAACAGAATCCAGTCCAACAGAAAGTACAGTTTAAAGTAGTAAAACGTATCACATATCAAGTGAACACGCGGCCCGGCGAGCTGGCAACTAAGAACCTCCACGCAATGCCCACGAACCTCGAGGAAGATCCGCAACATCTGAAAATCAGGGGTAAGTCTCTTATCATTGGCTCAGTAGGGGTCCCGCGGAACCCCAACCGAAAACAACGGCAGTACGGAAAGCAACAACTACAGCTAGAACAATAACAACAACAGGAGTAGCTACAGCTGCACGGTAGAAGACACAAACGTGCGCGAATCCCTGAAACACAGGAGCCGATAAAATCACGGCTCTACAACTACTCCTACCGGAACGGAACTCAACACCCCGATCCCACAGTCGGGGGACCACCAGAACATGAACCACTAGACTATGACCGCCCTAGTCATGCTACCAGGAAAACGACACGACGCCAGTGTCGTGGAGGCCTGTCCTCACAGACAAGGGCCCACACCGAAACCACGCGGTCTGGAAACACAGTCACGACCTCGCCGTCGTGAACTCTACGTCGCTTAGGGAGAAACCCTCAGTGACGCTCACTGAAAACCCTAGACCTCAACTCCGGGAGAACACTCGAACAACACACGAAATCCCGTCTCGCAAACAAGAAACGAAAACCCGCGACACGACAACTCACGTCACGTGACGGGAGTACCGCCCACCAGAAGCAAGGCCGCTGACCTAGGTATTCCCCAATACGAGAGGAGTCTCAAATAGGGGCAGTCTTGACCCAAAATAATAAGATTTTTTCATGATAAATCTAGCCGGCAAGGGCTATTCTCAGAGTCAAATTTATTAAATACCTACAAAAGTGATCCGAAGCTCTTCAACAAGGATCCGAAATACCTAATAAAGATCCGAGAAGACCCATTAAGGATTTAGGGCATTACATCCTCCCTTCCGTTAAGAAATTTCATCCTCAAAATTTAAAGACTAAGTAAAAGAGAAGCAGGGAAGAACAACCCAACGACACTAACACGAATCACGAGAAATATCGCTCAGAGGAACACGGTCAGACCATAATCACAAGCACACGCTCAAGACCTAGCACGACACAAGTGAACACAAGTCCAACACCTCCGAACAAGGCAACATTGCTTACGTCTCATAAGGAAAGAGACACGACACATGCCACGACAACAAATCTCGAAGGAACAAGACGACAGATAGGGCAAGCATCAGCTTAAACAAGGAGACATAATCCTCACAGCTGACAGTTCAACAACATTATCGGCTCCAGTGCTAAAGGTGACAGAAAACACCTGGCACACAGGACACCAACGACAATAGCACCGGACCATAAACATAATCAAGTCAGTCCTCCCTCAGATATTACATCCGATCGAGTCGCAAGCTAACACTACCAGGAGAGAAGAGTATGGCAAAGCTAACCGACAAGATCACGGTCCACACAGTGCCAAGTCAGACACGCAAAATCATAGAGAAACAGCACTAAAACAACAACGGTAGCACCTGCAAGATCCCAGCTCTGTACAGAATACAGAACCACGGAACACAACATCAAGCTGGGTCACATCAAGGCACAATAACAGCTGAACACACGACTACAGGGGGCTAGTCATGCATCGAGTAGCTCACCAAGAAAAGACCCACAACAATGAGAAAACAACGATCTCGGGGAATGCATCTCAAGGACCACGATAACGTCTCGAGGACACAACACCCAAGAAAGAAATGCAGAGCAAAGGGTACTTAATCAGCAGGAATGTAGACAGATTTCCCAATACTCACAAATGCCAATGCCAACACCAGAAGGACTCCAGCAATAGCACGGTAACAGATGACATCAAGGCACAGGAAGACAAGACAAAGTCACATCGAGGAATACAATCCTCTCGAATGGCGAGAATCTTACAACAACGATCCTCGGCCCATGCGTAATCAGCCCACACGCTTCTGCTGCGCACTCATACAACGCACACAGGCATCGGATAGCACCTCGGTATCCGCATCTCAACACACACTCGACACCATCACAATTCATAAAAATTACAAATAGCACGCCATGAGTACTGATCTAGCGAACAACTGATCATAAGAAGCCAAAGTGCAAAGAAAGAGAGCACCAGCATCAGCATAAAGCACAAGGAGAAATGCTAATCCCAGCTTACCTTCACATCCTGAAACAATAAATGAGCCTTCACAACACATCGGCCGCTGAACACGGCACGACAAACACGGTATGCAATAGCTCTTAACACCATGATGGAGTCCAAAGCCAAGTAACCATAAGACAAGGAGAAGATCAGGCTCAGAATAAATACTGTCAACACTTAAGCAGACACAGGACAAAGGCATCACTAAGACAGTAATTCCAAGGCTTACCTCGAAAAGACTCCACCAAACCATTCTGAAACATAAAGAAGGCGTACATATCGGAGGGAGATCACCCCTACACAAACAACAAAAAGGAGACAAAAGCAACACCGAAGAAAACAAAAACAAGAACAAGGAGTGACGAGCACCCTCTTAGGAACTCACCCCACCAACAGTATCTAAAGGCCATTGGCCTTGGTCCTCAGCGTCACCCCCAGCACCGGCCGGAGATAGGGGGTCAATGGTCAGGTCCACCAACTCTCCTTCTGTCGATGAGCCAGTCCCAGCCACCCACTCCTTAGCGCTCAGCTCCTCTGCTCACTTTTCGAGGCCAGCAGCCTCCTCACTGAGCTCCCCCTCGCGGACACTGACCTCAGGGCCAAACGGCATCAGCGGAGATTGCAAGGAAGGCACGTCGACGCCTAAGTTCTTAGCTTTTGCTTGGACAGCAGCGGACCAACCTCCTAGAAGCAACGGTCCTGGGCCAGACCATAAACCTCGAGGGCCGTCGCATTCAGCTCGTCCCGATAAGCAGAGGATGAGCGAAAACTCTCTACCGCCTCCACACCGAAGACGAGCATTGACAAGCGCAGGTTCTCAACCTCTGCCTCCACCTCCCGAGCTCAGAGCTCGGCAGCATCAGCCAAGTCCCCTAGCCTAGACGACTGCTCCTCGGCCACGTCAGCCTGCTAGGCTGCCTCGCGAAGCAACTCCTCCAGGGTTTGAGTCTGGACACAGAAGGAGTCCCGATCACACTCCACCTCGACGAGGGCCTGCTAGGGCACCACGAGCCACTCCTGGACCCCGGCAAGTTTGGTCTCGTGAGCCACCTGCTGCCTCTCAAGCTCCTCGCATTTAGCCGACAGTCCCCTCTCCACGGCCTAGCTAACCTCCAACTCATGCACGACGCCAGAGAAGTGATACCTCCACAAGCCGAATACCCTGGCGACCGAGACCAGGTTCTTTGCCGTCAGATCCTGTAGCTCGTCTCGAGCTTCGAGACCAAAGACCCCGATCCGATCTTGCCATTGGACGACCCTATCGATGAAAGAGATTGCTTCTCTCTAAAAAGCGGGCTTGAACATGGGCTCCTCTGGCGGCGGGAAGCGAGGGCCTGACGGATCGACGGGCGGCAGAAGGTGAACTCTCGCTTCCACCACGCTAGACGCCTCGCCCTCCGGGGTAGAGGCCTTGCCCCTATCAACAACCTCATTGGCAGTGACCGAGGAGGGCAAAGCAATGACTGACACCTCATATGGCATCGGTGCTGGTGGAATCACAGACCGAGGAGGAGAGGGCGCCCCGTGGCTCACCTCGGTGACCGGCCTCCTCCTCTTCCTCTGGCGACGCTGCTGATCCAGAGCCACCAATTCATCTAGGTTTGCCCGAGGATGTGAACCACCCGACATCGCCGATTCTTCCCCGGACGCACTGAAGGTTCCCTTAGAAACTTCCTGCTAGGCGCTCGACCCAACACTGGCCACAGGCACCGCCGACGGCCCTTCTACTGGGAGCGCCGATGGGAGCGGATACGCAAGATGCCCTGGGGGGAAGACGATGGCTTCTTGGGGATCAGTGACGGTTACGTGCTCATTCCCCGGCTCTACGTGATCGATGGGGCGAGGAACGCGCGACAGAAGCTTGACTATCTCGAACTGCAGCACCACGTGTTCAGACGCCCCTGCAACCACAACACCGAGGAAATTAGCATGACAAGCGACAAGGAGTCGGAAGCCCTATGAAGTCAGTATCGTGGGGCAATGGTGGGCTCAACCCCAGCTTCCGGAGCACAGCCGGAGTTAGCTTAACGTCGGCATCAAGGAGTAGGCGTCGGAGGAGGACCTTGATCACCTGAGACTCCTCGACGGTTGCAGAAGGCAACTTAGCTGCCCCAGGGAAGCGGACACCCACAACGAAGCCCCAATTGCTCGGCTGCCCTCTCCCCCCTCTCTTGGTAATATAGACGAAACACTCGGCCTAGTGCTTGATGTTAGACACCATGGTGGTGACCCGAATCAGAGTCCGACCACTCCGGGCACGGAAGTAGAAGGAAGACAGATCAGCAGGATAGCACTGAAGGCTGAAGAACTGCTAGAAAAGGAAAACATTGGGGATGACCGAAGCCTATTTGTAGATGAGAACAAACCCGCACAAGAGGAGCCAAGAATTGGGAGAAAGCTCTCCCGGGTTCCGACCGTAGTGGTGAAGGACAGACTCAAGGCAGGGTTCGACGGGAAGGCGAATGTCAGTCCTGAAGGACTCTATGGGAACCCTAATACTACCTGGAGGATGGTTCCATGGGTCATCATCGACGGTTGGGAAGACAATATTAAAGTCGGGGGGGATCTGAAAGGCCTCTCACAGGCTATGGACCACCCTGTAGGCGACTAATGGTGGGGAACAAGGATGACTAGGGCCTATGCCTGAAGTGCATGGAGCACCACCACGAACAGCCTCTGCCTCCTCGACAAAGGGAGAGGAACTAATGCAGAGGGTTCTCCTGCGAGGCAGCATAGTTCCCGAAGCTAAGAAACATGGAAAGAAAGGAACCCTTACCAGAGCAAGGAAGTTGAAGAAGGGACAACTAGCGGCCACGTCCAACACTCGAAGTAGGTGAGGCTTCTCAGGAAACCCTATGGCGGTTCTTATAGTCTCATATGATAGAAGGGCCATTTTGAAGCCCTAGGGTAGGAGAAAAGGCACCATCGCTATCACGATATGACCGCCAGACCCAGACGACCGTTCAAAGCCCAAGCTTCCAGATAAAAAGGCTTGCGCCATGATTACGGGAGTGTCGCCTGCCAGGTGCGCCTTGCACGCCAAGCAACTGATACAAAAAGACTACCCTCGAAGCAATCTCCCAACGTACCTCCCTGGACTCATCTCTCAGACCCCGAAAAGGGCTCGACATTTGAGAGTGAGGGGCTAGTGGGGAGGGTATAATCCGGTTCGGCCCATGTAAGGCCCATCTAACTCAAGCCCAACACAACTCGTGATCCATGAGGCACCCGATGGGCCCCGAGCGCCACAACCCACAATGAATGGCCCAGGACGTACCGTCTTTGGATCCGCCAAACTTGGATGGCCACGAGCTAGGTGCGATGACCACCGGATGATCCTCCGACGATCGAACGTTACCTCCCACGGTGATGATTCCTACCCTACTAAGGGTGAGTACGCCCCATGAGCGCCATAAGATCTGTCAGGGAATCGACCGACTCCCGGATAACTGTCCCTCAATGGGAAACTCCCTCGCTATCACGGGGAATGTTACTCAACGACTGACACCTTTACCTATTAAGGGATGAGCATCCCCCCTCTCCAGGACAACCCCCTATGAAAGGGACCTCGACAGAGGACCAACACAGGGAGAAATCCACCAAGAACCATCCACTAAGAGACAAGTACGAGAGCCACATTTCCTACTATAGAGAGGTTGCGACTGCCCGTTGAGAGAGAAACCCCCTTCCGAGCACTCTTACCAGCCAGCGAACACTCCACGAGTGGTCACAGGCAACAGTGAGCACTCGCCTGGAAGGCCTACGGCTCTCCCAGAATAACTACCATGGCTCCTACCGTCCCCTCTCTCCTCTACTCCTCCTTACTCTTAATTTTATCTCATGCTAACTTAGACATCAGAGGGTTGTCCCCTGAGATAACGCCCAGGGCTTCTTCTGACGCTCTTCTTTCTGGTGCTGGCGGGCTTCCGTGGGTGCCGGACGACTTCCACAACAACCAAATAGAAAAGTGTGGTACGAGGAGTAAGAATCATTTTTCTGCCTCTATAAATAGTGTTGGACTAATTCTTTTAAAAATTGATCTATTGATGTGACACAACCTCGGACCTAAGCAAGCAAGCACGATTCGCAACCGAATGAGTCGATAACCACAGCCAACTCAATCAACACTCCACCCAAACCCGGGGTGACCTGGCGATGCCGAGTGGAGGGTGTGGGGCTGGTCCCTTGCTGGTAGAGGGCCAGCAAGGCCAGAGGGTCTCCCAAAGGGGTAGGCAACTCCACTGCCAAATCATAAGACATCTCGATCGGCCACTGGCTCCTCAACACTCTGAGCGAAATCCTCCGATATAAATGAATGAGACGCACCCGAATCAAACAAAACTCGAGCCGCACAACCCAAAATTAGAATAGTACCTTCCACTAACTATGATGCCTCAGCCTCCGCTCTGGTCATATGTGTAACCCTGTCTCGAGATCTCTGCCTCCCTACAGTAGCTGACCGCGATAACTGCGAAAACTGACCCTACTGTTGGTACTGCTGCGATTGTGGTGGTAGCTGCTGGGGTTGAAACTACTGTTGCTGCTGGAACTAGTGCGGCTGACGTGGTCTCTGAGGATAGTCACGTGCCATGTGCCCCTCCTGGTCTCACCTAAAGCATATCATGGGTGTTGAGCACTATCTGCCTGGATGAGAATCACCGCACCAAGGACACATGCCCCGAGAACCACTCACTAAGCCCTGGCGCTAGTAGGGTGTGGGCTACTAGACACTACTCATGGATACCTACTGCCTCAACTCCCTGCGATCCTGACGCTTCCTGTCGAAACCTGCTTCCATGAACAGCTTCTTGAGCTTCGATCCAAAGGATGTTGAATCTACTGCTGATGCCATGGACGGAGATGCCCCTGAACTGCCTGCTGAGGGCTAGACAATACTCTACTATTGCACGGTCGCCAGCTGACTAAGGTCTGTCTACATCTGACCGGCACTGCCCTGTCCTCTAGTCCTCTGCAAATCACCCTCTAACGCCGCTGCTGCTCTGCAAGATGTATCTAGGTTGGCCACACATGACGCAAGCAGGGGATGCCTCAGACCCCTGACAAACTGCTCGATCTTCAACTCCTTGTCTGCCACGATGTGCAGCACATAACAGCCCAGCTCAATAAACCTAGATCTATACTGCATCACTGTCATATCCTCCTGGGTCAACTCTAGGAACTGGCGCATCTTCTGCAATCTAATAAAGGACGGACAAAAAGCACGCTCAAAAGTCATGATGAACTCTCACCACGCAATCTGCTGAATGGGATGAGACTAGAATGCTGCCCCCCACTCTGCCGTCCACCAGGTCTGGGCTGACCCTTGCAACCGATGACTAGCCAACATCACTTTCTCTTCCTCAGCACACTCCATAGAACTGAATATCCTCTCCAAATCATCTAACCACTCTTTGGCCGCCCCAGGATTTGATTGCCCATTGTAAAGGGGTGGTTGGAACTGAAAAAATTCTTTCAATACACGACCACGACCACCCCGAGACGACGAGCCCTCGCCAGCTTCACCCCCTTGCTGCTGAAGAACATACTGATACATGCCCCGAAAGAACTCCTCTACTCCATAAACTCGCACCTCTCTAGCTGTGTCTCCCGAAAGTAATGCTCTACTCTCCTCCTCTTGGCCCTCACCTGACTCTCCCTGGTGGGAGCGAGTCCTCCTCCTCGGTGCCATAACTCCCCTGGCAACAAGAAAACAACCAATGGAATCAATAAAACACACAGTGCCCTAAGCCAGTCACCGACTGTACAAGACATTCATAGACCTTCAGGGCCACTAGGGTGCGGGTGGACTCTGGGCCACTCCTGGAGGGTCTCCGTGTGACATTCTATCTAACCGTCCAACCAGATCTTGGACGGACCTATCGGATGACTCCATGCGTTCCTCCATGGCCCTAAGGCGACCGTCCACATTGTCGGAGAAGCTCCGAAAGTTGGCCTCGGACTGGTCCAACCTGGCCATGATGGCCATCATCGCCTCATGCAAGGAGTGGAAGTCTCCCTAGGCGGCATCCCGTGGGTTTGCCGTTGACGCAGGGCGATGGTATTGGGTACCTCGCCGGGTGGGCATGCAAAGACACCCAAGACAAGATACACTAGGCTCAAGACCTTTTTTCTTTTTCTCTCTCTCCTTTTTTTCTTCTTTTTTTCTTTTTTTTTTAAAGTGCAAAGACTACCCTAAACTCTAACCACGCTCTGAAACCAATTTGATGCGGGACAGGTGACACGATCGGGCTAGGACGTATGGCTGACTCAAAGTGCGGCCAGCACTAGCACACTAAGGTAGGCCGAGTGGTTGACTACAGTGGCGTTCTCCGAGTGGAGACGTCTCTCAATAGAAACTCTAACTAACCCGACGATCATCCCTTGCGAGGGAAACGTGGAATCGCAGCGGTTAAGGAACCACTGGCGCCTAGGGTGTGCAATTCGAGCTCGGTGCTCAACTGGAGCCAAGGAACGGCTCTCACTCACACTCAATCGCGGTAATTGTAGCAAGCTAACAGCCCTAATCTCACAAACGCAGCATGATAGAACATATGTTAAACCAGCAAAGTGAGAGAGGAACGAAGCGCATACCTCCGCAACTAGGCGTGGGGAAGAATTCCCGGTCGAATCCAAACAACCCCAATACACACAATTGTTAAATTTACAATTTCAGAACATGATGCCCACTCCACACAGGGAGGTAACGGGCTACAAACATCAATTTTGGGGTTGCTGAAGTTTGGGTTGATGGGCCGCACTCGAAGTAGCTGAGGGAGGCGGGTCTGGGCCGATCCTGGGGACGACTGGGTACCGGTCCGGTTCTGCCCACGGTGGTCACTCTGCGCAGTGATCTTGCGAAGGCCGGTACGCCAAGATCTGACATCTGATCGTGGTGCCGTTTGTTGGAGAACGTTGGTGACTTGATGAAGTTCACCCACTCCAAAGGGCGCATTCAAATCCTTTCAGATCTGGGCGCAGCAGTGACTTCTTTCAGCTTCTAGTTCTGCATACACAGAACTGCACTGGAAGATAAATAATTAAGGGAAAAATAGCTCCCAATGTCCGATCGAAGCGCCTCTTATTGCAGATCATTGGCGACATCTAGAGGAAGGATCTGCCCAAGGGGTTTGATCAGATAAGCAAAGGGGATGGCGAAGCAGCTTCGGGAAGTCGGCTCTGGTGCTGAGTCAGGTCTGCACAGATCAGCTTGCGCGATCTCACGAAAATCCCCACCACGATCAGCACGGATCTCTGATCGACGCGAGATCAGCGGCAACGCTAAGAGGACTTGAAATACTTCGTCCATTCAGGAACTCAGATCCAGAGCTCGGTCTCGAAAAATGTAATTACCGGTCCTTTTTATAGAGAATAGGTCTATTTTTTTCCGTCGGTTCAATTGCGATATTAGACTTTTAACTTCCGACCCGTGCACGAGTTACTCTCCGACCCGGTCCCGAGCTCCCGTCAGAATCATCGGCAGAGCGTCACCCCCTCCCGCTCTTGCCCTCTCCCGCCCTCGACGACGCTGAGCACCCCGTCGGACGTCGCCATCGGCCATCGCCGGGCCACTAAACCCGCCGGGCACCCCGGCCGTTTCGGTTGCCGCTCCCGCGCCGACCGTCGTGGATAGGTTTGCTGGATTGTGCCAGTTTCCTGGCAGCACGATCCAGGAACCATCAATTTCTTATTATTTTAAATAGAGATTTTGACCTGATTTCATCCTTAGCTCCTGCATCGGAAACAAGCAACAGGGAGGCCGGCGAATGGCGAGAGAGATGTCCTGGTTCTCCTTCGATTTGCCAACTCCTCCTCCTCCTCCTCCGATCTCGATGACGTCTGCAAGAATCTAGAGTGGTTGCAGGCGAGATTGCGGGACAACATGGCCTGGCTGGACGTCTTGGAGGCCAAGGTCACCATCGATGCACAGACAGAGATCCCGAAGAAGGAGGTCAAGGACTGGGTCTACAATGCCGAGGACATCCTTGATGAGTGGAGGTTCGAGCAGCTGCGGGCCTCGGTGGACCCTCCACCATAGCCGATCTTCGGCCGCAGGTTTGCCCGCGATCCCGTTGCCGATCTATTGGTGGATCGTTCCTTTTGGCTTAGGGTCAACGACCCGAAGCGGAGGAGGGAGGAGATCGGGGAGTTTAATCGTATGCTTCGTCCGGGGAGGGCACAGATGCCACGACGGGATGGCAGGATTGTGGAGCCGCCGCCCACTAGTTCTCCTTCTGGTGAGCAGCAGATGCTTGGCCGGGATGATGATAGGGATATGATTGTCAAATTTCTGTTGGAGGGAGCCATGGAGGAAAGGTTGAGCGTCATCCCCATTGTAGGTGGGGCGGGCATCGGCAAGACCACCCTTGTTCAACATATCTATAATGAGATGGAGGTTTCTGAGCATTTAAAATTGCACGGATGGGTGTCCACATTGAGATGTCGGCAGATGATGAAGCTGATCAAAGCAGTTGCAGAGTCTCTTGCTGGTGGCCCTTCCAACTACAGCCAGTCGGGAGTCGTTCAGGATCATTTGAAAAGAAACATAGATGGTCACAGGTGTTTGCTGGTCTTAGATGATGTCTGGTATGAAACCATAGACGGAGATCAGTGGGAGAAGCTGTGTAACACATTCAGTGGCTGTGCAAATGGAAGTGTAATTGTAATATCCCGGACCTTCCGGATCCTTATTTTTGTGTCTCGGATCTATTTTCTCGGAGTGTCTGACTCCGTTGTGTCTAAAATCACATTTTGGATATCTTTCGTGTTCGGATCGGCGCGATCCGGGGTCGTTTTGGAGGTCCGGAGGCGCTCCACATCTTTTCCGTACGTTTTTTCGATTCCCGACTCAGTTTCCGGTAAATCCTGTAGAACTCCGCTACAGGCGAACCGAGTCATTCACCCCGGCGTGAGTGGTACCGTTGCGATCGACGAAGGCATGACGCTCTTTGACAGTAGTTGTCATATCCACAAACCAGTTTTGCATCATACTACCCAGATTGTCTAATTGTAAGGTCTGCTGGTTGTGTATATCAGCCATAAAATTAGAAGAACTAGTAGCCTGTTCTGTGATAACAGATTTGAATCTGTCAACTAAGTTCTCCACTTGTGTCTGAAATATGTCAATATTCTGAGTAAGCTCCTGCTGATCTTGTTTGAATATGTTCACTTGAATCTTTATCAGTTCAAGATCTATCTTAAGATCATAAGAGTAATCAAGAACTTTAGAGAGTTTGATAAAAGATGTAGCCTGAGTGTCTTGCAAGTTAAACAAAATTTCTCCAGCCTTGTTACACACTGCCAGTAGTGAGTCCAAAATGCCATTTAATTGTGAATCAAACTTGTGCTTATCATATACAAACTTTATCCACTGACTATCCACAGTCTGTTCCAAATGACGTACCCTAGCATCCAATCAATCATAAACATAATTCATATAGACGAATTGTGCATTCATCATACTGTTCTGATTCATCACAAGGTTTGTCAGTGTAGTGAGCATTTCAACAATATGTGACTCTGAACTTGGTCCAGAAGAACTAGATGCTTGAGAACCCGGAGGAATGAAGGGTTGTTCTGGGGATAGAGGAGGTTGTGTTCCAAAGGCAGTCATTTCACCCTGATAAGGACCATAGGATGAAGCGGGACCAAAATACACTTGTGGATAGGGTCCATGGAAAGGAGCTAGACCTAGAACTTGCTCCTGTGGAGCTTCTTCAAGGACCTCTTGGACTTCCTGGGGTTGCTCACTCTGAACCCCTTCCAATCTTTGTTGTTCAACACTCTATTCTTCAATAACTATGTTAGCAATTTCTCTTATGCATTGATCGGCTACTTGTTTCATGATTTTAGCAACCATTTCAACCAAAGATTGTACATCTAGAATAATTTCTTCCTCCCCTTGTGAATCATTTATGTGTACCTCTGTAAAGGCAGTTTCAGCAACCAGTTATTCGGCCTGATCAGCTTCTAATAGTTGCTGAGTCTGCTTTCCAAAATGATCAAATAGCTCATCGATGTTCTAATCTAATTGTTGTACTATTTACTCATTAGTCAAATTCAGCTCATAAACTTCTTGATCTAACTGTAAATCTTTAAGTTGCTACCCTACAGGCTCTTCATCAGCTACTTCTATCTCAGCCACATTGTGTACCTGCTCATCAGGTACTTGTTCTTCTGTTGGAGGCTGATCCTCCCCCTGACATGGTAATTCCATATAAAGCTGTCTTGACTGACCCTCACCTTGTGGCTGCTGTTCCTTCAGCCTTATCTCTTTCAATTCAATAGCAGGTGGCTGATGCTCCTGCTCAGCTTGGTCTACTTACAGCTGCTATTGCTGTGCTATCTCTTGATCAGCTTTAGGCTGATCCTCTAGCACTGACAGGACCTTCTTTTCAGCTTCTTCCTTTACTTGACTAGCAGTAGAAGGTTTCAATTTCATGAATTTGGATATGAAATCCATGTTGTAAACATTTACCTTGGGGATTTCCCTTGACCTATATAAGATGTGTAGATTGTAACACCCTCAAATATAGAAAAGCTGTTCTCTATCTCACCGAGGCGCCTTTTGAAGTATCGACTCAGTTCTTGTTAAGAACTTTGAAGTTAAGCGTGCTTAATGGGGAGTAGTATCGGGATGGGTGACCTCTCGGGAAGTCTCCCATTCTAGAGCCGATCACTGTTAGAAAGGGACAAAACCGTGCGACCGGTAGGAAAAAGCGGACAATACCTCGATGGTATAGAGTGCGGGGTATGGCAATATGTGTATCTTTAAATATTCATCTAAAGGTTCATATTCGGTCAGATAATATCTAACACGGATACCTTAATATCTGAATTCGTATCCGATTAACAATCAGATTATCCGATATCCGATTAAATTATCCATCAGATACTTTATTCAGATAAGGTCTCCTAATGCCTTTACTCACTTCCATAAAGAATCTCATAGAAAACCTTGATATGCAATAGATCCATCAATTGCCTTTATCTTAAATATGACTGTCAACCCTACCACATAACCAAGTGAATACCTTACATAGCCCTACCTCTATTGGATGCCTTCCTTATCACCCCAAGCCATCCGAGGTGAAACACTCGGAGCCTTCGTCTCACACATAGGGAACCCTAACTACATGCTAAAATGCCCAAAAGCGGCAAAAAGAACCACTAAGGATGACAATCCTCTCACAATCCCAACATGGAAAATCCCCCTAGTGGAAAGAAAAGCCCATTATGCACTCCTCTTAACATAACCACAAGAAACCAAATCTAAGAGGGGGAATTGTCACCCTAGTTCTAGGGGTGACTCCATGCATTGGGCTCTTCATGTAGGTTAGTCATCTCCTCCTTGCTGCTACCTCTTGTTAGAGCTTGTCGCTACCCTCACTAGAGCTCACCACTGCCACCAACCGCCACCATCCCATGCCTCCTAGGTGTCATTAGCCACTAGTGGAAGGGGGAGAGGAAGAGGTGAAGGTGAATGGACAAAACAAGATGGACTAAGTGTGAGAGGGGAAGGGAGGGGAGAAGCCTCCCCCTCAAGGCCCTCTCTTCTCAACCTCATGAGGAGGCTACTCATGGGCTAGCAGATTTGGTTGCTATGCCCTCGTGTTGTAAAGAGGAAAAGTTGGCTACTTCCCACTGGCGGTGACACCTGTCGCACCACGGTGAGCCCCAGCCATAATCGGCATCACCTGTACCTCAACCTGATCGTCACCTAGTGGTGTCGATCATCACTCGCCCTCGCCTATCACATCACCTCTGGACGCACTGGTACTCGCGAGTGAGCCAATAGCCATCGTGTGGATCACTGCCACTGCGGCTACTGTGGTTGAGATGTCGTGTAACGACCCAAGATCCAGATACTGGGAATGACCCGATACCATTCGGACCCTGGCTCGTCGCCCACGAGTCGGAGGTCTCGGAAGGGCTAAAAGGATAGGTGTGGTGTACACAAAAATAGGAAATAAAGCAGGATAATTCAACAATTAACAGAAATAAATAACTAACTATAACAGAGTCCAATCCAACAGAAGTATAGTCTAAGGTAGAGAAGCGTGGGCCTAGCCCTCAAAGGGGATCCCCCGAGGGAATCACTAGTGCAGCTGGTGAAGAATCTGTCATGGCGGGTGGTAGTCGCGCCCCCCTGACTGATGACGACCTGGCGGCATTGGACAACCAACTTCAGGCGAGGAAGAGAGGGAGAACTTCCACTCCTACTTGGAATCATGTTTCACCTCCTCCATCGTCTGAGCTGCCTCCTTCTGGGGCTCTGTCGCCACCGTTGGCTGGTGAGTCGGTGGTCGCTCCCCCTGTGTCAGCCCCCTCAGCATGGGGGAGAGACAAGGGCAAGGCTCCCGCTGCTGATGACGCCAATGTCCTCCCTCTATCGGGGTCCCCTCAGCGTTGTCAATCCTTGCCCCCTAAGGACTTGCCATCTGGGCTGGCTGGGATCGCGATAATCATTAATCTCATGGGGAGGAGCGTGTAGTGGTACAAGCATACCAGCGAGTTCGGTCCTGGCGCTGAGAAGGAGCTGACGGCAGTCACCTTGAGGAGTGCGTGTCTGGTCGTCAGTGCTTTTGACTTGTGGAGGCATCATTTCCAGGGTCTTGCTCGGATGTTAGAAGCCAGCCAGGCCCTTCAGGTCGGGCTCGAAGAGCGTCTGAAGAGGTCTGAGGCTGCCAACGCCAAGCTCCACAGACATTCGGTCAAGCAAGGGCTATCCCTCGCCGGAATGGAATGTGACCGGGACTCTTTCCGGGACCAGGCTGACGTGACGGAGAAGTGGGTGGCCAAGCTGGGCGTGGAAGTCCAAGCCATGGAGACCCGTGCCCAGGAGGTCGAGGCGGAGTTAGCTGTGCGACGTTCGTCAATGTCGATCGTGGGCGAGGAAGCGACGGAGCGCTTCCGCTCCTCTTCGGCCTATCGAGACGAGCTGACTGCGGTGGCCTTGGAGTTTTACGGGCCCGCGCACGATCGTGGCTTATGGGAGGGCTAGAGCGCCACTGTCAAAGCCACGGTAGAGGAGCTTGGTTCCTTGGCTCCGCCTCTCCTTCCTCCCTCGACACCTTATGGCCCGGAGGCCAACAATGGCGAGGGGGAGCCTAACGTCGAGGGGGCTGGCACTGAGGAGTCAGTGTTGGGGCCGAGCACAGACGAGTGAGAACCCGTGGATGTCTTGGTGGCGGGGGGGCAAGTAGTGGGCTTGGACAAGGACTCGCCTCCTGCTGGAGCCGTTGCCACACGTGAGCCCGGTGAGACTAGGGCACGTGATGATGTAACCGGGGTGAACCCTTAGGAGGGTACCCTTACTTGCCTATTTGCACGTTTCCTTCTGCTTCTGCCCAGGTGGCAGCCTTCCTTTTGTAAACTCTTCTATTTCGGAATAGAAAACTTTTCTTTGTTTTGCAAATCTTGAAACCTCTTTTGTGTACTTTCCTCCTTTTTGAATGGCTATGGGATCCTCTGGGGATACGAAGCGGCGCCTGCGAAGGGGATTCTAAAAGGGTGCGACTTTCGGGGATCCACCGCTTCAATTTCTGGGGATTTACTTGAGGCGATAGGAGTCCTCATACTTCTGGGGACTTCGCTTCCCTTATAAATAGTGGCCTTCGTGAGGCCCGAGAGAGAGAGAGAGAGAGAGAGAGAGAGAGAGAGAGAGAGAGAGAGAGAGAGAGAGAGAGAGAGAGAGAGAGAATAAGATATGTACAGACGCTCTGTATGCATGTCCTTATGTGCCAACGGACGTCCCTATATGTGCATGCAAGCGCGAATGATAGGCCTCCGTGGCAGCCTTGAAGAACCAGAACACCCACAGACACCGCCTGGCTCATCCTTCGCTCGCACTACCCGTGGGTGGGGAACATTTGTGGACGTGTAAAATTTCACGCCCATATATCCCTAACAATCCAATATCAACAACAACCTCAATTGAAGAGATCACGGGGACCACGCCCCGTCTGGATCCTCCAAACAAACAATACACTGCCGTGAAGTCATCTCTGGAATCACGACAGCGAAGAGAAGCTAACCCCTGGGAAGCTCACAGCTCGTAGGCCCCGAAGAGAACCAAGTGGACCTTGATCGGGCTCGAAAAGAGCTCATACTTACCTTTAACGGCAAGCCCGAGCGCACCTTCACCGACACGCCATGGCTGCTTCACCGACACGCCTGGCGTACCTTCAACGGCACACCCCAGCGGCGGTTCAACGGCACACCCAGCGGTCATTCAACGGCACGCCCTTGCAGCCTTCAACGGCACGCTATGTGCCCCTCCAACACCCCCCTTATAACCCTTTCAGCGGCACACCTCATGTGCCTTCAACGGCACACCCCATGCCCCTTCAGTGGCACACTCAATGCGCCTTCGGCGGCACACCTAATGTGGGCCTCCAACGGCACGCTTCACCTGCCCCTTCAGCGGCACGGCTTCTAGGGCCCCTTTCAGTGGCACAGTCTACTTCTTCAACGGCACACCCATCTAGTGGCGCAGGCCAAATCTTATGACCACGTCCTAAAGATCCTTGGCGCGCAATGGTCTAACTGAGGTGTCAACCAGGGAGGAAGGCACGCAGGCTACCCCCTGCCACCAGGGACAACCAAAGTCAAATCTGCATTAATAACCCACGTTCCCGCGTCTCCCGTTGGCGTTCGAAGACCCCAGGCGCCGGGAGTATAAAAGGCCTTCTCCACGGCGAACAAGAGAGACAGAGAGATATAAGACACAGAGAATAGAGAAGAGAAAGAAGAGACCATACACACAGAAGAATAGAGGCAGAGACTCCCCAGGAAGAAGAGAAGAAGAAGAAGAAGAAGAGGCCACCCCGCCAGTCCCAAGAGAGTAAGAGAGAAAGAGAGAAAGAGAGAGAGAGAGAGAGAGAGAGAGGACTGTAGTAGGGAGGGGGGAGAGTAGGGACCCGACGCCTCTGCTCAACCTCTTCCCCTTCTCTTTGTCTTCTTTTTATCACCCCCTCTTTATTGTCTGTTCTTTTGATCCTTGGTGTATTTGGTCTCCGTTCATCATAAAAAAAAACTTTATGTTCTTCTTCTCTCTTCTGCCCATTCCTTTCTTTCTCTGCGTGTTCTTCTTCGTTGGAATGAGTTTCTTCGCGTGCCCCCATCACTGACTCCCCCTCCCTTCGAACAGTTTTAGGTAGGCTTTCCCTCCACTACTTCCATTCGGGTTTTCCCTCCACTGAGTCCAGGGTTTCCCCTGCTGGCGCCATCAACATTGAGCAGAAGCCCATGGATGGGGGGAATCCATCTAACCATCTTGAAGACAATTGGGGATGAGCGATGGGTCCAACCAAAATAAGAGAGGAGCTTAAGCTGCTGATCCATGGAGCGCTGTTTGAAGGTACTCTTTTCAAGAGCCATACTGATAGTGCAGTGAATACGGCGAATGATACCACAAACAGAAACACATTCTCCTTCGAAATGCACCTTACATCGTGCCTTCCTGACTTCCCACACAATGAGCATGGAGGCATAGATGACAGTGAACCCGTGGGGGGTATGTGGGTTGTGAGTACACACAATGGCCCATAAACGTTGTGTGATGTGAGAATGAGCTTCAAGGCCATAAACCAGAACAGGAGAGAACCAGTTCCAAAGGGCCATGGCAATGTCCCCATGCATGAACAGGTGATCTGGATCTTCAACGGCTGGAAGACGGCAATAGTTGTAGGCGGAAGCCACCTAAACTCCACAATCAATAATCCGAGAGTCGACAGGGACTGCTCTATGCATAATTTTCTATGTGAACAAGGAGATGCGGCATTGGAAGAGACGATGCAAGATAATCTTCAAGGGTCGCCTTTGAATGCTGGTGGGTCGAAGTTGGTTGTAAGCAGACTTAACTGTAAAAAGGCCAGATTCAATGGCGGCCCAGATGCAGATATCCTCAAAATGAGCTAGCGGAATCCCGTCTAGATTGATGTGGTCCAGCATCAAGGACCTTATATGGTGTGAGGTGTTGGAAATAACTTCACGAACAGTAGGTGAAGGACCTTGATAAGAATCAGAGATTAATTGCCATAGTGGATGAGTTCCCAGCCAAACGTCGTCCAGGAAATCAATTCGAGTTCCATCCTCTACAATCCATCTAGTATTAGCCGCAACCACCTCGCAAGCTACAAGATAAGTGCTCCTAGGAATGCCGTGCAAGCAGCAATTCTGGCGATTTGAACTATGCACGGGTTTGGTAAAATGTCTGGCATATTCAGCCCATAACGAAGAACTATGCTGTAAAGACCATACGAGCTTCACGGCTAAAGATAGCTGGACGTGCCAGATACTGCGCACCCCTAAGCCACCTTCAATAATGGGCCTCTGAATGACATTCCATGACACCCAGTGCCGACACTGCCTTCCTTCAGAGCTGCCCCAAAGAAAGCCAGCGCAGAGGCGCTCGATGTAATTGATAGTGGTCTTTGGAATAGCGGCAGCAGCTGCTAGGTAAACTGGAATGGAACCAAGCACGGAATTAATGACTGTGACCCTACCAGCTTGAGATAAAAAACGTGAACTCCATGAGCCAATGCGTGCAGAAACCTTTTCAATAAGAGGTTTATAATCTGCCACCAACGATCTGCCCTGCCTGATAGGAACTCCAAGATAACTAAGGGCGCCAAGCTGCTGGCGAAAATCAGTTAAACGAGAGATGGAACTTGCTACCCTGGGGGGCGCATGCTTGGAGATGAGGAAGCTGCTCTTTGAAGGATTCACTTTCTACCCCGAGGAGCTCTCATACTGCCCTTGGGGTAACAAAAAATGTACAATCTGGATAACAAAAAAAGGGGGAGGGGAAATGATACAATCACAGCCCAGCCTCGCTCCTCTCCAGCTCCGCTAAGCGGGACTCCGTGGCAACCAACTCCACCTTTAGGGTCGACGCAAGCTACACGCTCGCCTCGGCCCCCGTCTCGACAGTCCGCCACTCAACCCTAGCGAGCTCCGCCTCTCGCCGCTGCTCTTCCAGGGCCTTCTCCATGGCCTCAGCTCTGCTCTCCATGTCTCTCAACCAAGTAGCACGGTCCTGGGCAAGTGACACAACCGCATCAGCGTGCCTCTCTTGCTCGGTGACCGCCAGTGCAAGCCGAGCCCGCTGCTCCTCCAGCTCTTGGATGGCCGCTAGTCGTCGAGCCCTCTACTCCTGTACCTCCAAAAGCCACAGGTACTCCGCCCATATGTCGACTAACCTGGACATCCAAAGCTCGCGTGGGAACCCAAGACCGTGATAGCCATGGGTGCACTCCCTCAATCGTTGTCGGAGCTCATCCGGAGAAGGCAGGGGGTCACCTCCTGCATAACCTCGAGCACCCTGGAGCAAAGCTGCACCCACGTTGGCGTCCAGCAGTGACTCCAATGGCGAGACAGATGAAGGCCACTCGATCCCCAGCTCTAGGCAGGAGTGGCCTACTTCAGCCAGCACACTAGAAGGACCTATGCAACACCACCAAACACAAAGAGGGTCAGCAATGCTCAGGACTTCCCTATGACAAGACAAGGTGAAAAATCTGAGAAATGTCTTGGCTCTCACCTGCCACGGCCCCCGCCGTGCCTGTAACACCCCCGCTCGGGGTCGGTGAGGGTAGTCCATCCCCCACCTCAGTAGCGTCTCCTGCCAGAGTCAGAGAGGGCAGAGGCTCCTCTGACATCCGAGTGCCCCCAGTAATCATCGGAGCAGTGGGAGGCTCCCCCAGATCCACCTCGATGGGAGTCGGCACGCGCTTCTCCTCGGACTCTAGCCCTGGACGTAACATAAAATGTCAGCCCTGCTATAAACCCTGAGTCAAAGCCAATGAAGGGGAGCGAAGGAGCTACATATACCTTTCAGCACTGCCTTCATCTCAGTATCTCCGACAGAAGAAGCCTCAGACGAGGAAGAGCTCAGGCTCGAGCTCTCGTCGGTCTCCATGGCTGTACTGCCACTGCCCAAAGAACCAGAGGAAGCCCCTGGTGAACCCTCAATCACGGGCAAATTGGAGGCACCTACACACCTGTGAGCCGAGTCAGGCTACTACTGGGTCCAGTCTTGCACAAAGATAACTCCCTAGCCAAAGGTGTTAGGGAAGAAGCTCACCAGCTGGGCCGTCCCCCTCGGAGACCCCCTTGATATCGACGAACTCCTCGTCGCACCCAGTAGACGCAGCGACACCAAGCTCATCCCCGGCCACCCAGGCCATGTCTCGGGGAAGCTCTCCCTCCTCCAGGGGAGAAGAGGTCCCTACAACCAATGAAAACTTAGCATGAGTGGGTAAAGTAGAGTAATCCACCATGAAATAACTAAGTACTCAGCTACATACCTGAGGGTCCCATGGGGTCCCCCCGGGGTTGGGCGACCCATGACGGGTCCGCCCGACCGCACGTGGGACTGCCCAGGGTCGGGCGACCCTAGACGGGTTTGTTTGACCCCGGACGGGTTCCCCGGGCCTGCTCCTTTGAATAAACCCTGCCCCGCAGAATTTTGTAGCCCTTTTGCTCACAGCACACCGCGTGAAGAGAGAAGGAAGTGCGTCTCTTGTTCGTTCGTCACCTTCTCCGTGTCGTCAGCCAAAAGGAAGGGGCTTGTATTCGTCCGAGCTACGTGATACACGTGCGTTGGACTTCTCCGGAGGTGTGTACACCATCTCTTCCGCCCTCTTTCTTTGCTGCCAGGGTTTTCTATCTTTCATCTCGGACATCGGGAGAGAAGTTCTCGGCTTCTCAGGGCTTGTCCGGAACCACATGACCCTGACTATCGTTGTGGGTTTGATTTAACTTTCAACCACCTCGGTTGCTGTGAGGGGTCTATAATGGAGATAATAGACGGGTCACAAAGTCCCGACATGTGAAAATATTCCATGGAGTGGCGGCATGTCGACTATAGAACCTTGACCAACTCGAGGGAGCTATCTCGATCTGTTCGAGAAAATTAACAGGTGCAACAGTGTCAGAAATACACAGATTACTAGGACAGTGGGGTAATCATTATTATAATATCAGAGTATCTTAATTGAGCAGAATCCAAACAGAATTTGTATTAGAATCAATTTCAAAATAAACTTGAAACATAATCTCTCAGAATAGAATCAGATTTTAACAGAGCTGATCAAAGGTGTACCATTCTCCAGTTACCATAGTGCAGCCAATCAGAAATCCAAAGGAGGGTTCCTCCTATCTGCTTGGGTCTTATCTAGTCAACTAGTGAAGACACATGATCCTTTCTAGTGTTTTGATCATTTATGTTTACATAATCCCTTAAGTCAGGAACATGATTAGCAGCCAAATAAAAATGCATAATTCACCATGAAAACCATAATTTTCAAGAAAAAAAAGGTCATAAAAACCATAACTCGGGGCATACAGCTTAAGAAAGCCACAAATCATTAGCCATAAGTGATATTTAAGAAACTTTATCATCAAAAAATCATAGTGCTTTTCCTCCGAAAACATGCAGGAAACCATGCAAAGCCTGTCAGATTCCCTCTTGAGGAGAACCTATGCAGAATTGCCGATCCTGCATTAAACTAGACAGCACATGAATATACTTAGACAACAAGTAGAAATTTATCTTTATCTCAATATGAATATCTTATGTGTAGGAGATAGACTGGGTTCAGGCCCATCTGGGCTTGAACCGGGTCTGTTTTATCCTCTGGGTTTTAGGTTCACTGTCGGACCTAGTTAGGTGGATCTGTTTGACTTAAAACTTATGTTTGTTCTTTACTCTTAATACCCCTGACTTATCTCCTAACAGGGGTATTTTTTGTTAACTATGATTAGGTTTTGGTTATAGAGGATTGTGGGGAGGTGGCGGCGAGAACACAGCTGCCACCCCCATTCTGCGCCATCTCCTTCTTCTCTTCCTCTTTTGCTCTCTCTGTTCCAGGAGCATGTAACCATGAAAAACATAATGGCATCAGAGTGTCTACTGGTCTAGGGCCTGTCCGGAACCGCCTTGGGCAGTCCTATGTCTCTTCCGTACTGGCGGGTGGTGTTTCTGTTCTCTCCCCTTGCCATCTGAAGCTGCTGTGCGCCTTCAGGAGTTCCAAGTCTTGGAGTTCAAGACCTCTCATTCCTTCTAGTCTGTTCTCTTCTGTTAGTGCAGTGATCTGTTCGCCTCTCTCATCTTTCATGCGGTCTGGTCCGACCCTCTATCTGCTGCCGAACAGTCCATGGCCTGTTGATTTTGTGTGGGGCATATATAGAGGGGAGCCACCCTCTCTTAGTCTGCTGATAGTTGCTCCCATGTGGGGCGTGGGTAGAGGGGAGCCACCCTCTCTCTGTTTGTTGGTCACTGCTCCTGTCTGGGGTGGGTGTAAAAGGGAAGTGACCCTGCTGTGCACCCTCTCTGTTTGCTGGCTGCTGCTCCTGTCTGGGGCATGTGTAGAGGGGAAGTGATCCTGCTGTGCACCGGTACCTTTGTGAGCACTAATGTCAGACTCTACCCATCCTGAAGTTATCTCCAATTTTCCTAGAGTTGCAGGTCCTTCACTCTTCCCTATGGCCAGGGAAAATATATCTTTTCAAAGTACACCTATGAAGTTACATGAGACCAACTACATAATATGGTCAGTGGCTGCGGACATCTACAGTGCTGTTCATGGCAAGAGTGGGTACATCAATGGAAAAATAAAGAAGCCAGCCTTTAATGATTCTGGATATAACACATGTCACTTAGAGAATAGCATGTCATGTCCTAGATTTTGAGTTTAGTAGGCCCTCAAATTCAACCAATCATCCTTCGGTGCAAGACTGCGAGGGAGATGTGGACACTTCTTACCAAAATGTTTGGACAAAAACAAGATGTTGTCCGTGTATATCAGTTGACAAATGAGATACATGATCTGAAATAGGGAGGTTTTTCTGTGACCACCTACCCTGGCACATTGCCACGCAAATGGGAGGAGTTGGACTGTTATTCTATTGATGATTGGTCATGTGTTGATGATCAGACGAAGCATCTGAATTATGTTCAATGAACTAGGGTATTCAAATTCTTGGTTTGTTACAATTCAGAATGTAAGACCCTAAGGGAGACAGATTTTGAGCATGGAACCCTTTCCTCCCTTGGCATAGGTTTATTTCAAGGTCTTAAATGAGGAAAGCTGTGGGAGACCCATGAATGAAAAAACCAAGACTGGCAAGCGTTGTAGTCACTATGACTGTGAAAATCATTTTGTTAATGATTGTTGGGATTTGCATCCTGAGAAAAAACCTTTGAAGTTCAAGAATGAGAAGAAGGGACAAGTGAAGGGAAATGCAGTCGTGTCTCACCCTGTAGAGGGTCAGCCACCTCCTATCCCTGATCATGCCATGGGTTAGCAAGCTCTTCGGGTTCTACTCTTCTCGATATGTCCTCACAGGATATTGCAGAACTCCAAAGGCTTTTTTCGTAGCATGGAGCTAGCACTTCTGTACCCTCACCCACATGTGCTCCATCAAGTATTGTTGGAGTTACACAAAGTACAACTTCTACTTCTCATGTCCATTCTCCTTGGGTCATAGATTTGGAGCAACAGATCATATGACTGATATTTCTACGCTATTCTCTTCTTATTCACTTACCTCTAGTCAAGATAGAATGACTGTTGCAAATAGCTCAAGAGCCACTGTCGCAAGCCTTGGCAACATTAAATTGGATAGTCATCTTATCTTGACCTCTCCCTTACATGTTCCTACTTTTTCCACGAATCTTTTATCTGTCAGTAGCATATAACCAAGTGCCTAAATTGTTTAGTGGCATTTTTTCCTGATCATTATTTTTTCCAGGACTCGACGACAAAGCAAAAGATTAGGAGTGGATGCGAAGTAGGATATCTCTACTACTTTGAGCCAGGAAAGAGTGAAGCTCTTAGCTCTAAGGCTGGTAGAGATGAGAATCATCAAATAAGGGATTCAACTGTGGCACTCCCATCTTGGTCATCTTTCCTTTAGGTTTTTGAGAGTCCTGTTTCCCACATTGTTTGGTCAAGTGACTTTGGAGTCACTCAAACGTCTTGTTTGTCAGTCTGCAAAATAATGTCGTACTCTTTTTCCAGTCTCAATTAATAAAAGTTCAGTTCCTTTTGAGCTTGTTGACTCCAATGTTTGAGGACCATTCCCTATATCTTCTCTAGATGGATTTCGTTATTTTGTGAGCTTTATTGATAATTATACCCATTGCATATGGATTTACTTGTAAAATTAAGAGAAGTCCCAAGGGTGATAGAAGTTTCTTGCAAGATGATTGAAAAATAGTCTTAGAAAAAAATAAAATTGTTCCGATCTGACAATACAAAAGAGTTCTTTGCAAAAAATCTTGAATTTTTCTTTAACCTCAACATGTCCTCCAAAGTCTGGATGGTCCTCTCTGACTGACCGTCTGACTGAGGATGATACGCCGAGCTAAAATCTAACACGGTGCCTAGAGCCCTCTGGAAACTCCTCTAGAAACCAGATGTGAAGTGCGGATCCCGATCTGACACGGTCGAAATGGGAATCCCATGCAGGGGTACGATCTGCTCCACATGCAAACGTGCCAGCTTGGGCACACTCCAGCTGACTCTGATCGGTAACAACCGAGCCATCTTCGTCAATCGATCCACAAGCAACCAAATGCCATCATGCCCACTCAGAGTCCTCGGCAATCCCACCATAAAATCAATGGTCACATGGTCCTATTTCCACGCAGGACCCTCCAAGGGCTGAAGCACACCTCCTGGTGGCTGATGCTCCGCCTTCACCTACTGACAGGTCAGGCACCTGGCCACGAACTTGGCAATATCTCACTTCATGCCAGGCCACTAGAACTGCCTCCACAAGTTTCGATACATCTTCGTCACACCTGGGTGCACGGTGTACCTACTCCCATGAGCCTCACGCAACACCGCACGATGAACCTACTCCTTGGCTGGGACGTACAGCCTGCCATGGAACCACACAGCACCGTCCGTGCCGAGTACCACATCAGCCAAAGCCAAAATTCGGGACAACTCAGAGTCTACATGCTGAGCCTCTATCACTTGACGGTAGATAGCAGGGGTGACAGTCAGACTCCCGAGCACTGCTAACCCTGGCTCTTGGGGAATCTTGAACCTAAAAGACACTTCGGGCACTTGTTCCCAGAGCCTCCACTTCCTCAACATCAAGGCACTCACAGTGACCTTCCGACTTAAAGCATCAGCGACGACATTCATCCTGCCCAGCTGATAAGACAGGGTGAAGTCATAATCCTTCACATACTCCATCCAACGCCTCTGCCTGAGGTTCAGGTCCTTCTAAGTAAACACATACCTCAGACTCTGATTATCAGTGAACACCTCGAACTTCTCACCGTATTGAATATGCCTCCAGATCTTCAATGCGAAGATCACAGCCGCTAACTCTAGGTCATGGGTAGGGTAGTTCTCCTCATGTGGCTTCAGCTGTCGCGGAGCATACGCCACCACTCTACCATGCTGCATCAACACAGCACCCAAACTGACCCCGGAAGTATCTGTACACACCACAAAACCTCCCGATCCAGAAGGCAAGACCAACACCGGAGCCGACGTGAGCAATCTCTTTAGCTCCCTGAAGGTATGCTCACACTCATTAGTCCAGAAAAAAGGTACATCCTTCAGCGTAAGTCTGGTCATCGGGGTCGTAATGCGAGAAAATTTTTGAATAAACCTCCGATAATAGCCTGTAAGCCCCAAGAAACTCCGGATCTCTGTCATAGACCTGGCCTCGGCTACTGCATTAATGCCTCGACCTTGACGGGGTCCACGAAAATATCATCACCAGAGATCACGTGCCCCAAAAAGTGCACCTCACGAAGCCAGAACTCGCACTTACTGAGCTTCGCATACAACTGGTGATCTCGCAACGTCTGCAGCACCACACCCAAATGGTACGCGTGTCCCCACCAAGGAAAACACTCAGTAACACGCTAAAATAGCAAGCAACAGTAGGTAAGCAACAGGCAGTAGTAAAGTAAGAAAGCTAAACTACTAAGCTGTAAAGGAAACAGAACAGGGAGCAGGAGTAGGGAACAAGCTAAGGAAGAGTGGGAGGAAGAATCCGTACCAGTCAACAGCTACCGAACTAACCTCGGTACCCCAAACTACTCCAAGCAAGGGCAGGAGAGTGACTCGGAGCAGACAGAGTCTGGAGTTGCCGAACTGTCGACGCAAGGAACCTGTAAAACAGATAAAAGAAACCTATAAAAAGGCTAGACAGACGACCGACACAGACAACGGACAACATGACTAGGACGTCGCGCACACTGCCACATACGCAACCAGAATGTCGTGCAAGCGGCAGACACTGACCCTGAGTATAGACACAAAAGGTGCTGACCCAGAAGGTCACGACGTACAAGAAACACGAAACGAACCACGAAGGGTATTGCAATGGGTCACGTGTTACGTCACGTGACTGGAGTGCCCCACACTAGAAGAACGGCCAGCTGCGTCCACTGACGACTTATGCTGCGCCTACTAGCGTCTCATCTATGATGCCTACAGACGGGCAGAGACTAAGAAACTGTCAGAACTAGAACAGTAACCAAGTGGCAAGTGACTAGATAGGGGAATGCTTGTCGGCATCAGTCCAAAGCCCCTGACCACGTGTGCACACATTGGCTTTTGCCTAAGCCAGGCCTCTATCTAGTTTTCTCCCCCCATAGGACGCAACAGTAACTGTGGGAGCCGACGGAGACTGGCTTAAAAATCGTGAACCAGAAGTGCCCCGCTGTAAAAGCCGTCATGCCGAAGTGTGCCATAAGGCTACGACTAGTGAAGGCTCACAAGACACGTACTCCAAAACACAAGTGCCAAAGTACATAAAGGCAAGAGTGCCTTATAACACGTACTTTGAAGCACCGGAGGCAGTGCAGGAGACTGCCAATAGACTCCAGACAAGGCAACTAGACCAACAACTACAACGGTCCCTGAGTCTTACGACTCTGAGTCAGGATCGTCGCATGTAGCGGAACAAGCCGCCTCCTATGCCAGGGAAAACGACACTCTGAGAAAATGACACACGGAGACCTGAGTGGACACCAAGAACCCTCAGCAAACCTGGATACACAAATCGAGGTGGAACAGTATCTCGAGGCATCCAGAACCAATGTCTCGAATTGAGCAAGGACACCGAGACACAACAAGGTTTCTTGTTAACCACTAGGTCACCCCGGGTTGACCGGAACCAGACACGACACCAACACACTAACACATCCACCGCCACAACAGCTCAAACAAAAAGAACCAACAAGGACAAGAGTGGCGGAGGACGACAACACTCTGGGCAGAGCAACCTGTCAGTCAACTGCTAGGGTAAACCCAACAATCGAGAGACAACTGCTACGCGACCAGAGACACGGATAATGGTAGCTTCTAGATTGAGTCGTTAGGGTACTATCGTAGTCTAGGAAAAGACCACAGCCAGTCACCTAAACTGACCAATCCAGACAACCACCGACAGAGTCCACCCATCTCCCATAGCCATCAGCCATCACTCCCTTGCCATCCCTCACCCATTCCCCCTTCTATAATCCCCCACTCCACATCCATCCATGATTCTGGGTCGCAGGCAGCAGAGAACCCTCATCTTGCAGAGGGTGCCACGGTGACATCTTGAGACTTCAGGAGGTGCACCATACACCGATGGAAAGGTCATCCAAATAGATTTCTGACAGTGGTGGTCTCGCCTCCATACGAGCTCCGAGCTGCCCGTGAGAGTGATTCTTTCCCGACTGCGCAAGACCACTCAGGCAGTGAACCAGAGCCCCAGAGAAAGTTCAACCATAGCTACTCCTTTGCAGATCTGGGCGTGAACCTTGGCTGATAGATTTCTCCACCAGTCCTCTATCATCTCCAAGAAGCGGCACTCCGTTTGACATCCGGGGCAGCCATTTCTCATTTTTTTCCCCTAGGTGTGCTGTTCTGTCCCCTCTGGGATTGAGAAGACACCTAGTCACTGTTTGAGACCTCGCGGCCGACCCTGATCTCCGCTGACATCTCCGTGGGTCTTCTTTCGAAGAGGACTTGACGAAGAATCCATCGATACCAGCCACACCCAAATCGGTGCTCAGGAACGCCCGTGGTGATCTCATCTTCCTGCTGCATTGGTGCTGAGACAGTCTGAACCAGCGAGTAGAGTCACTGTTCACAGCCCCGCCCCGACCAACGTCGGCCACCAGAGCTCCCGCCAAAAATCAGACTTCTTCTTGGGTCAGTTAGAAAAGATTTGCCACTAGTCTTGTTGAAAAAGGAGTTCGGGAGTGACCGCAGTAGTGACAACATTGCCATCTATCCCCTATTCCAGAGAGCGGGCAGAACCGACGTCGGCCGTTCGTTTAGCTCCTAGTTCGTCTCTTCCCTCCCCCGCCTAGCCGGCTTACCGCTCCTCCCTATGTGGAGGTATTTTTGGATGTAATTTCAATTAATCCCTATCCCGAGATCCCCCTCCTGCGAGAGATGTAGTGTTGTACTTCTCTGATTTTCAGGTTAGAGCTACACCGGCGCAGCGTGCGGGCGCGTACCTACGCTTCCCCGCTCGCCTCGTCTCCGACCGGGATCAGTGTATTTACGCCGATCAGATGAGCTACTGAACACTTCTCTTTGCTGATTTCCTTTTCTTAATTAGTATTGCATCTTAGTGCCGTCGGCGATAAGAGAGTGTCCAATCCTGAATTGGCTTATATTTAAATGATTACCATGGGTGAGTTGCGAGAGAGCCATTACATCCCACGCCCTCGGTGTGCTGGCTGCCTGCGGGGCATCCCTAGACCCTTGGGGGTTCAATCCCAAGCTAGCCAAGCCCTTGGAACCTCAAGGACTAACCTCGGACCCTCATTCTCATCGTCGGTCCACCTACGGACCCGGGTGTACGCGACGCAGGTGAACCTGCTTGAGTGAATCCGCCGTTCGGTTCGGTTGCTTGCATAGATAGGTCCAAGGGACATTGGTCGAGTGGCTACCACCCCCAAGGTGGTGTCACATCAAGTGGTATCAGAGCAAGTTCACAACTTGTCTCTATCAAGTTGGTCAAGAAGCATCTCCTTATTTATAGGCAGCAGCAAAGAAGTAGGGCGTGTGGTTACCATGATTCCCGCCCAAAAGCCTTATCCAGATCTGGAGTTGTTAGGCCACGCGGCAGCATCCCAGCTTGACTACTTTCCATGTGTCCTCATCTTGGCACCTCCTCCATTCTTGGATCACGCATCATTCTTAAACTCCACGAGCAGATATCCTGTCAAAGTGTCAGACATAATGTCAGCTCGAGACAGTTATGTAGGAGATAAAGAGATTGCACAGAGTAGATAGAGCTTTAAACCAAATGTGCAAAGACTCAGTATAGCTTAAGGTCATGTATGCACAGACTCAAGCTTCACATGTTAAAATGATGCACAGACTTGATTTATTATCAGAGTGGAAGTGCATAGACTATGTGTGTGTGTGACATGCAGGAATGCACTAAGTGCGTCTATGCAAAGTACAAGCATTGCACTGACTCAATGTGCCGAGAGCAACATTGCTTAGACTTAGATCGTGTGACATGTAAAGGTTGCACAGACTTATTTATGCAGCATGCTTGACTTGCACAGACTTAATGTGCAAACACTGGATGCATGAACTCTTATGCATTGAGTTGCCTAAGACGTGTTGCACAGACTCTATATGCTCGATGCAGAGGTTGCACCGACTTGATGGCGTGCAACGAGAAGTGTTACACTGACTAGCTGTGCCTAGACTTAAGGGTGCACGGACTTGGTCGCGTGCAGCAACAAGGCTTGCACCGACTTGGTGTATGCATGCACGGACTTAATGTGCTAGAGATGCACTCTATGCACAGACTCAATGCAGACTGAACTAAGTATTGCACCGACTCCATTCTAATGTAAATACTAAGTGTAAACATGCAGACAACACTTATATGAACATCTGACATATAAAAGTCATCAAAATACACACAACATCATTTCAGAGTAAAGTTGACAAAGTCAACTATATAGTCAACGAAGTCAAACAGACCTATTGCGAATCATCCAATCATTCACAAAACTGTTGCTAATCATCAAAACCATTTAGCCCAAAGCAGTACACATACTGCTTATCAATCCATAGGAGATCCAACATTCTCCTCCTTCATTCAAATCTAGAGGAGACCCAACAAGGATGGGCCAAGAGGGCTAAAGGGAGGTCGATTCAGGTCTGGGCAAGGTCTGTGCAAGTTTGCCTGGGCCAAGATAAGGTCGGTGCAGGTTTGGAATTGAGGTCGGTGCAAGTTGGAATTGAGGTCAGTGCTAGTTGGGGTAAGGTCGATGCTAGTTGGGGTACGGTTGATGCTAGTCGGGGTTGAGGTCGATGCTAGTTGGGGTTGAGGTCGATGCTAGTCGGGGTAAGGTCGATGTAGGTTCTGGCCAAGGTCAGTGCATCAGGGGTTTGGAGAGTGCCGGACAAGGGGCATCCAAGGTGTGCCGGGCGAGACAGGCCAAGAGTGTGCCGGGCTAGGATTGAGCTGGGGTGGGTGTACCGGACCAAGGCTTGTTCAGAGGGGTTTCTCTCTCTCTCTCTCTCTCTCCCTTTATCTTTTCTTCTCTTTCCTATTTTATAATGGAGGCCGAATACATTACAAACATGAAAGGGGGAGGAAGAGGAAGGAGAAGCAAAGAAGGGGGTGAGTGCGGTTTGAGCAGGGGCGACGGCTCCTGGCTCCTCCCCCACTTCCAACTACATCTCTCTCTCTCTCTCTCCCTTGCTCTCTCTTACTCTCTCTTTCTTGGTGGTCGTTCGGGGGAAGGGGCTTCATGGCAGAGCTCCCTCCTTC
This sequence comes from Amorphophallus titanum, assembly GCA_024336825.1. Classification (NCBI taxonomy): domain Eukaryota; kingdom Viridiplantae; phylum Streptophyta; class Magnoliopsida; order Alismatales; family Araceae; genus Amorphophallus; species Amorphophallus titanum. Next base: position 344,582 of record JANBPO010003674.1, on the reverse strand, counting down.
TTCTTCTTCTCCTCTTCTTCTTCTCTTCCTCTTCTCTCTTTCTCTGTGGGGGGGCGCTTCTTGTCTGTGGAGTGCCCCTCTCGTCTGTGGAGTGCTCCCTCCTATCTCATTCGCCGGTGAAGATGGGTCTTTATACTCCCGGTGGCTGGAGCCTTCGAGCGTGAGTGGCAGACACGGGAACATGAGGCATTGAATGGGATTTGACTCGGGCATCCTTGGTGGCAGAGGAGTGGCCCGCGTGTCTCCATCTCTGGTCGACACCTCAGCTAAACCCGTTGCGAGCCAAGAATCCGTAGGGGGATGGCGTGAGATTTCTTCTGCCGGACGTGCCGGATGGCATGGTCGAGGGCGTGCCGTCGAAGGCCATTTGCAGGCGTGCCGCTGGAGTGATTACAAGCGTGCCACTGAAGACGCTTCATGGTGCGTGCACTTGGGAAGGTCGCCAGGGGTTCACCGGTGAAGGGCAGCCGGGGAAGGGCCACTCCAAGGTGTGCCGTTGAAGGCGCCTGGGGGCGTACCGCTGAAGGGCTGGAGGGGCGTGTCGCTGAAGGCGCTGGAGGGGCGTGTCGCTGAAGGCGCTCAGAGTGCACCGTTGAAGGGCCTGGGGGCATGCCGCTGAAGGGCCTTAGGGCGCGTCGCTGAGCAAGGCGTGCCATTGAAGGCTGCAAGAGTGTGCCATTGAGGTAGAATTGGGCCTGTTTCGAGCCCGACCAATGGTCCACTAAGTTTTCTTCTGGGCCCACAAGTTGCTGGCTTCCTGGGGGTTGGTTTCTCTTCACTGACGTGACTCCGGGGGCGGCTTCACGAAAGTGTATTGTTTATTCGGAGAGTGCGGATAGCCCGCCCTTACCGTGATTTCTTCAATTGAAGTTGTTTGTCGATGCTGGACTGGCTGGGACATGCGGACGTGCAATTTTACATGTCTACAAATGCCCCCCACTCACGGGTAGCGCGGACGAAGAATGAGCCGGGAGGTGTGTAACGACGAGACGGTGACGATGGTGATGATGGGTGAGTGATCGCCAAGAGAGGTAACGACGAAGAATGGCCCCTTAGATGTGGACGACGGGGTCGCCCACGGAAACGGGGTGTATGATTATTATGGGTGTTTAGGGAGAGAATGGGGGGAGAAGAAAAGAGTGACCCGGATGTGGACGAACTAAATCGCCACGGGGTGTTGGTTTTGGTTTAGAAGAGAGGGGCGAGAGAAGAAGAGAATGTTATTGGAAGAGAGGGGCGAGAGAAGAAGAGAATGTTATTGGTGGAGAGAAGAGGGGAGATGACCATTACCGGGTTTGAACGGGAAAATATACGAGACAAAAAAAACACACGAAATTTGAACAGTTATAATGTCCGTGCAGCATGTATGGGGTTAAGTCCGTGCATGTTCACGCAGAGTCCATGCAAACCTGGGCTAAGTCCATGCAAACCTGGGCTAAGTCCATGCAAGTCTGGGAGTAAGTCCATGCATATACAGGTAAAGTCCATGCAGATGCATAGGGTACGTGCAAAGGATGAAGGCAAAGTCCATGCAAGTGGAGATGGAGTTAGTGCGTATGTGCAGGCAAAGCCCATGCGTATGCAAGCATAGGTCCATGCAGTGCAGGCAAAGTCCATGCAAGTTTTGGGGTTAAGCCCATGCAAAGTGGGACGAAGTCCGTGCAAGGCTGAGATGGAGTCCACGCACCTGGGAGTAGGTCCATGCGTGGTCCATGCACATGGGGGGCAGGGTCTTGGCCAAGGTCAGTGTAAGCCTGGGATGAAGTCTGTATAGCTACAAGCAAAGTCTGTGTTGGTTCAGGAGTAGGGTTGTATGCCGGCCAAGAAGTTCAAGGGTGTGTCGGCGAAGGTTGTTCGAATGGGGAGCGTACCGGTGAAGGGAACGGTAGGCATGCTGAAGGGTGTACCGACGAAGGTGAGGAGGGCATACCGGGGAAGGAATGCTAGGGCACACTGGGGAAGCTCTGAAGGGTGTACCGGCGAAAGGCCTGGGAGAGGTGTAACGGCGAAGGGAGTTAGATAGTGTACCGGGGAAGGGAGTTAGGAGTGTGCCGGCCAAGGCGCAATTTGGGTGCGTCGGGGAAGGCTTTGATCTGAGTGTGCCAGGTAAGGAGATGGGGAGCGTGTCGGGGGAGGCCCCGGCCGAGTGTGCCAGCGAAGGACGTTGGAGGAGTGAATGTACCGGCGAGGGTACCATGGGAAGAGTGTGCCGGCCAAGGCAATGGGGAAGGGCCCACTCCTCTTCTATTTTTTTAAGGTCATTCTTTTCTTCTTTTCCTTAACTCTACACAGTCTGTATAAGTTTTCCCCCTTACAGAGTGAATGTTCAAGTTGCTTAGCTAAGGTTCAATCCTATTCCTATCATGTTAAATGTAGTCCCTTCACTCTGATTGAAGCATTTTTACCATCGTTTATTCCATTTGTTTGTTGCTCCCTTTTATCTTTGTCATATTGTTATTTTCTAACAAAAATTCGGCAGCATCTCCCCTTGACCTGAGCGTAAGGGAGATACGGGAAGCGCGCCCACATGGAGTGGCAGAACCCGACAATTGGAGGTGGGCACCCGAGAGCGGCAACACTTTCGGTAAAACATCGAAAAACTTGGAGGGTTGGCGAGTGGGAGACGACCTTAAGGCTGACTGCAGGCACCATAGGTGGAAGGCGGGGCCTGGTGTCCAGTATGCCGGCCAAGGGGGGATCAAAGGCGTGCCGGGCTGGGAGAGGCCAGGGTGTGCCGCTAAGGGGCTGTGCCGGGGAAGGCTTTGAGGGGGCTGAGTGTGCCGGCCAAAGGGGACTGGTAGGTGCATCCGGTTGGGGCCAGTTCAAGGGGGTTAAGGCCGAGGGTTAGCTGGGTGCGTTGGAGCTGGAGAGGGGGAGGAGTCCAGTGGTTTGCAGAGGGAGGCTTCAGGTAAGGAGAAGCAAGTCTTGCAGGAGGGCCTTCAAGTGTTGGTTCTCCTTCATGAGAGTCTCAAGAGTTACCTCTTGGACTTCACCGACCAGAGGGTCATTGTTGACTGGCGCTATGTTGACGGGGGCGACAGGTTCCTCAACGGGAACTTCCTCTGCTCGTGTCGATGTCTGAGGCCCGGCAGAAGTGCCGACATGGCCGACCGAAGTCGGCGGCTGAGTCGGGTGCCGCGGTCTCCTGAGTTGAGCTGTGGGCTGGTTCTGATCGTCAGTCTGGACCTCAGGCTGATGCCTGGTGGTGTAGCATGCGAACACTCTGACCGCGTCATTGAGGAGCCGAACTGTCTGCTTCTTCTGAGAACGCCTCTTGGGACGGATAGGTGTCCCCAGCCTATCAAAGATCGAGGTACGTTGCAGAGGAGTCTCCATCGCAGCATCTGCCTTAGGAGAACTCGAGACTGGATGTTTGTGGGGTCCAGAACGAGCCCGTCTCTGCTTCAGCCTATCTGAGGGAGAGGCGATGAGGGACTGGGTGCCATCGGATGATGTGGCCGTAGGGCCAACTGCACCATGCTTGGCGTGGTGCCCTAGTGCCCGAAAGGGGTTGCTGAGACACGCCTCCCGGATAGCTTAAGCTTCCTTTGGGGTAACCTAGATCCTTCTCAAGTCGGATTGCTGGTCCCCCTCATACCCACGTCTTTGATGGGGCTTGGGAGCTAGAATGCTGAAACGACACTGGCGCCTCTGGGTCGTTGCCAAAGCGTTCACCCTTTTGAGTTCCGCCTTGCCTTCCTGCGGTCGATGCAAGCGGCTAAAGCGGTTGGTAGTAGGGATAGTAGAGACGATCCACTGGAGGTATAATGGGGTCACCCCCATCCAGGTGAATCTGTAAATCCCCGACAAGGATGGTCTTGCCGGAGTTACTGGTGGCAACAGCGGGTCGCTTGCCTTTACGGCTACGACGCTGCTTCTTCTGGGGAGCCGAAGATGATTTCACTCCGAGGTGGTAGACCGAGAAAATCTGGTCCGTAAATGCTGGTGGCACAAGGTAGCTCATCGGGAATATCGGAATGGACTCCCAAGACACATAGTCTGTAGTGGGGGCTAGCGGTTGGGTGACTCGAGTGTAGGCCTTCGCCCGAGCCGATAGTAGTGTTGTAGATGCCTGCAACAATGTGCTTGCACCTAGAGCTGACACTGCAGGGGGTACCAGGATGCCGGTGACCCGAGGCCTTGAGCCTAGACTGGGAGCTGGCGAGACCGGAAGGTGTGATAGGAGGCCCTCGGTCCATGCCAGAGTCGGTGCATCCCATAGAGGTAGACCAGTGCTGGGAGTCAGCGTTGTTAGATTGTAGGAGTAGTGCCCCCGAGGTAGAGCCGAGAGATCCGGAGCCTGACATGGACCACTTGTGCCAGACGTCGTCCACGGGAAACCCCGGGGTTGTACGCTCAATCTGGATGCTGGGGCGCCTCATACCAGGGGTTGAGAACCCGAGTGAGGCGGTTGTTCTTTTGAAGTTTGGGTCAAGAGGCTCGAACGGGGTGCTGGGGAGCCGTGCCCCCGGGTCAGGGGACCCACTAGAAATCATTGGCTTTAAAAGTGCAATTTTTTATTCATTTTGATGCATGATTTATTATGACATGAATGACTAATGCAGTTGTTTGAATGCATGTAGGGAAAACGTAGGACCCAGATTTCTTGGCTCCAGGTCCGAGCAGTGTACCTCGCACTGCCAGACTTCCAGCGGGAGAGGCTCACCGCGATGGGTTTCGGAGAGTTCCTCAGCGTGGAGGTGACCAGACTTGATACGGCCCTCCTGTACGTGCTGCACGATCGGTGGGATCTGATTAGCCGTACGTTCCTTTTCCCGTGGGGCCACATGGTCCCCATGTTGGAGGACGTCGCGCACATCACTATATTACGCATGCACGGGGCTCCGGTCAGCGGGAGGACATTTCTCGACTACGGGGAGTTGGCTTAGAGTTTTATAGGCTTGGAGCTGCTGCGACTGGAGCCGCAGTTGACCACCTTGATGAGGGCGAGGCTGCAGGAGAGCCTCGGCTTATGAGGAGTGGGGATCACCACGGGGGAGCTACCAGAGCAGCACCTGCAGAGGCTAGTGGACCTAGCACAACCATGGGTGGCAGCCAAGCCAGGACTGGAGGCGGACGTGGTGCTGAGACGCTTCCTGATGCTGCTGGTCGGGAGGCTCCTCTTCACCACTCGAGCAGACATCGTCAGCTGCTAGCTACTTCCACTACTCGAGGACGTCGACCGTGTTGGTGAGTACGCCTAGGGAGCGGTGGTCCTCGCCTTCCTCTTTGACACGCTAAGCTCGACCATCCGACAGATGATGCTCAGTGGGTTCTCACCCCTACTCCAAGTACAACTTAAGTTTTAAAAATACTTATGTGATTGCTATATGAATTCTATATGCTGACACTTGATGACATGCAATGAAGGTTTGGGCCTACGTGCACCTCCTCGGGCTTGGGAGAGGGGAGGAGACCTATACAGACCAACTGCCCATCGTGCGATGGTTGACGGCACCTCGGGAGATCGGACCCCTGTGACGCTAGGTGCAGACGATCCAAGATGACCTAGACACCCTACCCTATGCCTCGGTAAGATTTAAACTTTGTGTTAAATGCAACTATATGCTCTATATGCTGATGCAATTGTCCTATTTGATAGGTTCGGTGGATGCCCTATCAGAGTGAGGGGCACGAGGGCCAGCCATGGGTGGTGGCGGCCCTAGCTTACGCTGGGGGCGACATCTGGCTCCACAGCATGAACGTAGTGGAGCCCCTCTACCATCGGCTTGTGATGAGGATGATCAGCATCCATCATGCAGCAATGGAGTTCCCTGCACCTGAGAAGCTAGAGGAGCAGGTCAGTCGACATGCTCGAGGGTTGGCGATGGAGACGGACTGGACTGCTCGAGCAGTCGAGCAGATCGAGAATTGGATGTCACTCAGGCGAGTGGTAGCCGACCGAGCAGAGAGCGAGGAGGCCTAACTTACGGCCTATGCCAGATGCTACGGGGACCTGGTCTTCCGTGGCTCTCGACGATCGGTATGACTCTAAACTCTATGCTTTCTAATATGCTTTTATGGTTATGATGCACTGACATTTGACTTCCCTGACATAACGGATTAGGGCAGGGGCGTTATATGGCACATAACGCACCTCCCTCCATCCGTCAAACTCACCCGAACTCCTAGGTGAACACAAGCACACAGACGCACAGACATGCAGACCATAACGCACCACCACTAGGGTGTTATGTTCAGTATAACACACCTACCCCTGTGCGTTATACTCAACTGAACAATGGTGAGAAACCAAGAACACAAATCATAACGCGCCAAGCATGGGGCGTTATGTTCAGTATAACGTGCCTCCCGTGGCCCGTTATACTTAACCAAATAATGCAATGTAACCAGAAATGCAAGACATAACACACCAAGTATGGGACATTATGCTGAGTATAACGCACCTCCCATGGCCCGTTATACTCACCAGAACTGACATCAGAAACCACAGAAACATAATGCACCAAGGCTGGTGTGTTATGAGGATATAACGCATGGGTCTGAGCCCGTTAAAGTCACCCGAACGCCAAGAATCAACATAAAATCCACAGTTTTAATGCAAAATATAACGCACCAGATCTGGGGCATTATATGACTATAATGGATCTACCCTACACCGCTATGCTAACTGCCTTATTGGGTCAACGGTCAAATGACCGGTCAATGGTCAAATGATGAACCTGCGGGAGTCCGTCAAAGGGCACATAACACACCACTTTAGGCACGTTAAAGGACTATAACTCACCGGTCTTGGTGTGTTATGTCGATTGGGTTACGGGTTGGACGAGTTCGATACCGAACTCCCTCCCGGTCGATTGAAATCGACGGGGGACGTACGAAAACAAACGAACCTGCCAAACCATGTATCCAAACATCCATTCCACAACTAAACATGCCATTAAAATCACAATACAATGGCTATGGAAATAATTTCATAATTTTAGACTAAAATTTTGCTAACATGGAACAATGCACAGAAAATGATGCAACTGGCGTCAGACCATGACGCATGTGGTACCGACTGGTTCCTAGCGAGGAAGAGAGTCCATCCCCCTACCTCTGACACCATGAGGAAGCCGATCCGATGCCGAACAGACGATGAGGGCCACGACGACCTCCCTCTATCACGCACCTCCACGCTCTGCCGATCGAGTGAAGAAGGATGTCCACACGATTCTCGCGACATGACCTTCCCAACGGTGCCTCCCTTGTCTCGATCGGCAACCATCTGGACCAAAACCGAGCGAGGAGAAGAAAAATCCCAAAATTAGGCCTAAAAGCACTAAAATAGGGTTTTGCACGAAAAATGATAAAAATGTCTGCCATCGGTAATGCATGAGGCATCAAAACGCTCTTGGCGAGACAAGGAACTCATTCCCCTATCTCGATCGCGACGAAGCCCACAAAATGGTACAGATCGGACGACGGGGCATCACGGCTCCTCTCAGCCCGTCTCGTCTCCACACTCCCCAAACTGTGAAATAGAGGGTACCACCTTGACCTACGCGTCGAGCCCGTCCCAACGGTACCTCCCATGACCCAGTCTGATGTCGTTTTGACCGAAATCGAGTGAGATTGGGAGAGAAAGAGAGAGAGAGCATTTGAGGGAGAGTTCTCGGCCAGCGAGTACCCCTCGGGGTAGCGGTAGCCGCGGGTCATCAACCCGCCGCTGCCGATCGACCACGACTCGCGCCGCTCAGTCCCGCATCGCTCGCAGGTGAGCAGGACGGGGACGGTGCCTTCGAGGCGCGGCGTGTGCGTCGGAGCGCCGTACTCCCAGGCGTGGCCGAACAGCCAGCAGTTGCTGAACGACCGGAGCGCCTTGGGCTGGATGCCGGTGAACCTACTCATGCCGCCTCCCCGGTCGGGGCGGGCGCCGGGTGCTGGTAGAGGTGGAACGTCGTGTCGTGCGCCGCCACGAACTCCTCCAGCACCGGGAACATCATGGCGAAGGCGAGGTCCGCCGGCAGCAGCGCTTCCCTGCCCTCGGCGATCTCGTCCCACGTCGGGTACCGGGTCAGGTTCCCCTTGTGGTCGCGGAAGCTGATCGACAGGTGCCAGCCGACCTCGGGCTCGTCGGCCACGAGGGCAACGAGCAGGCCGTCGTGCGTGTGCCGCCGGTAGGCCCGCAGGCGGTAGGGCGTGGGCATCGGTGGTGGGATCTCGGCCCACTTGGACCGGATCTTCGTGAGCGGCTTGCGCTCCATCACGATCCCCCGAGCTGGATGACCGGAACGGACTCCCACTGGAACAGCTGGGGGTGCCACCGGGCCTTCTCGAACTCCTTGATCATGGCGGTGAGCGAGGCAGTCACCGACTCGAGGCACTCGGGGCACACGTGCTCAGGCACCACCTCCTCGAAGGTCCCGGTCGCGCCACGATCACGGGCGAGCCCTTCGAGCACTACCTTCTTGCCCACCTCCGGGAACTGGAGCGACATGATGAGGGACCGTGATTCCTCGACACTGGCTGCATCCCGTTCTTGGTGGCAGCCGATGCAATTCTGAATGGACATAGCGATTTCTCCTGGTTTTGGTTGGTCTGGATTCCTGGCCGACCGCCGCAAAGCACTGCAATGCGGCGGTCGGCTACTAGTGGGCTAGTAGGTCAGGCGGCGGTGAGCCGGTGGAGATCCTCGTCGTTGAACTTGCTGGCGAGGTTCTGGGTCTGCTCGAGCTCGTCGAGTACTCGACGGCGCTCGGGGTCGGTCTCAGTGAGCCGCTCCAGCTTGCGTCGCAGGCTGGTTCGGTGCACGGAGCAGATGCGAGCGGCGAGCGCGAGCTCGTCGTCGGTCAGTGGCACGTCCACGGGTCCTCCTTTCTGGGTCTGGGGGCGGGCATGGCTGAGGCACCCACAGCACGATGCGGCTGTAGATGGTGGCTCGGAGATCGAGCACCACCTGCTGGGCCAGGTAGCACTCGATGTCCAAGATGTTGAAGCGCGCCATCACTTCGGGGCGTGCTCGGGGCAGGCGTCGATCCGGTAGTAGTCGACGCGCGCGCCAGACCTGACGATCCGGCTGTACCACCCCAGAGCTGCGGCCTCCTTGCGCGCTTCGCCGGCGGGGGCGTCGGTCGATCCCCGGTGGATGCGCATGCATCCGTCGTGATCGCAGCGGATCACGACGTAGCGGCTGGCGCTCATTGCCCGGGCGGCGGTGGCGTGCCGTACGGATCGGGGAGGCCCTTCAACTCGGCCCGGCGACGGATCTTCCACTGACGATCAGCGACGTAGCGGTCCCAGTGAGCCCGCCACATCTTGTCGGAGTGCTCCCAGCCTTCGCGGAAGCCCTTGCGGTGACCCGCCTGGCGACCCCAGACGTAGTAGATGACGTGGATCGCCCACGACATGCCCAACCCGACCGAGGGGCGGAACATGAAGTCGGCCACGGTCCTCATGGCATCCACCTGGACATGGGGTCGTCGGGCGGCAGCTTGTTCGCCGGTGGGCCCAGGGCCGAGTCGATCTCGCGACGGAACCGCTCGACCTCGGCCTCGATGTCCTTCTGCTGCTGGCCCGGCAGGCCCACGGCGAACAGGTCACCGTCCTTGCGCACGAACAGCACGCCGCTCTCCTCGGTGACCTCGAAGCCCTTCATCTCGAGCACGTTGTGCACGATGGTGCGGATGCCGGTGCGCTCGGCGTCAGTGAAGCTCTCTGGGTCGACGTGGCTCTGGCTGCACCAGCCGAACCCGAAGGCCATCTGGCCGTTGGCGAGCTCGAACACATGCACCTGGTGGAGGTGGTCCTCCAGGTGCTGGAGCCCCATGCATCGCAGCGCCAGGCACACCGGGTAGCTGATGTCGAAGCTCTGGGCCTTAGCCAGCTCGGCGAGCTGATCGGGCGTCAGGCGCCCCTGGAAGGGATCGGGCTCAGCCATCGGCCTGCTCCTTGGTTCGTGCGGCGCGCCGCTCCTGGATGTGGTCCCAGATCATCTTGATCGCGACGCCCTGGTTGGTGTCTTTCTGCTCGGGCAGGATGGTCCGGCCGACCTCCATCACGCCGCCCCCCTTCTGCACCTCCTCGGTCGGCAGCGGATCGAGGCGCAACTCGCCGCCATCGGACCACACGAACGGTTGCGTGAGCAACGAGTACGACGGCTCATCCTCATCGTCGTTCTCGCGCGGGAAGCTGATGATGACCGTCATCAGCGCCTCGCGCACTCGGGTGTCGAACTTGGCGGCGTACTCCCGGGCGTAGTCGCCCAGCTTGCGGGTGACCATCTCGGCGTCGGCCTCGGCGCGCTGGGACTCGTCGTGCGTGTCGTAGGGCTTCACGTAGCCCTCGTTCGAGAGCGCCACGATCGAGGGCTCGAAGTCCTCCTTGTCGATCAGTTCGATCACCGACATGGCGTAGGCGATGAGCATCGAGACCGGGCCCCGTCCCTCGAACGGTCCCTCGCCGCCGAGCCACTTCCACGTCAGCGGTCCCGGTCGCCCGGCGTATGCGAGGTGCTCGTTCAGGGCGAGCACCATCGGCGTGATGTCGTGGTTGGGCTCGCACTCCTCCTTGCGGGCGATGCCCAACCTCTCGTGCCAGTCCAGCAGCTGGTCGCGCCGCAGTGCGTGTTGGTCGTAGGTCATGTTCTTGGTTCTCCTGGTGGTTGGGGCGGGGCCCCGCTACTAGCCAGCTAGTAGGCAGTCTTAATGGTTCAATCGAGGGTCAATACCCGCACACACTACACGTTTTGCTCTTACACTCAAGCAGCTTAAAATTCGAGGGAAAGTCAGAGTTAAACTAAGAGTACAAACTCACCCATTTTCTTCTCTTCGGCTCACGAGAGGGAGTACGAGTCACGGAATGCTAACCAAACCTACCCGTCGTCCTAGTAGGTGGAAGTCAGGGCCCAAAAGGGAACAAAATGCCCAAGTACAATTAGGTCTTTATTTTCAAAACATAAAAGAGAATAAAAAAAGAGAAAAAAGAAAAGCATGTCAAGAGGGCAAAGTCATCGCAGGGAAAACCCTGGTCGTAAGCATGCATGAATAAGGGCAAATTAAAGGTAAGGAAAAATTTCCCTAAGCCGAAGACCGAATCCCAACAGGCATTAGGGTAGGGGAGGAAAGCTTCCTATTCCTCCGAAACCTCTCATGAGCTTCCTCAACTTATTCTTCACTTTTCCTTTTGTTATACTCAAAGAATGGCAAAGACCGACTAAGAAGGATGGGCCGCAAGAGCATAAGAGAAAAGCACAAAATACTAGCACATTGACCCTTTGTTAAGTCATTTAAGAACGTTTAATGAATTTAAGATGGTGATTGTGTAAGGTTTTAAGATCTTCTGCACTTTGCTAAGAAAAAAAGAAAATAAAAATATTTTTTTAATTAACGCCTTCCTCAGGGGCGTCCTTTTAATAATTAGCGTCAGTCTGCATGTCGTCAATTCCAAAAAAAATGAAAAAAAGTTATTTTAATTAACGCCTGTTCCCTCGGATGTCATTTCTTTCAATAACGATAGTGATCATGTCGTCAATTCCGAACAAAAATCTAAAAAATATTTTTTCAATTAACGCCTGCCTTCAGGTAGTCAATTATAAATAAATAAAAAAAATAGAAAAGAAAAAAGCCACTGCCTTTGCCATATCATATGCTCAAGTCAGTCCTCACTCAGATATTACATCTGATCGAGTCGCAAGCTAACTCTACTCAGGAAGAGGAGTACAGTAATGCTAACTGACAAGACAATGGTCCAAGACAGAAACGCAAAATCATACAGAAACAGCACTCGAAACAACAACACGACAGCACCTGCAAGATTCTGGCTCCGTACAATACACAGAACCACGGAACACAACTGCAAGCAGGGTCACATCAAGGCACAAGAGTAGCTAATCACACGACCATGGGGAATGAGTCATGCATCGAGCAGCTTGCCAAGAAAGACCCACGACAACAAGAAATGAAAACAAGAACCACAATCTCAAGGGCCGCATCTCAAGGACCACAAGCACGCCTCGAGAACACAACACCCAAGAGAAGGAAGTGCAGAGTAGAGGGTACTCAATCAGCAGGAAAGCCGACAAATTCTCCAACACTTGCAAACACCGATGCCAATACTAGAAGAATTACCAGCAACAACACGATAACAAACGACATCAAGGCAGAATAAGCCAAGATGAAGTCACATCGAGAAGAAGCAATTCTCTCGACTGGCCAAAACCTCATGAAAAGATCCTCGACCTGTGGGTTATTAGCCCGCATGCTTCTGCTACGCACTCATACAACGCACACAAGCATCAGAAAAATAGATCGGTATTCGCATCTCAGTACACACTCTGCGTCATTGCAATTCAAGGAAATCATAACTTAACACATCACGAGTACTGATCCAGCGAACAACCGATCACAAGAGGCCTAAGTGCAATAGAGATGAGTACCAGCTTCAGCACAAAGCACAAGGAAAGATGCTAATCTCAGCTTACCTTTACGTCCTAAAATAATAAATGAGCGCTCACAACACATTAGCCGTTGAACACGGCACAACGAACATGGTATGCAACAACTCTTAACACCATGACGGAGTCCAAAGCCAAGCAACCATAAAGCAAAGAGCAGATCAGGCTCAGAATAAAGCTGTCCACACTTAAGTAGACACAGGACAAAGGCATCCCTAAGACAGCAATTCCAAGGCTAACCTCAAAAAGACTCCACCAAACGGGATGAGAAACATCAAGCTCGATCAACAAAAGCTCACCAGGAAGGGAAAATCCTAGGTTCGCCCGAGCATCTTCTCATTCACGAAATCTAATTGAGCACTTCAATTAGAAGCGAAGCACATCAGGAGCTGAGCAGACTTAAGCTGGGATGACCAGAACAACGTAAGAACGTGAATGGCCATCAAACCAACGCTAAAAGTCAACAGCAACCTAAATAAATTACAGAAAATCTCGAACGAAGTACCACAGATTCAAGCCTTTTGGCGAATACTGCCAAGTACAACGTGATCGAGACAGACACCATGGCGAAAAAAAAAGCACCTCGTCACATCCTGACGAGAGCAGGACCATCTCGTACAGTGCCAAAATAGCATGCACAAGACAATACACAGAAAGTAAAGCGATAGAGAATCACAAAACCTAAGCCAGCTGAAGACTGTACTGGACTTAAGGACTCTGGAGACTGTATATCTCAGATTCCCATGTACTTTACACAACAACCCACTAGGTCCCGTGCATCCTGCATTCATCACATGATTAGTTGCATAAATAAACATGCATCATATAGGAAAAGAAATACATTTTCATTCACTCACCCCTAAGACCCTCATCTGGGGCCTACTGCCGTAAACCTCCCAGTAGCGGCGGAGGTATTTCGAGCTGTCAGTCGCCTGGGAGGTCACCCTAGTGCCGCCTCGCTGCCAATCCACGTACTACTCTGCGAATCGGATCCTCCAGTCCATGGCCTTCATCCGGCCACGGGTCTTCCTGCCAATCCCGCGAGGCTCGGCTACCTCGATCCACTCCTGGTGGAGGCCGAGGGTCCTCATCACTAGTCGGAGGCACAGGGGCTCGATCTCATTCAGACAATGGAGCCAAATCTCCCGCCCGAATAGAGGTCGGCCTGCGGTCACCCAGGGTTGACCCTCCTCGGTCATACCCTGGTATGGTCTCCAGATGACCTACATTCACATCATCAAAAGTCAGATATACATCACATCATAAGCATACATTCATTCATATTCATAAGTCATAGAAGCGTACCAGTGAAGGAGGGAAGTCCCTGAACTCCCGCTAGAGTACGTGCAGCTCAAAAGCATGTGGTACCCCACTCACATACGGCAGCCACCTCCTGGCTAAGGGGAATGCGCCCTCATTCCCCGGTCGCGCGTCTACCCTATTCATGGGCATGTATAGGTGACTCCAGATCTGCATTTTTAGTTTGCATTAGTCACTTGCATTAATTTAAGACATTTGCATTCATAATCATTTAGAAGAACATGCATACCTGAAGAAATGGTGAGAAGCCGCTGACGGTCGTCTCATGTCCTGTCCTGGTGGATAGGTCAGCTATCAAGTGCGCCAGCAAAGTAGCTCCCCATGCATATCTACCAATGCTGTCCAAGTCCTCTAGGACACTGAGGAACTGGCAGTTCATGATGTCGCCCTTGGTCCCAAGCATCAACTGCCCCAATAGGAAGAACAAGAACCGCCTCAGGTCTACGTCGACCCTCTCTCTTTGGGCCGGGTCGTGGCAGTAGGTAGTGCGGGCTCTCTCTATCAACCTCCCCAGCCACTGTGACAGGGTCTCTCGAGACCTCTGCCTGCAATCCTCTAAGCCCATGGCTGCAGTCAAATCTGTCCTATAGATAGTCCGGCACTCCCCCTGAGCTATAGTCTCTAGTCCAAGTAGGCGCCCAGCTAGCTCCCCATAATCAGGTAGGGTGATCCCACTCACCACCTCACCGTCTACCCTCAGCCTGGTAATCCTAGCTACGTCCTCTACGCTGGGCACCATATGCCCCCATGGCATCAGGAAGGCTCTGCTAGACCTATCCCACCTCTCTCTAAGAACCTGGATAAGGGGGAGGTCGGGACGGATGGGCTCTATGCTAAGGAAAGCCCCGAAGCCCATGGCATCTACCCTAGCCCTCTGGAAGTCAGGTAGACCTAAGTAGGCTGCCAAGACATGGATCCAGGAGATCCGAGTTCTCATGAGTCCCTGTTAAACATCAAAAAAACATGGAAAGAAAACATATTTGTGTCAAATGGGGATTTAATTTAAATCCTAGATTTGGATTAGCCTAACCCCTTTGGGAGACCCTCTGGCCTTGCTGGCCCTCTACCAGCAAGGGACTAGCCCCCACATCCTCCACTCGGCATCGCCGAGTCACCCCGGGTTTTGGGTTGAGTGTCGGGTGAGTTGGCCGCCCATATCGGCCCGTTCGAGTTGCGAATTATGCTTGTTTGCCTAAGTCCAAGGTCGTGTCACATCAGCTAAGGGGCAGGTGCCAGGGACGGTCACTCTCCCATCCGCGCAACGCTATGACTCAAATACGGCGTCCTTCGATTCTTCTAGCTCGGCACCAAGCGAGGGTGTTGGCCAAGGAGGTTCTTCCGCATATGAGGGATCGCCAACTCCAGTTGCCTCGGGAGGGCGCACAACTGAGGCGGTTCCCACGCCGGTGGGGTCAGTGCCTGGGTCGGCCATCGCTGAGGGAGCTGGGGGTAAATTGTTCGGCGTCGAAGAGCCTTTGTCTGTCGAGGCATAGGATGGGCCCAAGGCCTGATGTATCTTTGCTTTCTTTGTTTTCTTTTCTTTAGTGTGGTCGTGTGAGGACTTTTCTTGCGTGTGAAAGTTTTTGAAATAGTAAATGCTGATTAGACTGTTCCTTACCGCCTTTGATGCGATTTTGATCATTGTACTTGCAGTT
Source organism: Amorphophallus titanum (assembly GCA_024336825.1). Taxonomy (NCBI): domain Eukaryota; kingdom Viridiplantae; phylum Streptophyta; class Magnoliopsida; order Alismatales; family Araceae; genus Amorphophallus; species Amorphophallus titanum. The sequence continues at coordinate 329,210 of JANBPO010003674.1, read as the reverse complement.
GTCAGGAAAGCGACGATTTTTTCTACAGATATCGTGCGTGTTGCGTGGCTAGCGTGGTGCTGGCACCTGTCCACCTTCCCATGCTTTTAATGACTTGCCACTTCGCATGTTTCCATTGAAGGGGAGTTGGTGGAAAATGAGGTAACCGCCTTGGGGAGAGGGTGTCTACCCTTCGCAATCCTTCGAGGGGAAAATCTTTTAAGGCAAACGCTCCCCTTCGGCCTATAAAAGGCTCCGAAGGGTGTTTCCTCCTCCCTTCATCACTTAGGACTGTTCCCTGCAGTTTTTCTTCTCTGCGAAGTGTTGTGCTGTTAGTCTCAGTGATTCTGGCCGTAGCTTCGGTGTCGATCCACTTGGTGAAGTAATCGATGGCGACGATGATGAACTTTTTCTGGGACTGAGCCGTATGGAATGGCCCGAGGATGTCGATCCCCCACTGAGAGAATGGATAAGGCTCGGTCAGGGTGATAAGCTCCGACGCTGGTTGCTGGACCAGGTGGTCGAAGCACTGGCACCGGTTGTATTTCTGTTCGTATGCTGAGCAATCACGCTGGAGAGTGGGCCACCAATATCCTTGCCGGAGCAAGATTCTGGCAAGTGACCGCCCTCCCTGATGTGCTCCGCACATGCCTTCATGAACTTCTTGCACCGCTCAGCTGGCTTTGTCGGTACTGATGCACTTAAGGAGAGGGCCGGAGAAAGATCTGCGGTACAAAGTGTCATCCAGGAGGACGAAGTGCCGAGCTTGGTATTTTAGCTTTCGAGCATCGCGTGGGTCGGGGGGCTCTCTCGAGTCTCGAAGCCAAGACAGATAGGGGGTACGCCAATCGCTCGGGGAGGCTGAGTCAATGGTCATGAGCTCCAAATCAATGCTCAGCCACTCTAATTCCTCGAGGAGAACTGATCGAGTACCCTCGAGTATTTGGAATAAAACAACTAAATAGCGCCCCCTTCAGAGGCGCCAATTACTAAAACGGAGCGTTCCCATCCAGACGTCAAATTATAAACCAACGTCCCTTACAAAGTCGCCATTTAAAACGCGCCCCTTCACAAGGCGCTATTCACCTGAGAATCGTAAAATGGAAACCGCTTGCCGTTTTTTGTTCGAACCAGGATTCTTGGGTAAGATCACTTAAGGAAAGGATTAGGATGGAAGGACCCTAATCCCAATCAAACTCTAAAGTGTTTTAAAGCCTATAAATACCCTTGCTCAACTCTTTAGTCCTTTCTGTTCGTCAACTTGAGCCAAGCCACGGTAAGGAAGTTATTTTCCTTAACAATCTTCTCTTCTTCTCGCGTCTCTTTCCTTCTCTTACTTCTTCTTCCTGTGAGATGCAGGAACCGTGGAGGAGTAGTAACTTCATCTTGGCGTCGCAATCCTGCTTCGACCTACTGCTATTCTTCTTCTACTTACTGATCATCGTTGGTTGCTGCTACAATCAACACCTTCCTGTTACTGCGTTACTGCTGCTGCTGTTAATTGTTCGTGACAGAAGCAAATCCTTTCTCTTCTCCTAAGCACTCGATTATCACCCAGTTCAACACCCAAAGGTAGGGTTCTAAAACTTCAAACACTAGATTAAACTATAAAGTAAAAGCATGCATTCATATAGCTAGTTATTATTCCTAGTTATTATTTTAACGTTTCTGTTTCAAAATTAAATAACGACCTTAAGAAAGGCATTATTTTATTGATTCACGACTTTCTTGAAGGCGTCAATTAAGCAACGCCTGTCTTTGAGTCGCTATTTTCATTAAATAAATTGTGATATAACGCCTGATCAGTATGGCGTCATTTACACCGTATTTAGTAATTCAACCAATCTTTAAAATTTAATAACTGGAATATTTAATAGCTAAAGTCCTGCATGATTATGTTCCTGACATCATGAGAATTTTCCTTTCTTGATCACGTTCTTGTACTCTTGATTGTCTCCTGTTTAGTTTATTGACACTATTCATGACCATTCACGGATTAATATAATTAACGCCCTGCCCTTAGGCGTTACCTTTTTAAATAACGCCCTAGTGACTGGCGTCATTCCCTGGAAAAATGAATTTTATTTACAATCTTCTGAAAAATGTAAATATGCGACAGTTACACTGCCGTCATTTACTTGAACAGCGACCCTGACTAGGGTGCGATTCATAAATTTATTGGAATATTAACTTGTTTAGAACTGTTATAATATGTAACTGATGACACATTAAATGACGTTGTTTAATTTATTAGCGACCTTGTTAAAGGCGCCATTTCAGTAACTGGTGACCTACAGAAAGGCGCTGTTCACCTGTGTTTCCTGATTTTCGGTGTTTTACAGTAACCTGTCATTCACACAGTGTGATGTGGGTTATATACCATTGGTACTATATTCCACTCCGTGAGTATAGTCCTGCGTTCCTCAGAGTTTTATCGATTATACCCTCAACTCTCCGTGACTTATGAGCTCTCCATTGGACATTCCGTTCCTTTGGACTAGCGAGTAGCGCCCCATCGAGAATGCTAGGTTGCCACGTGCACCACATGCACCAGACCGCTGGCCCATCGTACCAGGGGTCAGCGTCCCATCGGAGGAGACTCTGGAAGAATACTGTTGGCGTTGCTCCGGGACGTCGAGTCTCTAGCTCTGGCAAGTCCATGACTGTCGGAACCATCCGAGTCCATTTAAATGGACAGAGGTCTGAGGAGATCCCAGACCGAATAATACCAACCATCCCAGTCTGCAACTCCTTCCAAGGGCTGGAGAAGATGAAAGAAGGAAGGGCGCCCGCTATCCCAGCCGTCGCACCAAGAGACACGCTGACTCACAAGCCGGTAAAGCTGAAACAAGTTTGGGTTCCCAAGGAAGCCCAACTCGCGGCACCTGTACAGGCAAGACCCAGCTGCTCCCATCGTGCAAGGGGGCGAAGAGACGAAAAGGTCGAAGATATGGCCACGACCCGCCCACCGACAGTCGCTGTACCAGTGCTACTCGAAAGGGTCCACCGCCGACGTCATAGGCGCCATCACCATGTTGACCACCCGACGTACACGAATCATACTTATTGTGATGTCGCCACCGACACCCAACTATCGACCACTCTCCCCGACCAGGAGTGGGAGGGGATTGAGCAGGCCATGAGAAATTACCTCCGGGGCCCAGGCAGTACTCCCTTGGGTTGCCAGAGATTACTGGGGGTAGTGGCCTTCGCTTTCCAAGAAGAAGAAGAGGCTCGGCCCGTACCTAGCGGGGAGTCGAGGAACCAATCGGAAGAGCGACGCCAGTCCCCTGTGCGGGAGGAAGCGCCGCCCCAACGGTCAGTCTTCGACAGGCTAGTGTTCCCTAGCAAGCCGTCAGGAAGAGCAGCAAGAAGAAGCAGAGGCTGGAGGGTCTTCACCTGCAATATGGCAGGATTCTCTAGTCGGTACGGGGCTTTACCTACCGACCCTGAGGAGGTGGCTAGGCTCGCTGCCAGGCCCGGCCCCCTCACCAGGAGAAGAAGAGTAGCAAGTGAAGTGACACGGGCGAGTGTCAGGGTGACCTCTCCAGAGGATCCTCCCACAGCTTTGACGGCCAATCTTATCACTACCGGGGGCACGAGTGACGGACCCTCCACGTTACCCGAGGATACCCCAGCCGAGGAAGCAGGCAGCATGCCCACTCTCTCTACAACCGACCCCGCCATGCTAGGCATGATCCAGCAATACCAGCGGGAGATCGAATTGCTAAAGAGACAGCTCAACGAGAGGAACGCCCTGCCCTCGACGTCTGGACAGACCGAGGTTTTACCAGAAGCACCCGGAGGCAACGGGCAGTCTTCTGAAGCAACCTTACAAGTTGCAGCATTCCCACCAACCCTCAGCTTCCCTGCGGGCGTCCCCCTGCAGCAAGCACAGTACTTAGCCCTGTTGTAGAGTCCGCCTCCCCAGGGGCCTCCTGCAGCCCCTCAGGCAACTGTGCTGATGATGCGGGACGACGGCACGGGACTCGACACCGAGTCAGATATGCAACCTGAGACTCTAGCAAGCTCGCGTTCGTCCCTAGCGAGGGAAGCGATCAGACGTGCACGGCGAAAGGACATTCCTGTCATTCGGGATTATTCTGATATATTTCCCGACGAATTGTCTGGAATTTCTCCGGAGAGAGAAGTGGTATTCTCTATTGACTTACTTCCGGGAGCTGGACCTATTTCTAAAGCTCTGTGATATGTATATGCGCCACGGGAGGGGTGGAATCCCCATGGTTTACCGGACGTGACACACCTTGCAGCGTACCTGGCATATTGGTTGGTGACTTTCGTGGTCCCGCACGGAGAGGATGGTTTGCTGAGAGCCAAGTTGTTGTGGCCGGCTTGCTTGTTGGCAGAGGGACGACAGTTGGCCTTCGCTCCTGTGGCGTTCGCCAACATCTACCAGGGATTGGGAGTTCTGGCGGCACACCCGATGTAGAGAGAGAGGAGTATACTTCTGTCGACCCACTATCTCAGTGTGTGGGCCAGATTGCTATTTTCGGGGCTGGTGGCACGAGGGACTGTGGCGAATCCGATGGCCCCACTTTTGTTCAGCTTCAATGGATAGCCAGACGGAGACACCGAGGTATAGCTGGAGGGGGCTAGGAGAGCCCTTTGCTACCTGCCCGCCCGGGGCGAGGAGGGATTACCCTTTGACAGCGCCGCGAGGGACTGTAGTCTTTTTCTGTGAGCTACAGGTGGAGGGGTGACTAGCACCCATGCCAGTCAAGGGGAGCCAGAGGCTGGACCGCGGACAGAGTGGGTGATGAGCACCCGGTCGACGGTGTTGACGTTGCACCGGTCTGCGATAAGTTCCTTAGAGCCGTACTACCCACATCGGTTCCCAAGGAATTTCGGGTATGACTAGGGTATCCCACCGAATCGAGAGTTCCCTTTGACAGGCCGACAGTATAGAGGAAAGGACACCCACCTGCTGGCGACCGTGTGGTGGGACTTCTACTACTGCCAGGAGCTGGAGCAGTTCCCGATGCTGGGATAGGGATGTCGGGGGAGATTCGACATCCATTACGCCAGGTGGTGGTTCGAGCACAGCCACCTATATCGGCAGAAGGCCTCTGCAATCTGGAAGGCGGAGGAGAGCCACTTACTGAGGGAGGATCTACCTCCCATTCTGCTAGATGATGGGTACTTGAGGACCCGTGTCACTCGGATCAATTGGGAGATCGAGCGAGTTGTGGAGTAGTGGCCTCGGGGCAGTTGGGGCTCTTCATTTGGGAGTCAAGGCAACGGAGGGGCACTGAAGCCCCTAAGACAAGCACCGACAGCAGCGGCGACAACTGGGATGAAGGTGCATCAACTGAGGGAACCTAGGACCTGGTGGGCCCAGTTCTTGGCCGACTATGGCCTCCGGAGCAGAGGTTCACTGGACTGGGCACTTCCGCATGGGAGCATTGCTGACACAGTGGTCGATGACTAGAGACGGCACATCGGCCATGCGATCAGGTCGACCGGGCCCATGGAGTTCTTGTCCCAGATCGAGTGTGCCCACACTCTAAGGGACATTCGAGAGGCCATCGTGAAGGCTCCCTGGGCGCTGTCGCTGAGGCCAGAGTAGCTGGTACCCTTGCCGTTGACCCCCTTCGGGGCTTCAGGTAAGGTTCTTTCTCGGCATCGCCGAGTCACCCCGGGTCTTGGGTGAGCGTCGGGTGAGTCGGCCGCCAAATACGGCCCGCTTCGGTTCGCCATTGTGCTTGCTAGTAGGTCCTAGCTTGTGTCACATCAAACGGGCAGTGAGACGGAGGCAAAGATGATGAGGGGGGTAGCACAGTCTTACTTTAGACCGTCCAATAGGGACTGAGACGGAGAGGAAGACGATGAGGGGGTAGCAGACGGTCTTCCTTAAGACCGTCCAATGGGGACTGAGACGGAGGGGAAGACGATGAGGGGAGTAGCACGGTCTTACTTCAGACCGTCCAATGGGGACTGAGACGGATGCAAACGGTCCTCATTAGTCCCTTCAATGGGGGGAGCGGTCCAACTGTGACCATTGAGTGACAGAGCGGTTCATGATGAGCCGTGTAGATGACAGAGTGTGAGATTTTAATTCTTTTCTGCTTACTGAGATCTGAAATGAATGCAGGGGAAGCGGCGGACCAGGATCTTGTGGCTGCAGGTCCGGGCAGTGTATTTGGCATTACCGGACTTCCAGCGCGAGAGGTTGGCGGCGATGGGATTCGCCGAACTCCTGAGTATTGAGGTGTGTCGCTTCGACACTCCTCTCATATATGCTCTGCACGACCGATGGGACCCGGTGAGTCGGTGCTTCCTCTTCCCGTGGGGGCACATGGTCCCTACACTGGAGGATGTGGCCCGAATCATGGGTCTGCGCGTGCATGGGTCTCCAGTGACCGGTAGTACTTATCCCAATTACCATGACATGGCCCGGGAGTTGCTCGAGTTGGACCTGCTGCGCCCGGAGCGGCAGTCGATGACCGTGACGCGGGCGGTGCTCCAGGACAGCTTGGGGCTTAGAGGCGCTGGGATAGCGACCGGCCAGCTGCCCGAGTAGAACTTGCAGAGGCTCGTGGTTCGGGCCAAACCTAGAGTTGCAGCGGCGGCAGGAGCAGCGGCGGACATAGTACTTCAACAATTCCTGATGCTGATGTTCGGGCGGCTCCTCTTCGCGATGAGGGCGGACGTGATCAGCTGCCGCTTCTTAGCACTCCTAGAGGACCTTTCTCACGTAGGCGGCTACGCGTGGGGAGCGGCGGTCCTCGCCTTACTTTTCGACACCCTGAGCTCGACGACCCGGCAGACAACGCTTAGGGGCTTGTCTCCCTTGCTCCAGGTACAGTTCTGACCTCAGCTCGACTTTCAAGACTTCTAAATGCTTTTCTAAATGCTGACTCGCTATTGTGATGCAGGGTTGGGCCTACATCAGGCTACTTGGGCTCGTGCGAGGGGAGCTGGCCTTCCCTAGCATGATCCTGATCGCGAGGCAGTGGGTCACATCCCGAGAGATGGGAGGGCTCCGGAGGCAGGTCTGGGCACTCTAGGACGAGATGGACATTTTTCCGTACACCTCGGTATGCTTCTAAACTCATACTCCTAGCTAAAGACTCTTCATGCTTATGATGCTGACCTAACTTTGCTACTTGACAGGTACGGTGGACTCCCTACGCCGAGGAGGGACACGAGGACCAGCCCTGGGTGGTTGGGGCCCTCGCCTACTCGGCATCGATTGCCTCGGGCAAATCTCGCCGCCCCCATTGACGGTGAGCTTCTCGTCGGATACCATCGCCTTTGGCACCCTATGCTTCGTCTACTTCGACACCTCGCAAGAGTGAGCACAGGTAGAGACGGCCGGAGAGCGTCGACAAAGAGGGAGAGAGATAGAAAGATAGTGAGTGAAATGTGATGATGTGATGTGTCACCATGGTAAAATTTTTTATGCGACAAAGAGTAAGCATAGTTTAGAAAATATTCATACACATCTAGGTTAATTTTCACTAGGTTTGATCTCAATGCACGTGCGGCATGAGACGAGATGCCGACGTTCTCCATCAGGGCCCCCATGCATTCGATGTAATGCCAAAACGAGGGAAACCCTCCTTCCATCACTCCGGAAAGAAGAAGAGGAGACCAGACGAGATCAGCAGTACGACGTAGGACTGGCCGTCGGTAGAACACATGGGAGGCCCCCACTGCGATGAGGATCTCAATCCTACCTGCTCCAATAATCCCCCATGTGCTCTCCTCTCTCCTCTGCCGATGCGTACATGGCCTGTGGAAGACCCACCAGCTAGCTACTTCGGAGATAGAAACCCTAAAAGCTGCTACCACACTGCTCAAGGGATCCCTTCCAGTGCTTCAACAAGCTTTTCGGCTACGGCACCTGCATGCACCGACGAACCTCCCTCCATCTGCATGCAGCAGTGACACCAATGGCGACCCATTAATGGAAGGATTCAAGGTGTTATTATATGAGAAGAGATGTATCGAGAGATCGAGAGAGAGGGGGGGGGGAGGGGATGGTGTGATCGATCGATGACCTTGGAGTTGATCACGAGGACGAGGGAGTCCCCGACGTTTCCGGCGGCGGAGAGGTGGAGGAGCTCGAGGCGGAGCTCGCGGAGGGCGCCGGCGACGGGGAGCAGGCGGCACTCGGCGGCCCCGCCGCGCCGGACGAGCTTGATGTTCACGTCGTCCTCGACGATGCGGACGTCGACGGAGGTGCCCCTGTGGCTGCTCCGCAGCCATGAGCTCCTCGGCGGCGGCGCCAGCTGGGAGGGGCGGCCTGCGGCGGGGTCGACGCCGCCTCCGGCGCTGGGCTGCGCCGAGGAGGAGCTCTCCACGCCGCCCCCGACGGCGTCGGGCGTGTGGGGCTTGAAGCCGGCCGCCCTCCGCTGCTTGGCTTCCACGAGGGCTTGGAGCTCGCCGATCGTCCTCTGCAGCTCTTTGATGTAGTCGGTTGCCTCGGCCAGGACAGAGGCCTTGTCATGCTTTTTCAGGAGGCAGAAGACAGAGAGATGCTTTCACACAAACACACACACACACACAAAAACACAAACACACACAGTGTTCCTATGTTTATTGAAGAACCAAGAAAGAAGGGAAGGCATAGAAAATAACAGGACATAGCCTTCATATATAGGGGGTTGAACAGCTTGTAGTGGTAGTAGTGTAGATTGGAAAGATGATGTTAGATTATTTTGCTACATCCTATAAACATTGAGAACTTACATAAGATTCAATAAACAAAATAAATTGTTTTTTATGTGTGTGTGTGTGATTGTGTATGGCAGGGGAATGAATAAGAGAAAACAATAAGAACAAAAAAATAACAAGCACGAGGTGCTACTAGGGAAAGGTGATCGCCAGAGACACAAAGGCCTCAAAACTAGGGAAAGATCGCTTACCTGTTTATGCGGAGTGCGAGAGAAAGTGTGGATGCTTTCCTCCTTCTTAAATCGGCCGGCCGATAAGAAGGGTCTTCTTTAAGTTGATTACCTTGCAAATAAATGAACAAACAAACAAAGAACGGGTCAAGTCAGTGCTGCTGTAGTAACTAGTTCAAAGAGGATGAATAATGAAAACAGTTATAACTCAACATGCGCACCTTTTTTGTGTTTTTTTTGTAAAACCCCTGTGAGAAGTATAAGGAAGGAGATATATGCGTATGCTGTAACAATAGTACTAATGCAGTACTAATATGCCAATATACCAAAGCTATCACTCAAATCAAACGGTAAAAAGAGCCCTGCTGTTCCTGTGACAGTAGAGGGCAACACAGGATGAAGGAAGCCGCAAGAAGGGGAAGAACGCAGGAAGAAGCACAATGAAGTAGCAAGAACGGATGCAGCAACGCAGGAAACAGGATGCAGAAAACAGGATGCAGAGGCAGCAGGAACGGATGCAGCACGCAGGAAGAAGCACAATGAAGCAGCAAGAACGGATGCAGCAGGAAGGAAGAAGCACAGGATGAAGAGGAACAGCAACGCTGGAACAACAACGTAGGAAGAAGAACACGCCAGGAAGAACAGCGACGGACGAAGAAGAACACCGAGGAAGAAGACCCTGGACGAAGAACCCTGCGTGCCAACTTTCGAACGGTGGAGAGAATTCTTTTTTTATAGGGAAAGAGACGTGTAAATCAAGGGAATAAGATAATTATGGCAATAGTTATCTTGGGGAAAGGATCAAACCAAAGATAGAGTCCAACGGAGGAACAATCGTTCGAGGAAAGGCAGAATAGTGGAGGACTCTGAGAGTAAAACACGCCTTGAACAAGGGCGTTACTTCGTAAATGGACGACCTCTGGTGTAGGCATTTCTTAAAACACGCCTTGAGCAAAGGCGTTACTTCCTGGACTGATCACGCCTTCATAGAAGGGCGTTAATTATTAAAAGGACGACCTCCACTGGAGGTGTTTCTTAAAACACGCCTTGAGTCAAGGCGTTAGTTCCTGGGTCGATTTTTAGGAAATAAAATATTTCTTCATTTGGAAAATATCAAAACGCGCCTTTCGTCAAGGCGTTACTTGCAAGACACGCCCTGGAACAGGACGCTTCGATAAAATATCCTTATTTCGTTCCCTTTTGAAAATTGACCAATACCAGGAAGTAACGCCCTCTACTGAGGTCGTTTCTTGTTTTGAACACGCCCTGCCCTGAGGTCGTTTCTTGTTTTGAACACGCCCTGGACCACGCCGTTACCTAAGTAACGCCCTGCCTGAGGCCGTGTTTACCCAAAAAATGTAATAAAATGCCGAAAAAATCCATAAAAATGAAAAACTTAATATTATGACAATATTGAAGTTCACTTTGGGGCGTCAACATAGTGACATGAAATTTGATCAACTTAGTGCTGCAGAAGACTGTTGGGAAGAAGCTAAAGCTTGTGGGAAAAACTGCTGAGGTTGAGGTGGTGGAGGAATCTTGAGCTGAGACTGCTGTGGCTGAGAAAATTGAGAGAACTGCACCGGCTTGGGCCTCAGTAGAGAATCTCGAACCACGTGTCCCAACTGATCACAGTGAAAATAAACCACCGATAATGAACAGGGCTTGCCTGGGTGGCTACCACCACACCTTGGAAACAATCTCGGCTGACTAACAGTCGAACCTTGACACTGTTGAAAGAAAGGAGCTGTCTACTGAACGGCTCCAGAAGACGCCTGCTGAATCTCTTGAACTTGGCTTTAGAAAAAGAAGCGCCACTAGGAGTCGACACAGCAAGTGAAACTCCTAGCATAGATTGCTGAATACTCGGCTAAAACTGCACGCTCGGCTGTATAAGGCCAACTTGAGTAGACCCTCAAGATCTAGCCATATCCAGCTCTAACGTTGCAGCTGCTTGGTACGCTACACCCATCTCGGCTACCCAAGTTGCAATTAACGGCTGCCATAACTCAGCCTTTAATCCAAGCAGAAACTGCTCAGTCTTCAAGGCTTCATCACCAAGAACATGGGGCGCATACTGACCCAATTCCATGAATTTGTTCTGATACTACAGCACGGTCATATCACCTTAAGCTAATTCCATGAATTGAGGCATCTTGTCCATCCTGAGGTAAGCAGGACTATGCATGCATTCAAAGGATGTGATAAAATCTGTCCAGGCGATCTGACGAAGTGGACGAGAACGAAAAGTAATCTCCCACTCTGTGGTCCACTACGTGAGTGCTGCTCCCTAAAGCTGAAAAGTAGCAAGCATGACTTTTTCATCATCTGTGCACTCCATTGAACGGAATACATGCTTGGTTGCATGAAGCCACACTCTAGCTGCATCAGGATCTGCTTAACCTTCATAAGTCGGTGGGTGAAACAGTAAAAATTCTTTTAGTGCTCTACCACGACCACCAGGCAAATCATCCTGAGGAGCAAGATCAGCTTGAGCTTGATCTGAAACAATCACTGGAGGAGATGAGGTACCACTTTCCTCTCTTGGAATGCGACCTTGACCTCGGCCTCGACCTCTTCTTTGAGGCGGCATTTTAAGCTAGAAGAAAACATGCAATAACAGAAAATCCATCAGCAATCACGAAAAACATACTAAGCCAGCAATAGACGACTCACATGGACTTGTTCTGGACTAGTGCCATTTCAATTCCATATACAAATCCTCAACACCGCTCTAATACCAGCTGTGATGACTCAGGAGGTCCAGATACTGATAAATCGATATCATCGATTTACCGATACCAAGAACTCAGGGAAGCCACCCAAGAGGCTGATGAGGCCCTATAAGGGTTAGGAAGTGTTGTTAAGGGGATGCATAACGAATGTAGATAACACATGCAATATTAATTAAAGTAATAGTTTAAACTTTAATGCGGAAGCAATTCAAAATATCATAGTGATAAGCATATATAATAGTCCAGATTCATAAATGAATAAGTCCCATAACTAACAAAAGTCCAAATGTACAACTACGATTTCTTTGCATAAATTTTTATTCCGCGGTTGGATCTATTCACCCCCCTCTAGATCCACACTATACTGGGAGATCGCGTTCATCTAGCCTCCCACCGCTTGGGTTCAGATCGATACTGATCCCCAACACGTGGCATCGATATCTGTTCTGATTCCCATCACCGGGCAGCACAGACCCCTAGGGTGCCATTGAACGTGTAGGTCTGCCACTTCTACAATGGGTCATTCTGCTCTTATCAGGAGTTTGAGAGAGACCAGACTTTGTGGGAGGAGTATACCGAGGTGGAGCTGCGATTTCAGACGTACTCCAGGTACATATATGTGCCGTGGGAGGGGTGGAACCCCCATGGGTTGCCTGATGTGAAACACCTTGCAGCTTACATGGTGTACTGGCTGGCAACATTCATGGTCCCGTATGGGGAGGACGGCCTACTGAGGGCCGAGCTGCTGTAGCCAGTGTGCTTGCTGGCGGAGGGGCGACAGTTGGCCCTGGCTCCTATCGCGTTGGCTAGTGTGTACTAGGGACTGGGGATCATGGCAGTGCATCCGACGCCTAGGGAAAGGAGTCTACTTTTGTCGACCCACCACCTCAGTGTGTGGGCTGGTTTGCTATTTTCAGGGTTAGTCACTCGGGGCATAGTAGCGAACCTAATGGCACCCTTGCTGTTTAGCTTTACTGGTCAGTCGGACGGAGACGTTGAGGCGCAGTTGGAGGGAGCTAGGAGAGCCCTGTGTTACCTGCCTGACCGGGGTGAGGAGGGGTTGCCATTTGACAGTGCCATGAGGGATTTCAGTCTGTTCCTAGGGCCGTTGAGCAGAGGGGCAACCAGCGCCCACCCGCCTCAGAGGGAGCCAGACGCAGCACTGCAGACAGAGTGGGTAATGAGCACCCGACCAGCAGTGTTGACACAGCACCGGTCCGCGACGAGTTCCTTGGAGCCGTACTACCCGTACAGGTTCACTAGGAACTTTGGCTACGACCAGGGGATCCCGTCGAATCGAGAGTTCCCTTTGACGGGCCGACAGTACAGAGGCAGGGATACTCACTTGCTGGCCGCAGCGTGGTGGGATCTTTACTGCCACCGAGAGCCAGAGCGACTACCGCTGCTGGGATTGGGGCATCAAGGACGGTTTGACGTCCATTATGCTAGGTGGTGGTTTGAGCACAGCCACTTGTATCGGCAGAAGGCTTCTGCGATCAGGAAGGATGATGAGAGCCATCTTCTAAGGGAGGATTTGCCTCCTATTCCTCTAGATGATGAGTACCTGAGGACTCATGTCGCCCGGATCTACCGGGAGGTGGAGCGACTGGTGCAGCAGTGGCCCCAGGGTAGCCGGGGCTCATCATCAGGGAGCCGAGGCAATGGTGGGGTACTGAAGCCCCTGAGGCAGGCGCAGATAGCAACAGCGGTGCCCAGAGCAGGGGCGCCCCGACCGAGGGTGACAAAGACCTAGTGGGCACAATTCATGGCTGATTGTGGCTTCAGGAGTAGGGGTTCGTTGGACCGGGTACTCCCTGCTGGGAGCTTTATCGATACGGTGGCCGATGACTGGAGGTGACACATCGGCCACGCGATTGGGTCAGTCAAACCTGTGGAGTTTGTGTCTCATATTGAGTGTGCCCACACTCTGAGAGACATTTGAGAGGCAGTTGCAAAGGCTGCCTGTGTGTTGGCATTGAAGCTGGAGCAGCTAGTCCCTTTGCCGTTCGCCCCTTTCGGGGCCTCAGGTAAGATTCTTTCGTTAGCATACCACCTTAGCTTCATTACTTTTTGGGGTATGTGACTGAGTCATTGTATGTTGCTATGTTTGTTGACAAGTTCTGTGGTAGAGGGGGATCATCTGTCCACGGAGACGTCCTCAGGGAGTGGGGACGGAGGTCTGCAACCCAGGCGGAAGCGCCCTCGTGTGGAGGCTACGGCAGCTGAGGTTGGCGGGTCCTCCGGAGGACTCGAGACTAGCGAGCAAACTGAGGTGGAGACGACCTTGAGTAAGTGTCACGTCGACCTTTTTACTCCTGGCCGATTTAGTCGTGATAACTGACTAACCCTGTCTTGCCGGACTTGTTTCTTGTAGCCCCACTGGAGACAGGCGTGGAGACGGCCTTCTCGCCCCCTCAGGAGGTTGACCACCTACCTAATGACGGGGTCGAGTGCGAGATAGATATGGAGGGGTTCCTTCGCGTGATGGGCGAGATTCCCCTCAACATGGAGGCATTCCTCGACTTCGAGTCATGGAAGGCTTTAGGGAAAGCCCGCTCAGGTAAGAGCCTCCGACACTGGACATATGCTGGCTGTGGCTTTGCCCCGTTGTGGCCACTGACATAGCCGTTTATACTGTGCAGGGTTGGCAGAGGTATCGGGGGCTGCGGGCCCATCCGAGACATAGAGCGGGGCACCCGTGCAGACAGGAGAGCAGATGCCGGTGGCAGCCCACGATAGCTTGCGTAAGCATTAGATTATTGTGAAGGGAATCATCTTGCCTTTATCGTGCTTTAGGTGGGCCGAGACCGCTGACTGGGTTTGTGTTGTTTGTTTTCCAGATGAGGATGCGACTGCCACTCTGAAGATGATCCAGGAGTTGGCCAGCGCCGGTCCGTCAGTGGCTCTTCCGTCCTTTGGAGGCGAATCTGAGCAGGTGGCCCCTTTACCTCCGCCCGTTGCTGGGGATGTAGCAGGCATACTACCACAGCTATTGGTGAGGATGCCTCTCCCTCCTTTGCCTACCGTGGTGTCAGGCTGCACTGTGGGACTGGTCGGGTCCTCTAGTGTGGGGCCCTCAGGTACACGGCTAGGCACTTAGCTGATTGTAGTGGGCTTTCTAATTTGCCAGTTGGTGCTAAACTTTCTCTGGTGTTGGCTGTAGGTGCTTCTTCCCCCTTGGAGGAGGGTGAGATTCCCCGTGACATAGTCGGGGTAGTTTGGGGTGAGCCCACTGCTGCAGCTTCGACCGCGGGCAACGAAGAGATCGTTGACATTGAGGGGATTTCCGAAGGGGGCACCCCTATTGGTGAGTTTCTTGTCTGAAACCCCTAGCCGACAAGTTGTCTTCATATGAGGCTGGATTGGGTAGTGACTTGGCTTGATTCAGTGATCTGCAGGCGCCACTAGCTTGCCTGTGTTTGGGAGCTCGTCGGAAGCCTCGTCCGGCTCTCTGAGCAGTGACAGCGTGGCGATGGAGACAGAAGATAGCTCAAGCTCGAGCTCCTCCACTTCTGAGGCCTCTTTTGCCAGGGAGGCTGAGATGAAGGCTACTTTGAGAGGTGTGTAATGGTCCTCCCCTTCTTCCTATTAGGTTTGGTTTGGGTTTTATGGCCGGATGTTGATGCCATTATGTTGTGGACAGGGCTAGAGTCTGAAGAGGAGCACGTGCGGGCTCCTGGTGAGAGCATCCGGGAGGAGCCTTCCACCTCGCCAATGGCCACTGAGGATGACTGGATTGCGGTGTAGCCTTTGCCCTCTCTAACCCCAGCGGGTGATGTTGCAGATGTGGAGGAGAGGTTGCCCCCACCGACCCATGCCAACGAGGCTACAGGCATGGCGGGAGTCACACCGGGTGGGGGCTGGGACTTTTATCAGGTTTTCCACCTTGTCTCGTCAAGGGAAATTTTAGATGTTTCATATTTCCCTTTGTGTTTGGTGGGATTGTGCAGGCCCTACTGGTGTGCTGGTTGATATGGGTGATGCGGGACGGACGCGGGAGACCGACTCTACATGATGTGGACCTCGGACTCTAGATGGAGACGCGACCAGCAATGAGCCAATATGAGGGGCTTGGGGCCCGACACTAGAGATCCTATGGCCTATACATCGCTAACAGAAACGCAAGCTCACTCATCGTCCCAAGCGAGGAAAACACGGATCGTGCACGGTTGAGGAACCGGCAGAGTTCAGGGGTAGTCGACTCAACTTCCGGACTCGGATCGAGTCGCGGGATGGGTCACTCTCACACTTACAACGGTGACATGAACACACGGGTAATAATCACTTCTCATCTAGCAAATAATAACTTAAATCAAGCTTACCTTGAGTGATTCAGGAGTTGGAATGAACATGCATGTGTGTGTTAGAATTGAATTGAGTAAAATGAGGCATGATGACATTAAGCTTGAGTGTAAAAAGAGTTCACATGAATCGACTTAGTCTTTGGTTTTGTTATCATCAAAAACACTGGAATATGTACAACATGGCAATTATGGGAGCAAGTTCCAAGTGAAACTTTCAGATTGAAAATTCCACATGATCTGATGTTAGCTATTTTTGCTAGTCTGGTGATGACCCCAGCCATTTATCAGCAGATTAGAGAGGCACAACAAGGAGATTCTGAGTTCCCTCGTATTGTATTGATGCCAAATGCGGAATTCTATGATGATGCAGTGGTGAGATTCAAAGGCCGAATCTATGTTCTAGCTGAAGATTCTCTAAGAAATGCTATCTTGCACGAAGCACATGGATCCTGATATACCATCCATCCTGGAACCACAAAGATGTATAACAATGTGAAGAGGTAATTCTAGTGGCTAGGGATGAAGAGGGATGTGGCAGATTTTGTGGCTAAATGTTTAACATGTCAGCAGGTGAAAGTCGAGCATTAGAGACCGACCCGATGTATGCTTCAACCTTTGGAGATTCCAATGTGAAAATGGGATCATGTGACTACTGATTTCGTTGTGGATTTGCCTTGAACCCCTAAAGGTTATGATGGCATTTGGCTATTAGTTGATCATTTAACGAAAACACCTTGATTGTTGCTGATTAAGGTGACGTGGAATGTTCAAAAATTGGCCAAGCTTTATGTTGAAAAGATTGTACCATTGCATGGGATTCTCATATCTATTGTATCTGACTGTGACTCACGCTTTACTTCTGGCTTTTGGAGGAGTTTCCAAAAGGCGTTAGGCACAGACTTGGCATTCAGTTCAGCATATCATCCTCAATCTGATGGTCAGTTTGAGAGGACCATTCAGACGCTAGAAGACATGTTGAGGTCTTGTTGTCTTGACTGGTAGGGTTCCTGGAGCCGACACTTGTCATTGGTAGAGTTTGCATATAACAACAACTATCATTCGAGTATTGATATGGCACCGTATGAAGCTTTGTATGGTCGACCTTGTCGTACACTGCTGGACTGGTTTGAGGTCGGTGACCGGCTAATGACAGGACTGAAGTTAGTGCAGCAGTGTGATGAGACAGTTCATCTGATCAGGCAGAGACTATTGACACCTCAGAGTCGTCAAAAAAGTTATGCCGATCGACGCTGAAGACCTTTGCAATTTGAGCCAGAAGATTTTATTTTTGTAAGGGTATCCCCGATGAAAGGCGTTATGCGATTTGGCAGACATGGAAAGCCCAGTCCCTGGTACATTGGTCCGTTTCCTATCTTGGAATGTGTGGGTCATGTGGTTTATCATCTTCAATTGCCACCTACAATGGGAGCAATCCATAATGTGTTTCATGTTTCTATGTTGAGGAAATGTATGCCAGATCCATTGCATGTTCTTGATTAAATGAATTGTGAGTTCCAGGTTACAAACCTGTTCGGTCTCCCGTTTCTTTTTTTCATTTCTTATTCTTCTTCTTCTTCCTCCTACGTGCGTC
Source organism: Amorphophallus titanum (assembly GCA_024336825.1). Lineage (NCBI taxonomy): Eukaryota > Viridiplantae > Streptophyta > Magnoliopsida > Alismatales > Araceae > Amorphophallus > Amorphophallus titanum. The sequence continues at coordinate 311,731 of JANBPO010003674.1, read as the reverse complement.
CCTCTCCCTCTCTCTCGCCCATTCGACCACGGTGAGCTCCGTTCCGGTTGCAGATGGCGGTGGGGCGACGGCGCGACAATGTGGGTGACGGCGAGGCGATCGTGCGGATGTGCGGCGAGCGTGGGAAGCACGAGAAGGCGGAGTTTTCAACGGCGTTCTTCGTGGGATCGAGCTCGGATTGACGTATCGTCGCGAACCGGAGGTAGGGTGACGATCCCAAGCTCATTGCCTTTCCATTCCCACGATTTGTAGGCTGAGGCGAGGCCGAGACAGGGTTCTTTTACGTCGGGAAGGGTTGAGCATGCATCGGGAAGAGTTCGCCCGATCCGTCCTTTTAAGCCGCGATTCTGCGTTTTGGGGGCGTAAAATCATACTAGGGGGCTTGGGGGTTCTTTTCCCTTCATTTCCCCCTTCGTGGGGCTTGTATGGGGCCAGAATGGGCGATTCCGGTGAGGTTCGCCATTTTCGCACCGGTGAGTCATGTGCGGTCGCACCAGAGACCACACATCCCTTGTGTGGCCCTGGCCTGGCCGCCCATCGGCTCGGCGCGCTGCGAGTCAGGCTCGGCTCGCAGCAGGGTTGAGCGGTCTATCGTGGGACCGCATATCCTTCGTGCGGCCCCAAGCCGACCACCCATCTCCTGGGTTTTGACCATTGTTTGTGACCGTTATGCAGTGCACTGGGGTGTGCGGCCAGGGTCTGGCCACATGACCCTTTGTGCGGCCGTGGGCTGGCCGAACATCACCCAATGCCATTTGGCTTGGCGCGCAGTAAGGCATGTGCGGCCTGTCAGTGACCGCACATCCCTTGAGTGGCCCAGGACCGACCGCTCATCTTGTGAGTTTTCGACCGTTGCTCGTTGCCGTTACACAGTGTCCTGGGGTGTGCGGTCAGGGTATAGCCGCATGACCCCATGAGCGGCCATGGCCTGGTCGTTCATCTTCTTATGACCATTGGTACATGAGCCACCCGGGCGGGGCTGCCCAAGCCTTGGGATGGTAGGATCCTAGCCGCCCTTCCCTTGAGCGGCTAGCGTCCGACCGTTCATGTTTCCTCCATTGGGAGTGACGGACGGCTAGGTTGGACCATCCATTCTCCCCGCGTGGCTGTGAGTTAGCCGTGCATCTGTGAGTGGCCAATGATGGACCATTCTTCGTTTGAGGCCTAGCTGGTGGTTTTTCGTGCCGATTCAAATCCCGGATGAGTGAATCTCGATCCACGTGTTGACCCGTGGTCTGACTGATACTGGATATCATGTGGGGACCAGGTGTGGGGCGCCGTGAGGGGTCCCGGGACGTAGCGTCTTCGGCTAACGTCACTATGAGTCGGTGTTGTGCGAGGAGCGATCCTTGTACTCGCTTACTTCTGGAGTCATTTTTCGTGACGTGAGAGTCTGTGCTTCCGGTGACGCATCTACTAGTAGTAACTTCCACGACACGCGTGTGTCAGCCCACTAGGAGCACTGGTGTGGCGCACCCGAGAGAGACGGTGAGTAAGCTGGTTACCGTAGGGATCCAACTAGGTGAGACCAATCCCGGAAAGGGGGTTGGTATCTCATGATGATTTTTTTTATATCATTATCAACCCGGACGAAAGGTCTGAGCCAAAGCAAAGAGGATCTTTCTATTTATGGCCTTAGACAGAAGGTCCGAGCCGCGGGTTTATTCATCGGTAGTATTGGAAATTGTAATATTGAGGTGGTTTATTCATTGACACGGGGTTAGTGTCAAAGTAAAGGTTTTTTTATTAATGACTTTAGATGGAAGGTCTGGGCCACTTGTTTGTTCATCGATGCTGACAGGGAGTCGAGGACCGACGTGGTTTATTCATTGACACAAGGTTAGTGCCAAAGCAAGGGTCTTTTCGTTCATGGCTTCAGATGGAAGGTCTGGCCCACTAGTTTGTTCATCGATGCCGACAGGGAGTCGAGGACCGACGTGGTTTATTCATTGACACGGGATTAGTGCCAAAGCAAGGGTCTTTTTGTTCATGACTTCAGATGGAAGGTATGGGCCATTGTTTTGTTCATCGATGTCGACAGGGAGTCGAGGATTGACGTGGTTTATTCATTGACATGGGGTTAGTGCCAAAGCAATGGTCTTTTTATTCATGGCTTCAGATGAAAGATCTGGGCCATCAATTTGTTCATCGATGTCGACAGGGAGTCGAGGACCAATGTGATTTATTCATTAACATGGGGTTAGTGCCAAAGTAAGGGTCTTTTTGTTCATGGCTTCAGATGATAGGTCTGGGCCACCAGTTTGTTCATCGATGCCGACAGGGAGTCGAGGACCGACGTGGTTTATTCATTGACACGGGGTTAGTGCCAAAGCAAAGGTCTTTTCGTTCATGGCCTCAGACAGAAGGTCTAAGCCATTGGTTTATTCATCGATGCCGACAGGGAGTCGGGGACCGACGTGATTTATTCATTGACACGGGGTTAGTGCCAAAGCAAGGGCTTTTTGTTCATGGCCTCAGACGGAAGGTCTGAGCCACTGGTTTATTCGTAGATGTCGACAGGGAGTTGGGGACCAGCGTGGTTTATTCATTGACACGGGGTTAGTGCCAAAGCGAGGGTCTTTTTATTCGTTGACCAGGAAGGAGGGTCCGAGTCAAAGCAAGGGGATCTCTGTTTTGCTGGCTCGGATGGGAGATCCAAGTTAGAAGTTTTATGCGTCGGTGGGACAGAATGAAGTGGTGTTGATGATGTGACACAACCTCAGACCTACGCAACAAGCACAAGTCGCAAGTCGAACGGGCCGATATCAGCGGTCAACTCTCCCGACGCACACCCAAATTCGGGGGTAACTCGACGATGCCGAGTCGAGGTTGTGAGGGTTGGGCCCTTGCTGGTAGAGGGTCAGCAAGACCAAAGGATTTCCCAAGGGTATGGAGGCCCAATTCATGGGGGCCGACCGAGTGCCAATGATGTGAAACCACCTTGGGGGTGATAGTCACAAGATGAATGACCCTCGGACCTAGCAAGCAAACAATGAGCGGGCCGGTGACTTCACTCGAGCGGGCTCACTCGCGTAGCGCACACTCGTGCCCGTAGGCAAATCGGCGATGGGGGATGAGGGTGGAGAAGGCGGTGAAGATGACGGAGACGGTGATGGAGGTGATGAAGGCGGCGGAGGTAGTGGAGGGTTAGGCAACAAGGATGGTGATGAGGATGGAGATGATGCAGGCGATTCGGAGGGAAGAAGTGGTGATAGTGAGGGAGGGTTAGGCAATGGTAACGGTGGTGGAGATGGTGATGCCAGTAATGAAGGTAGTGGAGGTGGTGCCGGTGATGAAGAGGGTGAAGAGGAGGGTCACGGCGCCCACCGTCATCGTATTGGCACGACCCACTGGGCGGCGTTAGGAGTGGAAGTGGTGGTAATGAAAATGGAGGAGGAAAGGGTGACATTAGCTTGAGCAAAGGCTTGGGTTGGTAGAGGTTGTGGAGATGGAGTAGGAGATGGTGAAGGTGATGGGGTAGGTGGAGATGAAGATAGTGATGAGGTAGGCAACAAGGTAGGCAAAAGCATAGGTGAGGGAATAAGTGATAAGAGTAGATGATGGAGCAGGTGCAATGTCAGATAATGAACCGCAGGGGTGCCCCTGGTCTTGTAGTGGAGACGACTGTTGGGGCAGTGCTTGATGTTGCTACTGCTTGCTGCGAAGATCTAAAGTAACTTCATGCATGGCGGCCCAATCAATCTTCTTATTATCTTTCACGCCATAAACATACACCTAGAACTCGGGGCAATCCTCAACTAAATGCTCCTGCTGGTGATGAAATTGACAATGTTGAAACATATTCCCAGCCGCGGGTCGGCAAAGCACAATCGGAGGGAGCTGCAGCGTGTGAGTGGCCATCAAAGCCCTGAAAATATCGATAAATGACTCCGGCAATGGAGAACGATGAGGAGCCTACTTCTGGCAAGGTGGATACCGAGGGGTATGAGAAGGTAATAGAGACGGTTCTGGGGGTTGCGTAGGCAAGGGTGCATGGCTAGTGGAGGGACTAGGTAATGGTACAGGAGTGGGAATATAATGGACGACATCTACCTGCTCGGGGTGCGGTATTTCCTTGACCGAAAGTGGAGACGCATGCGGGGATAAAATAGCGGAGCGCTGGCTATGGATGGCGACAGGTTGACTCATGGAAGGTTGACACGTGGAGGTATATAGGTATGTGGGAGCAGAAGGCCGACTCATGGAAGGATATATGGTGGAGGGCTGACTCATGGAAGGATATGTGGTGGATTGCTGACTCATGAAAAGTGATGGATAGGAGGCGTACGCAGGCGTAGAAGGTGGAGGGGACTCGGGGTCAAGGGAAACTAAGAGTTGTTGGCAGATGAAGCGGGCTCGGCTATACAATTGTTGCCAGGAGGTAATATCATTCAAGGTTAAGATGAAGCGGTACTCGGGTGTTACATTAGAAATGAGCATTTTAATCTGCTCTCCCTCCAGAATATGCCCCGGGACATGCACAGTCAGGTAACGCCAGTGGTCGGCGAAGGTAGAGAACTCCTCGTCGGGCTTCATCTTCTCATGGGCCAGATCAACCATGGAATACTTGGGCCCAACCTGGTCTTGATATTGCTGAAGAAATTTCTCTTGTACAACTTGAAAATTCACCACTTGATCTTGCGAATAATTGGACCCATGTGAAATGAAGCTCGAGCTCAAACCAATCCCGGGAGCGTGGACGACCCGAGCCAGAGGGAGGCAGTGGTGATGCCTCCATCACGGAGGCTTCTCGACGTCACCCACCTCCCGGTGAAGCCAAAATCCAGCTCTACTACTCCCAGCTTCAAGGCAGAAGTAGAAGCCCAGTTTGTAGAAGATCTCCTAGTGTCCACAGTGCAAGTCTGATCAAGTGTCCTTTTGCAAAGTCATCTTATGTCGAACCAGCTATGCTCCGAAAGTGGTCCCGCCTCAATTCATCATCGACACCGACTGCATCGAGCGTTTCCGTGCAACTACACCAGAACCGCACTAGTTTTTGAGGACCTCTTGACAACAGTGGCACCGTCTTCCCCCGTGTGAACTGGCCAGAACTCTCTTCAGAAGAATTCTTCATCTTCGAGTTTCCAACGATCAAGAGGTTGTCCCGCTATCTTTTGATAACACCACCGCCCGGGGTGTCCGTTTTGCTGTGACTGCACTACGTTTGGAAGTCTCTATCCACCCAGGACAGACAACAGCCCCGTCGGCCCCAACACACCATCCTCTGCTCTGTTTCGGGCCAAGCTATCTTCTGAAAAGTCATGACCCTTGACGATACGAAGCCAACCCAGGTGGTTTCATCTCGTTCTGACTTAGGTACAAGAAATTCCACCACAGCCATTGCCTCCCTGTCCAGCTGCGCTCCCAGGAACCAGAAGCCGACCATATCGGCGACCACGACCAGAAAGGTGATCCGACGGTTGCCATCTTTCGAGGGTACGTAGTTCTCTCTATCTGCTACCCCACCAAGTTGGTCCTGTCACGTTTGGAGATCTACAGCGGGCGTACCGATTGTCGCATCTCGATCACGCAAACCTATCCGGCGGGATAGAGTGGTGTAGATCTTCGACCGCGACGTTCCCCACCCTCCAGCGACCTCGGAGCAATGTCAGGATCTCAGGAGCCCACCGGCGTCCACCAGGCTTTGTCCAAGCATTGATGACACTTCAGTCGGATGTCGGTGCTTCACGAGCTATAATGAACTAGCGGCTCATTCCCAACAAGTTATCCGTTGATCGGCCGCCCTGCCTCCCCTCCCCTTACTTCCCCCACCTGCGTGAGTGTAATTATTCTAATAATTGCCCATCCCCATGTTCCCCTCCATGAGTGGAGTGCAGTGGTTGTATTAGCAGGATTCGACGCTGAGCTACACCGACGCAGCGTGTCCGCCGGGTGCGCATGCTCCCCAGCTACCCCTCGTCCCCGACTGGGGCTAGTCCATCGGATGGCTAGGTATGTGAAACTGCTACTCCTAGTTTGCTTGCTTAGTAGTGGTTCCAACTGTAGCGCCGTGAGAGGGGTGCCCGTTCCAAAACTTCGTGATCTAAAGCGACCTTGGGACACACCAAATGACCCTCGGACCTAGCAAGCAATTATTAGACGGACCGGTGATTTCAATCGAGCGGACTCACCTGCTAAGCGCACACTCGTGCCCGTAGGCAACCCAATGATGGTGGTGAGGGTCCGAGGTGGGACCTCGCGGCTCCGGGGATAGGCATGCCCACTAGTCGGTGATTCTGGCGTCAAGAGATCGATGCCATGGCGGTGGGGAGAAAGTGTTATATGGTGTGGTGAATCCCTGGAGGGATCAAGGGTTGGTGCGAAACCAAGGGGGTCTTTTTATTCATTAGTTCAGACAGTAATTCTTGGCCAATGGTAAGAGGTTTGTCAGCTTAGACCGAAGGTCATGATGCCGAATGACTTGGCTTAGACGTAATGTCATAACGCCAAGGGATGATATCTAATAGTAAAGTCACGACGCCACACAACTTGACTTAGGCGGAAGGTCATGATGTCAAGACAGAATATTTGCCAGCTTAGGTAAAAAGTCATGACGTCAAACAAGAATTTTTTAACAGCTTAGACGTAAAGTTATGACGCCGTACAACTTGGCTTAGGCGGAAGGTCGTGATGCCAAGGTAAAATATTTATCGGCTTAGGAGGAAGCCATGACGCCAGCAAATTTTTTTTAATGGCTTAGACGTAAAGTCATGACACCGTACAACTTGGCTTATGCAGAAGGCCATGACGTCAAGACAGAATATTTACCGGCTTAGATAGAAAGCCATGACGCCGGACAAGAGTATTTAACGATTTAGACGTAGAGTCATAATGCCGTACAACTTGGCTTAGGCAGAAGGCCATGACGCTAAGGTAGAATATTTACCAGTTTAGGCGAAAAGTCATGATGCCGGACAAGAATATATAATAGCTTAGATGTAGAGTCATAACACCGTACAACTTGGCTTAGGCAGAAGGTCATGACGCCAAGGTAGAATATTTATCGGCTTAGGTAAAAATCTATGACACCGGACAAGAATATTTAATGGCTTAAACATAGAGTCATAACGCCGTACAACTTGGCTTAGGCAGAAGGACATGATGCCAAGGCAGAATATTTACCGACTTAGGCGGAAAGCCATGACGCCAGACAAGAGTATTTAATGACTTAGACGTAAAGTCATGACACCGTAGAACTTGGCTTAGGTGGAAGGCCATGATGCCAAGGTAGAATATTAGATAGCTTATGCGAGTTGTCATGACGCTGTGCAACTTGACTTAGGCGAAAGGCTATGACGTCAAGGCAGAATATTTACCAGCTTAGACGGAAAGTCATGACGTCGGACAAAGATATTTAACGGCTTAGACGTAAAGTCATGATGTCCTACAACTTGGCTTAGGCGGAAGGCCATGATGCCATGGTAAAATATTTACCTGCTTAGGTGGAAAGCTATGACGCCAGACAAGGATATTTAACGGCTTAGATATAAAGTCATGATGTCGCACAACTTGGCTTAGGTGGAAGGCCGTGACGCAAAGATAGAATTGATGTGACACCACTCCTTGGACCTAAATTGCAAGCAAACAACCGAGTCGGTGGACTCACTCTAGCGGGCTCACTCGCGTAGCGCACACTCGTGCCCGTAGGTGAACCGATGATGGGGATGAGGGTCCGAAGTGGGACCTTGCTGTTCCGGGATTTGGCTTAGCTAGGGATTGAATCCCTAAGGGTTTGGGATGCCCCAACCAATGGGCGGCCAGCACGCCAAGGGCGTGAGGACGAGAAGGTCATGCTTGCTACTTTTCAACTTCAAGGTGCAGCATTGATGTGGTGGAGTTCGGAGTGAGAAGTTGCCTTCCGTTCCCGACCACTTCGTCAGATCACCTGGGCAGAGTTCGTGACTACCTTCGAACGTACTTATAGTCTGGCCTGTCTTCGCATGGATAAGATGCACCAAATCCTAGATTTGGTTCAGGGTGAAATGACTGTGCTGCAGTATCGAAATAAGTTCATCGAGTTGGGTCGGTATGCGTCGCATATTATTGCTAATGAAGTCTTAAAGATCGAGCAGTTTCTTCGTGGTTTGCGAGTTGAGTTGAGAGTGTCGCTGCTCGCTACCCGTGTCACTGTCATGGACGATGCATATCAAGCAGCAGTCGCAGTTGAGCTCGATTTGGCGAGGTCTGTAAGGTTCTCTCAGTCCAGTGTTGCTCAATCGATTGTGCCATTCCAGCAGTCCTTTCAGCCGTCAGCACCTGGAGTTCTGTCTGTTGTGCCTACTTTTGGTGGTCCTTCGAGGCGAATGTTTAGAAAGTCCAATAAGCATTTTAACCGTCAAGCATCTTCGAGTTTTGTGCAACAGCAATCGGCGTCTTTTGATTCGGTCCAGCAATTTATTTCTCCTTTTCAACAGCGTCGTGAGTTTCCTGTGAGTCAGTTGAGACCATATCCGATGTGTGGTGACAGCCATCCCGGTGTTCCATGTTCCTTACCAATAGTTTGTTATCGCTGTGATCAACCAGGTCACGTTGTTCGAGTTTGCCCGATGAAGTCTATGCTGGCACAGTTCTCACAGGTTACCCAGCCACAACAATCTCCATTTCGTCTTTCTGCACCACCTCTGCCTCAGCCGTCGTTTTTGCAAGTTCCTGCTTCTTCCCAGCAATCTTCTGCAGCCTCTAGCCGAAAGTCGAGGAGCCGGATCACTCACATCACTCGTGCAGAAGCCATTGCATCTAATCTCGTAGAAGGTACGGTTTCGATTTTCGGTCGTTCAGCTCGTGTTCTATTCGATTCAGGTGCCACTCATTTATTTGTTTCTGAGGATTTTCTTGCTCGTCTCGAGGAGTCAGTAATCGAGTCGCCTTGTGAACTGCTCGTTGAGTTACCATTTGGAGATTTCATATCCATTCCACTTTGCCTGGAAGATTGTCCTGTTGTCGTTAGTGACCGGCAGTTGCCAGCGAAGTTGTATGCATTGTAGTTGGTCGAGTACGATGCGATTCTAGGCATGGACTGGTTAGAGTAATATCGTGTCGTGGTTGACTGTAGATCCACGAAAGTCTACTTTCAGTCACGCAAGAAATCAGCTTTCTATTTTCAAGGTACCTGACTCTGTTATTTTCGCTTTCTGTGGTTAGGTGTAATTCATTTTCAGTTTCCTCCTTGTTCTTCCTTGTAATTTCGAGGACGAAATTCTTTTAAGGAGGGAGAGACTAACGTCCGTGATTTAGTGGATCCATAGCGGTCCGAGTCTAGAATTTATTCTGTGATTTTAGGTAATTTTTACGGATTTTTGAGCTACTTTTGGGCATTTAAATGAATTAGTTAAAGTATAAAAGGAAGACCGTTATGGAGTATATTGAGAAATTTGACTACTACCTTCTTAAGTGCGGAGTCCAAAAGGATTTTGCGGTCACACTTTCCTGCTTTAGGAATGGGCTTCAATTCCATATAAAAAAGGAGCTCTTTATGCATCAAGTGACCACTCTAGAGCAAGCCTATCAAGTAGCCCGAGATGTAGAGAAATTCTCTCGATATACCCAAATGGTTCCCCCTCGAGAGATGGATCCCAAAGTCATGGCACCTCGGACCAACCCCCTACCTCCTCAAAGAGGCCTCCTTCCCACCCCCATGGGAGCTCCTCCCACCTGGGCAGCCCCTCCTAGTGGCACCCCACCACCTCGCCCCACAAGTGGGCCCCCCAACCCAACTCCCAATAGGCCCAATCCGGCACCCACTCTCCCTCACACTAGGGCTTCCCCAAACCACCAAAGTGGACAGCAATGCTTTAGGTGCCTTGGGTATGGACATTTCACCAACTAATGCCCCACCAAGGGCGCATCTAGCTTACTCATTGAGAAGACAAACCCCCTACCCCAAGTTGGAGTTGAAGAAGAGGTTGAGGTGTATGGGCCCTCCCCCGATTGGGAGGAAGAGTACGAGAACCACTACATGGAGACCAATCAAGAACAACACCCTGCACCCACCGACTCTCACCTTGGAGTGGTTAGGTGCACCCTCACTCAAGCTCAAGAACAAGATTGGAGAAGAAACACTATCTTCCATACCTACATCCAGATTGGGAATCATGCTAGGAAGGTCATCTTGGATAATGGGAGTAGTGTGAATGGGGTGTCCCTCGACACCATCAAACTTCTAGGCCTCACCATTTCTTTACACCCAAAACCATATCAGGTAGCTTGGATTGATGCATGATTCCTAAGTCTAAAAATCCTAGCTGCTATGCTGAATACAGGCCGATCAGTTTATGTAATTTCTCCTTCAAAATCATTTCAAAGACTCTTAATGATAGACTAAAGCTAATTCTGCCTAACATTATCTCAAGGGAGCAAAGTGGATTCATTTCTGGGCGACTGCTATCAGATAACTTTCTCTTAGCCCGTGAACTGTTTTTGGAATTGGATAGGCCCATCAGAGGTCATAACATGTTGATCAAGCTGGATATGGCCAAGGCCTACGACCGTTTAGAGTGGGATTCACTGCTGGCTACTCTAAGAAGATTTGGCTTTTCTAGCAGGTTCACCTCTTTAATCTCTCAAACTCTTGTGAACTGCTGGTTTTCCATTTCATTCAATGGTCAGTTGAAGGGTTACTTTAAATCTACAAGGGGGGTTAGACAGGGGGATCCATTAGCCCCATCTCTTTTTGTTATAGCAGAGGAAGTCTTGAGTAGGGGTTTAACTTCCTTATTTCAGTCCGGTAAATGTAAGTATTTCCATGTTCCCCGTGGAGTGCCTTCACAATCACACCTATTATATGCTGATGATTCAGTTATTTTCCTAAATGGGGGTAAAAGATCTGTCCGGCATTTGTTGAATTTTTTAGACAGCTATGAAAGAGCCACTGGTCAGAGCATAAATCACTCCAAGAGTTGTTTCATGGTCTCGGTCCATCGGTGTTTGATCTCGATCTTCATCTGTCCTCCAGAGTCGCCCGGTTGGCTGGGCGGGGTTAACTCACCACTAGGAAGCGCCAGCTCTGTGACGCTTCGTGGTGGGGAGTTAGGCGATGGCCAGCACGCCCTCTACGACTCTGGTGACGCGCTCCTTCACGGCTTGCTTTTCGGCCGCAGCCTTGCGCCTGTCTTCGACTCGGCGCGTGGTGCGGTCGTCGTGGTCGCTGGCGAACAGGAGCGCAGCCCCGCGATGCGGAAACTGGCGGATGGACCACAGGGGGCGAATGCGCGGCCCTTCTTCGGGGAAGGGGCCATAGATGCGGACCTCGCGCCCGATGACGGCGGCAACGGGTTCTTGTTCAACGCTCATGCTCTCTGCTCCTTGGTCTCGCCCTGTTTGGGCGGGGTGAAGCGTATTGTCCATATATGGGCTGCTCTGTCAATCCATATATGGACACGAGACATGTAACAATGCCTAGGGGAAACCCTAGGTGTTTGCGTCCGATGCGTGCTGAATTGCTCAGCTCACGGCTGCGCAGCATCCTCCTGATGGAGTAGCTAGTAAGAGCGCCTTAAGACTTTGCTCTTGCCGGTTGCAACGGCAGGAGCCTGACGGGAGCCTGTTGCTCCACCGAAGAGCACGAATGCTCTGTACGGTTGCTGCTCTTGTTTACCGAGCCCTACCACTAGACAGGAAAAAGTGCCTGTAGGACGGCGCCGCGTGGGGTGTAGGATGGGCCATTGCCGGTTGATTTGTGTCAGCCGGATGTAGTGCGGCGACGGCATCATGGCCGGAACAACTAGCAGGGTGGAAATGGACAAGGAGGCGCGCCGTGCAATCGGGGCCAGGATTCGGCAGTTCCGGGAAAGCCTTGGGCTGAACCAAGAGAAGTTCGGGGCGCTATTCGGCAAGAGACATCAGGCGGTCTCCAAGTGGGAGCGCGGCGCCACCATGCCGTCCCTGGACGACTGGTACATCCTCGGCCGGATGAGCGGATCTCTGGACTACCTGGTCTACGGGATTCGCACGCGCCCCATTGCGGTTAGCGCGATGGTGGATCAGATATTTGCCCGGCCGGGGTTCGAGCTGCCGCCTTCAGCTTCCGGCACTCTCGCACGTCAACAAGCGTCTTGAATCGGTGATCGTCCACTGAGAGCCAGTGCATGTTCTCAGGGCGATCCTCCCCGCCTGCGCACAGTGGGATGATGTGGTCTACCTGCCAGCCAGGGCAGGCTCCGCGGATTCGCCCAGTGCTTGGGCATGGGCTTGCAGACCTGAACGCCCGTACCTGGGCTAAATCGCGGCCGATTTCAGCGGCATGGCCACGCGCCGCGAAAAGCCAGACGGACGACATGAGCAGCAGAGAGATGCCGTTGCTCAGGGTGAGCCTCCATAAACTTCCAGGCCACATCTGTCGCTTGTCCGTTCGTGACTCCCGCAGGCATGCAGTACCTGCTGCCGAGTGGCGTCGAGGTTCGGTCGCTATCGGCCACCGCAGTGACGTAGCCATAGGCAAAGGCGCCCCTTCCATTCCGATACAGCTCCTCGGCCGTGAAGTAGCCGCCCGTCGCGACGGCAGACTCAACGATCTCGTCCCAGAACGTGGATTGAGCCAAGCAGGGGGCGCTGCTGACCGCTAGAAGTAGTAGCAGGAAGCCTCGTTTCACGTTCCCTCCTTGACCTCTTTGACGACTTCGCGCAGGCGTTCATAGAGCTTTCTTTCCTGCTCGGAGACCGGCGCCAGAGTGGGCAGGTTGTCCGGTTTCAGGCCGGGCACCAGCAGCTGCCAAGGGGCAACCTCAAACACCTTTGCAAGGGCCTCCAAGGTCTCCAAGGTGGCGTTGTGGCCCGCCCGAAGCCTCGACACAGCCGAGGCGCCTAGACCCGTCTTCTTCCCGAGCTTGGGATTGCTCCCCAACTCCGCCTTATTGCGCTCCATGAGAGCAGCCAAGTTCGCCGCTAGTACTTTCGCGGTCTCGCAGGCGGTTGACTGTTCGTCAACTGGGCCGCCGTCCTGTCCACTTTTGGGCATGCACGAAGCGTAAGGGAATACCCTATCCATATCAGGTCAGGCCAAGGGCTTGAACCCTATCCATATATGGACCTATAATCCACGAATGGATAAGCCAATCGACCTGGAAGACCTCCGACGACGCCTTGCTGCGATGACCTTGGCTCAGGTAGAGGGCATCGCGAAGGAGTCTGGCGTGGCCTTCTCCACCGTCAAGAAGTTCCGCAAGGGGCACACGAAGGAGCCGCGCCCCTCGAAGGTCAATGCGCTCCTCCTTGCCATGCGCAAGCCCGCGAAGGCGACGCACTAGGGCAGATCCCCATCCCCCGCTTCCTTTAACTGAAGAGGAGAAGCAATGAGCCGCACTGAGTTCTGTATTTTCTATCGCCACAGCAGCAGCTTTAGCAGCACCGTGATCGAGGCGGCCAATATTGTGGCCGCGCTGAACGAGTTTCTGCAATTGCGTGGCTACGGCGAACCTGTCGCGTGGTCGCTGGAAAAGCCCATGAGCCGCTTCGGCAAGCGGTACACCAGCGACGTTCGCAAGGACGCCATCGCTGCTGGCCGCACCATCACCCACGACGGCACCCGCTACATAGCGAACGGAGTGGAAGAAGAGAAGGCCGCGATGTTCCGCGTGGGCGGGGTGTATCGGACGAGCGGTGGCGCCATCGTGGAGCTTTTCAGCTTTGGTGGAGCATGGGGCAGCAACGACGTACTGCACACCCTCTGCGATGCCGTCCACCCCACGCAAAAGCTCGCGGACGAGCGCGATCCGAGGTTCGGCAGCGCGGTTCTGGCGGTGAAGGGCTGATTCGTTCATCACGGCGCCAGTCTCGTCTTTTTTTCGGCGAATCCGAAGTCAACGAACGGCTACCAATGACAACCATTGCCAACCAGCGAGAGATTCCCTGCCACGCCGTCATGCGCAAACCGCAGGAGGTTCCTTTCGAGTTCATCAAGGCTTGCAACTCCGAACTGGAGGCGCTGAACCTGTGCATGAACCTGTCGAACCTCTCGGACGAGACGATCCGGGATCACCTGGGAATCGACAAGGGCCACTTCTCGCGCATCCGCAAGGGCAGGGGGAACTTCCCTCCGAACAAGCGAGTGGCTGTCATGGAGCTGTGCGGAAACCTTGCGCCTGTCCAGTATGAGGCGTGGCGCGTGGGCCGTGAACTGGTGGAGCGTTCCAAGGACGCTCAGATCCGCGAACTGCGGGAAAAGCTCGCAATGTTGGAGGCCGCATGAACTGCAAGCCTGGAGATCTGGCGGTGATCGTTGGCACTAACGAGACTGCCAATGGCTCTCGCGTGGACGGGCATTTCGTCCAAGTTGTCCGTCGGGCCATCCCTAACGAGATTCTCCGTCTCAGCGATGGAACGCTGGTGCGCGTCCGGCAGGACAGGCTTGCGGACTGGATCGTAACTTGCGCCTCGCCCATCAAGTTCAAAGCTGGTAGCAGCACGTACTTCACCACGATCCGACCGATTGGGGACCGCTTCCTTCGCCCCATCCGTCCCGGCGACATCTCTGACGAAGAAGTCCGCGACCTCTACGCACCCAAGCTCCCCGAGGTGGCCTGAGATGGACACCTCTTTTCTCTCCCTCCCCCAAGTCCAGACCTCCCCCAGCATTTCCGAGTTTGAGGGAGTGCGGGGACCGTCTCGCGTCGGACAAGACGACCAATGCAACGTAGGACAAGGTACGTCAGCTATTAAGACAGGCTGGCCCGCTCCCGAGCTGGCGCAGGACGAGGACCGCAAGCTGTTCAAGTGGTTCGCCGGGAGGCCTGACGCACGGGTGCGCGTTCGTGAAGCCTGCGCGCAGATCACGGAGGAGCAGCGGGAGGCGGCGATTCTCCGTGCGATCTCCCGCATGAACACCCACATCGAAGGGCTCCACGAGTGCGACCGAAAGGCCGAAGAAACGGGAGCCGCGATCTACACCCTGTTTCACTTGAAGCGTTGACGCAGCTATGTCCATTTTGCTTCTTCATCTGCAATGGGTTTTGTAAACATGTACTACCAAAGCATTAAGTGTCAGATAGCAAAATAATAAATCACATCATGGTAGACATCATCAAAACCAGGAGGACAACATATATGACAGACACATTGGGGCTACGTGAAAGAGTGACTAACCGCGTGCCAAAACTCAAGAAGTGGGTGGAGTGGCACGATCATTTCAAAACCATGGTGCAAAATATGTTTACATGCACACCGGGGGCTCTCCTATCTCAAGACCTCCGTGCTCGACTCTCTTCCGGGGTGGAGCTCTGGCTAATCAGCGCAACCAAGTTCATGCTCTACAACTCACACCGGTGCCTCTCCCAACTCAGCCTCCCTCGCCACACATTTGAAGAAGCGTCTCATCTCCCACCAATCAAAAGAAGGGAATTAGGCACAAACGGCGATGAAGAGGAGACCAAGACGATCAAAGCACTGTGGTGGATCAGCAAGTTCCATCGGCCCATGGAGCGGGTTGAAGAAGACTGGGACCAATGGAAGCAATATATAATAGCACTTAGGAAGGCCCAAAGTGGCTAAAAAATGATGTACTTGATTATTTTCTGATGAAATAAAAGATGTTTCCTCTATTTAGCCATTAAAGATGTCTAAGAGTGTTTAATTTATTTCTTCTAAAACATCATGATTTTGTCTCAAAACGAGGGTTCTATAAGAATGCATGTCCAGAACAGTGGATGCTAATTCATTAAGTCGCGTCTGCTGCCCTCGTTGCCAATTCAATTATCATTTTCTAATAAAAATTTAAATTCTAAAATTGGAGCCTTCTCACACAGTCGCTAATTCATAAATTGATGTTAGCCACAAGGACACTAATTCATTATTATTTTCTGATAAATCACTAAATTCAAAAATTGGCGTCCTCTTGCAAAGTTGCATTTTCTTAATTGACGTCAGCCATCACCGACGCAAATTATTTTTGATTTCCAACCACCTTCACCCCTTCTCAAACCTCTCCCCTTTCCCTTCTCATTTTTCTTTCTCCTTCATTTGTCTTCCCCCCCGATCGTTACACCCTACTACGAACCACCCGCGACCACCGCGAACTCTAGCGACACCACCGACGATCACCACCTCTCCCGCACTCCCACACTCACATCTCTCCCTATGGCATCTACTAGCGGCGCTGGTGTCGGGAAGTGACGGCGGGTGATGCCACCCATCGTCGTCCATATAGAAGAAGAATAGCACGCTAGCGTGGAGGAGGAGGTCCCTCCAGCGACGGCGGAGGCTCCGACGGTGGCGGAAGCTCCAGCGGCGGCGGAAGCTCCGGCGGCGGTGGAAGAGGGTGAGGAACAAGAAGAATGTGGTGATGATGAGGAAGATGGCACAGACAAAGAGGATGAAGAAGAAGAAGAAGAAGAAGAAGAAGAAGAACAAGAAGAAGAAGAAGAAGAAGAAGAAGAATAAGAAGAAGACGAAGACGAAGGTGATCGGAGGAGGGCCCCCCGTCGCCCCCTGCGAGGAGGGAACCTGGACCTGGAGCCCAGCAATGGGTGTCGATGCTGTTGGTCGAGGCCGCCGTGGCGGTGACCGCCTGGGCGTCCGACATCATGAGGTTCTTGTCGACGTACATGGTTCGATTCCTTTCGATGTGGCCGCGATCAGACGATCGTCGATTCGGTGTTGAGGAGCTGGTCGACAATCTTGATCGGGATGCCGTCGTAGTTGTCGAAGCGCTTGATGACGCCGCGATCCTCGCCCTGGTCGTCGCGGCGGATCGTGGTCAGGTTCACGGTCGACGACGCCTGCACGCCGTAGTTCCGCTGCTTGCTGAGGTAGCGCTTGGCCTTGCGGTTCATGTAGAGGACCGGGCGGCAGGCCGAGAGGTTCGGGATCTTCGCGATGGCCTGGTCGATGCAGTCGACGAGGTCGACCGGCGCCGAGGAGGTCAGGCCGGCGGTACCGGAGCCCGTCTCGATGTTGGCGATGCGGACGACGTAGCGCCAATCCTTGATGTGCAGGCCCGCCTTCCACTTGTACTCGGTCATGTACGCGCGGTAGCGCTTGTTGTTGGCGTCGAACGCCCAATCCTCGCCGAGGTCGCGGTCGTCGAGACCGGCCTTCGAGCCCTTCGGGAAGATGCCGGTGACCTTGTCCGGCGCCCAGCCGACGAGCCAGATCGAGGTCGAGGTCGTCGAGCCCGAGCTGTTGCCGTTCACGACGTTGTTCGCCGTCTGCGACGTGGCGGAAACCAGCGTGTTGTAGCGCGGGGTGAAGCCCATCGGCTTCTCGGGCGCGACGGCGCTGTTCGAGTAGAAGAGCTGCGCCGCCATGTCCTGCGAGATGCCTTCGATGAAGGCCCGGTTCTCCTGCGCACGCCACGCGGCGGAATTGCCGTTGAGGTCGGCAAGATCGCGGTCGACGATGGCGAGCGCCGTCGAGATGCCGCAGGTGTCCGTGACCTGCGCGACGGTCGACTTGCCCGGGTCGATGCCCTGGTTGATGCGGCGCCACGTCGGGGACGGCAGCGACGCGCGGACCGAGCCACGATGGCCGGTCGGCAGGTTGCCCTCGATGAAGGGCATGTCGCCGATGATCTCGTTCATCTGCGAGAGCAGTTCGCCCACGACGGCGATCGAGCCGTCCGGGTCCTGCAGCTTCGCCCAATCGGCGAGCGTGGTGTAGCCAGTGGGAAGTGCGGTAGCCATGGTCTGTCTCCTCGGGCCTCAGCCCGCTACGGGTTCATGTTGCTGTTCGGGAACTGCCTGCGCGCGTCGGAGCCGTTGACCTGGCCGGCATTGCCGGTGACCCACGTGTCGTCCTTGATCGCCTTGGAGACCTTGACCATTCCCCGGATGAGGCCGGGGTGGTTGGTGAACCCCATGCTCTCCAGGTAGGTCACGGTCTCCTTGTCGAAGACCTGGGCCAGCGCCGTCTTGGCGTCGCCCAGGGCCTCGGCGGAGAACTCCTTCTCGGAGGCCGTCCGCCATTCGCCGGTCTGCTTGGTCCACTGCGCTGCGGACTGGTCGTTGACCGCCTTCGCAATCGCCTTGTCCCGCTCGACCGTGAAATCGATGAGCTTCTGCGCCACGTCGGGCGCGATCTTCTGGTCGCCGAAGCGTCGGCACTGGCCCAGTGTCGACGACCACTTCAAGAGACCAAATAAACCATGTCCGCTCCGCCACTTCGGTGACGCCGACGAATAGACACCCCACCCGGACCTTACGTCCGGATGAGGGAATAAACCTTTCCTTGTGTCAGCACCGGCCCAGTGTTGACGAACATTTCAAGAGACGAATCAACCCTGTCGGCTCCGTCACTCCGGTGATGTCGACGAATAGACACCTCACCTGGACCCTACGTTCGGGATGAGAGAACAAACCCTCCTTTGCGTCGGCACTGGCCCAGCGCCGACGACTACCACTTAAAGAGACCAAATAAACCTTGTCGGCTCCGCCACCATGGTGACGCCGACGAATAGACACCCCACTCGGACCTTACGTCCGGACGGGGAAACAAACCTTTCCTTGTGTCAACACCAGCCCAGTGTTGACGAACATTTCAAGAGACCAAAAAACCCGGTCGGCCTTGCCACCCCGGTGACGCCGACAAACAGACACCTTACCTGGACCCTACGTTCAGGACAAGGGAATAAACCGTCCTTTGCGTCAGCACTGACCCAGTGTCGACGACCATCTCAAGAGACAAATAAACCTTGTCGGCCCCACCACCCCAGTGACGCCGACGAACATACACCTTACCTGGACCCTATGTTCAGGACAAGGGAATAAACCCTCCTTTGCGTCAGCACTGACCCAGTGTCGACGACTACTCTAAAGAGACCAATAAACCTTGTCGGCCCCACCACCTCGGTGACGTCAACGAATAGACACCTTACCTAGACCCTACGTTCGAGATGAGGGAGTAAACCCTTCTTTGCGTCGGCACTGGCCCAGTGTCAACGACTACTCTAAAGAGACCAATAAACCTTGTCGGCCCCGCCACCCCAGTGACGCCGACGAACAGACACCTTACCTGGACCCTACGTTCAGGACAAGAGAATAAACCCTCGTTTGCGTCAGCACTGACCCAGTGTCGACGACCACTTAAAGAGACCAATAAACCTTGTCCGCCCCACCACCCCGGTGACGCCGACGAACAGACACCTTACCTGGACCCTACGTTCAGGACAAGGAAATAAACCCTCTTTTGCGCCAGCACTGACCCAGTGTCGACGACTACTCTAAAGAGACCAATAAACCTTGTCGGCCCTACCACCTCGGTGACGTCGGCGAATAGACACCTTACCTGGACCCTACGTTTGGGATGAGGGAGTAAACCCTTCTTTGCGTCGGCACTGGCCCAGTGTCGACGACTACTCTAAAGAGACCAATAAATCTTGTCGGCCCCACCACCCGGTGACGCCGACGAACAGACACCTTACCTGGACCCTATGTTCAGGACAAGGGAATAAACCCTCCTTTGCGTCGGCACTAACCCAGTGTCGACGACCACTCCAAGAGACCGATAAACCTTGTCGGCTCCACTACCTTGGTGACGTCGGCGAATAGACACCTTACCTGGACCCTACGTTCGGGATGAGGGAGTAAACCCTTCTTTGCGTCGGCACTGGCCCAGTGTCGACGACTACTCTAAAGAGACCAATAAACCTTGTCGGCTCCACCCTTCCCGGGACCGTAAAAGACCCAAGTCCTGTAATTGCAGTTTTACCCTGCAACTTTTGTAATTGGGGCTACGCCCTTATCTCCCGCTCCAACGCGGACGTTTGTACAGTCGACAATTCGCCGACAACTCTTGTACTCATATGAAATTATAAAAGCACTTAGCATGCCCCATGTGTACTTCCGGGGGAAAATTGCAAGAAAACCCTTGGCTTTCCAAAATTGCACATATACCCTCCCTCCAATCAAATTGACAAACATGTGTTTTCTACGAAGCCCTTTGTCATTCTTTTGATCTGGAAACGTTGTTAGCTCAGTCTAACACTCGGGTGTTGCCTCAAACCTGGGTCTAGGGTCTGGTAAAATTACCGAAATACCCCTATGACCTGGAAATGGCCCAATAAACCTTGGAACCCTCCAGAAAGAGCCTCAGAGCCTTGAGAAGTCGCGAATCTGATCCTACTTCCGTCCCAGTCCAGAAATTTCAGAAATGCCCCTGGCCTGAAAAATTACCAAAATACGTCTGGGGTGGTAAAATTACCAAAATATCTCTGGGGTCCAGAAAATTTCCTATTACTTCGAAAATGCCTATGACTTTTGCATACTTGCATCCCTATTCTTAAATCCTAGGGCTTTGCCTAGACCTAACCCTAACCTTGTCCGCTTGTTGGTGGTGAATGAATGGAGAGCTCTTCGAGTGAGAGTGCCCTTAACAATCGAGCCTATGGAGAGGATTTTGGGGATTTCTTTGGCAGTTAAACAAAGGTGTTCGGACGTTAGACCGATATAAAATCAACACTGATTCCGGTCAGTGGGGAGAGGTCCAGTACCCGAACCCAATTCGTCTGATACGATGCGCACTCACGGAATTACCCTTTGTATCAGGGGAATGCTTCTTTTCATAAAGAGCAAGAGCACCACATTTTTACAAAATGTGTGCCCAATCCTATTTTTTTCACGTGAAAAATAAATTCCGTGACCAACACCTGCCATGCCAAGCTCTTTGTTTCCTTATCCTTTGAAGTCTAGCTAATTCATTTATCACATTTTTATTCTGTTAAAACATAAAAAATCTGTACCGGATAGTTTGTTAGGTGTTGCTTATCACATGAGCAATTTAAATAAATGTGATGGATACACAATTTATAATGTCTCTCTATACTTTTGTCTGTTAGCTGAGGAGCTTTTTTCTTCATGGTTACACTACAGTTCTAGTAGCTCGTTCCATTCTCTTGTCCTGTCAACTGCAGAGCATGCCAGAGGCAATGCTGTATGGCAAATGGACCTCTCCTTCCTGCATGCTCATAATGAGGATGGAAGTCTTACACTTATCTCCTAGAAATCTGTTTGCCAAAGATGATGTCAGGATCCAAAGAGTAGATGATTTTTATGTTAGTGGCCCTTGGGTTTTTTTGTGCAAGAAAACCTAGTGATATGTATATGGTGTACGCTGTCTGAAGGAGTTTCTACTATATCACATCCATTTTTTTTGAGAACATACCATTTTGTTCCAAGTTCCCATGTTATGAAGCATGTTCATAACTAAAAGAATACTTGTTGGGAAATCTCCTCAGCCCAGTCCACATTAACCCCCCCAAGGGGGGCTAGTCTGGTCCGCGTAAACCTCCCTCCCCCACTCAGAAAAATATATATATTTTTTTCAGGGGGTTTACGAAGATCAGATCGCACCCCCCAATCCAACCCACATAAACACCCATGACTCTTCAACTTCTCCTATAAAACCCCCCTTAGAAGCTCAAGGGGCATAGATACGCATGCACACAGACATCCGCAGGGCACTCAGCTACAAGCACTCAAGGACTCAAGCCCCAAGGCTTTCGGCAAGAACGCGAGGAGCTAATCGCTTGTTGGGTGGGTTTTTGACCAGCCCGTATACACCGAGGGTATGTCACACGTACTCCCCTCACATGGTGTCTAGCCGTCTCACTCAAGTCCATCCCTCCACGAATGAGGTGTTATGATAAACGGCAAACACACCCACACATTTGGTCTGCCCGCGTATGACGCGTTATGATAACAACGTACACAACATAATGTCAAATTTGCTCCCGCCATCGAACCATGTGCACGTCGCTTGCACCAAGCCGATCACCGACGGCCCCTACCGCTAACACGAGTTAGCCGGACCCTGACCCAGAAGTAGCATTCCTGGGATCGGCCTTAACTCCCTTGTGTGAGGACACTCACCTTCTTGGACCCATACCCCACTGCTCACCTCGATCCACATCCGGTCTCCCTCCGGCACCATCCAGGATTCCCCCTGACCATCCAGTCCCTAGCTTCATGTGGAGAGCTCCTTGTAAAACACGCGGATGATCTGCTTTACCCTACAAAGACCTGGGGATCGGCCCACATGTCGACATTGTCCCGCAGCTTGCACCGAATGTTCTTTGGCCCTTTCAGCCCATTTGTAAAGCCCACGAGGAACCCATAAACCATGAAACCGATTACAAATGTATGCTCGTACTCAGGTCTCAGCACCACCTCCACACTATCCAGCATATGTCCAGCGCCCCTGACTCCAGTAAATTAAGCCTCTCGGTCGAGTGCGATGGTCCCCCTATAGCTCCAGGGTAACCCCGGCCCTCTATCCATGGCTTCGGACATATCTTTGCTCTTCTTCAGTACAGAACAAATATGTTTGGATTCAATCCGATTAAATAAACACTGGTTGCTTGTGACCAGTGGTGAAAGATGTCACGTACACGAATCCCAACAATCGCCTGCACACTCGCACCTGTGGAACCTCCCTTCTCTCCACGTGTTGTCTGATATATCAAGCCCACATGCCATGTCCTAGCAATGCTTCCCCAGTCAACTTTTGGTTCCATAGGTGATCGTCAAGAAATTGACTGGCACGCCCGCACCCTGTCCAGCCTCCCTTTCCCTTTGGAAACCTCTCGTGCAAGTTGACCCTTCTCGACCTTCCGTAAAAGGCGAGTGCACGGTACTGCCATGAGGAGCATATAGGTACAAAGAAGAATATCCCCAAGACAACACTAACTGTAGCAACCCTGAATTTTTGAAAATTAAAAATTTAAGAAAATATTAATACACGCCTTAGTTCAAGGCGTTACTTTAATAGCTAGCGCCTCAATTCAAGGCGCTACTTTCATCTCCAGGATTTGAGAGTCAATTCCACATCTAGCCTGCACAACACATATGTTGAAATCATTAGATCAATCCATATAAAAAAGAGTCACTCAATGCATTCTTCCAACTCAAAGTATAAAATCAATAGAATGTAAATACACACCAAAATCAACGAGACATATCATCATTTCTCAAAGGTCTTGAAAGACACATATACTTGATTTGTCATCATTGAAACTAATCTATCAAAGTCAACTAGGGAGTCTAACATTGGAGACTAAAAGAAAGGTACACCTTGCTTAAAAAACAAGAAAATTTAACATTTGAAAAGAATCGGCAAGTGAACGATTATTTGTTGGCATCCAACGCCTCAAGTAGACACTATACTGATGATGAGATAAATCAACAATTAACACGATCGGATCACAACCAAGAGAAAACAAGAAAGATGTCAGACAGATAACGTATCACACGATTCACACCTCGGGGCCATTCTGGGAGAATTCTTTCCTTGAGCATCTCCACAGTTGTGGACGCAGCATATTGGATCGGACCTATGTCCGTCCCATCGTAGAGCCGGAACTTAAGCTCCACGAGATCATCCTCGGGCATTTGAGCTCCACCCAACGGGCGACCACCAAGGAATCCCAACTGGAACGACACCAAAACAAAAAAACATAGGCTACCCCTTTCCACCTCCCCCTTCTGCAAATTGACGGACCCAATCACGACGTTAACAGAACAGGAAGAGAAATCAAGTGTAAAAACACCAGCTCAATCCGATCCGAAAAATACACCAGCAGCTCGACGCGACCAGAACGAGGCGCGGAAGAGGACCACGAGATCTTAGGCCGCACCGCCGCGACAGCATGAGCACCCTTCCGGGCTTTCCCCCTTCTCCAAAACAAAAAAGAACCCAGAAGAGAAAACAACCCAGAATCAAAATCCGATAAAGAGAACCCTAAAAAGAGGACGACCCAACAGTGATCTACTACAGACCCCACTGCTCGATGCCACCCAAAACAGAGAGACAGATAGAGAGAGAGAGCATGATCGAGCGGAAGTGAGAGCTAGAGAGGGATCAGCATACGACATACCGTAGAGACGCAAAGAGGGGTTCCGAGAAGGTTGATCGCAAAGAACGTCATCGTCGTCACGGGTAGCCGCCACAGGTGCTGTCGTCGTCGTCGTCGCGGGTGACAGCCGAAGGAGATGTCGTCGCCGTCGTGAGCAGCCGAAGGAGAGCGAGATGCTGTCGTTGCCATAGGTGCTGTCACCGCCATAGGTGGCCGATCGCCGTCGTGAGAAGCCGCGGGTGGTCGATCGCCACAGCAATGTGGAACGGGAGCAAACCCTAGAGGGACTGAGGAGGGAGGCCGCGAATGGGATGGCGTCGCGGCGAGGCCCGATGGGGTTGCTCGCCCCGAATGGAAAGTCTACTTACAAGGAAATTAATGTTATGAATATGTACATGTGGGGGACTTTTCGTTCGTTTTGTTTATTATTGGGTTTATTGGGCGTGCCAGTCACCAGAGGTGACAAATTATTGTGCGCTCAACCTGACTCGCGTCGGGCGAGAGTGTGGTCTGTGTTTAGTTCTTTCTTTTGCCTTAACTTTGCACTGTTGAGATGACATGCCCACATGCTTCATACTTGATGTTATTGCTTGCTTGAGTTAGCATATATCACACATCACACCTCCATCTCACCTCATCATCATCGCACCACTCCACACAATCCACATCTCACATGGAGCTGGCTGGAGAAGGTGTTGACGAGAAGCCCATGGCTCCTCACACCCGAAGCTGCAAAGGCCCGCTAAGAGGCCAGACTTAATTAACAAGCTGCATGGTGCACCATGTGGCTCAGAGGGCCCATCCCATTTACAGTAACAAACCCAAGAGCCGCCAACGAGGGAGTTTTGGAAGAAAGACTTCTACCCTGTCACTGGGTGACTCTCAGTGTCCTAGTAGTCTATACTTATTGGTGGCATCCACGTCTTCTTGGATGGGCGCGATGCCCAGGTGATTCCGAACCATGTGGTCCCTCCCATACTGACCTGCAACTCCTTCCAGGCCTTGTTTGGGAAGAGAGCTAAGAAAGAGGAGGTTGGCCGCCAAGGCTGAAGAGAGTTGGCCCCGAGGCTAAAGAAATTCAAGCAGGTGTGGGTCCCTAAAAAGATCCACCCTATTCACCAAAATACACCTATTTGATGCAACCCTGAGATAAGAAGAGATGAGACGACTGTGGATCCCCCACTCCATGTTACTTTTAAGGCCTGCGCATGACAGGCCAATACCCGATAGCGGGAAGTTGATCTGATCAACCTGCTAGGATAGCCTGACTGGCCTACATCACTCCGATGCGAGGTCCACAGATATCCCCCGTCCTCCATTGAGGATGTAATCGAGAAGAAATGACCGATATGGTCACAAGGTATTTTTGAAGTTTGGGAAACCCCTCATTAGGCCAACAACCACTGCTTCGAGCAGCGATAGCTGAAGAGGAAGATTATTTGCCAGTGACAACTGAAGAAGAAGGAGAATGAGAAACAACATCATCCGTGGATGATAATGGGTACAAAGATGGCCCGGATAACGAGATCGATGAAGCCCCTCCACAATTGGAGGAGAAAAGAAGAATATTAATATTCGAGAGACTGACCTTCCTCGGTCAGACAAAGAGGAAAGTCGACTGGGTAACAAATTCACATTTGTATCCTCTTGTAGAACCGCCAAAGAACTCATGGACAAATTGAAACTAGTTCAAGTGAAACAAGGGCAACAAGGACTAGTGGCTGATGACGATGATCAGACTTGTGATGAAAATGCTGAGGAGGTAAGCTCCACATCCGATGAAGATGAATTATCATTTGACGATTTGTTTGATGCTTATGTGGAATTAACAGAAAAATACAAAAAGTTAAAGTCTGAAAACAAAGCTTTGAGGAAGAAACTAGATGGAAAGAAGCATGATAATACCTTGTGTGAGGAATGTCTTAGACTAGGAACTGAGAATGAATGCTTGACTCGTAAAATTTCATTGCTTGAGGAAACTGAGAGAAATTTAAGAAACAAACATGATTCCTTGTCTGATGACGATAAAGTGTTTGATAAACTCCATGATTCTGAAGTTGATGTCAAGTCCCTTGTACACTCTCGCCCGACGCGAGTCAGGTTGAGCGCATAATAATTTGTCACCTCTGGTGACTGGCACGCCCAATAAACCCAATAATAAACCAAATGAACAAAAAGTCCCCCACAAATCTCTGGCACGCCCGGTGGGACTAGCGTCGCCTTTCATCTTCTTGCCAAAAAATCGGGGCTGCTAAGGCCCTTCCAAAGGTTACTGATCGCGGTTTTGTTTACCTCCACAGGTAACAAATGGCAACTGTGACTGGACTACTCGGTGTCGTCTTCGACACCTCGATCGTGGAGGCGCATGCGCGCGGGTACCTGGCGGTACCTACGGTGTTCGGCACCTTCCCCGCTGCCGTCGGCTTCCCCAACTTCTTGGGGCTAGCCTTCGTGGACATGTTAGAGGTGGAGCCCTCCGAACCCATCAAAGGAGCTCCGAAGAAAACGGCGCGCCCAGAGGTTCGCCATCCCCAAGGCACATCCAGGGAGCCGGCACTGGTCGCCAGCTGCCTGGTCCACCATGCTGTCAACAGGGCTCGTCCCGCCCCTGCTAATCGGAGTTCCAGAAGACGCCCACGCGGCGACACCAAGAGGAACCCTGCTACAGTTACCGGACGTCTCTCCCAATCCGGGAAGTCACTGCTGATCGGCGGAGTCCGTATATTTCTGGACGGACGCGACGCCCGGGTTGTCCCAGATCGGGTCATCCCCTCCGTCCCCGTCCGCAACTCCTACCAAGCCCTCGCGGGAAGGAGGGCCGAGAAGGATGAAGCCGGCCACCACGGCCAGAAGAAGCTGGCCCCAAGGCCAAGAAAATTCAAACAAGTTTGGGTCCCCAAAAGGGTCCAGCCTGCTTGCCAGGATTTGTCACCGATCCGCCGCCACCCTGGCCGCGACGGATCGAGAATGAAGAAGGAGAGGGGCCTGGCTCCGAAAGAAGAAGAAATACTGGCGGATCCTCCGCGCCGTGGGAGCTTTCAACCCGGCGCCCGCCAAGCCAATGTCCCTGCCATGGGACGAAGATTTCAACCACCCGCCAGTCGGGCTCGGTTCACCTACACCCCTCCCGCGGGAGGTCGACAACTGTCCCCCGTTCTCCATCAGGAGCGGGGCCAAGAAGAGATGACCATGCTGGTCCGCAACTATTTCCGAGGGATCGGCAACCCCTCTCTCGGGCAGCAGCGGCTGATGCAGGCGGCTGCAGCTGAAGAAGACTACTGCCCACCAATGGCAGTAAAAGAAGAAGAAGAAAGAAAAATAACGTCGTCGGTCGACGACAATGAATATGAAGACGGTTTCCATGTCGAAGCCGAAGTTGATAATGCTGCCCCTTTGCGGGAGGAAACAGACAGAATCTCTGTCTTTGAAAGGCTCACCCTCCCAGACCAAGTCAGAAGGAGAGTCCGTCGGCAGAAGAAGAGGATGCAGGTCTTCACCTGTAATATGGCTGGCATATTCGGTCGATATGGGGGGCTTCCCGAAGACCCTCACGAGTTAGCTCGGTTAGCCGCAAGGCCGGGGCTGAATACTCGAAGGGCCAAGGCCGCACAGGAGCTGCTTGCTGCAACTAAAGGGAAGCAGGTCGACCCAGCCGTCGAGCAGTCGGCGTCTCGCCGGGGTCCACTCCGGGTTGAACCTCGGCCGCCCGGGAGGAGCCGGCCGGAGCGGTCGCCCGAGGACCGGGTCGACCGGGGCGCCCGGATCGGGCGGCGGCCGTGTGGCAGCACAATAGGCATATTGCATTTCTCCATAATGTTTCGTACCTTCTGGGTATGATTGCTATGCCAAAACTAATCCCCGCTCCCGTATGGAGCGAACTCTCCCTTTCTATTGCCAAAGGAGAGACCAGCCAGGTGCAGCGCCTGGTGGAACAACATAATTTAGACGTAAATGCCTTCGTGGACAGCGGCTCCTGGATGCCTCTGCTCATGGAGGCATTGCTGTCTTACGGCTTCGCCAGCGAGGAGGATCGTCTGCCCCTCTTGCAATACCTGCTGGATAAAGGCGCCGACCCCAACATCCGCTGTCTCCGCGGGTACAACTGCGTCCACATCGCCGTACAACAGGAAAAATATAGTAAGGCCCTGGACCTCTTTCTCGATCATCATGCCGACGTCAACATCGGCGACGAGGACGGGAGCAACATCGTCTACTGGGCCATCCAGGGCTGGCTCCTCCGCAAGGACACGACCACCAACAGCCCGGATCACCAGCACAGCCTCGCAGACCACGAGTCGACCGCCGCAGATCGCCACCCCAGCCCCGCCGCCGGCGATCGCGCCGCCCACCTCCGCATCCTCGAAAAGATCCTCGCCCTCGGCGCGAATCTCGACCAGGAGAACCGCTTCGGCATGTGCGCCCGCTTATGGCTCCAGGGCGCGGCGCCCGACGTCAAAGCCGTGGTAGCCCGCTGGGAACAGGCCAAACCCGCCATTCAGTCCAGCACCACCACCCAACCCGTCTTCCCCACGGGCCTCCACTACCCCGAGATCGCCATGAAGATCTGGACCGAACTCGTTCCCAAAACCGGGACCGCGGGTACCGTACATGGAGAATTGCTGCAGGCCGTGGAGAGATTGCGCGACGATGCACAACGAAATGCCGGCGCCAAAAATCGCCGTCGACAAAAAAGAACAGCCCGTTTTATCCGTGATACCCTTATCGACTCGAGACTCTTCGACAGCGCCGAGATGGAACGCATCCGCACCAGCACCGGCAGACTTATGAAGAGCTCACGGCCATATACCAGCGACGATATCTACGATCATCTCGTCGACCAGGTCTGCATTTACTATAAGGAGAAACCGCCGCGCATGGCGATCAGGATGGACTAAGGCACGGATAGATACAGAAAGGTCATCCATGCCAGGACCTCGACGATACCGATGATGAATAATAAATACTTCATGCGCTATTGTTGAATGTTCGCGTCGGCCACTCGCATCAGACCCGCCTTGGCTGGCTTCTGACCCGAACGCTTGTGATCGACTAACCAAATGCCAAAAAAGAAAGCCACCGCGCCACACACCCCCGCTGCCAGCAGTACCGGCAAATTCGTAGCTGCGTCACGCCCATTGATATAGATCAAAGCCCAAATGAGGCCGCCGATCCCCAAAACACTAAGCAAAATTCCCCAGATCTTCCCTTCACCTGCGGATGCCGTCCCAGGATGCGGTCCACGAGGGTCGATCCGGTGCGTGGTAACCCGACGATGAAGATGGGCGCGTTGTCCGCGCATCCGTTCGTTGCAGCGCCCACGGGCCCGAAGGCGCCGATGAGATCGTCGACCGTTTCCAGGTCGGCGCGGATGTCGTACTGCAGGTGCTGCCGGCGCAGTGCGGCGCCTGCGGCCAGATGACGCCAGGAGGCCGGATATTCGCCGAGGTCCTCGTATTCCTTGGCCAGCGCATAGTGCAGGGGGGCAGCCATCTGGGCGTTGCCGCTGCTTGCGGCCAGTGCGGCCTGCAGCTGGGGCACATGATTGTGCTCCGTGGTCTGCACCCGCAGCTCAGAGCGGTTGTGCCAGGCCTGCACATCATGGGGATGAACCGCGATGACCAGGTCATAATCCTGTTCAGCGCCGACGAGATCCCCCAGGAACCGCCGCACCGTGGCGCGATTGAAGCGATAACTCGGTTCATCCGGCCGCCAGCGGATGGCGCGGTCGTAGTCTGCCAGGGCTGTGGCGTGATCCCCGATCAGGGTGCTGAAGTCGGCGAGCTCTGCATGGGCTGCGGCCAGGGCGCGCGCTGCACCCGTGGCGCCCTCGTAGAGCCCACGCAGATGAGCGATCGCATTGCTCGCACCCGCCTGGTCGCGCGCCTTCAGGGTCGCGACCACAGCTGCGCGTGCAGCAGCTATGGTCTGCGAATCCCGGGACATGTCAGTCCTTGAAGGCGTACGTGGCAGTAAAGCCGACGGTACGCGGTGTGGAAACCACGGCCTGCACGAAATTCCCCTGGGTCAGGGTGTTCTGGGGGGAATAGTTGCGCGGGTCTGACCAGGCGC
Organism: Amorphophallus titanum; assembly: GCA_024336825.1. NCBI lineage: Eukaryota > Viridiplantae > Streptophyta > Magnoliopsida > Alismatales > Araceae > Amorphophallus > Amorphophallus titanum. Next base: position 281,889 of record JANBPO010003674.1, on the reverse strand, counting down.
TGATGCCCAGCTGGTCGGTCAGGTTGTTGCAGTACACCGCAAAGGTCCAATGCGGAATCTCGTACGTCACCCGCGTATCGATCATGGTGTAGCCGTGGACCACTGGAATGTCCGCCGACAGTGCCGGCAGCACGGAGCTTTGGTAGTGGGCATTCACCGAGAAGGCGAGGTTACCACCCGCGAACTTCAGATGTCCGTAGGTCAGTCCTCCTGCGATGCTGTTCCGGGGAGTGCCGGGCAGGGGGCTGCCGATGGCAGCCGGGGGAACCGAGACGCCACCACTGACGTAGTCACCCGTGGTCGGATAGACCCAGGGGTTGTAGGAGGTGATCTTGGTCTGATCGTAGGTGTAGTCGAGCTGGGCGCTGAGGTGGTCGGTGACCGCGGCGAACAGTTCGGATTCGAAGCCGCGGCTGTAAGCATTGCCCACATTGATCGCACCGGGCAGCACCAGGTCAGTGAGCTGGGCGCCTTCCTGGACGTTGTGCCACTGGATGTCGAAGACGTCGGCGGAATAACGCAGCCGGCCACCGATGGTGCCCTTGACGCCGATCTCGTAGTTCCACAGCGTCTCTGCCGGCAGCACCGCCTTGGTGTAGCTGCCGTCGGGATTGACGTTGAAGTTCAGCGCATCCGGCCGGCGGCCACGCGACACGCTGGCATAGGCATTGATGTCGTCGTTGACGCGCGGCAGCACGCGCAGCACCGGCCGCGGCGTCGCCGTCGATGGCCAGGGCCAGGTCGATGCCGGTGCCGGCCAACGGATCGGCGACCCGGCCCTTGACGCTGATCGCCAGGGTGTCGTGGCGCCCGACGGTAGCTTCCAGCGAAGTCAGGGTGGGGCGCGACAACGGCCCCGACACCTCGAAAGCCGCGCGCGCCGAGCCCAGCGACGGCAGCGGCAGCCCGATCAGCGGATCGAGATCGGCGCTGTCATTGAGTTCGGCGGTCATCGACAGAGCGAGCGCCAAGCCGAGCTTGGGATCGGTGCGCAAGGTGCCTTCGGCGCTGGCCACCAGACCCGGCATCAGCGCCTTGAGCCGCACCGAGAGCGGCTTTTCGTCGATGAAGATGTCGCGCAGACTGCCCAGCCGCCCGCTGACGGAGAGGCGCTTTCCGCCGAATTGCCCGTCCAGGGTGACGGCGATCGGGGTGGACAGGCCGTCGGTGTCCAGCGTGGCACGGTCGATCTCCAACCCTTTGCCGGCCGGGTTCTGCACATGCAGCGTCACCCGGCGGAACACCGCCTGGGTCACCCGGATATCCGCCGCCGGCAAAGCGACCGGCTCGCCCTGGGCCGGTTCGGCGACGAACTCCCAATTGCCGCGTCCCTGCGCATCCTGTTCGAGGAAGATGTCGGCGCCATCGACCTGCACCCGGCTGATCCGCACCTCGCCCCAGAACAGCGGCAACAGTCCGATTTCCGCTTCCACATGATCGAGGCGGATCATCTCGCCCCGCGCCCCGCCCGGCCGATTGGCCAGGGTCACGCCACTGGCGACCAGCGCCGGACGCAGCGAGGCGCGGAATTTCACCGGCCCTTCAATCCCCAGCTCGCGGCCGGTCGCGGCCTTGGTCCAGGCGGCAAGCTCCGTGCGGTAGCGGTCGGTATCGACGGATTTCACGACGCGCACCATCGCCACCGCCAGCAGCAACAGGAGGATCAGGGCCAGACGGAAGGCGAGCTTGGCTTTCTTCATCTGGCCCGTTGCGCCTGGACGAGCAGGGTCGGCAGCACGCCGAGCAGATGCGGATAATCGTCCACCACCAGATCGGCGCCGGCGGCCAGCAGCTCGGCCGGCGTGTGATAGCCCCAGCCGACGCCGACGGCATGCACGCCGGCGCTTTTGCCCATCTGCATGTCGTAGCTGGTATCGCCGATCATCACCGCATCGGCCGGCCGCGCGCCGGCCTCGTCGAGTGCCCGGCGCAACATGGCGGGATGCGGCTTGCCGGGATTGTCGTCGGCGGTCTGCAGCGAGACGAAGCGCCCTTCCAGACCGTGCCGCTCGATCATCAGCAGCAGGCCGCGGCGCGATTTCCCGGTCGCCACCGCCAGGGTCCAGCCATCGGCCTCCAGCGTGTCGAGCGCTTCGATCACGCCGGGAAACAGCGGTTCGAAATGATCGGCCCGCGCCCGCAATTCCTGAAAGCCGTTCTTATAGGCCTCGACCACCCGCAGCACCAGATCGGGGTCGGCCTCGGGCAGCAGCGTGGTCGCCGCCTCCAAGAGGGACAAGCCGATGATGCGGCGGATCGCCTCGGGCGTGGGCGTGTCCCCCTTGCGCATCACCTAGAACCGCGCCCGCACGCCGACGAAGGCGCCGCGGCCTTCGGAGCCGTACTGGTAGGCGGTCTCGTAGTGCTCATTGGCCAGGTTCTCGATGCGGCCGTAGACCTCCAGCTTGTCCGTCACCGGATAGGAGGCCCGCAAGTCGAGAACCGTATAGCCGTGCAGGCGATAGGTGGCGTCCAGGACGTTCTGGTAGACGCTGTACTGGAAGCTCTCGCTGGCATGGCGCACCGACAGGGCGGTGGTCAGCTTGATCGGCCATTGGTAGCTGATCGTGCCGTTGACCACGTGGCGCGGGCGCAGCGCCAGGTCCTTGCCGAAGGTCGCCGAGCCGGCTTCCTGGTCGGTGGCGTCGGTGTAGGTGTAGTTGCCGCTGACCGTCAGGCCGGGAAGGATCTCGGCCGAGCCCTCCAGTTCGACCCCCTGAGACAGGGCGCGCGCGACGTTGTCGTAGTAGCCGAACAGGTGGGTGGCGCAGAGCGCCGAGGCGCCGCCGGGACAGTCGACGAAGTTGATCAAGTTATGGCTCGACAGGCGGAAATAGGTCGCGCCCAGGGTGACCCGGCCGCCGGCCAGACGTTGTTGCACGCCGGCGTCGACGCTGTTGGACGTCTCCGGCTTGAGGTCAAGGTTCCCGGAGTCGCTGTAGAGCTGGTAGAGCGACGGCGCCTTGAAGCCCTGGCCCCAACTGACCCGCAGCACGGTGTCGCCGCCGTTCGGAGTCCAGGCCGCCGCGGCCTGGCCCGTGGTGTGGCCGCCGAACACGCTATGGCTGTCGTAGCGCACGCCGCCGGTCAGCGTCAGCCCCTTGACCACCTCGCCCTGCACCTGGCCGTAGCCGCTGTCGATGTCGAAGTGCGCCGCCACCTGAGGGCTGCCGAACGCCGGCGAGCCGGTGACGAAGCTGGTGCGCTCGTGCTGCGCCCCGAACACGGCGGTATAGCCGGGCGCGAGGTCGGCCGTGCCCTGGTATTCGAAGCGCTTGGAAGCGCCGTCGCCGTAGAACACCTGAGTCGTCGGCGCGTCGGCCGGGTCGTACGAGCGGCGGCGGTAGCTGGCGTATTCGAACGCCAGCCGGTTCTTCAGCCGGCCGTCGAAGGCCTGGATGTTGAGGCCGTTGTAGTCGACGAACTGCGACACGGTCCCGTACTCGCTGTCGTCGCCGAAGCTGAAGCTCGGCGTCGAATAGCCGTCGAAATCGGTCTTGGACTGGGTGTAGTAGGCGCGCAGGTCGAGCTGGCCGGGGAATGATGCCTTGGGAATCGGCTCGAGCGCGGCGGCGAACTGCCGGTCGCGCTCGGCGAGCGCGGCGAGCAAAGCTTCGCGCGTCGGCCCTTCTGGAAGGCCCGAAGTCTCCGTCAAGCGCTCGTCCATGGCCCCCGCCACGCCGGCCCCTACCCTCGAAGCGACCGCTGCGCCAAATACTCGCCGAAGCGGCAATATTGCACAAGGCGCGCCCCTGGCTGCTCATGCCGTTGTGCCTCCCGACGTCATGCGAGGCGGTCCGCGTCCCGAGACCGAAGCCCTGTTCGGCCCCCGCATTTTCACCTCGAAGCTGAGGACCCGCTTGCGGCACAGTCGCACTGGCGGCAATTCCAGCAGCTTCAGCAGCAGCGCGGCCAGGTCGCTCAATACCTGGACAAGACGCAAGCAGACCTGTCCGAAAAGGCGAACCAGGCAACTGAAACTCGCCTCCGGGAAACACGGTCCTACGCGGAAAAGGAACTCAAGGGCTGGACGCCCGAGTTGGACAACAAGATCACGCAGTTTGCCACGCAGGAACTCGGCTTCACCGTCGACGACCTGCGCGCACAGTACACGCCGCAGGTGTACCGCACGCTGTATCTTGCCCACCTCGGCCATCAGGCACTTTCCCAGATGCAGGCGAAACCGAAGCCGGCACCTCAGAAGCCCCTCGAAACCGTGCAGGCCAAGGCCGCGCCGGCTGCAAGGGTCTCTCCCGAGAAGATGCCGATGGAAGATTTCGCCAAGTGGATCAACAAGCGCTGATAGCGCAATTCCCAAAAGGCAGAGAAAATGACCAATACCACGCTTACCGCGAGCATCATCGCGAAGGCGGCAGTGGCGATTCTGGACAATGAACTCGTCATGGCCCGCAAGGTCTTCCGCGGCTACGAGGAAGACATCAACAAGAAGGTCAACGGCTACGAAGTCGGCGACACCCTGACGATCCGCAAGCCGGCCGATTTCACCGTCCGCGACGGTGCTACTGCGTCGGCCCAGAACGTCACGGAAGGCAAGACGACCATCCAGGTAAACAAGCGCAAGGGCGTGGACTTCAAGTTCACCTCGCAGGAGCTGACCCTGAACATCAAGCAGCTCTCCGAGCGGGTCATTCGCCCGGCGATGGTGCAGCTTGCCAACCAGATGGACGTGGACCTTCACGCCGAATACAAGAACGTCCCGAACTGGGTGGGCACGCCCGGCAATCTCATCAACTCGTTCGCCGACTTTGCGAAAGGTCCCGAACGCCTCGATGAAGGCGCCGTTCCCATGGATGGCCGCACGTCCGTCCTGTGCCCCGCCGACCATTGGGCGCTCGTCGGCTCCCAGACGTCGCTGTACAACGACACGATCACCAAGCCGGCCTATCGTCAGGGGCAGACCGGCATGGTGGCGAACGTCGACATGTACATGTCGCAGAACGTGGCAACGCACACCACGGGTTCGCGCACCGGCTCCATCCTGGTCGACCTGTCCATCACGGCCTCGACGATCTCCTACGATGACGTGAAGGACACCAACCAGCAGACGATCCACGTCGATGCGCTGGGCGGTGCAACGCAGACGATCAAGGCCGGCGACGTCTTCACCATCGATGGCGTCTATGACGTCAACCCGGTGACCAAGATGCCTCTGTCGTTCCTGAAGATGTTCACCGTCGTACAGGACGCAACTGGCGTTGGCAGCGAAACGGACCTCACCATCACCCCGGCGATGATCTGGACCGGCGCATTCAAGAACGTGGACGTCCAGGGCGTTACCGACCTCAACAACCAGCCGGTGACCTTCATCGGCGATGCGTCGAAGAACTTCCGGCAGAACCTGATCTTCACGCAAAAGGCCTTCGCGCTGGTATCGGTCCCGCTGATCTAGAATCTAGCTGTAAATCTGGAATCCCAATCAGAAATAATGGAAATCGATACTCCGTGAAGTCTTACAATCTCCTTAATATATTCCTGAGCTAAATATTCTAATGATTGTGTCTTCACAATTGCCAGGAAGGTAGCAGATTTGGTCAGTCTGTCTATAGTTACCCATATTACATCATATTTCCTTTTGGTTTTTGGCAAACCCATGATAAAATCCATTGTTACATGTTCTCATTTCCACTGTGGAATCTCCATTTGTTGTAGTAAGTCTGCTAGTCTCTGGTGTTCAGTTTTCACTTATTGGCAAGTGAAACATTTATTAACGAATCTAGTTATATCCTTTTTCATGTCGGCCCACCAAAATTGTTTCTTCATATCCCTATACGTTTTTGTGCTATTGTGATGTATGGAATATTGTGATTTGTGTGCCTCAGACAACATGTCTTCTTTTAAATTCTCATTTTGGGATACATGCAATCTCCCTTGAAACCTGATAGCTTTATCTGTGCTCTGAGTAGACCCGGACTTCACTGTCATTTCTTGCAACTGTTGATTATATGTTTGGACTTGTACAACTTGTTCAACCATTGTTGACCAAATAGCCAGCTGGGCCAAAATAAGATTTCCTTTTTGTATATCGGGGAACACCCTACTACATCAGATATCATCCTCCAATCCTGATGTAGCTGTATCGCCATTAGTCTCTTCCTGCTCAGTGCTTTCGCTACCACATTGGCTTTTCCTGGATGATGATTCAAAGTGAAATCATAATCTTTCAAAATTTCCATTCATCTTCTCTGCCTTAAATTCAATTCTTTCTGAGGGAAAATGCACTATAAGCTCTAATGATCTGTGAATAACTCAAGTTGCTCCTCGTATAAATAATTTCGGCAAATCCTGAGAGCATGTACGACTGCTGCCCGTTCTAAATCATGTGTAGGGTAGTTCATCTTGTGGTTCTTTAACTGTCTAGATGCGTATACTATTACCTTGCCATTTCGCATCAGTACACTATCCAATCCATTTCTAGAGGCATCTATATACACCACTAATCCTCCTGAACTTTATGGTAGAGTAAGCACTGGAGTTGTAGTCAGCTTAGTCTTCAACTCTTGGAAAGTCCTTTCACATTCATCTGACTATTCAAAAGAACCTCTCTTCCTAGTTAATCTGATCATAGGGGCTATAATAGAGGAAAAACCCTCATTGAATCTCATATAGTAACCTGCAAGACCCAGAGAGCTCCTAATCTCACCGGCATTCTTTGCCCTTTCCCAATACAAAACTGTCTCAACTTTAGCTGGATAAATGGACCCCCTCTCCAGAAATGACATGTTCTAAGAATTGGACCTTATCAAGTCAAAATTCACATTTATTGAATTTAGCATATAATTGATGTTCCCTCAAAGTTTCTAGTATAATTCTCAAATGTTTTTGATGAGTTTTAACACTAGGAGACCCCTTCCTTTGGGAGCCCCTAAACCCACCATCATCATTCTCCCAACATGTGCTACCCCTCACCCCATGCCAAGTCTATTGCACCAACCCCTCCTTGCCCACGCCTACACTCCACCCCCCACTCAACCTGAGTGAGGATTCCGCTGACTCACAGCTTGAATCGTTGAGCATCACAGTTTGCTACACCGCTGAGCAACACAAATTGTTTACAAGACCAATGAGCAACACAGCTTACTTCCGAAGAACAAATCCTCAACATCACTGACTAACAACTTGACCCGACCTCCATACAGAGCATCGGAAGTAACAAATGAAAAGGGAAGAAATAAAACAAAAGAACGAATGAAAATAAAAAAAAACATATAGCTCCACTGAGCAGATTGGATTGGATTTGATCCAGAGGCCAAATGAACAGATCTTTGATGAATTCCTAGCTGCACACACTGCTTCTCTCACGAACCCTCTCTTTCTCTTGTTCTTCTTCTTCTCACAAACTCCCCTCTCTCAGCTCTGCAATCCCTCTTTGCTTTTCTTCTCTTCTCAACTCTCTCTATTTTCACTCCTCTTCTCTCTTTTAATTTCATAGCCTTTCTTCTTTGTTCGCCCTCTTTTCTTCTGTTCGTGGCCGCCCTCTCTTCGAAGGAAGACGCCCCAATTTATAGAACAGGGGCTCCGTAAATTATCTGAAGAAGATAAAGTATTTTTCCATTGGGCCACGTCATAGGAAGGAATATTCTATGTTAGACTAATCTCGATTCACGTGACAATTATTTGCCTTCGACCCTGGAGCGTGTGGCAGATGCGAAACATGGCCGGCGTGAGCTTTTCATAAGCTTTTCATGAGCAAATCTATTTGTCAGACTTAATAGGTATTTTTCACCCTTAGTAGCCTATTTGTCAGCCTTAGCCATCTATTTTTCACCCTTATTCCATCACTAAAGACCTCCTTCTGTTGTTGAGAATTTCTTGTTCATGGAGTCGACTCCAAGACATCATGGAGTCAACGTTCCTTCTTCGCCTTCAGCCTCAGCCTCTATTATTCACCCTTATCGCCCAGAGTCGTCACCTTTTGCTGTTTTCCTCTTTAGCCTTAGTCATCGTCAATATCTATTTATCACCCTTAACCTTGTATTTGTCACCCCTGTGTGACTATTTGTCACCACTAAGCTCTATTTGTCATCGTTAAGGCCCTTATTGCCTACACGAGCTCCTCTTCATTTCTGATGACTATTCTTCATTGTTGTTGACTTTTTGTCAACTCTGCTACCCATTTATCATCCTCATAAATCATTTTTCACAGATATTGTTCATCTACCTTGATTATAAACTTTCTATTGTTCATTTATCACTGGTATTATCCATTATACAGAAGTGTGCTTCTAGCAAGCTTCTAGCGTACTCTGGAGTCGACTCCAAATACATTTTCAGTCAACTTTCCTTCTACACTTTTCATTCCTTTAGCGCTGCAATCTATTTTTCACCCTTAGGCACATATTTGTCACCCTTAGGTACCTATTTGTCACAGTTAGCTGACTATTTTACACACTTAGCTGAACATTTGTCAGCGATAGTTTCTTTAGCTAGTGGGTGACTTTGGACTTTTCTACCTTGCAAACTTGAAGCGGAGTCAGCTCCAAAACCTTTTGGAGTCAACATTTTTTCTTCAAATTCCTTCTTCATGTGGACACCTGCAAAGGATCCAAAAACTCGTCCCAGAATGGGCAATTACAGTAGGATCCTTCAGCCCATGTGCATACTAATTAGACAAAAAGACCAAGGCTATCTGGCAACCAGTCATCAATAAAAAGGACAGAGTAGATGAGAAGAAGAATGATGCAGCCAAATTCCTATCGGTTCCTGACTCCCGCACGGTTCCTGGCTCCCGCATTTCATCAAACAATCCAATTTTTGGACACTTCCATTGAGATTCATCCAGAGGAAAATTCAAAAATCCTCAAAAAAGATAGGGAGTCATGGCTTATTTAATTCTGCCTCAGAAGGTAATGATAAGATTCAGGCCACTATTCAACTGCCAGCTGAGCCTCAGTCAATCCATGCGTCTCAGCCTTTGGCACTTATATCTAATTCTTCATAAATCCATGTCTTGTGTTTGACAGATTCTATGGTTATTCCTCAAGTGTAGCTTCCTTCATTCCAAAATATGGTTATTTCTCAATCAGGGGAGATTGCCCCTATCCTTGAACTAGCTGCAGTGGGCCAAGATAAATGCAGGACTGGAAGTGATTCTACCCTTATAGATACTGGCGATCAAACACATCAAGAAAATATTTATATTAGATGATAGGAGATTGCTGCCGTTGCTGAATTAAACAATGTGAAGGTTATGCACAATGGGCATACTAAAGTTATCACCAGATCTATGAGGACTAGATCTGCGGGTAACATTGCTGAAACCTCCCTTCATCAATGAGTTTTCTTGTTTGGAATATCAGAGGTATTGGGAATGATGTGTCTCTAGGCCGAGTAAAATTTCTTCTAAAGTCTCATAAGGTTGACTGTGTTGTAATTTTGGAGCCCAAAATTAATACTTGTCAGTTGGAGAGTTCTTGTAGGAAATTGAGTATGAATAAAGCTATTGCTAATAATGACACGTAGGCTCATTTTTGGGTTTTGTGGAAATATCCTCTGGACTTCACAATTGTTAATAGGGATGACCAACAGATTACACTCTTGCAAACCAGCTCTGCTATGACTAGTTTTTATATTACCATTGTCTATGCAAAATGTTCCATTGTTGAAAGAAGGCCCTTGTGGGGTTCCTTGATAGTTTTACAAAATCAGATTATTGCTTCTTGGCTAGTGGCAGGAGACTTTAACTATATCCTGGATATGGAAGAAAAAATTGGGGGTAATCTCCCTAATATGACTTCTATTTCTGATTTCAAGGACTATGTTTCAGACTGTGGTCTAATGGATGCTGGGTTTTTAGGTTCTAAATTCACTTGGAATAACAACCAACTAGGGAGTAAAGGTATATGGGCTAGGCTGGATAGAGCCCTCATTAACCCTGCGTGGATGAACAATTTCCCTATTTCTGTTGAACATCTTTCCAGAGAAGCCTCAGACCATGCCCCTCTTTCGATAAAATCACTTCTCATGGCCAGGTTTCAAAGTAGGTTCTGTTTTCAGAAAATGTGGACTCTGCATGAAAATTTTAGTTCGGCTGTTGATATTTGTTGGCGCACTAGCCCCATTGCTTCTTCTTCCATTACTACCCTCTGTTTTAGCCTGCTCGATCTGCATTCCTTGTTGCGCCTTGGCACCCTCAAGCTGAAGCTTGGCTTGTGCCTCAGCGGCCCTCGGGTCGGGCGGCGGCTCAATGGGCGCTGAAGCCGGGTCCTGCTGATCCGGCGGCTTGGACGGATTGGTGAAGAACGCCTCAGGGTCTTTCCGTCCGGTCAGCTTGACCAGTTCCTGAGCCGAATTCCACAGGTTGCGCTTACTCACAAGGCCAGCCTGGATGCCCTGCGTCTGAGCGCCGACAAGCATTTGCATCATGGCCAACTGAGCTTCCTTGGAACCTGTACCAAGGCCAACGCTAACCGTCAGATCGTCACGCGATTTCCAGTTGCGCGGGTCAACCGCGACCCACTGGTTACGCAGCCGCACCGTAGAAGCCTGCTGGCCGTGCTTCTTGATAACCCCATGCAGGAGCCAGAACAGATCCTTGATGCCAGTTTCGGCAAAGATACGAGCAATAAGCCGCACACGGGCCTGTGACGCCGTGAATGCCTGATTGACGGCTGTAGCGCTCTGGTTTTGCAGCGCGTTGGCGTCGATCCCCTGCCCTTGCTTGGTGACGCCAGTCCGCCATTCCCGCGTGGCGTCCAGATACTCCATTGCCGGATAAACGTGGCCGCCGATATCGGTGTGATCCAGTTCACGCAGGCCGCCAGGGGCCTTAACCCGAACCAGCCCGCCAGGCCGGCTCACCAGCAGGTCGTCAATCGTGTTGTCGGTGACGTGGCTTTCAGAAACCTCAATCCGGCGATTATTCGCCAAATACATGTTGTTCAACAGCGCCCGCAGCAGCGCCGTCTTAATCCGCATAATATCCATGACCAGATCGGCCAGGGACTTGCCGTAGAACCGATGGGTCACAATTACCGGAGTCATTGCCGCGAACGGGATTGCATCAAACTCCACCACGTCAAGCTCTCCGTTGAGCCTGAGGATTTCACCCTTCTGGCCGCCCGTGGTGATCTTGTAGAGGCAGGTCCGCCCATCGCCCTTGTAGTCAATCCGGCTGTAATGCTCGGTGATTTCTACCAGTCGGGAAGCCGTATTCGTTTCCGCAGCAGCCGTGCCGCTGGAATTCTCGTCAACCGTGTCGCGGCTTGTCTCTTCCGTGTTCATCCAGGCGCGATAGGACGGCAGCGCCTTGACTTGGGCCTCATCGTAGCCCTGCTCGATCAGATCGGCCTCGGTGCGGGTGACGATCTTATGAAAGCAGTAATTGCAATCCCTGATGTTCCGCGCGCCGGCCTCAATCCCGAACTCCTCTGGCGGGACCGCCATGACATGGGCCTTGGCGTAGTTCTTCTTCCGCGACACCGTTACGTCATACAGACCGTCATGCTCGGTCTGTTCCACGATCTCCAACTCTCCACGTGCCATCGGCCCTCGATCCTCGACCCATCCTCGTCGTCCTCGCCCCCGCGCCACCTCCGCCTTGCCCCCGCCTCGCTCCGTCGGCCGCCGGAGAAGAGAGGGCAGAAAGAGAGGTGAGAGAGTGAGAAAGAGAGAATGGGGAGAGAGAGAAGGGTTAGGGGTTATATATAGGAAAATCTAGAATACCAAGGAGGGGGAAAGGAAATGCAAACATATTCGTGCGCTATTAAAAGCACGTCCCAGCGTCTTCGAAATAAGAATACCAAGGAGGGGGAAAGGGAATGCAAACATATTCGTGCGCTATTAAAAGCACGTCCCAGCGTCTTCCAAAATCACGTCTCCTGAGAGGTCAATGAGAGTCACTTGCACAAGCACTCCCCCTTCATGTGAGGAAGACACAGTGATTTTACAAAAGGACAGAGTGGAGTCTCCACCACCAAACAAAGTGAGTAACGAACCAATTGGGTTAACTCCAAACTGCTTCACCATTCAAACCTGACGCCAGGAAGTATTGGTAATGTGACCGTGTGCGCCACGGGCGCGTTAACCTTTTTTAAGCCTCAACCTAATGCCACTCTTCGCTGCGGGGTGGCGTGGCTCGAGAGCGAGCTCAGAGGGGGTTCGGTAAAGAGAAAAAAGTGGGGAAACAAAAAACAAAACAAAACAAATCACGCGCGGTTAAAAAGGAACGGAAAAGGCTTGCGGGGCGCCAGATGAGTCGCCAAGGTCAAACTCCACGCCTTCGACTCCCCTCACCACCCCCTCCCCGCCAATCCCAACCCTAACCCAACTCTGTCTGCACTGGTGGAGCTGCTCCAGCCGCACCACCACCACCTGCCTGGGTGGCAGGCCGGCCGGGCGGCCTGAAGGATCCCAAGTTTGTCACCACCGGCATCCCTCTTCTCCGCTGTGTCGGGCTCTTGGTCGCAAGCACGCATGGAAGAAGATGCTAGCTGGCTAGCTAGCTAGGCTCACCTATCTCTCGGTTGCTCTGTCTGTCTGTGTCTTGTTTGGAATTCGATTGGATGTTGTTTTGTTGTTGGTGAATTGTGGGTTTCGGAGGGGGAGGTGGCTGGCGTTGGTGGCGGGGATGGAGGGGGGTTCTGGGGGAGGCGGCGACGTGGAATTGGTGTGCAAGACGCTGCAGGTCGAGCACAAGCTGTTCTACTTCGATCTGAAGGAGAACCCGCGGGGCCGGTACCTGAAGATCTCCGAGAAGACGTCGGCTACTCGATCCACCATCATCGTCCCTGACGGTGGCATTGTCTGGTTCTTAGATTTGTTTGCCTATTATGTCGGGACCGACGACCAGGCCGTCAACAAGGAGCTCCAGCTAGAGACAAATGTTTTCGATTCCCCCCCCCCCCGCTGTTTTGTTTTGGCGGCGCGCTCAATTCGAAGATCTTTTCCTTTTTGGTCGTGACGCGAATCTGAGTTTGTTTGCTTTATTTTATCTTTTCATCCACGTAGGTGTTTTACTTTGACATTGGCGAGAACAAAAGGGGGCGCTTTCTGAAGGTATGGCTCGGGAGTTGTTGGTACCTTTTCCTGAAGTAATCATTTTATTTCTTCTCGGACGTTTCAGTGGTGATTTGAATTATTGCTGTCACACTTTATACACTGGTTTGACTTGTGACACTTATCCAAGAGCTGATGTCTTTGCTTTTGTTGGATCCTAAACAGTTTCCCGGAACTAATGATTTCAGACCCAATAAGTGCTATGACCATCCTATTTGAATCATTTTATGCGGCTTGTTCTCTTCTTCTTTTTTAGAGCTGGGTTTGCTGAACCTATTTATAGAATCGACCCTGGCCCAAATGACAGTAAAATTCACCATAAATTCCCCCCAAATGACAATTACAACTCATATCGTCGTCTTCTTCACGTATCAACCACTCCCCCCTAAGAACAACCTCGCCCTCGAGGTTGGCTTCTGAAAAAAAAAAGCTTTATTGAAGTCTGCATATCCATTCGGGTCGCTTCGTAATCAGGAGAGTTCCATAGCTTGCGTTGATCTTCAAACTTCAAGTCACGTAGCAAGAGGTGGCGGCTTAGGTGGTGGGCGACATCGTAAAACAATTGATGTGACCAAATTACAAATAGGACTAGTAATATCCTCCATGAATACGAGATACTCAATTTTTGGGACTTCAGCTTTGACAAAATCTGTAGTTTTATTTTGAACATTCTCATGCTGCAAGGCAAGTAATGCTGGTGATGAGACACGAATATTGGTAGATGAGAGTAGCTCCCGTGTCAGACAAACATGAGCCCTTAAGGATCTATCATCATATAATGCAGCAGCCATCTCCAAAGGGCAACCAACGGTAGTAATAGCAGCAACAACAATTTCTGCTGTAGTCTCAGTTTCTGATTCAATTGAGGAGTCTAATAGCACAACAACATTCCCAGATTTGGCCATAACAATTTCTCGTTGGTCCTCAGTCACATTCTCAGGAAAATAGCTACTAAAACTTGCAGCACGGCGGGAAGAAATCATGTGAGAATTGTCTACATCCCCGGGAAATGAACAAACTGAAGAGGAATCCATATCAAACTTTCCCAGATATCCCACTGCATCAGAAGGAATTAGAGTTTCTGGATTTGCCAGAGCAAGAACGTCAAATGGAGCAGATAATGAAGAAGAAGATGGGGTGCGATCTACACACTGTTGAAGCAGTGAAGTCAGAGGAGAGAAATTGAGTTTACTAGCAGTTTAAGATCATCAACAGATCCAAGAACAAGAGAATCTGGAATGCAACTGGAGTTGGTGGTTGGACATGGCCTAGTGACACATGGATCTTGTGGCTGGATAACAGGACCAAATCTGGTCCCCATATGAGGGTTGATCCCTTCGTCACAGCCAAACTTCGCCTCCATTGCAGCAAGTAACTGATCCCAAGTTCTGAATTGATGTTCTTTATATACAAAGCAATACCATCTCATTGCTCGATCAAGAAATGCATACTGAACATGTAAAAGCATCTTTTCTTGACTTAACTGATAATATCTGAAATATAAATCCGCCTTATATCTCCAATCCTCAAACTTCGTTCCATCAAACATTGGCAGTTCCAGGGGCTTGGGACGGGCTACCAGAAAGGTAGGAGGAGTGTGTGAAAGTAAATCATGCTAGTTGGTGTGTGGTGCAAGAATTGGTTCTGGAAGGACCGGCGGATGAGGCAGAATCACAACAGTAGAAGGCCGAGGCACAGCAGAATCAAAAACCAGTACTCTGTGGACCACCTTTTGTGCTAATTGATCTACTGTTGTAGACAAATCCATAGTGGACTGCGATACTGCTTGTTGTACCGTCTATTGAAGAGATTGCTGGAGAAGCCTCAATTCGTCCAGCATCATGGATCTGGAAGAGGTGGAAGCGGCCAAGGAGGGCTCAGACACCAATTTGTTAGGATCGCCCGGTTCTATAACCTCAGACTCTCTTCAACAACGGTAGATCTGTCGGAGTCGACAGCGATCTAAGCAGCCTTCTTCTTTCCAGAGACGGCCGGAGCAGGGGGAACCGCACCATGAACGCCCTGCGAAGAGGAGGGAAAAAGAACCACAACAGAAGGGAGTACAGATCTGGGAACAGGAGCAGAGGGAAGAGGGAAAGGGGTTCTGGAGATCGGAGAATACATGGAGGAAGGAGAGATCAGATTTCTGTAGAAAGCAAATGGCAACAACAATTGTTCTCTTCTTGATTCTTGTTACAGAGTTGGGTCTGCTGAGCCTATTTATAGAATCGACCCTGGCCCAAATGACATCAAAATTCACCATAAATTCCCCCCAAATCCCAATTACAATTAATACATGAATTTCCCTTTACACATATCGACTATCCAACCGTCTTCGCCTATCATTGTCTTCATGTGTCGGCCATCACAATCTCGCACGGCCATCGTATTCGCCTATCACAACCGACTAAATATAGATGGAGTTATCTCACTCTCCCGCATCGACTATGTTGACGGAGCTAACTCCCAGGGCTATGTTAGTCGATATCCCAACCTTCAAGAGCGGCTATCATATGCACATATCATCGCCTATCTTTACAGATCGACTATCACAACGCCTGTCGTTGTCTTCTTCACGTATCACGAGGGCATGAAAGTATCTATATGGATGGGGAAAATCACATGCAATCCCCAGCAAAGGAACCTGACGGGTACATGCCAGACCTAGCGAGCGCACTGTAGCTGAATCCATAAACCCGCTGCCGTCTGGGATCATGCTCAGCTCCCCACACAAACACGAGCTATGTTTGATCAAATAACATACAGATCAAATGCCGAACCCATAAATTTAGACAATTAGCAGACATCCTCCTGAGTGACGCAGATATGCTCGACGAAATGACGAAAAAAGTGTACACAAAAACCACTCCCGAAAAATCACCATCAAAAACATGAAGATCGGCGAGACAGAAAAGGCAACGAGAAACCGAAGCAAGAACCGGCAGAGTGCAGCCACGAACAGCTGGGGAAAAAAAAGGAAGAAAGAAATATAATCTCAAAGCCCCGGAGGTCGAGTACCTCGTCGTGGAACTCTGGGGGGAGCCCAGCCTCTATACCGACGTCCTCCACTTTGTTATTCCCCGACAATGACGCAGCTGCGAGGAACAGAGAGACCGAGCTGCTTAGTAACAACGAGAGAAGGTGACACGCAAGGACAGGAGAACGCAGGGGAGGATGGAGGAGGGAGCGGGGGACCTGCTCGGAGACGAGGGATCCCTTTGGAAAGGCGTGGTGTGGGGAAGAGCAGGGGCCTTCTGCCGTGCGGTGGTCGGCTGGATGCAGGCGGCGGTGGCGGGAAGGGTTGGAGGCAGAGCGGCTGCACCGGAGCTCCCGCCCACATAGCGGACGGCGAGATGGCAGCGGGTACTGGCAGTGGCGTGGCGGGGGACGCAGATGCTGCTTCGAAACATTGAAGTCATGGTCTTGTCTGCGACGATAAAATGATGGTTCTCGTCAAGACCAGACCGATTCTCGGATCTCCTCTGGACCGGCGGACTCGAACCTCCGGACTAAAACGGGTTCGGATTTCTAAGATACATGATTGTTCTTGTCATTGACTAATTTGTTGGAGTTCAAATTAATAGGATCTAAAAAAAGGCTAATTCCACCGATGCATCAAATCCTTTTATCGTATTCGCTATTTTCTGGTCCAGTTTGTTGTTGTGATTCTTTTGAATCGGACATGACAGTACCTAATAAGCGGTCTAAATGCTTAGTGAGCCGAGGGTACCACTCACTGCTAAAAAGATCAACTACTTTTGAAAACCAATCATTGGCTGGGTGGATTAGAAAGCAAATGTAAGGTATAATATAGGCAGGGTTTCAGGATTTAATTTCAAGATTGATTGGAACACGAGGGAATGTTTATACGAAAGGTTCGACAAATCGGTATGATATGTCCCGTATCGCATGTATCGTCCAATCTTAGTCAGTGATCAGTACGATCAATATGTGGTACGTAATCGATATATTAATTATTTTTTTAATATTATATATATTATTTCATATCAAATGTATTTTTATAGATGAGTTAGTTCATAGTGTTTTTTATGAACACTGTGAGACCCGTGCTTAAAACTAGTGAGGGTCTATTTTCATTTATTTTTTATTATATTTTAAGAGGAAAAAGTGAAAAAACTCGTGACAACATTGATTTTTGAACCTTTATCCTAGAAGATATGTAACACATTGACCAGTGAATAGTATATCGATAATGCCGCCGAGATATGGCGTGATGATTGTGTTGCGGGCGAATAGAGCGGCGGAAGTGTAGGCCTGAATGATATCGAAGTAGAACCCGCTGGTCCCGCCAGCGTTCGAAACCATCGTTCCCGAAACTTGAGTAGACGCAGTTCCGTTCGTTATATTATCCAGCACATTGAAATTGGATGTTCCACCCGAAGTGTTTTTCGTTTCGGCGACAATGAGAAATTGACTTCCCTGACTGTTATAAACGGCCAGAACTTCGCCAGTGCTTCCATTGGTGGTATCTGTAAGAGTATCGCCGATGTTCCATCCGGCGTTCGAGAATACCGCAACGCGGGTTACCCATTGACCATTGAAGTCAAGCTGTCCTCTGACATTGGCGTATTGGGAACCATCATAAAGAATGATCCCGCCATAGTCATAGAGAGCAATAAAGTTTACATCGAAGGTTGTACCTTCGGCTACGCCAGGACTACCGCCCATGACACGGGCTGCGGCTTTACCAATATTCCAATATCCGCCCGTGAAATAGTTGCTGGCAGTATTGAAGGTGGTATTCGCATAGGAGACGTTGACGTTGGTATTAGTGATGTATTGAAAATTGAACTTCGAACCGCCGACGCCATTGTTGATGATATGAACAACATCTGCTTTGTTTGAGCCGTTGATATATCCAATATCAACCTTTAGGCCGACTTGTGAGCCGCCCGAAGCCCCTACGGTAAACATAGGAGTGCCAAGTTTCCAATTCGAAGGCGTTGGCCATGATCCAGCGACTTGAAGTTTTCCCAAGTGCAAAGTGAAGTTGCTGGCGAAGTTGCTTATATCGAAGGTCGAAGCTATGCAGTAATAGCCATTGCCGATAACGGCTGTAACACTAGGATGTGCTAGCGCATAGTCGATTGCAGCTTGAATTGCCGGTTGATCATCTTGTGCACAGGTCCCATCGCCTCTTGCACCGAATTGTTCGGGAGAGATCGCGCCGGATTGAACATTGATCGTGCCATTAACAACAAGATTGCCCTGAATTTCCGCATTGCCGCAATAAGTGGCGGTCGCGGTGCCCTGGTTCGGATCGGGCGAACCGGGCTGCATGGAATAATTCCACTGGCACGGCTGCGCGGACGCTTCGCCCGCTCCAAACATGATGGAGAGAGCGGCGATGACGCCGAGAATGGCATAGATAATCCAACGCATCATGGGTTGGCGTCCCTGTAATTCGCCCATTCGTAGTGAATGGTTTGTTTGGTAAGCTTCTGAGGCTGGCCGTCCCAGGAAATCGTCACCACATTGACGAGTGTAGATTGAGTGACTACGCCGAGGTCTTGTGAACCGGCGATGAAAAGCGTGGGCGGCGTACTGGGGAAGGTTAAATCGACCGAACCGCCCACACTTGGATTGGAACCGACATTGATATCGACTTGACCATAGTTGCCGCTGTCCGGCGTTTGAACGCCAGCGCCGCCGCCAGTGCCAAGCCCGGTAACGGCGGAGACTTGCGGCGTATTCTCCGCCGCATTGGGTGCGATGATCGCGCCGTATTGTCTCATAGTCTCACAGCCTGCGTCAGTTGAAGAATGTCGGGATCACGTCACGCACCGGCTGGTAGATCGCCAGCACTGCGCGGAGAATTTCGGTTGCGATGGTCACGGTGGCGACGGCGGCGGTGTGGGTATTTTCCACCGCGCTATTGACACTGTTGGCGAACTGATCGGGGTTCGTGGCGCAGCCGGAGAGCGAGAGAGCCGCAACGGCGGCAAAGATGATGCGTTTCATGTTACTTGTCCTTTACGATGCGTTTCACGTCATCCAGTGTGAAGGGATCGGAAGCAACCAGCGCGACCTTTTCGCCACCCTTGATCGCGGCGAGTTCCTTTTCGCGGCGGCGTGTGATGAACGTATCATAGAGCCAGATGGCGAGAAAGAACGCCGCGCCGATGAAACCTTGCTCTTGATCAGCATTGAGCCAGCCGTTAGAGACAAGCCATGTTGCCGCGCCGCCGACTGCGACTTGAACCACTCGCTCTATCATGGTCTTAAACATGATGATTTCCTTGTCGGGCTTGCCGGGCTTGCCAGAGTTCTAGGGTGTTAAGAAAGTCTGTTTTGCTGACAAAGTTTCTATGCACCCAAAGCTTGATGGAAGTGGAAATGTACAGGTTAAGTCCCTGCATGGCAAGCACGGCCAAGCCTATATAGAACGTCGCCTGATCCCAGTCCATCAAACGTATCCTTTATCACGAAGTAGCATATAGACCGCAACTACCATGATCAGAACGCCTACAATAATCAAGCCCCCACGAAGGAACCAGTTTTCAATCGCTCCGAAAATTCCGACTGGTTGCGAAGCGTTTGAAGCATTGCCATCTGCGGTTGAGCCGGTGCCAGGGATCGGCGCACCCAAGCCGCTCTCAAGAGCGCCCGCCAATCCGTAAGGATTGTTCGCGGACCCGCTGGCACTAGTCCACTTGTCTTTGAGACTGGATTGAATAGAGGAAAAATCGCCGCGCGAAAGTGCTTCAATGAGCGAGCCGCCAGTGTCGCGGGCGTATTCGTCTTGGGCGTAGTACCAAGCGCCCGCGTTTTGATCTATTGGATTGTCAAAGTTCAATCCATGTTCGCTGGCTACTTCTTTCCAAGTGCCGGGCTGGAATTGATAGATGCCAGCCGCATGAGAGTTACCGCGACCCTCCCATTGTGGAAATCCGTAGGCGTCGGTCGCATATCCGCGAAGGTTAGTCCCGCCATATCCGACATAGGCAGCATCCGAAAACCCGCCACTTTCTCCCAGCGCAAGGGCTGAGAGAAAGTTTTGCTGGATCGGGTTGTTCGGATCATAGGCAACGGCGACCACGGCGGGCCCTTCTTAGAACTGCACCTTATAGGGCGTCGTCTTGATCAGATCGGCCAGGATGCGCGGGAGGGACAAGCCCTGTTCGCGCAACTGCAATTCCATTTCGCCCAGGATCGGGTAGATATCCTGAAACGCTTTTTCGCAGTCATACTCGCGCTGATCGCGGGCCTTCTCCGCATCGGTGCGAGTGTCGGGCGCGGAAACGATATCGTTATTGACGGGGGTAGTGTCCACATCAGGGGACATGATGATACTCCTTGTTAATGGCCGGGCAGGAAGCCCATAAAGCCGCTGTTGAGATTGTAGAGGGCATTGGCCGCGCCCGCTGCGTTCGGGTTCGGCTTATACACGGTCGTTTCCTTGGAGCCGCCGAACAAGCCAAAGAAACCGGACGATCCGCTTTTCTGCGTTTCATACGAACCCGGCAATTGCGCAATCTGTCCCAATGTGCCGACATACTGCGATGCCAGATTGTAGGGCGCGAGATACTTGGAAGTTTCTGCTTCCAGTTCCGCCGTGCGATAGGACGTATCGCTCCACAAATCCTGCACATGCGTATATGCATCGGTGTTCTGCTGGTTGATCACGATGGCGGCATTGGCCTGCACCTGAGACATAGCGAGCGCAGTGGACGCCTGTTTATCGGCGCTGATCGCGCCATAATAGGCGCTGGCAAGTCCGGCGTCGGTCGCCTGATCCTGTCCACCCGAATTGGACATAACCCAAAGCAGGCCCAACACAAAGATGCCGCCGCCGACAATGTAAGGATGATCGGTGATGGTCTTTACAATGTCCATAGCGCCTTACTCCCGGCCTTCCACACGAACCACGGCCTGCACATTGATCATGCCCAAAAGCGCGGCCAGGACGCCCGGCGTTGCCAAACCCTGCATTCCAACACTGGTGGGGATCGCTTGGTTCGTCCACCAGATCGCGCCGTTATGATATTCGGCGGCGGGGCCATAGGACGCTTGCGGGCGATTGTTCGCGACAATGCCCGCACCAATCGGATTGGTCAGGACCTTGCCGTAGTTGTTGACGATGGCGGCAGCGCCGCGCGAATAGTATGGCGTCCAAACTGGAATGCGGTTGCCATAGATCGGCGGTTCGTTCGGCATGGAACCGACAGGCCTATTCTGTAGCGCGTTGCCGGGATCGGGAAAGCCGCGCTGCTCGCCGGATGGCGCGGACGGAAACAGCCAGGACCGCAAGCCCTTGGTCGGGCGCGTTGGGGATTGGATGGTCGGGACGGATGGCGGCTGCGACGGTTGGCCGGTCAATTGCGGACCCGAACCGGGCGCAGGAAAACCGCGCTGCGTATTCTGCGGCTGCGACGGTTCCTTGAAAGAGAGTGCGAGTTTGAAAACCATTTTTAAATCACTCCGAACTCATGCAGCACAATTGCAAGCGGCAAGATCGAAAGAAAAATCCAGCCGCATACGGGGCAACTCATTACCAGTTCGGCGCTCCGAAGGACGAACCCATGCTGCCCGGATAGGACAGGTTCGGCGTGGCGTCCGCGCCGGTCACAGGCGAAAGCGCCGTGGCCAGGGTGTTGCCGAAGCCGGACGAAAGCGCCTGTACGACATTCGACGTATTCGACCGGCGCGACACGAGGGCGGAGATAATGGCAAGGCCGATGATCGCCATGGCGATGGTAACGGCGGCTTCGGTGAGTTGGGACATTGGATTACCTCAAACCAGTGAAGGGAAACGGAAGCTGCAAACCTGAGAAAACGTCCGGCAATTCAAAGCCGCCGTCATTCGACCATGTATTTTGGCCCAGATTACCATTTGTACGCGAAGTTGCAACAGGATCGACGGCGGCCCGTATGACATTCGACAAGGCCGATGCACTGGCTTGGATCACAGCGGGGGCTTGGCTGCGGCGGGAAATGATCACGCTCAAGATCGCAAGACCGATGATGGCCGAAAAAATCGTAAGGCCGGTTTTAAGCGCAGCGTCCATGATTAGTGCCCCCCGAAAGACGGCAAGCCAAGGCCGCTAAAGCCTTTGCCTACCATCGTGTCAAGATCGTTATAGCCGCCGATGACGCTATCCAATATGCCGCCCGTGGTAGCGGACTGTTCGTTTTTCGGGCCCGCTTTCTTTTCAGCATCAGGTGACGGTGTGGGATTTTTCCACGCATCATTGAAGCTTCCCAAAATTTGCTGATAGTTGTTCATGATGATCACGACAATGACCAGCGCCAGGATGCCACGCGAAACCGGCTTGAGGTTGGGAATGAAACCGATTGCGCCAATTGCCAGGATCGCTGCAGCCCATATCACGAAATCGGGCACGTCTTGCGCCAACGCTGAAAACAAAGCGCCTTGGCTGTTACGGATCGCAGCGACGATCAGGATAGCGCCAATGAAAAGAGCAATGAGGATCATATCAGAAAAGCCCAAACAGCTTGCCGCCCGTGACAGCAATTTCGCCCAACGCTCCGGAGCCCGGAATAAGTTCGTCCGGTTTGGATGATCCGCCAGAAGCGCCGCTTGAAGGCTTGGCCGCCGCAGTGTCACCCCAAAGGACGCCAGTATAAGCTTTAAGCCGCCCCCGCGCTGCGATGAACAGCACGAAAGCGGCTAGAAGCGTTCCGGCGATGATGCTGGATTGGTTCAAGATCACCACTCCCCTTCAAAGGGAAGGGTGTTAGAGCCCCAGCCAGGACGCAGGCTGCGGGAACATAGGCCGAAGAAAATAGCCGATGACCAGGGCCACGATCACGATCAGCCAGAAATTCGAGTTCATGTCACGTCTCCTATAACGGGAATGTTCGCAGTCTTTGCGTACTGCAGGATGATCGCCCAGATCGCGGCGAAGATCAAGACCACGCCGACAAGCAAGAACAGATGCCACAGATCAAGATCGCCCACAAACGGGGCCTTGAGCATCGCCAGCAGTTTTTCAAACGTGTCGCGCATAAGTCACCTATTCAATCTTGGTAGGGTTGGCGAAGCATGTTCAAAGCTTCCATATCACAGCGTCCCAAGATACGCCGCACCATTTTTCTAGCCCTTTAAGAAACGGCGCTTTTGCGAGCGCCGCTCCATTGAAAAGCTAGATGGATCAGCCGCCACCCGTGGGGATAGAACCACCCTGGTTGACCAGACCGATGATGCCGAACGCTTCCCAGCCATAGCCAAAGTAGGCGGCGGAACCGCCCACGCTGGAAGGCTGGATGTTCAGCACCATGTTGCCGTACTGGTTGGTGTCGATGGGCCGGTCACGGAAGTCCATATAATACATACCGGGGGGGAAATCGTCCCCGATGACATTGCGGCACATCAGGCCCAACATTTTTGGATCAAGGTTCTGGATGTTGGTGAAGTTGGCCGAAGTCAACTGGATCGAAGTCAGATCGGTCCCGTTGATGTTGAGCGTTCCGTTATTGTCATAATACCACGTCACGCTTTCATAGGTGCGAGCATTGACAAACGGTGCGCCGTTCAACTGATTGGCGACCGGCAACGTGCTGGCGCTGTTGTTGAGCAGATAGGCCGTTCCCAAGTCCAGTTCCGGCAGGATCGGGACGCCACCCATGCGCGGCAACTGGTCCAGATAGTTCTGGTAGACCGTCATGGTCAGGTTGGACAGGGACGCCAAGTCCGCGCCACCCGACTGATAGACCGCCAGTGACGGGTCGGCGGTCGAGGTAACGAACATGTTCGGGTTGAGCGTGATTTGTACCTGCGCCGTCGCCTGTGTCACGTCCGCGAAGATCGCGCCGCGAAGGTCCGTATCATTCTTCACAAACGGAATTTCCAGGAAGAAATCAATCTCGCTGGAATTGGTCGCCGTGATGGTCGAGGGCGCATACATGATGCGGTTGTTGTTGTTGCCGTAGGCCAGCGGCGTATCGGTGGTATAGGCCGCGCCGAACACGCCACGGCGCTTGGCCGTGGCAACCGCGGTCAGATGCCAGCCCGTCGTGTTGATGCGCTGGTTATTGCCAAGATCGAAGAACGTGACATTGCTCACGAAATTCGCAAGGCCGAAACCCTGGTGCGAAGTCTGACCGGTCAGATACTGCGTGTTGGTCGCGCCAGCCGTCACCGTCGCCTTGAAATAGACGATCAGGCGTTTCACGAGGCCCACGTTGCGGATATAGAACGTGATCACGCTGCCCGGCGCGGGCGAGTTCGGAAGCGGTGCGTTGATCGGCTGCCACATATTGATGGCGGGCGGCTGATAGGCTCCGCCGACCACGCCACCCCGAAGGATCAGAGTGCGGGCGGCGGCATTGGCGGCGATGATATCGGACTGCGAACGTTGACGGGGGGCGGTGGCCATCTGTCTTACTTTCCTTGGTGGCGAGGGTTATCCGCTAGGATCACTCCGGACTTTCTTCCGGCATAACTAGGTGAAGGAACATGAGCGCAAACATGGTCATGAGAATGACCACCACCCAATTATAGGGCGACATGATCAGGTCCCAATTGATCAGTTTCGACATGGCTTAATAGCCGCCTTCGGCGGAAGCATCGCCGCCAACCGGCAAAGCTTTCTTGGCAACCTGCCAGATCAAGCCCAGCAGAAACCATCCCAGGATCGCCATGATCGGGATCGTGACCATGTTGGGGATGTTCCAGGAAATCAGGGTACGTTCCATGTATTCACCCGAAGAAACTGAAAGCATACGGGACTGTTTCCCGCAGCGATTTGGCGACCATATCAGGGGGCGGGCACGGCTGCAAGGTCAAAAGTGAGTTCTGCTTGGCGTCATACCAATAGGACCAATGCTCTTTCAGCGGGCGTTCAATTGCGGCATTGCCGGTAAACTCTTGGATGATTTTATAGTCGCGACGATCCTTGACGCGAAACACGCTGACAAAATTGGCCTCGCTAAAAACTTCGCGGTCGCAATCGACCGGGCGTTGAGTACAAGCGATAACAGGGATGCGAAGCGAACGGCCTTGTCGCAAGACGGCTTTAAACGCCTCTTGCTTCGGGATCAGCGAAACCTCATCGCAAAAGATACCAACGTTTC
Source organism: Amorphophallus titanum (assembly GCA_024336825.1). Taxonomy (NCBI): domain Eukaryota; kingdom Viridiplantae; phylum Streptophyta; class Magnoliopsida; order Alismatales; family Araceae; genus Amorphophallus; species Amorphophallus titanum. The sequence continues at coordinate 256,818 of JANBPO010003674.1, read as the reverse complement.
CTTTCTGCCATACGCGCCATAGCCAATCCTCCAAGGCGTCATTGTCACGCGGCGAAACTCGCAAGCGATAAAGGCCGGGCTTTTTTGGAACAGTCGAAAGTGTTATCTCTTGGACCGGAGGCGTTCCGATTTTGTCGATAAGTTCCTCGTCCTTGAAATCCAGCCATACCCACGGACGCTCATTGAACCGTTGGCGCGATAGGAGCCACGCGCCAAACACGGTTTTACCCGTGCCGGTCATGCCGATAACTACGGTTCTATCAGTGCCCCCAGGGAGCCTAAATTGTCCGGACACAATCAAAAATCCTGTCTGTGCTATCGGCTATGAGCCCGCGAATGCCAGGACCTAGAATAACGCATCCGTGGCTGGCGTCATTGGTTTTATTGTTGCCATGGATGCGAAAGAGCGAACGTCCAAAGGTTTCGGTTTCCGGCAGTGGGTCTAGGTTCATGCAGATAGGCCCAAGCTTAGGATGCCTGTAAGCTGCGCCTATTATATATCGACCCAAAGGAAGCGGGCCAATTTGCCGAACAGATTGTTTGAGGAAGTTGTTTCGGCCTACGCCATATCCGGAGTAACCAACACCAAGACAATTCCCACTAGGATCAATAATACGTCCATTATCTTGGCCATAAACCCACACCCTTTATTCTCCGGTTTCCGGGATCACCATATTAGCATTATAGGCCGCTTCCATCGGAGACATGGGGGCGGGCGATTGTTGCGGCGATGGCGTCGAAGGCGCAGGAGGTTGAACCGTGCGAAGCGGCGTCACAGTCGCGGAAGGCCGCGCAGCCTTGCTGCGTTGAGAGATCGCCACAACGCGCGGTACATAGATCATCGCGGAAATTCCGGCGAACGAAATCCAATCCATCGTCTTTTGAGTGGATTGAACATTGTAATGACGCAAGACGTTCTGTGCCGCCTTCATGAACTGTTCGCCTTCCTCCATAGGGATGGCGAGTTCGGGAACGCCAGTTTTTTCAGCCAGGAGCATATGGACCCCGACAAAGAGGCCCGTGATGCTGCTTAAATCCAGCGAAACTTTTGCTTTGGAGGCGGCGGAGCCGCTGGCGGTTCCTCCGCCGTTTCCGGCGTTGCGGCGGGTGTACTTTCGCTTTCCGGTGGGGGCGGCGGGGGCGACGGCGGCAACCGCTCCGATATCGACGCCATCATTTCCGCCATTTGCGCCATCTGCGTTTGCATCGTCCCGATATTCTGTAGGCATTCTTCTACTCTCCGCTCAATTTCTTCGTCTGCTTCCGCATCGGCTTCAATAGCCTCCGCAATTGTTTCTGCGCTTTCAACCTGCGCCTCTGCTGCAATCGTAGCAAGGGCAACGTCGCGCTCCGCTTGGATTTCCGCAATTTCAACAGCGGCCTCCGCAGTTGCTTCTGTCTGTTCGGTCGCAGCCTCGGCAGCGGCTTGAACCGAAGCGTCTGACGGCGGGGTTTCAACTACAACGGCCTGTCCAGGTTGCGACATGAAAATTCCCTTTCAGCTAATTCACGTTCCAATTGCGTGATGCGTTCAAACGCGACACGCAGCAGCGTTTGACATTGGAGTACCCTCAGACTCAGTTCCTCCAATCCCGCCGCCGTTGACGTGTCCGATGCCTGATCCATCTGCAACATGGACAGCGCCCAATCCGCCCCCAATTGGGACAAGTCCGCTATCTGCGGGATCGGAACCGGGTTCAGGGGGAGGCTCTCCGATAATTCCGCGACCAGCGCCGAAGGCCGCAAGTCTGTCTGCTCTGATGCATTCGAGTTCATCGCGTATCTCCGCTAAGAGTTTGTTGTGGGTTTCGACTTGCGCGGCAAAATCTAAAATCTTTTTGAACGTGCCGTCCGCTGCTAACTGCTTTGCCATGTCGATTGCTTCGCCCAAGCCCATACTACGCAGCATGATTTCAGGGCCGGACATGGCAGCCTTTGATGGGTCTTTTGCTCCGAAGATACTCATGGCGCAGTCACCAAAACAGTGTAGCTCAAAAATCCGCCAGGGCTCGCGCCGCCCAAAATCGACTGTTCAATGACAAGGCCCTGAGCATATCGAATGTTCAAATCTGACATATTGATAAGCTCCGCATTGGTCGTGACTGTCCCATCAGCGCCAACCGAAAACCACATGATTTCCTGCCCGGTGCCATCCTTGAGTTTAAAACCAATCACGCCATCGGCGGCAGCACCACCCGAGGGGGTCGAATAAAAAGCCCGGAAACCGCGAATGGAACCACGAAAGCTTGTCGCCAGGATCGCATCCGAACCCGCGCCATCCACCGGCAAGAAACCGTTGCCTGCGGGCGTTTGACAAACAAACTGTCTTTTCAAAATTGATCGACATGGTTTTCAGACTAAATTCTTTTTTTTTGTAAGATTAAATCCTAGACCTTCTTCATTAAAGTTTGCTCTAGCCCCCAACATTGCATCAAGGGTTTCTTTCCCTTTAGTAATTTCTCAAAGACAGTTTGTTTGTCTTTGAGTTCCTTCTCAGCTAGTTTTGTAGGATTTCGTGGTTAACCCTTTTTATGGCTTCATATTGCTCTAGATTCAATTGACTTTCTCTCTGATTGTCTTGAAGTTTCAGTTTGAGTTCATCCATTTGTTTTTCAAGACTTTCCTTTTCTGATCTTAGATGTTCAAGCTTAGTTTTCACTTCTTTTGAATCCTCGATCTATTTTTTGAGATCTTCATTTTCAACTTTCAGACAATCCAATTTATCTTTATCTAAATGGTCATGAACAAAGTTATTGATTTTCTTTTTTAACTATTTGTTTTCTTTTCTATAATTCTCATATTTCTCAAGTAGATCAGCATAGGTATCTTCCCAATCTTCAATTGAAAAGTTATTAAGAGGAGAAGATACCTCCTCATCATAGTCATCGACCATTAGACACAGCCTGTCTTCATCTTCTTCAGTTGAGGAGCTCTCATCTTCTTCTTTATCATGGCTCCATGTGCATACCAAGGCCTTGAGCTTCTTCTTTCCCTTGGCCTTAATTGTTTTCTTCATCAACTCCAGGCATTCTCCATGCATATACCCATGCATCCAGCATTGATAACAAAGAACCTGACCAGTTTTCTTAGATTGGTCAGTTTTGGTAATTGGAGCTCTACTCACTTGGGCAGTCTTCCTTTTCTTCTGAAATTTACCATTCCTTCCTCTTAGAAATTTCTTAAACTCTTGGGTGAGAAGAGCATGATCATGTAAGCCTCCTTCATCTAAGTTCTCCTCATTGGGCTCACTAGACTCGGTAGAATTTTCAAAGACTTTAAGAGCCACTATTTTCTTCTTTTCTTTCAAGTCTTCCTCATTTCTCTTCAAATTTAGCTCATAAGTCATGAGCGATCTTATCAACTTATTAACTGACATAACTGACAAATTTTTGGAATCCTCGATTACTGCGGCTTTGGTGTGCCACATAGGAGTGAGTGATCTAAGGATTTTCCTCACAACTTCACTGTCAGAGTATTTCTTACCCAGGGACTTTATGCTATTAGTGAGTTGGGTTAATCTTGCATACATCTTTGAAATAGATTCTTCAGGCTTTATTTTAAACATTTCATAGTCAGAAATGAGCATGTTAGCCTTACTAGCCCTTATCTCAGAAGTGCCCTCATAAATCAGATCGAACCTGTCCCACATCTCCTTCATGGACTTGCATGTGGAGACTCTAGAGTACTCGTTGGGGTGAATAGTGCATTGCATTATGTTCATGGCACTCCAGTTGATGGTGGACATTCTAATTTACTCCCTGGTCCAGGTGTCTTCCACTTCTGGTAGCTAGAACGGACCTTGACTCACCACACGTCAAATCTTGTGATCCTGTGCTCGAAGAAGAACTTCCATTCTATTTTTCCAATAGCTATAGTTAGAGTAGATGTATAGCCATGCTATTCAAAAATTTGATTTATATGCTCCCCCTGTGTATATGTAATGAATCAATCTTTTTGGAATTTTCAATAGAAATGATATGTAATTAACCAAATGTATGCATATGCATTGACTCCCCCTAACTAAATGCTTTGACCCATCATATATGACATGAAGATCATGCAGGGAACTGATTGATATCAATAAGCACATATGCATATACATGAGACACAAACTTACCCTGTTTAACTCCCCCTGTTTATATGCATTGCATGACTTTTCTGAATGCAGCAAACACAATGAACATTGTGCAGGTAGATTAATGAATTATGCTCACAAACAATTAGTCAGTTTTATATGAAGACTTGACCCTTGGTACTTGGCGGAGGCTAGCCTGTACGCATGATGTGGGTTTCTAGATAGACATAATCTGTCTTTCTCCCAGCGTACCATTTAATATACCATCGGGTCATGCATGATAGTGCAAGTGCAAATGCAGCCCTATCAGATTTTCAGGGAATTAATGCAACCATCAACCATGTGCAAACCAATTTCAATCTGATATATGCACAATTTATTCAACATGTGCAGATGATGCAGATAACAGATGCAGATGTGAACATGTATATATGAGATTATGACCTACAAGTCAAGCATGATATGCAGCTATCTAACAGGATTATAGAAAAATTCAAATGACCAAATCTGTGAAGAGCAGAACTAGGGTTTATCATACTCGTGTGCCTTGACTTATTAAACCCCATTTTTATTCTTCAGCCCCCAAGGCACTCCTGCAAAACATACTCTCATTTTGCAGATTTTGGTACCCAAGAATTCTTGGGTCCTGAAATCTCAGTGGCACCTTTGTAGGGTGCTCTCCACCTTTTCTGAGCTTTCAAATCATCAAATAACATTAAAGAGCAGTTATCCATAGAATGCCCAGGTTTTCCACAGTAATGTCAACTTCCTAAATTTTTCACAAGTTTCTGATAAATAGGTTTTCTAAATTTCTGTGAATGATTGGGTTTGTTATAATTTTTATCATGAAAATTTCTTATCAGCCAACAGTCAATAGCTTTGTGGCCTGGCTTAAAATAAAGTTATTCCTTCCAAAAGTATTTTGATTACCAGGGAAATTTATAGATTTAGAATTTGATCTTTTCCCTTGAGCATGCCAACAATCCTCAACTGTGTGGCAATGCTTTCCACAATAATAACATGAGATGGTGTTTCTCCTACCAGCATTTAGGCGGCATTCAATTGCCCTATGGCTTGACTTTCTGCAGGTGGAGCACACAACATGTTTGCCCATTGGCACAAATTTGTTCTTTTTAGAGACATGCTGGCTTTTATGAAAGTTGACATGATTAGTATTAGAATGAGATTTACCTTTACCTTTACCTTTGGCAAGTTAGCATTCAGAGGCTCAGTGACTAGGTTTCTCACATTCAAAACATGCAAATGATTTTTCTTTAAAATCAGATTTATTCTTACCAAAATCATTTCTATTTGTAGTGAATTTAACAAATTCAGAATAAGTTTTCTTTCCCTGAGCATGCCAACTTTGTGATCAATGTACTTGAATATTTCTTTTCAATAAAAGTTAAAAGGTTTTGTCCAATTATTGTGCATTCATCTTGTGTAAAATTGTTACGCTCTGACTATATTGCTCGCTTGTGGCATTCTAACTAGCTATTCACGGTTCCCGAGTGATGAGTAGTGATTGGCTGATCTAGAGGGGAGGGGTGAATAGATAAGCCCCTTTTTTTCGAAAGACTATGAAAGATAGCACCTAGCTAACTGATAAGCAAGAAAATCCACAAAGAACTAAGCTAAATGCGCAGAAGATATAAAGATAGCATTCCTACACATGCATCTAGCGTCAAGACAGGAGGAGAAACACACCATAGATACACAATTTTAAGGTGGTTCGGTCTCTACCTAGAGACCTACGTCCACCCATCACTCAACTGAGTGAGGCTTCACTAGTGCTAAAGCACTATCACTAATTCACAGCTTCCAATAGAGAGAGAGAGACTCTCTCGCATCCACTGTCCAATAGCTTGTGGGTACACAACCCAAAATGCCACGGACCTGAGATCCCTCAGTCTGTCTTCCTACACGCAGGTAGGGAACAATGAGTGTATATAAGTTTTCAGAAAAAGAAATAAGGAGGATAAGAAGACAGGGTATGACAATAGAACTCAATGGGAGAAAGGGATTCCTGTCTAGGATAGAGAAACTTGACGACGCCCAGACGTTTTTCCTCTCCTCTTCGTGTCTTCACCGCGAGCCCAAGAGGAATGGTGGTCGAGCTTCCTAGCTTCTTTATTGGCGACCAAAGGATGCTATCTCCCTTGCATTTCGAGCTTCATGAGATGAAGAGGATAAGCTTCAGCGTTGCTTGGATGTCAGCTGTGAGAGGAAGGTGAGCTTTCCATGAAGAACTCTCCACCGTCGTGCTCTTCCTTGTTACTACCTTTCTCTCCCTTCTTCTTCTATATCCTGTCTAGTGGTCGAATGTTCTTTTTCTACAAGATTCTTTTGTAGGTCGCCCTTCTGTTCGTATAGTATGGCTCGAACATCCCCATCTATCTTCTCTTCTTTTACTTCGACAACCTTTTTGTTTCTTCTGTCATGCGTGCCAAAAACAAGAGTGGATAGGAGACCAGATATGCAAAAGGCCCCACCACTAGAAGATTCCTCTGTCAGCCAATGATCTTCTTTGAAAAGGTGAGCTTCCAGAAGGATTTTTTAAGTTTGAATAAATCCTCCAAAATCAATTACGGATCTTAAAAAGTGAACGCTATCGAATTCAAATCAGTTCTGGGTGAACTAGATGGTGTCGACACATCTAGCTGAAGTGTCAACACATTCCATTGAAATCTCGAAGAAATGCTGAGGGCGTCAATAGAAGTGTCGACACTCTCCAATCCACAAGTCGACACGAGTGTAGTAGGCGCGAGTGGCTCGTACCGTAGTGTCGAGGCATGACCCACATGCATTGAGGCATGGGCACCAGACAGAGTGATTTTTCATCTGTTTGAATTGAAGTGTCGACACTCACTGTACAGGGTGTCGACACACTAGGCGTAACAGAACCCAAGCAGAAACACCTCTTCAGCTCATTTCTTCTGCAAGATAAATAGGCCTCGGGGGTCTCCCAAGGAATGCTGATTGTTTGCCTGTCTCTATGCTCGCAGAAATCAACAATGGTTGCTAGATTTGCTGCTCTGACGTTTGGCCCTAAGGTCGTGGCCAACCACGCTGCCGGTGGGTACCTGGCGGTACCAACCATCTTCGGCTCCTTCCCACCAGTGGTCAGCTTCCCCAACTTCTTGGGGGTAGCCTTTGCTGATCTGTTGGAGATAGAGGCCCCGAAGTCGGCCGAAAGGAATATCAATAGGGAGCCTGGGGCCTGCAATGCCTGAAGCTGCAAGGGCCTGCTGTCAGGCCACACTTAACTGACCAGTTGCATGGTGCACCAGGTAGCCCAGGGGGCTCGCCCTGCCTTCCACAACAAGCTTGGGGGTCACTGCTAGAGGAATTTTTGAAGAAGAGTTGCTTCTCCTATTGTCGGATGGTTTTCTGTCTCCGAAAAGTCCGTCTTGATTGGTGGCATCCGTGTCTTCCTAGATGGATGCAACGACCAAGCAATCCTAGATCAGGTAGTCGCCACTATACCAACCCGTAACTTTTTCCAGGCCCTTTCTGGGAGGAGAGCTGAGAGAGAGGAAGCCAGCCGTCATGGCCAAAGAGAGCTGGCCCCAAGGTCGAAAGTGTTCAAGCAGGTGTGGGTCCCCAAGAAGATCCAACCTGTCTGCCAAGAGGCACCTATTCGCCACCGCCCCGAGCCTGCTGAGAGGGGGAGGAGGAATGAGAGGGGCTTGGCCCCAAGAAGAGAAGAAATGGTTGTGGACCCTCCACGCCACACAAGCTTCAGGGCATGCGCCTGACAAGCCAATATCCCCACAGTGGGAACAAGATTTGAGCAACTCACCGGAAGAGCCCGACTAGCCTACGTCCCTTCAATGGGAGGTCGATAGCTGTCCCCGGTCCAACATCAGGGACGAGGGGAGGAAGAGATGACCAACATGGTCAGAAGCTATTTCAGGGGTCTGGGCAACCCCTCGCTGGGCCAACAATGGTTACTGCAAGCAGCTGCGACCGAAGAAGATGACTGTCCACCGATGGCAGTCGAAGAAGAAGAAGAGAGAAGAATGACGTCGTTGATTGATGACAATGGGTATGAAGACGGCTCAGATCTCACGGTCGATGAAGCCCCCCCAGCAAGAGGAGAGAAGAAGAATCTCTGTGTTCGAGAGATTGACCTTCCCTAGTCATGCAAAAAGGAAGGTCCACAGATGAAGAAAAGGAATGCAAACCTGCAATATGGTCGGGATGGCCGACAAATATGGGGGTCTATCTGAGCAACCCCAGGAATTGGTCCGATTAGCCGAAAGGCCGGGGCCAAACACCAGAAGAACAGAAGCCGCAAGGGAAATGTTAAAGATGGCAAAAGGAAAATAAATATTATCTGTTGCATCCCCTAGTTGATGTTTGGTGTGTGATTTTAATGATAATAAAACGATTGTGCTCGTGTGTGTATTTCATTGAGCAACATGTTTGTTTCTTATTTGATGAGTTGTCGAATGACTTCAAGAATTTCACATTTGGAAGTCATAAGAATGCTAGTTGATTAAACTCACATTCTCAGGAAGCCTGATTCTTTCTGGGGCCACTCGTGGTTCTCGTCTAGGGGTGCACATTTCTTTCAAAATTTTTGCATAGGTTGGGACATGTTTGATTGCATCGAGGAGAGAGATATTGATGTGGACTTGTTTAAATAGTTCTACCATCTCCTCGTTGTGAGCCAGTTGCTTCTTTTTGGCCTTCAAAGCACTAGGGAATGGCACTGTAGGTTGATAGGTGCTTGGGCCTTCCTCCATTTTGTTCTTCCCTTTTACATCCTTGTCCTGAATGGGCTCTTCCTCACTTTCAGTGTTAACGTCCGGGACTGGGTTTGATGGAATACTAGTAGGCTCATGAGGATCTTGGAGGATTTTACCACTTCTCAAGGCCAAAATTACTTTTGCATTTTCAATCTGTGGGCCTTTTGGTGGCATTGGGCCTGGTGGATGTTGAAGGATCGGAGGATTTGGTTGGTGAATAGGAGGTTGATGGAAACCCAGGGGAATGTTTCTTGGGTTTGTAATGGGTTGACTAGGCAATTGACCTAGTTCCCTTTTTATAGCAGCTTCGGCCAGCTGGCCCAATTGGGCCTCTATCTTTGAGATGGATTGCTGTTGTGCTTGTATAGATTGATGTTGGGCCAAAATTAGTTGTTGTAATTGATTGAACCTCTCATCTGTTTGAGGTTCATGGGGTTGCTGCAGAGGAGGTTGATAAGTTGGTTGACAATGGAAAGATTGCTTGTGACTTGGTTGCCATTGGTTAGGCAAAGCATAAGGAGCTGAGCTAGAGCTAACATAGGTAGGCTATCCCCGATTGAAGGCCTGATTTTGAAAATTATTTTGGTGTTGGCCTCTATGTTAGAAATGTTGATTTGGGGAATCATGGGTTTGAGACTGTAGGGATTTTCAGGAGAAATTTGGGTGATTTTTTCATCTCAGATTATATGTGTTGGAGAATGGGTCATTTCTTAACTTTTGAACCCCTTGTGTAGCCTGTATTTGTTCTTGAATGTATGAAGGAAGCTGCATGGTTGTCGGACACTCATTAGTCTCATGGGTTGAGCTTGCACACATAGAACATATTTCCTAATGGTGGCATGGTGGTGAGGGTGGTCTTTGACTCATGATTAGGGGTCGTTCAACAATTTGGGTTAGAGAATCAACCCTGGCAACAAGACCCAAATCTGATTTTGCTCCTTAGACCCTAGAGTGTTGGACCTCATACAACCCTCCCTGTTTCAGTTGGGCGACTGACCTCTCATATGAGTATAACGAAGCATGGTTGATAGAATTTTCACTTAATGTCCCAAACAAGACATAAGCTTCATCCTCATTTTTACTCATGAATGCCCCCCCCCACATGAAGTATCTACCATTTGCTTGTATTGATTATCTAAGAATTCATAGAAGGCTTGCACTATCTGCCATTTGGAAATGCCATGGTGTGGACATTTTCAGAGTAATTCCTTTAATCTTTCCAATAATTCATATATCTGCTCATTAGGAAGTTGGGCGAATCCTATAATTACGCGTCGCATGCTGTTGGTTCTACCAATGGGGTAGAATTTCTTTAAAAAAAAATTACTACAAAAATCACATTGTGTGAACAAAATAGAGGGACAAATGATGAATTTTTATGCATTAACTAAAATTATTTTGTGAGGGACTTATGTATAATGAGTATAATCTTTTCATTTTCTTTTTCCATGTGAATAGGAATCACATGGGCCTCTCCCTCCTCATGCCAAGCACCTCTCGCGTGAGACACAGCAGCATGGGCAGCGGCGTGGGAAGCAATGGTATGCAACAGCAATGTGGACTTCGGCACAATGGTGTGGGGCTCGCAGGCATGCAAGGCGGCAGTGCTATAAAACTCCTCCCCCTTTCTCCAGACCTATCATCCTTTCCCCCTCCTTCTCTTCACCTCTTCTCTTCCCCCCGTAAGGCCTCTCTCTCTCCTAATCTCTCTTCTCTTTCTCTCCTCTCCCCCGTCAGACCTCTCTCTCTTTATCTCTCTAATAGCTCCCATCGCCTCCTCACCGTAAACACCATAGCCACTCTGCACCTCCATCCAGCACCCTCACCGTTCTCCCCCTCCGACTCTCTCTAACCCTCACATCCATCACCCCACACCGTCAGCGTTGTCTCCCCTCTGTCGGCTTTCTCCTTGCCCCCCCTCTCTCACTCTCCCCCATGCACACACTCGCACACCTGCAGCGGTGACCCCGCCATGCACGTCCACTCCACCTCTTCGTCTCCTACATGCACACACACACTCCTAGCACGGCCTCCACTCCCCCTCAGTCTCTCAATCCTCTCTCCCCCGCATGCACGTCCCATGCATCTCACCCTGCTAACCCTCGCCGCGGCCCCCTCCCACGCTGTTGCTCTCTCTCTCTCTCTCACCGTAACCCACACACACAGACCACCGATCGCGCTCACCCTCTCTCCCTTACGTGACCTCCTTGGCTCACGCCCCCCCCTCTCTGGACTGCACCACCATCCGCGTCGTCGCCTCCGCCTGCACCTGCTCCCTCGGCCAGCCCCGTTCTCCCCCATGATCTCTCTCTCCCTCCTCCTCTCTCTAACTCACACGCCCTCTCTCTCTCTCTTCTCTCTTCCCACTCGTGTAGGCCCTCTCTCTTTCTCTCCCCTCCCTTCGGCTCTCACCCACACCACTGCGGCCTCTCCCCGTTCCCTCTCCATCTCTCACCCGCACAAGCACCTCCGCATGCACTTCGCCCCCCTCTCTCATCGCCTCACCCTCTATCTCTCCCCCACGATCTCTCTCTTCCTCTCTCTTCTCACATACGCATTCTCTATCTATCTATCTCTCTCTTCTTATGATTCTTCTCTCTCTCTCTTTCTCTCTCTTCCTCTCTCACTCTACCTCTCTCTTCTTAACCCACACACATGTTAATCTTTTTATTTAATTTTTTTATTTAATTATCCCCCTCTATCTTTAGCTCTTTCTCTCTATATCTCTCTACTTTCTCTCTCTATTTTCTCTCTCTAACCCCTCCAAAGATGGTGCAAGACGGGTGTCACCAGCTTCGGGATGAGTGAAAATCAAAGACTCAAGGAGACAACGTCACCCTGACACTATGGCTGCAATCTCTTTGCTCATCGTCCTCCTTGGTGTTGTGGAAGCTTGAGGGGAGTGACCCTCCTCGGTGTGAGTTGAACTGTCCCACGGGGAGGTTGGTCGCACCTTCTTGCCCCCAGAATGCAAGAGGTGCCCTATTCTGGGGGCAAATGTGAAGGCAATAAAGACAAGGCTGGCCGCGACTCGCCAAAGATGATGTGCTCTCACCCGTCACGACCTCTCGTAGGTCATTTCATGCGGGAAAGAAGCAATGGAATGTTCAACAATTCTGAAGTTCTCTGATTAGCGGCCTTTGGGGTCGATAGCTCCTCAACCAACTTCCCAACCATCGATGTCCAAGCCGACAGCGGCTAAAGGTATTCAAGAATGTTCAAGTTTTTTAATCATCGGCATTTCAGCCGACAGCTTTCTAATCATCGACATTTGAAGCCGACAGCTTTTAACCATCGGTATTTGAGCCGATAGCTTTCTCGGCCCCCGAGCCAACAGCCATTCTATTATCGGCCTCTGAGCCAACAGCTTTCCAATTATCGGCCCCTGAGCTGACAGCTATACAATTATCGGCGCCTAAGCCGACAACTTTTAACCATCGGTATTTGAGCCGACGGCTTTCTAATTATCGGCCCCTGAGCCGACAGCTATTCAATTATCGGCCTCTGAGCCGACAGCTTTCCAATCATCGGCCCGTGATCCGACAGCTATACAATTATCGGCGCCTAAGTCGACAGCTTTTAACCATCGGTATTTGAGCCGACAGCTTTTAATTACCGGCATCGGAAGCCGACAGCTTTCCGTCCATTGGCTTCTGAGCCAACAGCTTCCCAATCATTGGCTTCTGAGCCAACAGCTTTTTAGGCATTGGCATTTGGGCCAACAACGTCTCATTCATTAGCATTCTAGCCAACAGCTTTCCCGTTCATTGGCATTTAGGCCGACAACACTTCAGTCATTGACATTTAAGCCAACAGCACTGTATTCATTGGCTTTTAAGCCAACAACATTTCATCCATTAGCATCTGAGCTAACAGCATTTCATTCATTGGCTTTCAAGCTAACAGCATTACATCATCGGTATTCAAGCCAACAGCATTTTGAAGATATTCAAAACCATCCAAATATACCCAATCATTGGCGTCCGTGCCGACGCGTATTCACGAATACTCAAAGATGTTAATAAATAAATAAACAAACAAACAAAAATAAAACAAAACAACAACAACAAACAAACAAATAAAAGCAAGCAAACAAACAAGTCTAGAGACTCTAGACATAAGCAATCACAGTTTGAATAACCTGTTATGAGAGCGACTGCAAATTTACTGCATCTGCAATTTAATTGGGGAGATTATATGTGAGTGAGATCCTTCAAACAGTAAGGCATAAGCACACCAGATACACATGTTCTTGCACAAGACGCCATACCATCTCACATTCTGGTTCAAATTAGCAACCGCTTGAAGGATCACATTGCTAGATACAACAGATAATCATACCCAGGTAACGCAGGACCATACTACCGTTCCAGTTGTTTTTTGATTGGGCCCGAACCTCCACAGTTTTTGTTTTATCTTGTCCTTTTGACAAGAAATTCAAGGGGATTTTAGAGTGGCTACTGCCAATTTTTGGGTGGGTGTTTGGTTTCTTGGGCCTCCAAGAAACAGCACTCGGTTGCCCTCTCCACTGCAGAGGCATAATATGTTGCTGTAGGGAGCTGTGGCACCCAAGTGCTATGGATCAAACACTAACACTAAGATTATCTAATAGATCTTGGATGTGTCCCTATGCTGTGCGATAACACCAGTGCTATAAACCTTGCAAAAAATCTAGTCCTGCACTCTAGGACTAAGCACATTGATATTAGGCATCATTTCATTAGGGATGAAGTCCTCAAACATCATTTGAGCTCCATTTTGTTGATTTAGAAAATCAGATTGCAGATATTTTCACCAAACCTTTAAGCAATCACAGGTTCTCAACCTTAAGGAGAGAGCTAGGTCTATGTAGACCTCCAGCAACTCAGGTTCGAGGGGCCGAGCACGGGCAGAGTGAAGCTGAGGTTGCGCGGGCCGAGGCCGAGGTGAAGCCATCCGAGGCCGAGATGAAGTTGCTCAGGGCCGAGCAGAGGGTGGCCGAGCTCAAAGAGATAGTAGAGCAAGCTGGGTAGAGGCAGTCGATCGATATCGGAGCTCGGAGGGCTACCACGCAGCCCTCCAAAAGGCCTCCTTCTCGTATTACGAGCTAGGCTACCGACAGGGGCTACGAAAGGGGTTCGCCCAAGGATTCCATCGAGCGGTCACCTTGGCCCAGCAGCAGGTGCTTGATGAACTCGATTTTCCTTCAGGCAGGGCTATGACTTAGATGAGGATGCCACAAATTCTCCCTCTCCGACATCGAGTGAAGGGGGGAGTAGGGATGCTACTGCTTCATCAGAGGAGTCGCCAACTCCGGTCACCTCGGGGGGGCACACGATCGGGGCAGTGTGGACGCACTTATTTTTGAGGATATTCGTCTATTGGTTTTATTCGGTTTGTTAAGTGTGTGGGCATGCCAGTCACAGAGGTGACGATTTATTCAGACTTTATGGAAGCCCATGGTGCGCTCGATCTGACTTCGTCAAGTGATTGTGTAGTTCGGGTCAGGACCAAATCCCGCCGTGTCATAAAGGCCACGACGTCATTTACATTCCCCATACGAGGGAACACCCTTGATTAATTACTGAAATTAGGGGCCCTGCGGCCAAAAGAATTAATACTAACTGCAAAGGAAAGAATCAGGAATAAATCACACTAAGGTTCACATCGGGATACGAGCCACGGGCTGTGTCGGTCACTCAAGGACCTTTTCATGTTCGGACCGAAGTCTGTGACGGAGGTGCGGTGAGGACCGAGATAAATCCATTCAAATGTCTGCCGAGTGCACGGTAATTTTCATGATGGTTCGAAAAGAGTCCAGCTCAGAAAATGGGTCTAATTTAATTAGAATGTCAGCCCGAGGCACGATCGGGGCATGGCCACGTCGGGACAATCCCCAAGGCTCAAGCCCGGCCTGTGAGGGTAGCATTATTGTTCCTTCAGCACCGGGTCACGGGGAGAGAGACGGGGCTACAATGTAGATTTTATTGTCATTATCAGAGCCCTCAATTATTTTTGTGTTGCCCACTTCCCCTTTTTTGCATTACATTGTGACATGAAATTTACTCAACATGGCATCGATTTTGGCGTGTCTACAATGATACCTTTGTCCAAGGCACCTTATCACAAGGCACCGGCATAACTAAGGGAGCTGAAGGCTTAGTTGCAGGAGTTGTTCCACAAGGGCTATATTTGCCCTAGTTTTTCTCCATGGGGTGCACCGATATTATTTTTGAAGAAGAAGGATGGTAGCTTAAGACTGTGCATTAATTATAGGCACCTGAACTAGGTGACCATTAAGAACAAGTATCTGTTGCCTTGCATAGATGATATATTCGACTAGCTTCAGCCGACCTGGGTATTCTCGAGAATTGATTTGTGGTCTGGGTATTATTAGCTACGGATTAGAGAGTCAGATGTAGAGAAAAATACTTTTAGCACTAGATATGGGCATTATGAGTTTTTGGTGATGCCATTTAGGCTAACCAACACCCTAGTGGCTTTTATGGACTTGATGCACAGGGTGCTCTGTCCTTACTTGGACCAGTTTGTGGTGGTATTTGCAGATGGTATTCTTTTTTATTCCTAGTCTGAGGAGGAGTATGTTCACCACCTGAGGATTGTGTTGCGGACATTGCGGGAACACCAATTATATGCCAAGTTTAGCAAGTGCCAATTTTGGCTATGGGAGGTACATTTTCTGGGTTACGTGATCTTAGGTGATGGTATTTCTGTTGACCTAGCTAAGGTGGAAGCAGTGGTTCAGTGGCCGAGACTGAGGATAGTGTCAGAGATTAGAAGCTTTTTCAGACTGGTAGGCTATTATAGGAGGTTTGTCTAGGACTTTGCTCGAATTGCTACACTAATGACCAAGTTGACTCGGAAGGGTCTTCCTTTCATTTGGACCAATGAGTGTGTGCAAAACTTTTTGGAGCTGAAGAGATTGCTTACCACTACTCCAGGTCTTGTATTGCCTTCTGGCTAAGATGGTTTTATGGTTTGTATAGCCGCCTCTAAGGTAGGTTTGGGTGTAGTGTTGATGCAAAATAGTAGGGTGGTAGCATATGCTTCCCGCCAATTGAAGCCACATGAGGAGAACTACCCTACTCATGATCTTGAGTTGGTAGTAGTGATTTTTGCATTGAAGATCTAGAGGCACTATTTTTATGGAGGGAAATTTAAGATTTTCACTGACCACTATAGCTTGAAGTATGTGTTCACTCAAAGAGGTCTTAATCTCGGATAGAGGAGATAGATGGAATACATGAAAGATTATGATTTCAACTTGTCTTATCAGCCGGACAGGATGAATGTAGTGGATGATGCATTAAGCAGAAAGGTGGCAATTAGTAACTTGATGTTGAGAGAGTGGAAGCTATGGGAGCAGGTGCCAGTGGAGGCTCAAGGTTCCTCGGGACCAGGGGTCAGCCATTCTTGCTAGTTTAGCTGTCACGCCAGCTATCCATTGTCATGTGATAGAGGCCCAGCATGTGGACCCCGAGCTACCTCACATTTTGTCAATGGCCTAGGTGGAGTTTGGTGATGATGCAATGGTGAGATTTTGAGACAGTTTGTATGTTCTAGCTGAAGAACAAGTGAGGAAGATTGCACAAAAAGAAGTAACAAAGGAGTTTTACGGTGCTAACTTGGGAGAAAAGGAATAAGGAACTACATTTGTGGATATCTAAGGGAGAAGAAGATGATGCAGAACCACCAAGAAAATGGATTAAAACACACACAATTGAAAAAAAAAAGCCTTATGGTGTTAACTTCAGAGAAACGGAGAAAGGACAGACAAATACAATGACTCAATGCAACTAATAAAGCACGAATGCATGTTATCCAGACAGTTTGGGCTTCAGGAGCTTTGCAATGTTTAACTTAACAAACACATAACATGTGAACACTCCACAGATGTAGTACCATGTATCTTTTATCAAGCGTAAAGATCTCAATTGGACTATTCAACCTTTTTCTCTCTCATTAATGAGTTGATCACTATCTACTTCTTTTCTTTTAAACAAAACCATTTTACCTTTCAAAGAAACTCACATGCAGCCTGTATGCAAAGTTAAATTTGAGCGTATAATTAATGCATGTATGGAGATTCCCGACATCAAGTGTTTTTGACATTTAGATGTTGAACACAAGGACACAGACACTTGACAACATGATGCATGTCCAAGTAACAGCAGAACATGACAGACACAAGAGAAATGAGAATATCATCCCAAAAGACTCCTCTGAAACGCAGAGGCATAGCACTACTTTAGTGTGCAAATATGTATTATCAAGTCAGATGACAGAGCTCAGAGCATATCACTTGAATTCACACAGTTAACAGTACCTTGTAGGTTTGCACTTTGAAGATTAGCTCCAGCTAATAAAGCGCCTCTAAGTTTTGCCCCAGTGAATTCACATCTTTCCTAGGCAAGATAAAAGGAGTTGAGAGATTGCATGTGCTGGGAATGACTTTTAAGGTCATCCTTTGTATCTTAAAGAATGAGGTGCAGTTTCAAGTAGACAAGCTCCAGTATGACAAGTACTAGTTTTGGCTTAGGAAAACAAAAAAAAAAAATCCAAAGTTTCCCAGAAGATCCTTCACCTGCTCTACAATGAGAGGCATATGACAAATTCAAGGCATCAAGCATGTGTGTAAATATGACAATGCAAAATACAAGAAATCGATGAAAAACAGCTCATGTAACTAGACAAGAAAGTCACGCCAGCCCACAACCATAATATGTGCCATTCTGCAGAGTACTAAAATTTTAATGTTTCCTATCCTTCAGAGTACACCCGATTAACCACATGCAGGTAAGGTGAGCCTCCTGACTAATGTCCAACAGCTCATAAGGAATGAATCTTAGCTTTCTCGAATGGGAGCAATCGTGACCATTTTAGGGGGAAAAGGTCAACACCTAGGATATGGCTCTAGGTGCTCAGGTGGTCATCTAAAACTTGCCAATGTGCATAAGCACTCTAATCTCGACTTACATCCCAATCAGAATAGCTTCACAGAGACCCAATCAATGAGGACGGCTTTGATGATGGAATAGGGTACGACAGTTAGGGTAAGCTTGGGTAAGCTACCCCAGGGTTAAGCCTAACCTAGTTTGATAACTAGTGTTTATTCTACCTAGAATAAGAAAAAATAAAATAATTAAATAATATGTCGCGGATTTCCGGAGCCCGGCGAATTTCCGCTCGAGCGTCGCCCAGTCCGCGGCGGTCGCGCCGAGCTCGCGCATTCGCGCGAAGAGGTCGTCCTCGACCGCGTCGGCGAAACCCTTCTGCCAGACGTCCCAGTAGCCGCCCGCCGCCGCTTTCGTCCAGTCTCGATCCGCGATCGCGATGAGGCTCGCGAGCGTGGCGGCCCGCTTGATCTCGAAGCCGAACATCCGCCGCACGACGCGTTCCCCGCCGTCGGCGCCGATATTCAAAAGCACGTCGCTGAAGATTCCGCGTGCGGACCGCTCTTCGGCGAGGCTCGGTCCGAGATCCATGAATCGGAGGAACATCGCGGCGGCGTGAGGCTTCAATTCCTTCGTCCACGCGCTCGGCGCGAGATTCCATTCGAACCCGCCGAGCAGCTTCAGGAACTCGGCCGGGTCCGTCTGCACCTCGAGCTGATACCGGTAGACCTCCGCCCAGGCCTTCGCCGTCTTTTCCCCGGCCAAGGTCTTCCGCCACCCGGCCATCGCCTCCCCGAGTTTACCGCGCGCGGCGCTCGAATCGCGCTCGGCCGCGCCGAGAAACGGCCGCTTCCGCAGATACGGCAGGATCACGTTCTCGACCGAGCTCGAACCGAGCGATTCGGAAAGCGTGCCCGCGATCTGGGCGAATTCTTCCGGCGTACGGAATCCGTCGAGGAGGCTCGCGAGAATCTTCTTTTTCTGCGTCCAGTCCGCGAACGAGTTCCATTTCAGGTATCGCGCTTTTTCGGCCGCGCTCGGGTTCAAGGCGAGGAAATCGTCCTGATGCTTTCCCATGAACGCGCGGAGCGCCTTTTTCGCGTCTTCCGTCGGCATTTCCGTTCGGGCCATCGTCCACTTCAGGAAATCCTTCGCCGTCGGCGTATTCGCGGCGGCGAGGACGTCCGGCGCTTTCAGCATGCCTTCCTGGAAGTAGATCAAATGCTCGTCGACGAACGCGGGATCCATGACGATTCCGAAATCCGCGAAGCGGCGTCCGACGTTCTCGAAGTGGTCGACGACGGTCCGCTTGCCGTCGTTGTAAAGCGCGTCGACGAGCGCGGTGAATCTCGGCTTCGGAATCCCGGCCGCGGCGAGGATCCGATCCGCGATCGCGTGCTGATCGATGAACTCGTGATCGAGCGCGAGCAGGAGCGCTCTCTTCGGATCGATCGCCGGGAGCTCGATCTTGTCGATCGGGGATCCCGAATACCGTAGGTTCAAGGGAGCGATTTTCTTCGCCGTGACCGGAACCCCGGCGCCGTTACTGGCTATTCGGTCGTAAGCGACCTGGGAGAACTGGTCGAGAACCTGGGTCCGGACGTCGCCGTCGTAATACTGGATCGCGGAAGGCGTCTTTCCCGCCATTTCGGAGTAATACGCCTTCCGAATCGTCTCGAAATTCACCAGAGCGAAGACCTGATCCTTGCTTCCCGGAATCAGGATCGATTCGGCGGCGAACTTCGCTTTGCTCTGTTCGAAAGCTCGGAAAATGAGTTCGGTATCGGCCTCCGAAATTCGTGGCCCAGCGATGGTATGCAGGTAGACGATACCCACATTATCTGACTACTCAGATGGAGTGCACCACTGGCTCCATACTTTCTCGATATTTGGAGTCCGAAAAAGTCGTCACTTTGTAACTGGCACGCTTGCGCACTAATAAATCGAAAGACGATCAAATGATAAACCAAGATGAACGATAAAAAAGTGCGTCCACATGTGCTCATACTTAATTGGGAAGTGCGACCTCGTGGCGATCGAGAATCTTGGAATATTGGGTGTGACCTCGTCCCTACCGGGAAAGAGGCCTACAATGGTGGGTGTAATGTTCGATCGTTGGAGAGTCATCCGGCGTCTGAAAAGTCCGCATTGATGCCTCCCGTGGACTGACGAATTCTTGATATGTCTTTATTGGGCCGTTGGATTTTGGGCCGCGAGCTATTAAGCGACTTGCTTCGATCCTCACTAGATCGGGTTGAAGTGGGCCTGATGCTGGTGGGCCGCGATTGACCTAGCAGGTTTTACCCTCCTCAAGTGGTTTAAGAGGCTTGCGGATTTGAGGTTTGCTATTTTTTTTAAAAAAAATAAGTGTGGGTTGGATGCTTAGTGGACTAAGGGGAGTTTGGGAACCATCTTGCATTGCGATTTTAAAATTTGCAATGATTAGAATCTCCGGACAATCGTTTATCCCTTCCAAATGAGCCATACCTTCTCCGACTTGCACGTCAAGGTGATTGTGGGAGAAGAGAAAAGTTACACTCATCGCGCGAGCTCTCCTGGAATCCCCCGAAGCTAGAGTTGGGGAGCTTTCGCGACGGGTCAGCTGATTTTCCCATGGAAATCCCCACTTTGACGCCCCTTTTGTTGTCTTCTTCTTCCTCCCGCAATCGAAGTCGTTGCCCACGTCGTTTGCTGTTGTTCCTGCCCGTCACACATTCACTTTAGGTTCGCCACCAACGTCATTTCTCCCGGACGCCGTTTCATCCTCGTCCAGCTCTCGAACGCCAACGCCATTTCTCTTGAACGCAGAAACTTGCAGACGGACGTCAGGGAAGATTCGCTGCCATGTATGCTGCCGTTGCGGTTACCCTCGCCGTCACCACCACCCACCAACATTGTAGCCAAGGCCTCGCGATCACCCTTGCCGATCAGAGAAGCTTCTCCAATTGCTGCTTGCGTCACCGTACATGTAGTCACTGTTCACATGATTGGGAATGAACAATGATCTATCGTGACACTACTCATTCACAAATTCTAAAACAATGCTCACATGGGAGAGAAGGGGCAGCAGGTCTTTGCTCACGTTCATCAGCTTGCGATTTTCAAGGGTGCACAACTAGCGTCAAATGAGATTGAGATTTTTGGAAAAAAAATCTCCCCGTTGCTAGAGAGAGTAAAGTTCAAGGGATTGTGAAAAATCCCCGTGAGCCCGGTGGTTCCCAAACGCATCCTATGTATCTCACGCTATGCGTAGGTCTACGTACGGTCACTTTAGGGGGCGTTTGGTTCGGCTTCTCAATATTTCAAAAAGTTTAAAATAATTGTTACCGTACAATCATTAATGAGCCTTTGCGGCATTTGAAAAATTTCCGGACTCATTTGAGTGGTCTATGTTACAGGATGGGAACAAATGTGAACGGTACCTTCCATAATCCCATCATCCTTGGGCGCTTCCTCATTGTCTAGAACGGTATTGAGATGAGCTTGTCTCTTACCTTTGCCACCGGAAGGTTGATCTTTCATAAGAGGGCAGTCCAGCATACGATGCTCCCGGCTGCTACAACATAAACAAGCACCGAGGTGCTTCCAGCATTCTTCAACTGAATGGCCGAACTTTTCACAAAAAGAGCAAGCTGCCATGACTTGCTTGTCCTCTTCCTTAGCCTTCTTGTTCTTCTGGGAACTCCTACCACTCCCGTTCTTGGATCTCTTCCTGCTATCGTGAGATTTGTAGGGCTCCGTGATGCTAAACTTTTCTTTCTTAGTACGCCGATCAGACCCTCGGCTTGACTTTTCCCCTTTTCCCTTCAATTTTTCAACCTTCTCTATGGCCCTTTCACACAAATACGCTCGCTGGACCATCTCCGCATAAGTACGAATATTTTGAGTCCCGAGTTGCTGAATAAAATCGGGTCTTAATCCATCCATAAATCGATTTACCTTTAATAAGTCGGTACTGACCAAATGAGGTGCATACGGTGCCAACCTGGAGAACTGAAGTTCATACTCAACTACCGTCATCAAGCCCCGGCGTAAAGAAGCAAATTCCATAGCCCTCCCCTCCTTGACATGCTCAGAAAAATATTTGGCACAGAATAGCATAAGAAAACCTTCCCATGTATGGGGTGCATTTGCAGGCGGTGCTGGGACCGACTTCCACCATGTACGTGCATCTTTGTTGAGTTGAAAAGTAGTAAGACGCACTTTTTCTTGGTCAGTATATTGCATGACCTCGAATATTCGGTTCATTTCGTCAATCCAGTTCTCAGCTTCGTCTAGATTTGAAGAACCATAGAATCGTGGAGGATTCAAACTCAGAAAGTTACGATGTAAATCTACAACGCCTACCCTGGCACTGGCTTGGGCCATATTCAGTAGTGGTTGGGTGAGACCTGCAACGGTCTGCTGCATACCATTCCAGTCCACACGATGAGCCATTTGGAAAATAATGTACCTGAGAGAAATAACCAATTGTTAACTCTCTTGGAATTAAAAAGGGTTAATCTAAAGATAATTTACTAACTCATCTCGGGCTCTACCCGATGCTCACATAGGTGGAAAATTTCTTCCTAAGTTCATAGGTATGGGTCCTTAAGTCTTGGACTTAGCCTATGACATGACTTTTCTCCCTAAGTCCTTAGACTTTGGCTCTGATACCAACTTAACTGTCACGCCCCGAGATATGCAGCGGAAACAATCGGGAACGCGAACAGCCGGCAAGTCACGCCCCGATGCGAAAAATCAGAATGCAGTAGTTTATGTCATTCATGTCAATCAGAGCATTCATCGCCACAAGAGACCACACCACGTTGGGCCAAACTTAAAAGTACAAATAACCTACTTTATTGATAATCATAAAGAAAATTATTGTTGAACCTCCTCCTTGAGTAAATGTTTAAATGTGTTGACTTTTGATGATGACCAAACACTATATATATTTATATTCTCTTTGAAGTGTTCTCTAGTCTCTATTTCCAAATGATTCAGAGGAAGGAAGAAAGAGAGGGTAAGAAGACGAAAGCAAAGAGTGCTGGATTGTCATTCATCCAAAAGAAGGAGCTCGACACAAGCCCCCAAGGTAACTATCCAAATGTCAAATATACATGCAAAAAAAAGAAGAAATAAAAAAAAAGAAGAGGAGAGGTGCCAGAGAGCATTACAAGGCAAATGACAATTACAATGTGTTTTTCAACTCATTAATGTGAGCCTTACATGTGAATATCCCGGCCTAAATAACCAAAATATCGTGGCTACCTGACTCAGCCTCTGTGTCAACTTGCTTGGCCTCTACTTCCAAGGCCGACGCCGCCTCCAGGCGTTCTTCTGTGGCCTTCATCAGGGCCTCAACTTCACGCTTGGAGTTTTCCATTTGAAGTGTGTGTAGACACCCATTTTCAGCCCACAAGTTGAGACATTTTATTATTCTCCTTGCTAATGTCCCAATTGGCCATTAATTGGTTGATTCTCTGGCCTTTTGTAAGCCCTTTCAACTCATCTTCAGCCCTCATGCTCAATTTTCATACCCTGGACGTCAGACCAGCATTTTGGCTAGCTCATTTTGAACACGGCCTGGGTTACAACTGCATTCTTTAGATCGCAATCGTCTCCCACACCATGTCCATATTTTCTCCTAAATTCACGTCTTTATCTTGGATGCCAATGCTTAATTGATGACCTTCCATAGAGCCACCACTTTTCAGCTATTTTTTCTTCAATAATCTATTTTTCTAATCCACGTCAAGGGCTAGGACACTATTTTTAAATAGAGCCATTATACAAGGTCACTATTTCTTCAAACCACTAAGTCCAATATGAACGCGGCCTAATTATTGACCGCATTTAGATCATGGTCAAACACCAGACCACATTCATTAGATTCCACTTTAGCCTTTTGACCAGTTAGCCCTGGTCACAGATAGTTGTATGGGCACATTCTGCTCTGATCGCCGTCTCTTTGATGACTACATTCTCAGTCGGAAACTCTATATGATCAAAACTCATTCTTTCCAATTTTTGATCCCTCTAGAGCCCATTTTGGGTAGGTTTCAGAGCTTGAACCAGTCTAGGAAAGTTCCTAATCCTTCTAGGAACCTTTTCCCCTTAATTTTCAGTAGGATTAACTAATTTTGAGCCACTAAATCTCTGATCTCTCTCGGAATCCAACCTAGGGTTTCTGGGTTCTCTCTTCTCTATAAATTGAACCCTTGGCCATCAGTTCCAAGGGATGCAACCTGGGGATTCGACCATGAGGAGGAGGGGAAGGCCATGCTGCATTGAGGATTTTCTATCCCTTGTCCACCTATCATCTAGGGAGTTAGATTAGGGCATTTTCCTCTTTTCTTATTTTTTCTTCTTGTTCCGCTTTAGTGTCTCCTATTTTGTTTTTAATCTCTGCATAGCATCACATATTCTTTTCAAAGTGACATCTTTTCATCAATCACACACACATACACAAACTCCAAACCTAGTTTTGCCCTCCCATAGGGGTTTAAAAGCACCAAAATCCCCAAGTGATCTAACCCTTCTTTATTAAAAAGGACTTGACTAGGGTCAGTAACACACTGACATTCCCTGGAACCAGATCAGGGATTTGATCTTGATCCAGATTGGCCAGTTCTTTGAACCATGCTTGTCCGTTTTCTAGTTGATGGTCCTACATCTGCCATTGAATGTATTTCGCGCCTTTCTTTTACTCAAAGGCATGAGCTTTTCTCCATTATATGTGCCATGAAATCCTGTAGAAAATGCTATTTTCTGGATAAATAAATTTGAGCATGGGGATAAGTAGACAAATAATCATTGGAGACAGGGATTTTTATCTAAACCAAGTCTTGAAACTGACATACTCTTCTTCAATGATGCGGAGCAGGTCAGACCTTGTCATTGGATGAAAAAACAAGAATACTTGTACCTGAAGACAGACATGGGTTGTATGCAATTGATGTCTTGGATCCGGATGTGGTACTCATCTCTTGATTCCTTAGTACAAGTAGCTGTAACATTTATTTTGTTAGGCATGATTTGAACAAATGCATTCCATTTGATGCTGTCTATGAACTTGATGCTAGAAGTTATCTCCTGAGAGATTTTGAAGTTTATACTGACCAGCCATGTTTGTAAGATCCATACCATTTTTTTGGACTTCATTTTGCTGTTTGACATGTCTTCTTATATTCAAATATATGGAATGAGCACCTTTAATTTTCTTTCAGATTCCATGATGATGAGTCACTATGCGCAAGTAAAACATATGTTTGCTTTTGTGCATTGTATGAACTTCCTTTTTATTTTCAATAGTTTAAAGAAAGGAATTGAGAAATCTTTAAATGCTGTTTTGTCCTGGAAATGCCTCTCAATTCTCTCTAGTTGCAACTACTTGATGGAACTGACTTTTTGCTGTCCTCATTTTTGTTTTGTACAATGATTGGCAGTAAACCTTGACTTAAAAATTGTTGACTCTGTATTCGGCTAAGCATGGAGCTGAAGTGGTGAGGGTGGTCATGGATGGGTGCTTTGCTCCCTAGAACTTATCTGCACAAGTTGGGAATGCCATTGTTATAGAGAATAAGAATAAATGCTGGGGATTATCATTTAAGGATAAACACATACTTCTAACAATGTTGTTTCAGTTCCATACTTAAGTGCACAAGTGAAATAACAGCCAATGTCACCCCTGGCCTCCCACTGTATAAACGTATTTATATATATATGCATGCACTAATATGTATGCAAATGGGACCCAGGGTGAGATGGGTAATCACAGTCATTTGGAGGGAAGGTCTCCTTTTGGGCATATTAAATGAGCCCATCCGAACGACCATGATTACTCATCCTTGTACTTTTTGGGGTGTGGAAAAGATCATTTGAGAGGGAGCACATCTAACTTAGATGCACCTGAGGTGTCGATTTATCCTTTCTCCCATCTGCCTCTCTATTTATAGGTAAATATCATCTATATATGTTAACTATTTTGTTTTTTCTGTAGGCTTCTTTCTTGACAGAATGTGGGATCACATCCAATTTGATCAAGTGAATGAACTTAGAATCTTACACTTTGTCAACTTTTATTTTGACACTAACAGAAAGCTATAGATTGAAGTTTTATTATGGGCTTGCCTGATTGAAAAGACGATGGTGAGTGCTTGTGTCGGGACCAGAAGTCCGCCATACCATAAAGGCTATGGCGTTAATTACATCCTTCCAGAAGAAGGAAAATCCTTGATTAATTGCTAAAGTAGAAGAGCCCTCAAGGCTGAAGACAATACGTAAAGCAATGTCCGTTCATAAATCAAGTTGTAGCACATGCAAGCAAGCAATGTGGTAGGGTTTATTAGACCGGCTCTTGGTACGCCGTGGAGAACTTAGGTCAGGAGACCACCTCACGCATAGTGGTAGTTTCTGGCCGGGCCTAACCCGACTTTCGACTAGTCACCATTTGATATACCGGAGAGTCGAGCAGGTGTGGGTGCCCATGCACGGGTTCATGCGAACGAGTACGAAGCGTATAGTAATTTATTCTTTTTATTCAAGGATTAAAAGATAGAAATTGATTTTGACATTGCTCTAATTATTCGCTACTTTATTCGAATGTTCATTCACATGCATCTTCAATGAAAATAAATTCAAAGAATATTTTGGCAGCTCCCCCCCTTCCGAAGAGTGTCATGGAGGTAATAGGAGGTTCGTCCACGAAGAGTCGAGACGAACTCCGAAGAGATGGTCATGCCTGAACGACAATCCTGCACTGTGCGGTGAATGGGGAACCCGAGGTTTAACCCTCCGAATGATCCCCATCACCTGTAGGGTTGTAGATCAATACTTGCCATTTATTTGTTAAACTGCCTTCATTATTGCGGCACATGCATGAGGGCTTATGAAAGTCGACATGGCCACACTTCAAAGGGTTCGTACGTCATCGGGACAATGTATGCCATGGGATGGCACCTATTTGTTTGCTATCATCTTTATGGGATGTTGGGTCCTCATAATTTGCTATGAGTAACCGTGAGGTTGCCACCACCATAAGAGATGAAAATTAGGCGAGGAAACCAAACGCATGATACAGAATTAAATCATTGAATTATAACAGAATTTCGACAGCACCTCTCCCTACCCCAGAATATATTGGGGGTGAGGTATAGGAGACCCATCCATAGAGTGCCGAGACGGGTTCCAAAACATATGGACATATCAAAGATGATAGCCCTATTGTGTCTCCTCTGGATTTGACATTTTGTTTTGATGCTGGCAACAGCTATTTAGTTTTGATACTGGCAATAGTTTAATTGACTTCAATTCTGATTCTGGCATCACTGTGATGATTTGTAGTGTTTATTGTAGTCAGAATAAGTCTTTCTCATAATAAGGTCGATGCATCTTCATGTACTTAGAAAAGAAAGGTCAATGCATACTCTGGCTACAGCACTATAAGGTCGATGCACATTCATGCATCTAGATAGTCATGTCGGTGCACATATTCACTTCGAGTCTAAAAGGTCAGTGCATATGCATAAGTGTTGCATTATAAGGTCGATGCATCTCCCACTACATTGAACTAACAGGTCGATGTATACATGTCATTGAGTCCAGAAGGTCGATGCACATATGCATTATAGTGTATAAAGTCAATGTAAGTGTACACAGTATGCACAGTCAAGTCAATACACCTTGTACATAGTACACACATTAGGTCAGTGCACCTTGTGCACTTTGTACACAACATGGTTTATCAGGTCAGTGCACCTTATACACAGGTCGATGTTGCTAGGCATTATATGCTAGATGTTGCTTCATAAGGTCGGTGCACTCATAGGCAGGTCGATGTTGCTAGGCATTATATGCTAGATGTTACTTCATAAGGTCGGTGCACATCATAGGTAGGTTGATGCACCTTGTACATAGTACACACATTAGGTCAGTGCACCTTGTGCACTTTGTACACAACATGGTTTATCAGGTCGGTGCACCTTATACACAGGTCGATGTTGCTAGGCATTATATGCTAGATGTTGCTTCATAAGGTCAGTGCACATCATAGGCAGGTCGATGGTAGTAAGTTAGTGTTTGTAGCATAAGGTCGGTGCGATAAAGGTTATCTTTCTCAAGGTCGATGCACCTTGTGCATCTACTGTAAAGACATGTCATGTTCTAATGTGTTTCTATCATCAAAACATTACATCATCAAAGCACAAGGGGCTCAACAGAAAGTCCATCATGATTGGTGGCATCTGTATATTCCTGAGTAGACATGATGCATAGGTGATCCCAGAACGAGTCGTTCCAATAGTTCCAGTTCGGAACTCTTTCCAAGCTTTGGCTGGGAGGAGAGCTGGGGAGGAAGAGGTTGGCTGCCGAGGCCGAAGAGAGTTGGCCCCATGACTGAAGAAGTTTAAGCAGGTCTGGGTGCCAAAGAGGATCCAGCCTTGATGTGAAACACCCTAGGGATACAATGGGATAGATCGGGCGATCCTGGGACCTAGACTTGCAAGCACATAAATAAGAGTGCGAACTCGATGTTGGGGTGGACTGATTACGCCGTGAACCCTTTCTTGCGGTGACTAGATGATGGTAGGGCAGATCCGAGGACCAGAACCCTGCTGGTAAGGGGGTGATGGCCCTGCCAAGTGTGTCCCTCCCTAAAATAGGGGTACCCATGACAGTGGGTGGACTTCGTGCCTTAACGACATGGCGTTCTCTTCTTACTCTAGCCGCGATGGCCGCACGTGATCATGGAGCCATGGGGTTGGGCACTCTCGGACCTCACTGACGGAGCATAGATATGATACTAAAGGAACAAACCAGTAATAGGGAGGGTTCAGTGAATACCTGATCTGTGTGAAGACACCAAACCTGGGCTGGAGATGAGGGTGAGCGGGGAAGTGTGGGACTCCCTGCATGCTGTGTCGATGGAGCTTCTCCTACTGTAAATCTAAGTACATCACTACACCTCACGTAAGAGGGGGGAACGAGGGGTGAGAAAATTAAGATTACAACCAACGATTACCTCCAGGCCAGGAGGGGCAGTCAGCCGGCTAGGCAGGGAGGGGAATGAATGCACAGTATGTAGTTTGCCTGCGTTACTATCTTCAGAACAACTAGTCATTGTAGAGGATGTCGATGTCTCTTTCGGTCGCTATCGAAGGCCGGGCCACTTGGGAAGTCTTCTGAGGATGGGTCTGAATCTCTGAAACACCTGGTGGGTTGTTGGGATGCTACTTTGACCTACGATCCAAGCGAACAAGATGAATGGCGTGGTTCTATCTTGAGCAGACCTCGCCAGATAGGGAGCAATTTCTTCAATCACCACGAGTTCCACAGGTTGGTGCTGATGGCCGGGATGGTGTCGAATCGTCCGTAGCTGAGCCTTCTTCGTGCTGTAGCAAGAATAGGTATGTTCGACACTATATGGACCTAGTTTTAGTTGATTGGAGACCAAGCAAATAGGGTGACTCTGTAGGATCTAGCAGACAGACGCAGTAAACCCGGGGCACTACCAACTCCTCTGATCATAGAAGGGGGTGGGGCCAGAGTAGAAATGATCATAGATGGGTCTGTTATGCATGGTAGAAGGGAGGGCCCAGTTCAAGGTTGGAGGTTGCAGCAATTACTAGAAGAGCAGAGGGTGGTCCAACCTGAACAGGGGGCGAGCAATTTGTGCGCACTGGGGAAAACAATCGTTTCGGGGTGCTCCAGTGGCCAAATGGATCATTTCTTTTTGGTGATGGATGAAAACTCACTAGAGAACACCTCAGTCAAAGGGCACACCTAGAAACTCGGTGTGGAGGTCATGGGGGCCTCTGCAACATGTCTCTGGTCGCCTGCTGGAGTCAGCTTGCGCAATCGGACGGGAACAGCTCTCCTGATCAGCTCCATCATCGGATGAGGGCGCTTGAACTCTTGTTGTGAAGATGGTTCGGAGTGGAATCCACCATTTCTAGGCTTGTTGACAGAATCTTCACATGGGAGGTGGGGGCGACACTACAATAGGGTAGACATTCTATTGCTGCTATTGTCTAGATAGTAGTGGGTGATAGGGAGTGAGAAGGGGGAGGTTAGAGGGAGGAGAGGGTGGGAGTAGCCTGAAGATGGAAGTATTGTCTTCGCATCGGTTCTATTTGGGCTTTATTTCATCATCGTTTACCCTCTTTTCTTTGCCCCTACTTTTGACAAATCATCACAGATTTCTGACTTTCTGCTATAACTTCGCGACGGGGCCTTGTTCTTCAATCCGGGGCGGAGTTATGCTGCATCCTCTTCGTCTTCCTTTAACCCTATCTTGAAGAGGGGAGTATTAACTTCATGTTGATTATATTTAGGCATCCTTTTATTCATTCGTTTCCTTATTCCCAAGCCCCAACTTTTCAGGTTTCACCATTCTGTTCTGCCAATCTGAAATCAAGATTTTTTGTGAAGGGGGGCCACGTTTGCGTCGCCAGGGCGAGGCCATGGGGTACCTCTGATCATTCTTTTTAACTCCAGGCTCTTAAGGGAAGTATACTCTTCATTTTCTCCCATTCTGGGCTCATTATCTCATCCTCTTTCACACAGTTTTCATACTTAAAAGAGTCATTTTTCTGTCCTGTACTGCACACTTCATTTGCCTGTATTTTTCATCCC
The DNA here is from genome assembly GCA_024336825.1 of Amorphophallus titanum. Lineage (NCBI taxonomy): Eukaryota > Viridiplantae > Streptophyta > Magnoliopsida > Alismatales > Araceae > Amorphophallus > Amorphophallus titanum. Next base: position 226,480 of record JANBPO010003674.1, on the reverse strand, counting down.
ATTTTTCACTTGTGTCTTCCCCATTTTAAACCCTTCTTTGTGCCCTAGTTTCAACACAATATTCCCATCTTTCCATAGCATCCTTTCTTTCCCTTTTTTGTGTCTTATTCTGCAAGTTAATCTTCATTCTTTGGGTCCGATTTGTGCACTGTTCTGTATTTTCTGCACTGTCTTCATTTTTTGCCAAATCTCTGATGGTATAACTTTATGTCCAGACCTCCTTTTGACGTGATTCTTATTCCCCCTTATTCACAATACTAACATCTTCTGTCATCCCTATTTTTTCCCTGTTTGGACTTCATTTGTCATATTATTTTCATCATTCTTTGCACCCTATTTGCTCAGTTTGCATAGTTTTTCTCATGAACCATGTTTTTGCATCTCATTTATCTTTGTTAATTGTGGCATATTAAATCAATCTTAGTCTCATCACACTATACACACCTATTATTTTCACCATTCCACATGGGTTAAAAATCCTCCCCCAGTGAATTTACCCTCAATCTTTCATGCTACTTTACGCATTTGGGTAGATTCTACACAACATTCTCTAATGGATTTTGCCTCTTGTATTGTCTTTCTTTCTCAAGAAAGTATAGAAGTGAAGCACTTACCTTCTAGCCGGCTGGAAGGCGAGGAGAGGTAATCCACATTGTCCCCGCATTCTTTATATTGAGCGTGATCATCTTCTTTGTCCAAGGTACACAACGTGCACATAGTCTTCTTTCACATTCTTTGGCATTGCCTTTCCTTGGTGGTGATCACGGTATTCTTCTACATCTTTTATCGCCTTTGTCTTGCTATATGATCATGCTACCATGTTCACCTAGCCACATGTTCATAATGTTCACTTGATTGGCACATTATGTTATCACTCATGCACATATGCTCGTTCATGTGACTTGTGACGCCACGCTCCATATGCAATGACCTCTTTTATTACTGTGAAACATTGAGCTCTATTCAGATGTTTATTCATTGTAGCATTATTGTTTATTATTATTTTTAATTATGTTCATGTTGTCGTCTACGAAGGAGGTGCATATGTGGTTGTCAACCATAGGGGGGAGACTCAATTCCCACCCCTCAACGGAAGACATTTGAAGCTATATTATGCATCACTTCCCCAATTCGATGAGCAATTAAAGCCTGTGCCTCACGCGGAACAAGAATGCTTCTTAGATCTCCCGTGAGACTATGTAATATCCATTCAAAAGAAGAAGAAGAAGAAAAAAAGAAAAAAAAAGAAAAAAAAGAAAAGAAAAAAAAGAAAAAACTTATCAAAGTCATTGGAGGACGTCGATTCATCAAGTCCCACCGGAATGTAAAATTCCCTCCTCTGGCTCAAACCATCACGCCTCTACCGAATAACTAAACAACTGCATCCCATGCAGTAGCAAAAACCCTCATATCTAGCTCAACACTACTTCATTCTGTCCCACTGACGCATAAAACTTCTGACTTAGACCTCCCATTTGAGCCGATAGAACAAAGGCCCTTATTTTGACTCGGACCTCCCGTCCTGGTCAATGAATGAAAAGACCCTCTTTTGCTTTAGCTCGGACCTTCCGTCTGAAGCCATGAACAAAAAGACCCGTGCTTTGGCACTAACCCTGTGTCAATGAATAAACTACGTCAGTCCCCGACTCCCTGCCAGCATCGATGAATAAACCCATGGCTCAAACCTTCTGTCTGAGGCCATGGACAAAAAGACTCTTGCTTTGGCACTAACCCCGTGTTAATGAACAAACCACTATAATATTACAATTTTTAGTCCCACTAATGAACAAACCCGCGGCTCGGACCTTCCGTCTGAGGCCGTGAATAAAAAGCCCCCCATTGCTTCGGCTTAGACCTTCCGTCCAAGTCGATGAACAAAAAGAACCCCCCCTCTTGCTTGGCCCATATCTTCCATCCGAGTCAATGATTTAAAAAAAAGAGATCCTTTGTTGCAAGCTTTCCACCCGGACTTCCCATCCGGGTCAATGAAAAAACCACCATCCTCTATTCATCACGAGACACCAACCCCCTCTCAGGATTGGTCTCGCCCAGTTGGCCTAGCCCTTTCGCTCAGGTTGACACATTAACTTTGTTTCTCTACTTCGGTATACACCCTATACCGATGATTAAACCCCTCCTCACTCAGGCTACATAGCTTGGTCCATGTGCCTATGCGGTGAAGCGGTCCCCTCAACCCTTCGCTAAAGGATTGAGTGCTTTCCTACGAATTTGCACCAAAGTAGTCGGCTCATGAAGGGAAAATACGATACTAAAGAACTCTGCACCTATGGAGCCCACACACTCGTTCCTCAATTGTGCCACCCGCAGGTGGGGGACATTTGTGGACGTCAAAATCTACTATGCGACATGAACGTCTCAGCACTCGAGAGCAAGTCGAAGATGGAGAGGCTGAGTAAACCCTATACCTTCTCCGAACAAGACGAGCGCGTACCTGGTGCTCCGCCATCCAGCAAGAAAGCCCCTCAAGTAGAAAAGACGGCCCCGGCTACCCAATGGTGGTGCCGAAGGCCAAATCAGGAAAAGCCCAAGAAATCAGACATAGGCTCTATGCATGCCGGGAGTCATTCAGAGCGAGCGAGAGAGAGAGAGAGAGAGAGAGAGAGAGAGAGAGAGAGAGAGAGAGAGAGAGAGTTTAAGAATATTTTAAATATGTTTAAATCCGTTAAGCGTTAATTAGGATCAAATAAAAAAATTAACGTAATTGTAACAAACAATGAAGCTATAGATATTTTTATAAGTAATATAATGTAGTAAAGTTATTAAAAATGTGTACACTTGAATTTGTCGTGTGGGAAGGAGGCAGGGACGAGGGTGATATGAGCTCCGAGCAAGCAAGCCGAATCTTGAGGCTAAGCATCAGCATGCTTCTTCCTTTAACACTTGAGGCGGATGGCTGAGCGCGGAGCGGTCGGGGGTAAGGCTTCCTTGTTGGTGGGGAGCAATAGAAAGGGAAGGATGTTATGAGGAGGTGATGGTCACCTGGAGCCCAATCCTTCCAATATGTGAAAAAAAGTTCTTGTACGGGGGTGATGAATCTCAAGAGAACCCTTCGATATTTAAGTTGGCACACGATAGAAGATCCCTAATGTCAAAGGTTGGTGAGATAACAGAGTGAGTGCCAAGTGGGACCAGCATGAAATTACACAAGTGTTCGAGGGCCTTGTCTAGAGCGGCAATAGCATAGAGTTCATACCTAATGGAGGTCACTCAGGCTTGTCTTAAAAGTTGCGGGGTAGAAGTGCGCCATGATTGTCGACTTTGTCGTCATGACGGGTGTGCCTGTGGGGAGATAGGAGAGGGTGTCGTGCCAGTTGACAGGGTTTAGCAGGCCGTATAAAGGTACGTGACTGCAAAGCGATGTGCGATGCGCGTTAGGGTGGGGTGCAGACAGTAGGGTTTGCCGACTTGACCTGACTTGGGCCAATTAGGGCGGATCTACTTAGATCCACGAGAATCCAAGACATGATAAGGCCGACTCGGACCTAGTCGCTCCACCCTACCTCTCTCTCCTACTCTACAAGATTCTAGGGGTGATGGGGTTGTGCTCCGGCAAGGATCTGGCGATGGCAGACGAGATCCGACGTTGTTGTGGCAAGGAGATGGAGGGGAAGGGATGGGGGTAACGATGGAGGGGGTGAGGCTACCAGAGGTGATGGAGAGGGTGTGGCCACCAGAAGCAGAGGGAGAAGGGTCTACGGCTCCGACCGGGGTGGAGGGCTACTGGCATGGGGGAGGTAGACTGTCAGGGTTGGGGGTGGTCTGTGAGCAAGGGGGCGACCAGAGTGGGAAAAGGAAGGGGATGTCGGGGTGAGACTTCTACATGTGATATGGAGAGTGACACAGGCTGAGTCAGATCGAGTCACATGTGACTCGAGAGTATCATACCGGAATAGGGAGATCTCGATCCGATACGCATCATCTAGTCGGAGAATCTTGGCGGAGAGGGGCGACATGAGGGGTGTTGGCCCAATGGTCCTCCGACTGCGCATCTTGTCTATCGACGTCAGCGTAACCATTAAAGTGGTCAGAATTCGAGAAATGGGCAGGAGATGCCCAAGGTGGAGAGGGGGTGCCATGCCATCAGATTTGGAGAGTCGGAGAGCCCACATCAAAAATTATATGAAAATGTGTTCTAAGCAGAAGGGAGATTGATGCCACTACTCTTGATGATGTAGTCTACCATAACTACAAGATGCAGCACCCGCCAGCAAAAAATGGAGGCCCTTGGGGATATAAATGCTCCCCAAATCTTCTACAAAGATGGTCTTCTGTTACCTTGTGGCTGGACAGCATTATAAGCTGAGTTACTGGAGAAAATACCATCTATGTTGGTAGCCCAAACACATTTATCAGTTTCTATTGCAGCTGCATAGAACCAATGTTTTGGGCAATGTTGGATGGAATGTAGTTCCACATCGGGTGATCTGGATTTTGAACAGCTTCCCGCAGAGTGGTCTTTGGTATGTTGACGTTAGGGGCCAAAGCAATTCCGCACCAGTTATCCTTCAGTGCATCAATGGAGCTTCCATCCATGGGGATTCATCGGGTATTAGACAGCACTAAATTCTTAGCCTTGCTAAATACATCCTTTCTGACTCCAGCAAGGAACGACCTCTCAATGGATCTTAGGTGGCACTTGATATATTTTGAAGATGCAAATTTGGACCAAAGTGAAGAACCATTGAGTATTCTCCAAAGCTATTTTGCCACCATGGAAACTTGAATGTGATGAAGACTTCGAATGCCAAGACCACCTTTTGCTATTGGTTTCGTGATGTTGGACCAAGATACCCAATGATGATTAGAAACTTCTTTGCCACTCCAGAAGAAATTAGCACAAAGCTTGTTAATAATTCCAATAATTGTTGCTGGTAAACAAGACACACTAGCAGTGTAAATAGGAATGGATTGAAACACGGAGTTAATGAGACATCTTCTACCCGCTTGAGAAAGGAATTTCGATTGCCAACTCACTAATCTGTTACATATTCTGTCCAACATGTGTTTGTGATGAGAGACTCTTTCTCTTCCCTCAAAGAGAGGGATCCCAAGGTAAGAATGTAAACCACTCTTGTGTTGAAAGCCTGTGATGTCTGCTAATCTTTTTATGGTCGCAGGAGTTGCTTTGTATGATACAATAAAACTGCTTTTGTTGCTGTTCACCATCTGACCTAAGGATTCCTCATACTCTCTTATGAAAGCTAGCAAGCGTTTGATGTTCTGTGATGTTCCATTTGAGAAAACCAAGGTATCTTCTGCATACAGTAAATGGGAAATTTGCTGGCATCCTCGAGGCACATGGAAGTGTTGTACCTTCCCACTGGTGAAAAGGCTTGCTATACCTCTACTTAATGCTTCTTCTGCTATGATAAACAGGGCTAGGGCTAGAGGATCACCCTGTCTAACCCCCTTAGTAGACTTGAAGTAGCCAGTTGGGGAGCCATTAAACAGCATAGAGAACCAACAATTGCTTAACGTCATAGATATCAATGAGCAAAATCTGTTTGAGAACCCAAACACTCTCAGGACTGCTTGCAAGAAATCCCACTCCAACCTATCATAAGCTTTGGCCATGTCTAACTTAAGAATAACATTATTTCCTCTGATTTTCCTACTTAATTCCTTCATCATTTTCGAGGCTAATGAAATGGTATCAACAACATTCCTCCCTTTGACAAAGGCCCCTTGATTTTCAGATATGAAATAGACTAATTACTCACAAAATAAAGTTAAGGGACGACTAGAGAGGTGATTACTCAAATCGTGCCGGCGTGAGCATTGGAAGGACGCAGAGATTTGCTTAAAAGACACGCGTTATTAAATTCTGGAAACAACAAAAGTTGTTCGATACGTAATCTTCTATATTAGCGAGGGATTTGGAGAATGTAAACGTTGTGTTCAAAACTGGTGGCCATCCATATGCTGGAAATTAAGCAGCAAAATATATATAGAGAGAGAGAGTGAACAAATTAATGCACGAGAGAAACAGATCATAGAAAAAGGACGTACGAGAGAAACCAACCCAACGTTTTTGTGACGATTAAACACGAGAGGAAGAAGCTATGCTTACGCTTAAAACTGTGGGAAAAGGCTAATTAATGCTGTGGGTATTAAGTTAATCATGGTCATGAAGCGAAGCCAATTGTAGAAGAACAAACAGAAATAATTGGCTCACTGCTGCCAGCCTTACCACCGCTGGCATTCTTAGGCTGGCCAATGATGAGGTCATTTAGTAACAAATTAAGCTGCAGGAATTAATCCAGGCCAGCAGCGTAAGAATCTCAGCCAGAAGCACATGCATGTCATGGAATTGTCCCAATATATATAATAAGATGACACACTTGCAACTTTAGACCTATGTGGTGGTCACAAATTAAATGATCGATCAACACGTACGTCTGGAGGAAGGGGGAGGAAGATGCAAAAGTTAGAGTTGTACATAATCGTTCACTAAATGGTTATCCATTGCATCCTGCGCAAGCTTTGGCCTGAAACGTAAACTATGATATCCTCTTCCATTGATCTTTAATTAATTTCTTTATCTACACATATGATTAGGGAAAGATGGCGATGCCCACGAATTAAGTGCTTAAATCCGAGGGGAGACGCTCGCTGGTGCAGAAATGGAAACATGAAGCCTCTTTGGGAAGAGAAACAATGGAGTGCCAAACACGGAAGAAGAGACATTTTCCAGAGTCCTTTTTCTCCTGTTTGGACACCGGGGGGGGGGGAGGATCAAGGACCTAGCTTAACGGAAGTTAAAGGGTTAAGTGCACGTTACAACTAAGAATTCTCGCATAGGTTGCATCTAATTAAGTAATGTAATGGCTTAGAATAAGAAGAGTTTTTTAAAATGTAATAATGAGGGCCGTTTTAGAGACTCTTGTAACGGGTTTTTAATGTAATAATGAGAGATGTCAAGTTCTTGGTGTGTTGAGGAAGTGGTCGGAACGTGATCACATGTTTGTTTAAAGTTCTTCATATAGAGATCAACTTGATTTTATCACGTAAATAATGACAAGTATGAAATGCATGTAAACTTCAATATGGCATTAAAAGTATTTCTTGTTGGACCCAACATAATATTTTTAAGTATTTAATGAAGTAACATCGACCCTACTGAACATATTTTGTTTTGCTTCTTAATTAATTGTGTGGGATCACTAAAGCAGTACTCCACACCTTGTAAGACCGTAATACAAAGAAATTAATTTCCGGTAGAGGTTATATAACAGCTGGGAACTGTGCCCTCCTCTCTAAGGCTCGCAAGGGAACCCTCTCTTTCTAACTCTCACCTCCACCCTCCTCTCTCTGCCTCTCCCTCTCTCCTCCCTTGCCACCCCGACGGTGAGCTCGGGGTGGGGGCATCGACCCCCGTGCTGCACTCGGAGCTGAGCTCCGAACCTCTTCCTCCGCATGCTGGTGGGATGAGGAGCCCGATACATAGGTAGTGCTGGCAAAGGCGCTCGAGCGACCCGCTGCTCGGGCCCTCTCACGTCCGCGCTGCAGTCGCTCCTCTGTCACCCGTAGCCGCTCCTGGACTACGGCGAGCTCCATCTGGATGACGACGAGCTCAGCTCTCTCCCGGTCCCGCTCTGTCCTCTCCCAGTCGCGCTCCCGGGCACGCTCTCTCCACTCGATCTCGAGGTAGATGCGGAGGTCCTGGGCGTCCCGAGGTAGCTCCTTGCGCTGGCCCGCTGCAGCGGTGAGACGGGCCACCTCCTCCTCTAACTCCGCGACCCGTTGGTCATGGATGGCGAGCTCTGCACCAGCCAAGGCGGCTTGGGTGCTCGCGTCCTGTAGCTCCGCCTCCTACATTTGATAAAGTCAACTATCAGTTTCGAGCTTCATTTCAGCAAACTTAATAGAAATTAATGTTGTTGACTTACCCGTGCTGCGAGGTCATGCTCTGTCCCCCGCTGACTCAGCGCCCCCTCCAGCTCGGTAATCCGCTCATTGCGGGAAGTGATCTCTGAGCGCGCCGCTGACAACCGCTTCTTAGTCTTGGTCAGCTCTATCATCTGCATCATATTATAAAATCATTAATTCATAAGAAGAATGTATGAATCACCAAAGCAAAATAAAACTCACCAACGCGCTGCGGTCGCGGTGCTGCCTCGCTACACGGGCGAGCGCATCCTGTAACTCCTCGGTCTAGACAAAGGCACAAAAGAAAATCATAAGTTTCTACGAACAAATGAGGGCATAATTGAATCTTTAAGTTTAAGGGCTTACCCGGGCAGCAAGATCGCGCTCTGCCTCCTCCGCTCGAGCAACTGCACCTGCAAGCTACTCCTCCAGTCCTCCGGTCCCAGTGCTCGGTCCCCATGCTGGATGCCGTCGGCGTGGGAGGGAAGCTCCGGCGCGGCCTCGAACGGGCGGGCAGACTGCTGGCCAATCTATACAGTGCTAGGAAGCAGCAGGAAGACGAGCCCGGTATGTCAATTTCTGCTTGTCCATGGGTCACAAAACTTGGCGTGGACGCTGTTGGGAATGTCCCATGGATGTTGATGGAGAGGCAGCTGCAACTGTGCACCGAGGAAGTCGTGGTAAATTTCGTAGCAGACCCTGTGCGATCTGGTCTGTTTGCTGGCAGTAGGACAGGGGGTGGAAGACAAGGCTGGAACCGGGGCTTCTTGGAGGCAAATGGGGCGGGGCTTTCTGTGATGGATAGCTGGTAGACATGGGATGATTGGGTAACTGAGGCGGGGTGGTGTGCAGTGGAGGTTTTGGGCCTAGGGAGCATGGGAAAGCAGAGCTCGGTCTACTGGCCTGCACAGACCAACAGGGAACCAGGAAAGTAGGATGGTAGTGCGCAAGGTAAACGAGCTCTGATTGAAATTACGAGTTCGATAAATAAATTTTAGATTGACGGCCATTATGTTTAACAACGCACATTTCGGTCTGATCATAGGTGGAAGTGGAGGTTGAAACACAACGAGCTTTTCCCCTTGCTCAGAAGGAGGCGAGGTCAGCTCGAGTGAAAAAATAGGTGGACTCTACTCAGATTCGGCCATGGGTTTAGGTGAAGGGGTAAGTGGAGGATTGGGGATGATTGGCTTTGGGGTTACAAGGATAGTGGAGGGCTTAAGTGGCAGCGATGGAGGACGAATTGGTTGGGAAGACGAAGAACTAGTGAAAGGCTTGGGGGAGGCCAATGGCATGAAGGTTAATTATATGGTAGTTGGAGGAGGTATAACAGCTGGATGTGTAATAGTAGGAGGGTGAATGCTAGTAGTCTTGGTGCAAATAAAGCATCTGATTTTGGTGGGGCGAGAAGTTTTAAGGGTAGGGGTAGATTCATGATGCATCGATGTGGGTTGTTGAAGTATCGACCGATCATCGTAGCACCACAAGATTTCATAAACGGGGGCAGGGATGGTGGCATCAGCTTGAGCAGGGGATTGTTCAGGTAATGGAGGGAGAGGAAAGCGAAGGAAGCTCAGAGTGGGTGCATCTTGTGTTGTCTCCAATTCTTCATAGTCTGACTCATATTCTTCATAGTCCAGCTCATATTCTTCATGATCGGGTTCAAGTGGACGCCATGGTGGAGGCGTATTGACAGGTGGAGGTGCATGATGATGTGGAGGATTTTACGTATATGGGTATGGATGTGGAGGTGGAGGGCCATACGAATGAATGGGATGAATGGGTGGTGGGCAGATAGCGTCCACTTGATCATTAAAGCTTATGAAGTCATCTTGCTCACATGTATTCATGATGTCATTCATGCCTCTATTCTCCTTCTAGCCTTTCTCCATCTTGGTTATGTTATTCGTGAAAGCGTGAAGGGGATTGACTTAAGGAGGAGGAGGAGGCCGAGGACTTGTGACCCTTTTTAGTTGTTCCTACATCCTAGCGATTTTATCAATGAGAACTTATTGGAGGGGTCTTACTTGCATAATAGAGGGTTGGCCTTGAGACCTTGAAGGGGCTTGACATGAAGGCCGAGGAGCGTGGGGGGGTTGACCCACAAAAGAATCTGGTTGGACCGGGAAGCAAGGAATACATGGGCCTCAGGGCCGTAGAGGAGGGTGAATAGAAGGAGGCAGGTGATGGGCCACCCGAGGGGGAGGATGAGTGAAAGAAGGAGGGTGATGGGCCACCCAAGAGGTAGTGGAAGGAGGATAAGAAGAAGGAGATGGGTGGGTGATGGGCCACCCGTGAGGGAGTGGAAAGAGGGTGAGAAAAAGGAGGTGGGTGATGGGCTACCCGAGAAGGACCGTAAGGAGGATGAGAAGAAGGAGGCGGGTGATGGGTCACCTGAGAAGGAGAGGAAGGAGGGTGAGAAGAAGGAACTACACCCTTAACAATAGTCTTAAGGGCTTGGATTTGTTGAGGGGTAAGATGCAAAACTTGGGAGACCATCTCGCTATGTGGAGGAGATGGTTCCGGGGGGTAGCAGCCTTCATTTGAATATGTTAAACACATTACAACTTAAAAACTCCATGAAGAATTTGCATGTATGAACCTTGGTAAAACCACTACAGAAGAACATTTGAAAGCCCAATGTAAAACCAACCAAGTCAACTTCCCAATGGGGCAAGTCGACTTGCTTCAAGCTCCTAGAAGTAGAAAATGAAGTGATCCATCAAAGGTCGACTTGGGCATCTCTCAAGTTGACTTGAAGCAATAACATCTTTGCACTCATGATCCCAAGAATTGAAATGAGGGTTCAAAGCACAAAATATTCCTCATTCACAAGTTAATCAAATTGGTGATTCAAGCAACCACTCACCTTCATTTGTGTTGCCAAAACTAAGGATATGAATCACATTAACATTAAGAACACAAAATCAATACACACAATGCACACAATATTTTGTTATCATCAAAATCAATACCAAAAATATAGAGGGAGCGTAACGAATACAACAAAGGCCGACCAGGATTTAGCTAAGGAGTTCATTGAGGAATTAGAGGCTAGTCAAGGTGAGCATGTTGATACCCCACCTCAGGATGGAGTCTAGTTGGGAATAGTTAGGTGTGTCTTAACCACTCCTACATCACCCATCATGTCCACTTTATGTGATTCCCCACCCAAAAGTCTACTGAGTCTGCATGCATATATGCCTGAGTTCTCTAAGTCTACCATTGAGCATTATAGGGGTTCGCATTACGTTGAGGTAAGCGATAAGCACTATAAGGAGATAGCCAATACACACTGATGACCACTCAAGTTCCAAGAAGGCAATCATTTCATGATACAAACCACCGGTGTCAGTCCATCTAGCATGCTAAGTCATTTTGGATAAACTGTTTTTGTTGTGGATCTGTCGAGTGTCACTGTTGTCAACTCTCTCCTCGATGTCATAGATTTGGGTGCCTCTCGGGACCTAGTGGTGACATCTAGTGAGCCGATCGAGCCTTCTCCACCTCCTTGGAGTGAGCCCACAACTGAGTGTCCCCATCTAGCCCATTTCTAAAGCAGCGTGAGTAGATGGCACAAATACTAGATGAGTAGGTGTCCACCACTGGGAGTGGAGCCTAGTTGCATAGCTTAGTGTAGGGAGAGGATGCACCTTCAACATCCAATGCTACAGTGGATTTGGCTATGCGATAGGACCCCTTACTCGACGGGTTTGAGTTCCTCCTACCTGAGGAGGATTGATGAGGACATGCCACTCTACACCGACGTCATTATGGCTAGGTGACTGTTTGGAGTCTTAGTTTTGAGTGTGGACAGGATTTGTTGAGTTTATGGAGTCTTTTGTAGGCCATTTAAGGGCCGTATGGATCATGGGTCATAATGGAGTCTAAATCTAGGGAATTGAGCCACTTTGGTGTGCATAGGAGCCCACTAGGAGCAGCCTTGGGCTGGCCGCCCTCCTCCCTTGGATGGGCCCATGGGTTGGCCCCCCTTCCGGGTCCTCCTTGGAATTGGGCTTGGGAGCCCCTTCCCTTTCCTCCTCCTACTAGGATTTGCCATGGATAATTAAGTCAATGGGGAGATAATTATGTCAAGTAGAGTCCAGGATGCATGACGGGGCATGAATTAAACAAGAATTTTCATCTTTGGTTAAGGGGGATATGGATAACATGTTGTAATGATCATGCATGCGTAGTCATAGAAAATCATGAAATACTCTATGTATAAAGTATGAAATCATATGAAACAAGAGGACTTTACTCTTAACATGATGTTCAAGCCGTTCATGAGTAACCTACCTCTGGGTAAGACTCTAGACTTCAAATTTCTGACTGGAAATTACTACTGGTTTTGGCATGTCCTGTGTCAAATCGCCAACTTTCTATCTCTATATCTCCTTAGCCTCTTGGCCTAAATTCTCAAAATTTGGAGAGAAGTAAGAGGACATAAAGGGGAACAAATAACTCTAAAAGATCACCCTAAAAATACATCGTTTAGGTCCCTAAACTCCTGATCTTTACTGGACGGACACACCAGTTCCTGTGCGATCTACAGCGAACCGGCAACTTCTAAGGCTTCTAACTTCCTAGGTACTTGATCTCCTAGCATGAAATTCAGAGGGATGTTAGTTAATACTAAAAAGAACATAAAGTTCTAAAGAACCAACATGAAATAATGCCTCAACACCGTCGAATTTCGTGAGCCAAAATAAGAGTTCGCGCAGGTTGAACCTGAAGCCTGTTTATTGGGTTTTGTTAGGGTGTCTGCCAAAAATTACAGTATCGCTATTTTTCTTTGCTAAGTTTGTAAAAAGTTATTTATTTCCCGTCATGTGCCTAGAGCATCCACTGTCCAGGTACCATTTATTCTTTGTCGCCTTCATGCAGACCTGTACCAATAAGCAATCATACTCATTTTGATTTGGGTAACCAAGTAAGCGTGGGTCCATTGATGTTAGCATTTTCAAAAGACTGATTGTACTTGTAAACATGTCATCATCATATTTCATTAACTAGCATATATACATTTCATGCCCTATTCTCCCACAATAAAAACAAGTGGGTCTCTTCCTACCAAAATTTTTCCTGTTATTTACATGTGTAGAAGTATAGGAAAAATGAGAATTAACAGTTTGTGGATTATTGTGTGTGTGTGAACACTCTCCATGATCTGAATTTTTGACTCTTTAATGTAATGCATTTTTGTTGCCATGCATGAAATTTGAACTCTTCACACTATGGTCTTCTTCTCCCTTTACACAATTTTGGGTTTTCTGTTGATTCGGCTATCGACACTGTAATTTGCGCTATCAGACCTGCTCTGCGTATATACAAGGCATCCTTAGTGAGTGATCCACCACTCGGATTACTTTCACACTAGCTGGGCAGTTTCCCGGCCGCTTACGGGCCATTCCAGTGGCAGGATGCATTTGAATCGTGTTACTCGGGTATCCTACTGACATGGCCTTTGGCACCTTGTCTTGAGGATTCAGGGACATTTCATCACCTTGGGAGGGTTTCTTATAAGGTGGTAGATCGCTAGGTACATTCTCATCCTGATCAGATGAGGTGTAGGGTTTGTTCGGCACCACCTAGGTCGGCACCGGCTTGTTGGGTGGGCCGTATGACGTTGCCGATTTGTTGCAGATTTCTTTCGACTATCCCGAGGTGGAGTCCCTGACTCTCTTGTCAAGTGACCTGAGGCTTTGGCAGCCCGAGAGGACCCTTCTTTGAGCTTTCTTTAGCTTTCTCATGTTCAGGACATGATTATCGTATAGTAATATTTTAGGTGTCAACAAATGCCCCAGAGTCGCGGGTGTCGCAAGCAAGGGACAAGCAGCATGGGGCCCACGGATGTGTTTATATCATTAGGGCTATTAACATTGGGGCCCACTTGATTTGATGGCCCACTGTGTGAAGGTGAGTCGACAAACACCCATTGAACGTGGGTCAGTGCTGGGATTTGACCGACTGAGTCGGTGCAGAGGAATGAGTCAGCACCGAGGGACGAGTCGGTGCCAGGGCTGCGTGGGCGAGTTAGCGCCAGGCTGAATCGGCGCTGTCGCCTTCCTCTTCGCGGGCCGGTGGGTCGGCGAGGGCTCGCGATGGTGGGGCAGCTCCCTCAGCAGTCGAAGAGACAGTAGCTGAAATGGCCGATACTCTGGAATTCACCGCCGGGGCAGAGCTTGAAGAGGTTATTCAGGAAGAAGGACATGAGGCACCTCCCCCTCCTGGTCAAGAGCCAATTTCAGCTCCCGTAGAGGTTTCCAGCCTTGCGGTTGAAGTAAGGGCTGAATCAGCGGCCATTGTTCCTGCCTTTCCTGGGCTCCTAGAGGAGGGTGGAGGGGAAGTGGCGTCAGCTTCAAGAGAAATAGTGGTGGCTTTGAGCTCTTCAGTAATGCTGCCGTCCTTTTTGTCTGAACCCTCCGACGCACTTTGGGCCGACATTGACAACAGAGTAGAATTTCATCTTTCTAAAGTGGCAACTTTGGGCCTGCAATCTTCAGATGAGATGGTGTGGCACTTCCTTAATGAGCTGCAGCAGAACATCCTGACACGTCCTAGCTTAACTTATATGCAACTGAGGGCGATAGCCGAACGCCTCTCTGCTGTGCTCCAAGGTTTCGGGTGCCCCCTAGAGGAGTGGACACAGTGGGTGACTCTACTGCTCAAATTTGTGAATTGACGTGAGTACATCGATCACATCGCGGCTGACTAGATGATAGCCCTAAAGTTTCAGCGTGTCGAGTGCCAGGCTGCCCTTCAGTCATCCGAAGAGGCGGAGCGACGCAAGAAAGATGACGCCGAGAGCGCTACTGTGCTTATTAACTCTTTGCAGAAAAGGGCAATGGACCTCCAAGTGGAACTGGTCCGCCTTGAGGGCGAGTTGGAGGAGGCCAAACGATTCCGAGCATCAAGCCTGGATGAGGCTGTATTGGCAATGGGGGAAGTTGCATCTTACCGAGAGGAGTTGATGAGGCTCAAAAATGAGGAGTCTCACCTGTAGGAGCTAGTTAGCTTCCCATCCCTGGGACTACTTGAATTTGAAGATATCTCATGTCGCCCCCTGCAATAGTCCTTTTGCTTCTTTGTCCCTTTTTGTGGGTCCTTATGTATCCTGGGGGATGCCCCAAGTACCATGTACTCTTCTCTTTTTAAGCAAATGAAATTTCTTCCTTATCTGCTTTGCACATGAGCTACATCTTTTCTACATTTCTTTCTCTTTTCTCTGGTTATTTCAAACATAGGTGTGTTGCTAATTTACCTAGCCCGTGGTATACAACTGCCAGGGTAGGAGAGCACTCACACCTTCAGGGAAGATATGAGGGGTTCGCTCCACCATAATGTAGCTCTTTCCAAGGCCAAACTGTGATTGTCATGAGCTGAATGTTGGAGGATAGGTCGTGTATCAACCAACAGGGCTGGAAGGTGAGGTTAGTAGTTCGTTCATAGACCACGTCGATGGTGATGACAGTCGATGTTAGGTTTATTTGTTGGCATAGGTTAAATGCTGAAGCAAAGAAGTTCATTTGTCAACGGGGATGGAAGGTCCGAGTCGATGGTTTGTTTGTCGATCTCGTTGATGATAATGAAAGTCGACGTTAGGTTTATTCGTCGGCATAGGTTAAATGCCAAAGCAAAGGAGGTTGTTTACCGATGGGGACGAAGGGTTCGGGCTGATGGCTTGTTTGTTGATCTCACCGATGATGACAAAAGTCGATGTTAGGTTCATTCGTCGGCATGGGTTAAATGCCGAAGGATAAGGTTTATTGCAGCATAGGCATAAGGCTTATGCCGGTGGGACGTGATTTATCTGCCACACGCGGGGATTCTTGTGGGACATGACTGATAAATGAAGTAGCAACATCATTTTCATCATCATTTCATTTTTTTATTTTTTAAATTTTTAATTTTTTTTGAATCACATTACTGACTTAAGAGCCCTTTCAGATTTTTGCCGAAGCCAGCCCCCTCTTGCTTTTGCCTACGCGTCCTTTTGGATTTTCACATGGCAGGATACCCAATTTTGCCTGCAGCGCCCTTTCGAATTTTTGTCATAGCCAGGTTATAACCATTTTTGCCCGGAGGGTGCGATCGCTTTAACACCGATCTGCAGGCAGGCAGGTCGCAGCCTGCGCACGCTAGCGAGAATGGGCGCCGCGATCAGCTCCGACGTCGGATCGGGGCGGGTGAGACCTCGTTGCAAAGAGGGTTGGACGTAGTTTGATATCACTAAAGGCCAGACCCTAACTCATAGCAAGGCGACGAGGAGAACTCCCGCAGCAGGGAGATCGTCCTCAGATCGGGCCTGTCTGGGCGAGTCGCGCAGCCCGGCGAGAATGGGTGTCGCAATCAGCTCTGACATCGGATCAGGGCGGGTGAGCCCTCGTTGCGAAGAGGACTTGAAGTAGAATGAGGGATAGAGGTTGATAGTTGTTCCTATCAGGATTACATAGAAAGAATTCGCAATGGAGATCACGTCCTGTCGGGCGTCTGGCGACGCAGATCTGCGCGGTCAGACGAAAACGGCCGCTCCGGCCTGATCTAGAGGCAGATGACGATGAGACTGGACTCGTTACGAAGAGGACTCGAAGAGGAATCCCCTGTGGGCTGGGTTCACCTAGAAGCACTGCGGCGGCGGGGGGGGGGGGCTGTGGAGTCGGCTTTGAATCTCGACCCAGAATGACTGAACTCAGTGTTTGTCCAAGCTCCGCCTTGAATGTGGTGGACCCAGGTGTGATTCGACTATTGGAGTCACCGGTGTCGAGCCACTTTTAGAATGTGTGTCGAGAGTTGTTCCCTGCCTTTCCGTCATGCACCACGTGATGCAATGGGTTGCTGGGAGTCCCGAGTTGGCCCGGCGACTGGGGTGGCGGCATGATGATACCGTTTGTCTGGCGGTCGGGATGACCCCGCTCCTTGGTGAAGAGCCGTATGGTACGGCAGGCTGTACTGAGTCTCGGGTTAACCCGGTTGTTGAGGTGCCGGCAGTGTGATACCGTATGCAGGGTATTCGGGGGTGATCCCTGAAGCTATACAGAGTGTCGTTCGGTACGGCAGGTTGTCCCGAAACTTGGATCCAACTTGGTTGTCGGGGAACTGGCTAGTACAGTGCCCTTTGCTCGGAGACAATCCCCGCTTATTATGTTGTGCCGTTTAACTTGGCGAAATATCTCGATTTCTGAGCTCAACTCAACTGATAGAGCACCTCTGGCGTTATGCCATTTTGCTCTGTTTAGGGAATATATCCCTATGCTTAATGCTCGATTAATTCGAGAAAATAAGCAGGTGTCAACAAACACGACGGACCTACAAACCCATAAGAATAGGGCAGGCTGAGGATTTACACTAGGGTTTAGGTACAAACCAAGGATCGTGTCACAGTTCAACATTGTTTGGAGATTTGAATACAACTTGTCAGGGACAAGTGTATATTTGCAATTTGATACCTCTAGGGCTTATTTGACATCGGCGGGTAGCACCTAAGCAACTTGATATTGGCTATGGGGTGTGAAGACAATTCAAGCCGTAGGAAGGGTGTATGTACAAAAATGTCACACCAAGGAACGGCATTCACATAATGAACTGGGAGCTAGGGTATCTTTGAAATTTTTGGAAGAAACAAGAAATGTTTGTATAAATACAAAGCTCTATAGAAATTTTCTTCAAAAATTAATGCAAATCACACAAAAAATATCCAATGCCCAATCCTCTCCCCAACAAATGCATAAGTATTAATAAATTATCAAAATTGAAACAGGTTTATCACCTCTACAATTTCATTGAACCACTTCTTAAAGAGCTTATAAAAGAAGATAAACAACAAAGACATGAACTATAGAAGGACAAAAGAAAATCCTCCCAAATATGTATATTTCATTCATCTGTTCGTGACAGCGACCATGACCATAAATAGAGGGGGAGCCCGAAGAAAGGGGCCACAGAGAATAGGGAAAATAATCTTTTTCTTACATTGCCTAGAAACAACCTGAGCTAAAAAAAAGAGAAAGAATACATCAACAAAGAAGAAAAAAAGGATTGACGTGTAAGGCGGGGGGAGAAGAGAATGCAACATTGACCCCATCTCCACCCCCGGGCCTCACCTCTTCTATTCCTTCCTCGCAGTCTCTCTTTCTCTACCTATCCTCTCTCTTCTTTTCTGTGCACACCTCTTGTTCTCCGTCTGTCCGTCTTCTTTCGTGTGTCTCTATCTTCTCGTGTTATCTCCTCTTTTATTCTTAGCTACCACCTCTCCTTTTATAGGGAAAGGAGGGAGCAGCTGGGGAACATCCTCTGCTCACACAGAGGTCATCCCTGTCATACTGGGCAGCGCTGCGGATAGCGACGTTACTGCCAGGTGAGGCCGTTGCTGCCAGATGAACCTCTGCGCGCCAGATAAGGTGAGGCACTACCGGTCAAGGGCCCTCAATGGTTGCCAGTTAAGGGTTGGAAAGGGGTTGTCGGTTATCACCCAAAGGGTCAACCAACTGCCGATATAGGCACTTGGATAGCTATGCTGCCGGTTAACGAGGCCAAGTGGGGGTCGTGCTACCAATTAAAGACCCATGTGGCTGCCTCTATAGGTTAAACCCTAAAGGGGCTACCGGTTAACTATTTAGGAAGGCTGTCGGTTAAGCAACTAAAGTGTTGCCAGTTATGGCCAACAGGGTTGCCTTTGATGGCTTTTCCCTTCTCTTTTCTTTTATTCTTCATTCTCCTTACGATGCCGCGGCTTTCGCAACTCAGCCCGTGATCATATATCTT
Source organism: Amorphophallus titanum (assembly GCA_024336825.1). Lineage (NCBI taxonomy): Eukaryota > Viridiplantae > Streptophyta > Magnoliopsida > Alismatales > Araceae > Amorphophallus > Amorphophallus titanum. The sequence continues at coordinate 207,826 of JANBPO010003674.1, read as the reverse complement.
TAGGAGTTCTTCAAATTCATTTTGATTTCAAACTCAATTTGTCCCTCAGGACGCAAATTTGCGGCGGGTCAACACCACATGGCTATTTTATGAAAGTGTTGTTGGCCTTTTCCGGGGGCTTGAGATTCTCGAACATACCCTGTGCTCTTTACTGCTAAGTACTTATGGCCGAGTTTGTAGCAGTGTTTTGTTCAGGAATGCTTCACATTCCTGCAATTTTTAATTCCTTCATTTGGACGCACAATGACGTTTAATGACTTTCTATCTCTTTGGGATTGGTCTTTTGGGCTGTCTTCCTGTTCTTCTTCGCTCCTGGGTCATTAGGGTTGACCCTTTGGTCGTGTATTCCAGAAACACTTCATCTTCCTAGAACATGTAATGCATTGTAGTATATTTACGGTCATCGAATTTTGTATGTCAACAAAATGCCCCCCACCCACAAGCGGTACAGGTTGGACACAAATTCTATCATTTACGGTGCCCTGAGTGGATGCCAATTTGTCCCAGATTCTTGCATTATGTTAGTTTTTGTGGATATTTCGTCTAAGTTCATGTCTACATCCTTGAAGTCTCAAAAGTCCTTGATGCTCTCAACTATCTTACTAAAAGCTAGGTTCTTGGGACTCTATTGGCCATTAATAGACATGGAATTTGTCTACAACTTAAATGGGGCTATGGATCCAAATTGACGCTCAATGCTAAAACGTAAAAGTGAAGGGGTCCGAATCTAATCCCATGGGTGAGGTAAAGTCCAAACATATACTGGTACTAAGATTGATCGGGTATGGCATTGTACCAAATGAAAAGCAAGATTGATCTATGACATTTCCACAAATTGATTGACATGTTCACAACCCAAATATTGGAATTCATATATATATGGCTAATCCTACAATGATATTCGCATGATATGCCATTGTGAATGCGGATACTTTATTTGCTTGCAGGTTACTTGATATTATCTCTTCATGATTGTCCCTTCGAAATATGTTCTTGTGGGAATTATCTCTTGATTCTTGTCCTATCTCTTGCCAATTATAGTTCTGATTATTATGTGCATATGCATGACATGCATATTCATGTTAAGTTGTTAATTAATTAAAGCTATCTTGCTTCAAAAGATATAAGACCTACTGGGCTTTCGCTCACCTTGTGTTTTTCCATATTTTTCAGGTAATAATGAAGGTGAATGCAATGAAGATGGGCAAGGGCAAGAGTGAAGATAGTTTCGGCAACTTATCAATCCACATTTTTTGAAACATAAAGCGGGGTTGGTGGAAGTGAAATGCATTGAACCTCACTATTTGATCACGAGTCTTTCCATAATTGAGTGGAACAAGCTTGGTCGTGAGAAGAGGGTAGGTTTGACAATCCTCTTATCAAGTTGCAGGTTAAATTGAAAGCAGTAAGACAGGATTTAAGATCCTAGAACATGTTAGTATTTGGTCATCTTGAGAAGAACTTGCGTATTGCTGAAGAAACAGTCTCGTCCTGCCAGCAGGCTTTCGATGACAACCCCACTATTGTCAATCGTTCTCCTTTGAACGCGGCTAATGCAGAATTGTGGTAGGTCCTACATCGATAGGAGGTTTTTTGGGCGCAGAAAGTAAAAGTGCAGTGGCTGGAGGAGGGGGATCGTAATACTACTTTTTATCATGCTGTTGTGCAAGGGAAGCAGCGCAGAAGTTTCATTCATAAGCTGAAGGTGGATGGTTCGTGGTGCGAGGATCAAGATTCTCTAAGAAGTGATGCAGTGCGGTATTTTTCTACTCTCCTCTCATCTGAGGCTCATGCATTGGATAGTTCAATGCTTCAGGTCATTCCTTCCCTGATCTCTAATCAGCAGAACTCTGATCTTACTGCTATCCAAACTGCTGCTAAAATTAAGGAAGTAGTGTGGAGCTTGAATGGTGATAGTGCCCCGGGCCCGGATGGCTTTTCTGGCCATTTCTATACTTCCTGTTGGTCAATCATTAGCAGGGATGTGGAGGAGGCAGTGTGAGGTTTCTTTTTAGGCTATGCAACCTCCCCCTCACACTCCCTCCACCCCTCTCTCTTTCTATATCGGATCCCCCTCTCTCCACTGCACCGGCCACCACCCCACTTCCCCTCTCCGACCGCACCGACCCCCTCTCATCCACTCTCTCCTTCTCTCTAATAGCCGTAGCTCGCGAGCCGCCCCTCACGGATGACCGGGGAACCCAACGACCCCCCCTCTCAGCCACTCTCTTCCTCTCCGCAGCCCTCTCCCTCTCATGCCACCACCGTCGACCTCCCCCACTGTCCCTCCCTCTCCCTCTAACCCACAGCACCCCCGCCTGCCAACCCACCGTCGGCCTCCACCCTCTGCATGCACTCGCCAACAGCCTCCCCGCCTCACTGCCGTGCCCACCCCCTCTCACACACAAACCGCCCACACCCCTCACCACGCCGCCGGTGCACCCCACGTCACCACGCCGCAACCCCAAGCCGCCAACGAGCCCCTCGCGCTCCCCACCGCACGTCACTCCCTCGCCGGTGACCTTCCACACCGCAACGGCCCTCCCACCACATCGCTTCTGCTCACCACCTCCCCTCACTCTCCATTGCTCCTCCTACCCTCATCACCCCCAGCGTTGCCAAGCCACCCTCTCTCACCCTCTCACCCAGCACCGGCTTCCCTCCACCACTGTCTGCCTCCCCGCGTCAACTACCTCACATCGCCGCCGTGCCCTCCTTCCCTTTGGCCCACACCCTTTCGCCGCTGCCGCTCACACCCTTTTAGAACCCCGCCAAGCCAGCCACCTCTGCAGTGCAGTCACCAGCCCCGCCCCCTCCCCCATGCGCACACGCACATAGCTCCCCCTCTCCAGCATACACACGTCCCTCATCTCCTTCTCTTCGCCGCCGTGACTGCCAGAAGCTCCCCCTGCACCGTCGTCGGCAGTCTTGCCACCCCCTCTTTCTAACACTCAGACCTGCACCTCCCACCACTGCCGCACCATCGCCGCTGCCACTGGTCACCTTCGCCGTCGCCGTCGAGCAACCCTCTCGCCTCTATCTCTCCTCTCTCTCTCTCTCTCTCTCATTTTCTCTTTCTCTCTCATACCCACACACGCACACATGAAACCCCCCCTCTCCGTCTCTTTCTTTCTCTCTAACTCACCCTCCCTCCGTCTCTCTTTCTCCCTCTCTCTTTCCCTCCGTCTCTCTCTGTCTCTCCCTTTCTCTCTCTTCTTCCTCTCTCTCTATCTCTCTCTATCTCCATCATTCTCTCTCTTTCTCTCTCTACACACATATGTTAATATCTATATATTTTATTATTATTAAACCACGCGCCCTCTCTCTTTAACTTGCGCACACCTCCCTCTCCTTCTATTTCTCTCTCTTCTCTCTACCTCACTCCTCACCATGCACACGTAATCTCTTTTCTTCTTTCTTTAACAAATAGTCTTGGTGTCTTTAAAACCTACATTTCTCCCCCTTTTCTATATACTTCCCTCCCTATTCTCACTATTTCCCTTTAACCCCTTTTATTTCTACCCCTCACTAACTCCTTTTAAAAGATCTCTCTCTAAAAAAAATCATAAAAAAAGAAATGCCTCTCTTGTCTCAAGTGCCCTTTCAGGTTTTTACCGAAGGTAGCCCCCTCTTGCTTTTACCCACGTGCCCTCTCGGGTTTTCACGTGATGGGGTACCCAATTTTACCTGCAGTGCCCTTTCGTATTTTCGCCACAGCCGGGTTATACCCATTTTTGCCCTTATCTAAAATATCTAGATAAGTCTAACGAGGCACCTCTATTTTAAGCCTCATTTTATTTTTTTTATTATTTCATCATTTTTTTATTCGAAACATAGTTGCTCATCTCTGCCGAGGCCCTTGGCAATGAGTTGATTTGCGGAACTGACACCAAAGCAAGCAGGGGTTTGTTCGTTGGCATTGGCTAGATGCCGAAGCAAGATGGGTTTATTCCTTAATGAGGATGAAAGGTCTGGGTTAACAGGATATTGACCGATCTTGCCAATGATGACAAGGGTCAGTGCTGGTTTGTTCATCGACATTGGCTAAATGTCAAAGTAAGAAGTGGATTTTGCCATTAATGAGGATGAAAGGTTCGGGTTAACAGGATACTAACTGATCTTGCTGATGATGACAAGGGTCAGTGTTGATTTGTTCATCGGCATTGGCTAAATACCGAAGCAAAAGTGGGTTTATTTGTTAACGAGGATGAAAGGTCTGGGCTAACGGTTCATTGACTGATCTTGTCGATGATGACAAGAATCAGCGTTGGTTTGTTCATCGACATTGGCTAAATGCCGAAGTGAAAAGTAGGTTTATTCGTTAACGAGGATGAAAGGTCCGGACTAACGGTTCATTGACTGACCTTGCTGATGATGATAAAGATCAGCGCTGGTTTGTTCATGGGCATTGGCTAAATGTTGAAGCAAAAGTAAGTTTAGCCATTAACACGGATGAAAGGTCTGACTAACGATTGATTGACTAACCTTGCTGATGATGACAAAGATCAGCCTTGTTCATCGGCATTGGCTAAATGCCGAAGCAAAAGTAGGTTTAGTCATTAATGAGGACAAAAGGTTTGGGTTAATGGTTCATTGACTGACCTTGCCGATGATGACGAGAATCAACGTTGGTTTGTTCATAGACATTGGCTAAATGCCAAAGCAAAAGTAGGTTTAGTCATTAACGAGGACCAATGGTCCAGGTTAACGATTCATTGACTGACCTTGCCGATGATGACAAGAATCAACGTTGGTTTGTTCATCGGCATTAGCTAAATGTCAAAGTAAAAGTGGGTTTATTCATTAATGAGGATGAAAGGTCTGGGTTAATGGTTCATTGACTGACCTTGCCGATGATGACAAGAATCAGTGTTAGTTTGTTCATCGATATTGGCTAAATATCGAAGCAAAATTAGGTTTATTTATTGATAAGGATGGAAGGTTTGAGTTGATAGTTTGTGAGGAGCAGATCTCCGATGGGACTGGTGATTAACATCCTATCCAGAGTTTCATAGGGATGAGGGTAAAGAAGAATTTTTTGATTACCACCTTCCTGACCCAAGTGCCCTTTCGAGTTTTCACCGGGAACAACCCCCTCTTGCTTTTGCCCACGCGCCCTTTCAAGTTTTCACATGGCAGGGTTCCCCATTTTGGCAATTTTCGCATGAGGAACTAGAACCATTCAGCTCAACTTTCTTTTTTTTTATTTTTTATTTTTATTTTCTTATATCTATCTAACAATTCTTTATACAAATTCATCAACTCATCAAATGAAATTTCTTCAGATCTGGAGCTCACCTGAGATGATGAATCATCCAATTGATCACTGCTGTGATGAGTCCCATTTGCCATCAAACACCTTGGTTCCTCCTCCTGGATAGCAATCAACTTGTCCAGAATTTCCTTTCCAGATCTACAATTGGAGACAAAAGGAAACACATTAACATTGACTACTGCTTTCATCAACTTTAGAGCTCTAATATTATCAATATTTTTAAACTTCTGAACAGCAGTTCACTTGGACTTGTCATTAGGCAATTCATATGGTTCATTTGAGATTAAAATCCATAGATCAGAATCAAGAGATTCAACAAATCTACGCATGCTGCTAAGCCAGGCATCGAAACTTGAACCATCAAAAATTGGCGGATGATCCATCAAGCTCAATTCAGACAATAATCCAAGATTAAACTAAAAACTCCACCAAAGTAGTAGGATCTTCTCTACAGGTCGTTGGATCTGTATAATCTGAAACCTGCTCTGATACTAATTGTTAGGTGTAGAGCTGGGATCTAGAGGGGGGCTGAATAGATCCCCCATAAAAACCTTATGCTCAATTAACCAATCACACCCAATTCAAATCACAACGGAACCTAGTGTTGTAGACTCAGCAAACCACTCAATATGTATCAATCCATATAAGGCATATCTCGAACACTTAGCACACGATGAGAAAGCTACGCAGAAATCGATCACATATCAACTTGTGAAGGTGGTAAGAGAAGGAGCAATCACACAAAGCCAAACCATGATGCTCACAGGATTTTTAGGTGGTTCGGTCTACTACCCACAGACTTACGTCCACATCTCACTCAAACCCAAGTGAGACTTCCCTTGTAGATGCAAGACGTAGACTCAGTCTGGAATAGACGCTGACTAACAGCTTGAAATCGAGGGAGACAAATCCCTTAGCCTGATCTCGCGCCTAGCAAGTTCAGACCCACAACCACTGGTAGTGACCGGAGGAACAAATCCTCCCTTCTTCTGTAAACATAGAAGGAACCCGTGAACAACAATCCACTGCTGACAAAACCCAGAGAAACATTCCTCTCTTCCTCTGAACCCACAGAGGGAACCCAGAGAATACTTCTCTGTTTCTCTGAAACCTTAGAGGGAACCCAAACCCTGGACAGGGTGTCAGAAGTACACTGTAGAAAAGAAAAATAACAAACGGGGATCACTAAGGAAAAATAAAAAGATGTAGCTTAGGGAAGTTCTGGATTTTATCCATGAAGTGATGAACACCACAGATCTTCAATTTCACCCTTGGCTGCACTAACTTTCACGAGACTGGCTGCTTCTCTCCCTTTTTCCTCTTCCCACGAACTCTCTCTCTTTCTTTTCTTCTTATTCTTCTCATAATTTTCTCTCTCAGATCTTCTCTTCTTCTTCTCTCACAAGCTCTCTCTTTCTATAGCTCTTTCTTCTTCTTCTTCCTCTCATACACCATGCACATCATCTCATAGTGTTAGCCCCTTTAAAAACCTTAAAAACTAATTTTTTTTCTAAATGGCGGTTGACCGGCCCTTGGCCTCTGGTCGACCAAAATTTTCGTTCGACCGACCCCATGCCTTCGGTCGACTGAAATAGCCACCAAGCCTCTATCTGGACCCTGTGGATTTTCGGTCTACCGACCCTTGTTGACCGGTTGACCGAATCTGATGGACAGACCCATTTCGTGAACTCCGAAACCCATCTTAAGGAGATCCATTTAGGGCCAAACTTGACCCTAATACTCTTAGGGCATTCATATACATGTTAGACATATTGTGAAGGGGTTTATACATGGGTTTCATGGTATTACCATCACTCTCTCATTTGCATATATATGAGTTACGAATTTGGGAGATTGTATCTCCAAGGGCTAATATTTTCTATCTTGTAGGTCAAGAAAGAGGAGAAGAAGAGAAAGGGGAAAAGAAGGGGAGATTTGATCTTCATCCGGGAGGATTTGGAGATTGTGCATGAAGGGAAAGTGAAGCGGATTGAAGAGAGGAATGCGTTAACGTTCAAATCGTCTGCATCCGGCTTCTCTCCGACTTGAGCATCAAAGAACATCGTCTTCCGACCATTGAAGACAAAGGGGGATCATTTATACATCTTTTATTTGTTCTTTGTGATGTGTCTCATGTTATCTATTTTGGGTTTAACATGATTTGATCATTCGTGTTTATTTTTCCGAACATAGAGATATTCATGTGTATGACCGTCTATGTATACGGTCGTGTTTGATCGCCTACGTGTAGTCGTGTGTGCCATTGTGCTGTGGTTGGTGCAGTGTATGTGTGTGTGTTTGTGATCCGGTCGTCGGATCGTGTTGGAGACCGCGTCTCCGTGTGTGTGCGTGTGCGGGCGTTGTCCCGTGTGTGTTTGGAGCATCATCTCCATTTGGGGATTTATCTCCAAGTGAAGTCTCACCTGAGGGGTGGACGTAGGGAGCCCGTCGTGGTCCCGAATCACCTTAAAAATCATGCGTCTTATGGTTTACTTTTGTGGATGTGTGCTTAATCATTTAAATTGTTTGTATGTTCGAGTGAGTGTGGCAAGATTGAGAGAACTAGTTCATCTTTCTTTATTGATCTATTTAATCTCGATAAAAGTTGTTAATTCTGTTGCGATAGTTTTTAATTTACCATCTAGTGTGGGGGACAATTCAACCCCCCTTCTTGTCCGTTCACCTACCTCGGGACCCAACACTGAGCAACACAGCTTGCTTCCGCTGAGCATCACAGCTAGCTACAGCTTAGCGTCACAGCTTGCTAACTGGAGGACCAATCCTCCCTTCCTCCAAACCAAAGGGAAACCACGAGTAGCACACCACCACTTGCGATCGGAGACACGGTCTCCCATCCTCTGACACCTAGAGAGAAATTGGAGATAAATCTCCCTTCTCCTGAATCCTCATGAGGAACCCCGATCCCAAATCAGGAAATCAAAAACCAAAGTGAAATGGAAAATGAAAATAACAAAGAAAAGGATGCAACTGTATAGTCTCTCTAGATGATTTTGAAATATTTTTTTCATAATTTAAATTTAATGTCTTGCATAACTGTGGTTATAGTTTACGTGTGATTTTAGATGCCTCCGAGAGCACAAAGCGATGATATTGGATGGCAACATGGTGTCATGATAGATGAAAATAGACACTATTTCAAATGTAATTATTGTAATTTTATTACAAAGGGGGGTGGAGTATCTCGTTTGAAGAAGTATCTTGCAGGAGGCAGGTTAGTGGGATACAATGAGATCTATCCATGCAAGAGTGTACCCATAGAGGTCAAAGAATTATTGGTACAACATTTGAAAGACATAAAACTTGAACAACAGAGGAAGAAGGTAGAAAAAGTTGCAGTTGAACGGATGATGAGCGGCAAAGGCTCATTACGTTCAGATGATGATGGCGTATGGACAAGTTCTGATGAGGAAGATGTCCAGGAGGTCAGAGAAGGGAGAGGGATTCCACCTTCTCATGCCACTCGATTGGCTATGCATCAAAGCAGGGTCGAAGCATGGGAGAGAGACAAGAGGAGAGGTCATAGAGTTCATTTTCAGAGATCTCAATATGAAGAAGGTGGAGGTTTAGGGGCTCCTACATTAAGACTGGTTCAAGGTCGCCATTTAACAAGTAATATCAGGAGTTACTTCACAAATCTCTCTCCTTCGGGTAGTTGTAGTCAAAGAAAAAGAAACACAGGTGTCATGATGTGGATCTCAATATTTTTTCTAGGGAACATGGGAAGCAAACAAGAATTGAGGACGCCTACAATAAGAAAGGACCAAAGTATAAATTGGGAAGGGCCGTGGCAAAGTTTTGGCACCATACATGGTTATCATTTAATGCAGCAAACAGTCCATACTACAAGATAATGTTCTAGGAGGCGCAGCAACAAGGTTTGCATGTTCAGCCTCCTATTGTAAAGGATTTGACTGGGAGGTATCTTGATGAGGAAGGTCAAGAAATAAAGGAATACATTGCTTCTTTCAAAAGGAAATGGCAGAAATTTGGAGTCTTCATTATGTGTGATGGTTGGTCAGGTGCCACTAAGAGTAGCTTGATTAACTTTCTTGTCTATTGTGAAAAACATGTCTTCTACCATAAGTCTATTGATGCATCAGACAAAATCCACAGCTACCACTACATATTACAATTAATTAATGAATGAAGTGGTGGAAGAAATCAGAGAAGATTTTATTGTACAGGTTGTGACAAACAATGGATCTAACTACAAGAAAGTAGGGGAGGAGTTGATGAAGATCAGACCACACTTGTTCTGGACACCTTGTGCACCCCATCGTATTGATTTGATGCTAAATGACATTGGGCAACTTGAGGCAGTGAAGAAAATTGCTGAAATAGTGCAAAAGATAACAAGATTTATATACAATCATCACATTGTGTTTGCTTAGATGCAGGAGTATACAGGAGGTGAGTTATTGAGGTCGGCAATCACTCGTTTTGCAACCAACTATATGGCACTGCAAAATCTCCTAAAGCATGAAAATGGCCTCAAACAATTGTTTAGGAGTCGTGTATGGTTGGAGTCTTCTTTTGTAGACACTCATGATTGAAAAGATCTCCTGCTCAACGGGGGCAACGTCGCCGCCGCAACGGCTCAAGCTCTACGGCGGTCACCCTCAGAGGTGCTGTTCCTGCACAACGGGGGCAACATCGTCGCCACAATAACGCCAGGCCTATGGCAGGCGTCGCCGGCGCCGCCCCTGCTCAACGGGGGTAGCGCCATAGCCGCAAGGGTACAAAGCCTGCAGCGGCGACATCTCGCTCCGGCAAAATCGTAATTGTCGGAGATATTCGCATCCGGCTCGATGGAGGCGAGCCGATTATGCCACGGGATCGCCACGTCTCGACTATACCCACCTCCAATCGCTTCGAACTCCTCCGGCGAGTCCGGGAGGACGAAGCGAAAAAGAAGAAGCCTGCCGTATCGGTGGCAACTCAGGGTCCCCTGCAGCGACCCAAGTCACGAGCTTCCCGACCGCGGTCAGGGGGCAACCCAATTGAGGAGCGTCAGCTCCACTTGAAAAAGATATGGGTCACCAAGGAGGAGGCCCGAATTATAAGGCGTGTAAGGGTGGAGGAGTCCTTCCGCATGTCGGATCTGCAACGTATGCGGAGTCCGACAAGCACTGAGGCCTCGGCCTCTCCGAGGTTTACAACTCAGCCCCTGCGGGGGCAAAAGCGCCGAGGAACCGGCAAGAAGGTGCGGCCGACCTCCCTGTGGGCCAGTTCCATGCACATGGAGGAGGATCGCTCCCCTCAGGCTTCCACGTCCCGGGTATCTATTTTTGACAGAATTGGGATGCCACCCAAGCCGAGTAGACAACCACTCAGGAAGAAGTGGGTGGCTGGGTTCTGCTCCAAAGGAGGGTCAGGCTCGAAGCACTCACGGGCTCTTGCTGCCGCTTCCTCATATGGCATTAGCTCTACTCGGTTGAATACATGGCCCAACTTGTACCCCCTGGGTATATTTACCACGTAGGCATCGGAGCATACTCTCCCCATGACCCAAAAGGGTCCTATCCCCTCAATATCCGCCTGGGGAGGGATTTGAGCTGGAAGCCTCTCCACCCGAACGATCACTCGTGTTCCCTTCTGGAGTTTGTGCGAGCGCTCTCGCCGCCTAGATCGTCTCATGCTCAAGGGTGCTGACTTATTTTGTGTTCATCACTGGGAGGAGGGATGCTATGCTCATCAACAGCTTGGGAATCTTGGCTTGATGGGACTGGAGTTGGGATCAGCTTAGACACTATGGGAAGTGGGGATAGAGGTGGGTGCTAATTTGCCGCCTAATGGAGGATAGTCGAGGTGGGGGGAGGGAGGGCATGGATGACAATGGTCTCTCCTTTATGAAGGAAAGTGCAGATGTTGGCACGACCGAAGTACAGTATGTCTACATCATACATCCATGGTCAGCCAAGGAGGACCCCATGATGATCCATGGGGAGGATGTCACACTAGACAATCTCGTGATAGCCACTCATCTGGAGAGGAACATGACAGATCAAGTTGATAGAGCGGCATGTGTCATCGACCCAAGTGACATCATAGGGTTGGGGGTGGGGAAGGACAGGGAGCCAAGTACGAGCAACACAGTCAGAAGAGACTAGGTTGACCGTGCTACCCATGTTCAGTTCAGTTCTTTGAACCCTCCACAGCTCCCCTGTTTTAGTTAAAGTGTTTTATCATTATTTATTTCATTCATTTGTTGCCTCCTTTCGTCTTTTAATGTGTCGTCATTCCTGGTAAAAAATCGACAGCATCTCCCCTTGTCCCGGCTACTAGGGGGGTGAAAGGGAACGCGCCCACAAGAAGTGGCGTGACCCAACAAGTAAAGGTGCGTGCAAGGGCAGCAGCACCTTTAAGAAAACTTCAAAAAATCCAAGAGTCAGCAAGCAAATAGGCACAGAGTTAAAACAGGTTACAGGTGTACCAGGTAGGGGCTGGCTAGGACACGCTGGGCTAGACGGGCTGGGGGTGCACCAACCTAGGCATGTTGGGGGTGCACCAGGCTAGACAAGCTGAGGGTGCACCAGGCGGTTAGGCAGTCATGGGTGTGCCGGGCTGAGAGGGGATGAAGGTGCACTGGACGGCGAATGGGTGTATGTACTGGGTAGGGGGCTGACTAGGGTGCGCTGGGTAAGGGCCAACATGGGTGTGCCGGCTAACAGAGCAAAGGAGTGTGCCGGGTCAAGGTGCAGAGAGCGCGCTGGGCTAGAATGGATCGGGATGTGTCGGTGGAGGGAAGGGAGGAGCAGATGCACCGAGCTAGACTTGACCAGGGGATGTACTGGCCAGAAGAAGAAGCCCAGGTGTATAGAGGGGAGGTACTGGGCTCAAGCTACTCAAGGGAAGGTGTAAGAAGTGCCTAGAGGGGGAATCTTCCTTGTTAAACCAGGAAACCATTGAAGTAACCCAACCTGATGCCATCACGCCGAGATACTACCCATTATGTTGGATAGACCAGCGTTTTGGAGAGCAGGTAAGACAAGAGGCCAAAAAGTAGAGGGAAAGATAAGATGAGCCACGAAATGCACTGCGAGGAGTAGAGTTTAACAAGAATAACAAGAAGCAAAAAGAAAGATAATTCATTCATGGGGAACAAGGTGACAAAAGGCCATGGCCAGGGGCCAAATACAATGTGATATAGCAAAAGTAGGAGGGAATGAGAAACAAGGAAAACCAGGGAGGAAGAGCATCTGAGGAGAGGAATGGGGTCAAGGAGGGGCGACCGCTCCCTGCTCTCTCCCGCCCCCTCCCTTTACATTCAGGATCTCTCTTTCCCTCTCTCTCTCTCTCTCTGTGTGTCGCTTACTCTCTCTCTTTCTTCACTTGCTTCTTCTTCTTGCTCAGAGCTCCTTGAGCCTCCCAGACACTGGACTAGGAGTAGTTCTTCTTCCTCTGGATGTCTCCTCCGCGTGTATCTTCGTCTGCCTATGTGTTCTATTCTCTATATCTTTTTTTTTCTTCTCCAGAGTGATGAGTTTTTATTCATCCGCTAGCGTTGACGTCCACTTGCGATGCTGTTCAGTTCGAGGTTGACCTCGATCCTATCTCTGATAGATGGATGCCTGCGTGCTTGAGCCATAAGCAGATAACGCGGCAAGGTCCTGGCTGGCTTTTACGTGATCACGCTGCGTGCCAAGGGTCACACGCAATGACCAGAGTATTTTGCCACCGGTTGCATTGGTTCTTCTTTTAGTTGTTTTCCCATTTTCCTAGCAACCATGGCATGTTTCCTCTTCTTACGTTGCTGCTGCGTAGAGGGAGATGAATCTTCTCCTCTATTGTTCGGTTCTAGGAGGACCACCTCCATTCTCTGCGCCTTCTTTTAGTCTATTATTATTAAGTTCATGTCATACTGCCTTCATCCGTTTCTAGCATCTCTTTTCTAGAACACTTATTTTTTTTTATTTTACATTCCTATCTCCCACCCTTTAATCTGTAAGAGGTTTAAACCAAAACACACAATGTGTGTTCATGCTCGTATTGCATTACCTTATCTTTATTGAGCATTGATACTACACACTTGGTTTCTAATCCCTATCTTTCTTTATTTGTCTTTACTTGTTTAAGGGTAATCAAAGTGAAAACACCCTTCATCGGTCGGCCAGTTGTAGGAGGAACTGCAATCCACAACGTCCCCGCTTCTCACAAAGTACTTCGCGATCATATTCTCTTCTTTTGAGATAACTCCTCTGGCGATCACCCTCCTTAGTAGCATCACATGCTCCATCCCTCGCCTCTTATCATCATCTTCTCCATCCTTTATTGATTTTTCTTTTAAGTTAATTTCTTTCATTCTTTAAATGTCTATGCGACGCATTCACAGCAACCTCGGGCTTAGGTCAATGCAAGTGCGCCACCTATAGGTGCGATGACGTCTGATTTTGGGTCAGCGTTGCATGGTTGACCGTTAGGGTTCCAAGGTGATCCATCATATACCATCAAGAGTTGTGAGAAAATAGACCCGGGTCGGGCAAATCATTTACCTCGAATGCTTTTTGGGTGTATCTCTGCGGTCGGAAGCAACTGGGAGCCTAAGCATTACATGATGGTATTGTCATCAGGATAAGACTTAGCCAGTGGGACTATCATTCGAGGAGTCTAGAGGCCCAAATCAACTTAGAAGTGCACTCAGGATACCTGGGAGGTAATCAAGAAGACCCCTGTCTCCATGTAGGTCAGGTGCCATATGGGTGGTCACCAGGCATTCAAAAAAAAATCAAAAAAGTATAACTTCAAAAAAAATAAACAAACAAAAAAAACCACAAAATACCAAAAAAATGTGTAAAAATCTGAAAAAAGGCCAAAAATATGTTTTGCATACACATGTGCATTGCATGATCCTATTTTCCTTTCTGTTTGCATTTTTGCTTGCCTGTATATGCATATCACGTTTACTATTCTTTCCCTCAATCTTGTTAATAAGATTTAGCCCACTGACACTACATTGAGGATGGTACTATCTACTTTCGGCAGGGGGCTAAAATCATACTACACTAACCTTTTTCCCTTTTAGTGTGGTTGAAACAGGTAAAAAGGGGAAGACGACGTCAAACCAAACCAAGTCAAGTACACTGAAGAAAGCTCATTTCATTTTCAAAATATGCCCATTACATTTCAACGATACAACATTCTAGGGGTATACCCCTAGTGTACAAAAGGGGTAGCTGCTACCTAGCTGCGACTCTCTCTCTCTCTCTCTTCCTAATCCCCATTGGTGTGAGGTCGGCTACACCGACTATCAGCCTCATCTCATGAGCTAGTCCGCGTAAACCCCTTGTGACCCTTCAACTTCCCTATAAAACCCCCCTTTGGGAGCCCAAGAGCGATAATCAACGATCAAGCATCAAGGAGCTCAGCCCTGGACTACAAAGGTGCCCTAAGGAGATTTGTGTGTGTTTGCTAGGCTTACGCCGAGGGCATGTCGCATGGTCATCCCTCACACGGTGTCTAGCCCAAACACCATTCAAACTTAAATGAGTAGCACAAAAGGGCAAACATGAAGCTTCATTCAGAGATTATAAGATTGACCAAGAATAGGCATCATCCAAAGTTTTGTCGACCACAAGATTTTACAATACATGGAGCCTGAGTTCACAATATTATATGCCAAAGTGCAAACATAGGAAATATATGCAATGCCATGCCATGCTCAACATGTCTAACTTGACTACCCAACATAGACTTAACTACTCAAAATAGATATGATGTCTTATGGAAGCATTCATTCAACCAAGCACACAACACACATATTATAGTATCTAATCAAGCACACATTGCAGAATTTCTCTCCCTTTGGCATCATCAAAAAGAAGGGGGAAAATGGGTTAGCAACTGTGCTGTCCCGTTGGAGATTGAGAATCTAGTCAGACTTTGGAGGAGGTGAAGGTTGTGGGCGTCGAATGTGGTCTATTATCTCTTGAAATATTCGGGTTTGGGCGTCCAAAGCTTCAGTGTTCAATTCAAGAAATGTGGTTAAGCGATGGAAGGACTGAGTGTAGCTCTCATGGGAAAGCTTCAAATCATATACATCCTTGGCAAGGGCATCCATTCTCTCCCCAAACCTGTCTAGGCAACCATCTATGGAGTCTAATCTGTCAGTGACCATTTGAACCACCTCAGAAGGCATTCTCTCATCATGAATTTCTTGTTATTGTGGTTGACCGTCTTGAGCTTCAACATCTTCGTCTTCTTCCTCAGACAAAATGGCCTTGTTGCTACTTTTTAATGATCGAACAAGAACATCATTCTGTATTTCATAGCTCATGTTTTTACAAATTGTTTGAATAGAATAAATATCAGCATCATGTAGAATATGACATGTTTCCTTCGAAAAATCAATCTGGACATACTCAAAAATCATTGTTAAAGGTGCAGTGTATGGAAGAGTGCGATTCTTATGCTTCAAGCTTGTGGAGATGTGATGAATCATAATGGAAGGAAAGTTGACTGGAAGACCATTCATCAGAGAATAAAATAGAAACATGTATGATTCTGTTACTTTATCTCTTCCTCCACCCCTTGGAAGTAAAATTGTGGTCATCATGTGGTGGAGAATTCTTTGTAATTGAGGAAAACGATTGGCATTCAGCTCAGTGGTGGTCCTATCTCCCATTTCTTCACTAGTCATCATTTGATACAATTATTCTTCATCAAAAGGGATATCACAATACGAGTAGCCTTCTTCAAATGGTAAGCCAAGGGCATCTCCAAGCAATCTGGGTGTGATTTGAATCATAACCCCATTTACTACTGTGAAATCCTTATTATCCTTAACCGTCATATTTGCATAAAATTGGTGTACAAGGGAATGATAGACCCCTGGGTATCCTCCGAATGCCGACAAAGCCACTCTTTTTCACCTTGAAAATTTTAGCAATGACTTATGGCGAGTCCCCATGCATCAGCCTAAGTGCGGAAGGTCATTCCCGCACACCGATTGCTTTCCCTAAAAGTGGTTTCCGTGTGGGCCATGCGTGTGGCTTGTGGAGTACAGAGTCCAATTACCCAGCCTGGGGCTGGAAGGTTCTTAGCTCCCCTTGTAAAAGAGATTAGGGTTGGTGGTCGTGAGCCACCCTAATAAGTATTTTACTGTGGTTTCTAACCAAGGGATACGCCAGATTGACAGCATGGAGCAGTCCTACACGACGATCTTGACCCAAGTCTCGTGACTCAAGGACAGTTGGATTTATTAGGTCTAGATGATTGTCCTGAGTCTGGTGGCCCTGAGCCACCTGTTACTCCATGATTCTCGAAATGGGTGCGTACATGGCTTTCGGTGTTCACTTTCTGTGACCTCCCTCTAGGCTTAGCTTGCCTGGGCATTTGTGTGCTTATCCACCTGGGAGTAGGTGGGGAGCTAGACCTGAGAGTGATGATTTTTAAGCTAGTTACCGTAGGGCCCTTCATCTTGTAACCTGAGTCTAGGCTGGGTGGGGAGAACCAGCTAGAGGTCCCGACTTAGGATGCATAGTCTTTGTGTGCACATGTGGCTGGAGGCGATAGATCCATGCTGACGAGCCTGACCCCAGCTAGTCTTTGCTCAGTGGTTACTGTGTACGGTGTCTTAGTGTTGCCTGGGATGAGGGAGACACCTGAGGCATGGACTAAGACGTCAGTGGACGCATCCGACCTTGCTTCTAGTGAGCAGGTACTCCCGTCACGTGATACGTGACTCGCGTTTCCATTTCCCATCTACGAGACGTGATTTTGTGTATAGTTTCTAGGTGTTTTCCTAATAGAGAGGTCTAGGGTTTTCGGTAAGCATTGCCGAGGGTTTTCCCTAGACCGTGTAGGTTTCACGATGGTGACATCGTGACCGTGCTCCCAGACTGCATGGTCAGTCAGCGAGGAGGGGCCTCCACGATAGGGTTGTCGTGATGTGTTTTCTGGCGTCATAGCTAGGGTTTTCGTGTCTGTCCAGTGGTCCCCCGACTGTGTGATCGGGGTGTGTTTCTGGTGCTATTAGGAGAAGCTTAGAGCCGTGGTTCCAATGGCTACCAAGGGTTTTACAGCTGTCCTTTTGCCGTCATTGTTATTGTTGCTACTCCTGCTTCTATTACTGTTGTCACTATTCTTCTTGCTTGCGCTGCTTTACCACCATTGTTTTCGGTTGGGGTTCCGCAGGACCCCTACTGATCTGGTGATAGGAGGCTCACCCCCTGCTTTTCAGGTGTGACAGTTCTTCCTCGAGGTTCGAGGGTGCAGTGTGGACGTTCGTAGTTGCTGGCTTGTCGGGTCGAGTGTTCACTCGGCATTAGAGTACGCTTCTCTTGCCTTAGACTGTGCTTTATTTGGACTGGACTCTATAGTTAGATTATTTAATTGTTGTTAATTATAGTTGTTCCTACTTTATTTCTTATTTCTATGTACTCCACAAATGCCTTTTATTTCTGTGTACACCACATCTATCCTTTTAGCCCTTTTAAGCCCTCCAGCTTGTGGACGGCGGGTCAGGATTCGAATGGTATCGGGTATTCTCGATTTCTGGATCTTGGGTCGTTACAAAGAAAGGGTACTCATCCAGCATATTTGTCGACAGATTTCTCCAATTCTCAAACCTGTCAATGCCAACAACCATAATGTCTCAAGCAATGGCACGACAATCAACAGCCCCAAGGCACACATAGCCAAGATGAACTCTTACACCAAAGAAACAATCCACTCGGCTGGTCAGAATCTTCCAACCAAGCGATCCTCGACCTGTGGGTGATAAGCCCACATGCTTCCGATGCACACTTAACATAATGCACATATGCAAAATAGACAACTCGACATCTGCATCTCAGCACACCTTTTGGCGCCATCGCAACTCACAACATTGCAATGTACTACGCCTCGAGTAGCGATCCTGCTAACAGCTGGTCACAAGTCGTCATAGTGCACACAGCACAAGCCATAAAGAACACCAATCTCAGCTTATCCTCGCATCCTAAAATAATTACTGACCCTTCACAGCACAACAACCGCCAAACACGGCATGCCGTACATAGTGCACAACGGCCCCCAACTCACAAACTAGGTCCAAAGCCAGGCCATCGTCGAAACAAGAGCAGATCAGGTTCAGAACTAACACAGTCCACTCATAAGCAGACACAGGACGAAGGCCTTACCGAGACAACACTTCCAAGCTCAACTCAGAATGACGCCACAAACAGAATGAGAAAGATCAAGCATGACTAAAAGCAGCGCACTAGGAAGGAAATCCTAGGTTCGCCCGGGCACTTTCTCAAACAAAGCATCAAAACAACCACCTCAAAGTACAACCTTAACAACTCAGGGGCTGACTAAACCTCAAGCTGGGACGGCCAAAACAACATTAATCTTTTCCAGAGAACATGCATGGCCATCACACCAACAATAATTCTCATCAGCCACCTGAACATGCCAAGAAGAAACACAAACGCTGCACCACAAATTCACACATGCTGGCAACTCTGCCCAGTGCAGCACAACAGAGAACAATACCACAACAAAAGAACACTCTCCATCACATCCTGACGAGAGTAAAAATCACCTCGCACAGTGCCAACACAGCACAAGCAAGCATTCACACGGGAAGCAAAGCGGTAAACAAATATAAAACCTATGCCAGCTGCCGACTGTACTGGACCTTAGGGACTCTGAGCACTGCAACATCTTGAATTCCCACGTACTACTACACATTCCTCGCAACATAGCTCTGATAGCACCTGTGCCGACCCAGAACCCGGATACTGGGTAAGCCCGATACCACTTGGATCTTGAGAGACCTCCCAAGAGTGGTAAAGCTCCGAAGGGATAGAAGGAGTGTGTGAAGGTGTATAGGAGTACATTGAACTTCCAGATAAGGCAGTAAACAATTCTATATTATGATTAGGATTGCTAAAATAGTAGAAATAAAATTATATTTTCAATTAAATAAATTAAACTACACCTACAACAACCAGCAGAGTCCAGTTTAACTAAAGACAAGTTTGTAGAGGTCCGTGCATATCTGTCTCGGGCTAAAACAAGGTCTGTGCAAGTTCCTATGGAACTGCACACATAGTCTGTGCATTGTTTAGACCTATGGCATATGAAGTCCGTACATATATTTTGAACTAAGTCCTTGCACATTTCTCGTGTGCACACTAAAGGTCTGTGCATTCCTCTCTTGCACACACTGAGGGTCTAAGCACACTTTGTCTTATGCATGGCCAAGTCCGTGCAATTCATTGTAGTACAGTAATGTAGGTCCGTGCATGTTTTATTTCTGTACATGCAAGGTCCGTGCATATTAGATTTATGGCGTATAGGGTCCATGCATATCTTTGCATCCTGCACATATGAACTCTATGCATCTCCATGCCCCACGGCCATATCAAGTCTGTGCATTGTTTCACGTCCAAGCATACTTGCCATATATAAAACGATGTAGTCTAACCAAGTTGGCTATGTGAACAGTTCAAGTCCGTGCACATTAGTTCTAATGTTCTATCAACCTTGTGCAATTTTCATAGTTGTCTAATTGTCTTATGCAGTCTAACTGTTCGACGTTTTGACAGAGACTTCACTTAATAAGATCTAGAGAACCAGGAGAGAATCGTTTGAGAACCTTAAGGAAGGTGCATGATTCGAAGCAGAAAGCAACTACTACTCGTGACACGTGGAAAGCTTTTTCGCTCAGATGCCGCCACGTGGCCTTGAAGTATCAGATCTGGTCAAAAATTTGGGTGGGAACCGTGGCTTCCACATGCCCATCTTCCTGCTATGTATAAATAGAGGAAGATTGTCAGAGTGAAAATGGTGATCTCCACTAAGAGCAGAAAGAACTTCAAGTTTGAAAGTGCAAGTGAGATTAATCTGAGTAGAGCTAGATTCAGAAGAATTAAGAGAGCAGAGAGAGAGAGAGAGAGCCTTGAGAGAGTGAGCATTTGTGACTGTTATCTCGGTCTCTTGGTTTAGAACCAGAGTTAATCCGCTCCTTGTTGTGAGCTACATTTTCGTTGTTGTTTTGGTTTTTGTCTCTTTTTGTTTTTTTTTTTGAAAACCCTTTTTACTCAAGCTGTGTGTCAGCGATAGAGGAGGATTCCTCTGATAGCAAAGCTGTAAGGCTTAGCGGTCCGGGACTGTGTTCCCCAAAGCTGTGGATCAGCAGTTGTAGGGAAGGTTTTTCCCGAAGCTGTGGATCAGCTGTCTTGAAGCTGTGTATTAGCAGTGAAGCCACACTTGGTTAAGTGTGGGGTGGACATAGATCTCTAGATAGAGATCGAACCACCTAAAAGCCCAGTGTCTCGTGGTTGATTGTGCTCTCATATGTGTCTATCTTTGCTTCCTAGCTGTTGACGTTAGATGAATATGTAGGATTGACTGAATATCGATCTACTTAAGTTATCGTGCTTCGATTGTGGTTGAGTGTTTTGTGACTGTCCTATAGCAGGTTGTTTTAATTCCGCACTGGTAGCTACTGCAGTAAACGTTAATCAGGTGATTGATCTATTCACCCCCCTCTAGATCCCACATCACGTGGTATCAGAGCCTAACTCTTTTGCAGGGATTAACAGGCTACGACTAGTGGAGGATCGCTGAAGGAGTAGACTCTCTAGTCAACGAAAAATAGCGCCTGAACTTGACACATACAAGGATCACTCCTCGTACCGACACCGACTCACAGTGACACAACCCGAGAACACCACCTCCCGGGACCCCATGGTGCCCTAGGCATGGCCCCTACACGATGCCCAGTATCAGTCAGATCACAGGTCAACACGTGGATCGAGGTCCACTCACCCGGGACTCAAATCGACAAGGAACAGAATTTCGGTTGGACAACACACAAGAAGCGGTCCACCTTGGGCCATTCTTGGGTAAACGGTCGGTCGATGTGTCACTTCAAGGACTGAGACGGTCAACCACAAGCCGTTTGACAAACTGGAACAATCACCAACAAATTGCCCCTCAACAGACAGACACAGTCTACCCTGGACCGTGTAAAACATAAACGGCCCCTGTTGGGACCGCCTCAGATGGTGAATGACCTCCCACGGGACCGTCCAACCTCTGGACTGAACGGGAACTCAAACGGTCACTCTCTGACCATCCAAGACATAAACGGTGCAACGATAGGCTGCTTGAGGAACTAAGCGGTCCCCCTTGGGGCCACTAAGCCACCCAATGGCACAAGAGCTAAACAGTCACCTTATGACCGTTGGAAACTCAAACGGTCCAACATGGAATCGCGCCAAGGGACTAAACGGTCCATCTCATGACTGCGAAGCCCCCAGAACTATGCAACGGTCAAAACTCAACGGTCAAAAATGCCTCGGCGGTCACATTGACTCCACGAAGTAAACGGTCAGCCTAATGGCCACCTATGCACGAAACGGTCGAACGATAGACCGCTTACTCTACCGACACTCCCAAGTCAGTAGGCGGTTGACCTCTGGGCCGCTTAGGATAGAAATGGTTTCTGTTAGGACCGTTTCGATCCCGGTAACCCGAGAACGATGAATCTCTATGGAAATCGCCATTCCATGCCCCATTCACCCCCAGGTGATGGGGAAACAAGGGGGAAACTTGTCCCCATGATCCTAGGCACTCAATGGTGCCCTCAAACCACCGATTAACGTGGTAAAACACTAGATCAGTGCTCAAAACCCCAAATCATGGATTTCTCATCCTGAGCTCAAATGGACGACTCTCGATCTCCCATCGGTCTAGAAATCACGAGGAAGGAAACTACGGAGCTAGGGATCCATCACCCGACCTCAAGGTCGCCCAAAATGCGACGGATCATCGCTGATCTTCAAAACACCACTTGAAAATCTTGTTTATCCCGAGCTTCCCATGAGCCACGCATGCCGCCACGATCGCTAGGCCGCCACCGCCGTCGCCGCACCGTCACCTCACCGCCGTCTGCAGTCAGAGGGGAGGTCACTGTTGTGTCCACGAGAGAGGGGGAGGAGAGGGGCGCCGGTTGCTCACGGGAGGAAGAAAGGAGGAAGAAGAAGAAGAAAAGAAGAGGGAGAAAAAGAAATGGGGTATTTAAAGAAAATCCCATTTTTTTGGAAAAATATGAAAAAATAGAAAAATATATTTCTGTAATCCTCAGAACACGCCGGTCGCACCACACATAATAGGCGATGTGTTCTCTAGGAGACCCTTGCCCATTGAACTTTTCAAACTTCAGTGGCTTAGTGATGCCAGTCGGTAGCTTTCTCGCGGCATAATCAGCCGGATAGGGGACTCGGTAGACGTCAAATGACGTGTGGTCCCCGTCGCCCCTTTCTACTAACTTCATATCTATCATTTATTCCAGCATCAGCCGGCTGACTACTGTCGGGTCGGCCAGGCTTGGATAGAAGTGGGCGGACTGCACAGCTGGGGTGGTCAGCACAGTTGCCTGAGGGGCCATGGGGGACCCCTGGGGAGGTGAGACCTGTAGCGGGGCTAGTGCCGGGTACTGTGCTTGTTGTGGGGGCATGCTCACTGGGAAGCTGGGGGTTAGTGGGAACGCTGCAGCTTGCAGAGTTGCTTCGGAAGACTGCCCGTTGCCCCCAGGCACTTCCAGTAAAACCTTGGTCTGTCTAGATGTCGAGGGCCAAGCATTCCTTTCGCTGAGTTATTTTTTAGCAATTCAATCTCCCGCTGATATTGTTGTATCATGTATAGCATGGCGGGGTCAGTTGTAGAGGGAGTGGGCATGCCCTCTATCTCTTCAGCCGGGGCATCCTCGGAAGATGTGGAGGCTCTGCCACTCGTGCCCCCGGTAGTGATAACGTTGGCTGCCAAGGCCGTGGGAGGTTCTTCGGAGGAGGTCACCTCGACGCCTGCCTACGTCGCCTCACTTGCCGCACTTCTTCTCCTGGTGAGGGGGTCGGGCCTGGCGGCGAGCCTAGCCACTTCTTCGGGGTCGGTAGGTAGAGTCCCATACCGACTAGAGAGTCCTGCAATATTACAGGTGAAAACTCTCCAGTCTATGTTTTTTCTCGCCATCCTCCATGATGGCTTGCTCGGGAACACCAGCTCGTCGAAGACTGACCGTCAGGGCGGTGCTTCCTCCCGCATAGGGGACTGGCGTCATTCCTCCAACCGGTTCCTTGATTCTGCGCTAGGCGCAGGTTGGGTTTCTTCTTCCTCTCGAAAGGTGAAGGCCACCGCCGCCAGCAGTCGTTGACGACCCATAGGGGTGTTACCCGAGCCTCTGAAGTAGTTTCTCATGGCCTACTCGATCCCTTCCCACTCTTGGTCGGGGAGAGCAGCCGGTGGTTGCGTGTTGGTGGCGACATCATGATGAGTGTAACTTGTAAATGCCGGGTGGTCAGCATGGTGACGGCACCTGTGACATTGGCGGTGAGCATTTTCGGGCAGCGCTGGTGCAGTAGCTGCCGGTTGGTGGGTCATGGCCGTCACCTCGACCCTTTCATCTCTTCGCCCCCTTCTGTGGCGGGCGCAGCTAGGCCCCACCTGGGCAGGTGCCGTGGGCTGGGCTTCCTTGGGAACCCAAACTTCTTTCAGCTTTGCTGACTTGTGAGCCGACGTGTCTCTCGACGCTATGGCCGGACCGGCAGGCACCATCTTTTCTTTCATCTTCTCCAGTCCTTGGAAGGAGTTGCGGACTGGAATGGCTGGCACGATACGGTCTGGGATCACTTCGGACCTCTATCCATTCAGATGGACTCAGATGGTTCCGACAGTCATGGACTTACCGGAGCTAGAGATTCGGCGCCCCGAAGCAGCACCAGCAGTGTTCCTTTGGAGCCTCCTCCGATGGGATGCTGACCCTTGGTACGATGGGCCGACAGTCTGGTGCACATGGTGCACGTTGCAGCCCAGCGTCCTTAGCGGGATGCTGTTGTTGTTCCCGACCACAGGTCTGCCGACAGTAGCTTCAGTGACTCCCCATATGGGAGTGTTGGGCTCAGGCTCGTCAGACGCCTCCACGTCCAGGATGTTAACGAAAGTTACCCCAAGGAAGTTGGGGAAGCCTACGACCGGAGGGAAGCTCCCGAAGCAAAGTGGGATGGCGAGATAGCCTTCCCGGATGTGGCTCTCCATGACTTGCGGGCCAAAAGAGACGCCATTCTTGAAGTTGAAATGTAATTTTCCTACATTTGTAAAGATGAAACAATCAACTTTACAAGAAGGGGGGCCACATGGCCCCTAAGTTTAGCAAAGAGATGAAGGGTGGATTGGTCCCACCGGGCATGCCAGACTTGTAAATGTACTTTTTGTTGAAATTAGTTGGTTTATTCGTTCATTGGTTTATTAAGTGCGTGGACGTGCCAGTCATCGAGGTGACGATTTATTCAGGTTTCACGGAAAAATCCATGGTGCGCTCGATCTGACTTCGTCAGGCAATTGTGTGGTTCGGGTCGGGACCAAATCTCGTCATGCCATAAAGATCACGACGTCATTTACATCCCCCATACGGGAGAACACCCTTGATTAATTACCAAAATTAGGGGCTCTGTGGCTGAAAGAAATAATGCTGACTGCGTAAGAAAGAGGCAGGAATAAATCACACAAAAGCCTGTGCCGGACACGGGCAACCGGACATGTTAGTCATTCATAGATCCTTTCACATTCAAACGGGGGTCCGTGACGAAAATGCTGTGAAAACTGGGATAAATACGTTCAAATATTTGCCGGGTACATGGCAATTTCAATGGCGACCCGGAGAGGGTTCAGTTCGGCAAACAGATCCGATTTAGTCAGAATGTCGACCCGGGGTAAGGCCGGCTTATGGCTATCTCGAGGTAATTCCCAAGGCTCAAGCCCAACTTACAGGGGCGGTGTTATTGTTCCTTCAACACCAGGTCACGGGGGAGACAAGGCTGCAATGTAGGATTTTATTATTATTATCAATGGATATAGATATGACATAGGCATCATCAAACCATAGTGAGCCAAGGAAACACATATGATGTCATTAAAACTATGAATGCAATCAACACTTGTGACATCATTCATAGATGATTCATAGTGTCTGACATCATCAAAACCATAGTGATACAACAAAAGCACCTTCGGGCGAGGTGGTTAGCAGCACCTCATCTTCTTCAGTTGTCACTACATTAGCAGTTAGCATAGTGACCTCTTCGAAAACCACTTGTTTTTCCTTCGTCGCCTTCAGCATTTCTTTTGTAGATTCGCTTCTCCAGGTATTCGGCCCCTACCTTTTGGCTAATCGGGCCAGTTCTTGGGGTTCCTCAAGCAAACCCCCATATTTGCTGGCCACTCCGGCCATGTTACAAGCAAGGACTTGCATCCCTTTCTTTTGTCTGCAGACCTTCCTCTTGGTTCGACCGGGGAAGGTCAATCTCTTGAACACTGATACTCTTCTTTTCTCCTCCCACTGGGAAGGGGCTTCATTGGCCTTGCTATCTGGGCTATCTTCATACCCATTATCATCAACAGATGATGTCATTCCTCTTTCTTCTTCTTCTTCTTCTTCTTGAGTTGTCATCGGCAAGTACTCTTCTTCTTCAGCCATAGCTGCCCAGAACAATCGCTGCAGGCCTAATGAGGAGTTTCCCAAACCCCTGAAGTAACTTCGGACCATATTGGTCATTTCTTGTTGATCATGTCCTCGGTGGAGGACGGGTGATAGCTATCGACCTCGCACTGGAGGGATATAAGCCAGCCGGGCTTTCTTAACAGGCTGATCAAATCTTCTCCCTACTTTTGGGATATTAGCATGTCGGGCACAGGCCTTGATGGTAGCACGGTGTGGAGGATCCACGACCGTCTCATCTCTCTTTGGAGCCAAGCCCCTCTCATTCCTCCTCCCCGCCTCCACGGGCTCAGGGTTGTGGTGAACAGGTGCACCTTGGCAGACAAGTTGGATCTTCTTAGGGACCCACACCTGCTTGAATGTCTTCAGCCTTAGGGCCAGCTCTGTTTGGCCTTGGCGGCCAACTTCTTCCTTTTCAGCTCTCCTCCCGAATAGGGCCTAGAAGGAGTTATGGACTGGTACGGCAGGGACCATGCGGTCTGGGATAACCTGAGCATCACGCCCGTCTAGGAAGACGCGGACGCCCCCAATCAGAATGGATTTCTTGGATGCCAAAAGTCACCCGATGATAGGGGTAGCAGTTTTCTTTTGGGCGTATTCCCTAGCCTTATTTCAGATTTTACTTTTAAATAGTTTAAAGACAACATAAGTGTATGATTTTCTACTAGGATGTCTTATTACTTATAATTTTTAGATTTCAAGAGTTCAACTGGACAGTTCTATTTTCAAAATGTTTTAAAGTCATTGTAAGTGCATTCAAGGATAATCTTGAACAATTAAGATTAGATTTAATCCTCATAAACTTCAAATCACAATATTGTAAAGTTAAGCAATTTCTCTTAGATCTAAGTGGTTTAGTAATGACATCACTTGATTAGTAAAGATAACAAATTTTTATAACTAACTCCCCCTGAATGACAGACTCTAATGACAAACTCCCCCTGAAAGAATGCACAGATATTTAAGAAGTGGTAAAGACTTGTCATAGATAACACTGATGAGAGAATAGGGATGTATAGCAAGAGGAGTAATGTAGATGGCCACATAGAATCATAAGGAGAACTAAGATCAGACTTGCAGCCAACCAATGGCACAGTCTCAATAGCCTCTCATCAGAAAGCAACCTTCTTCATAGAGCACAACACCGACCTAATAGCAGACAACTTGTTCCAGGTGTAGTAAGGTCGGTGTTTCCTCCATATACATCGACCTTCTAGCATAGTGAGGTCGGTGCACCTATCTTATGCATCGACCTACCAGTATAGTGAGGTCGGTGTTCCTTCCACAAGCATTGACCTACTAGCTTAACCAAGTTATACACTTCAGCCAAAATGAGTCACAGCAACAGCTCTGCACATCTCACAAGACTAACCACAGTGTAAAGCACTTAATATTTCATAGTGAGATCGATGCTCCTTTCATATGCTTCGACTTGCCAGTGTATTAAGGTCGATGTTCCTTTCTTATGCTTCGACCAGCTAGCATAGTAACGTCGGTGCATCTTCCACATGCATCGACCGACTAGCATATCCAGACTAGCATTTCAACCTTATATCAATGTAGCATTGACTCCACTAGACAAAGACTCAGCGTTATAACATTTCAACCAGTAGCTATACAAGACCACTTATTCAGACATCTGGGTCAGACCATTATTTCTAACAACATTAACTCAGCTCCCCCTCACTGTGTGCAGTGATTACAATCATGCAGTAGTCCTTTTCTCATTATACACAGATATGCAACTATGACATTCAAAATGCAAATTTATCACTATATGCAGGTTGGACCCTTGGTATTTGGCGGAGGTCTAGTCTCTACACATGATGTGGGTTTCCAGACAGAAGTGATCTGCCCTTCTCCCAGTGTACCATTTGGTATACCAAAGTGTGATTCATGAAAATACTTCAAATATGGACAATGAATGACTATTCAATATGTAAATGCTCATATGAAATTGCATTCAGTAGATTCTCAAATTAAAAACATAACTTACATGACAAGATAACACCAACTAATATCAGTGAGTTTAATCTAACCAAACATGCAACTCTCAAAAGAGAATTATTCAAACATCAGTAAAGAGAAAAAAATGGGATTTGACTGACCTTCATGTGCCTTGATTTTATTGTATCCCCTTTTTATTTTCTGCCATCAAGCATTTGGATAAAACACCCGCCCGGATCTCCATCCTTGAGTTGCTTAAGAAGTCTACGTCCCATCAAGAAGCTTTGATGGAGTATCTTCAAAAGGTTATGGTGAATGAGGACCTCCTTGTGGAGAAAATCTCAGCCATACTGATGCCGACAGATACACAGACCATGAGCTTGCCCCCAAGGAGGCTCAAAAATATGCACTGTGTGTTTCAATAAAACTCAATGGGGTACCCGTGGAGCCATGTTTGGTGGACACAGGTGCATCCATAAATGTCATCTCTCTAAGCACCCTCCAGGCATGTGGGATCGACATGGAACAAATATGACCCTCGTCAATAACAGTCATAGCCTATGACAATAGTAAAAGGCCACCCAAAGGGATGATTATTGTAAATGTGGAATTGAGCCCTACATCAGTCGCCACAGAATTCCATATCCTTGATATGGATCCCACATTCAAGGCCATTCTGGGCCGCCCCTATATCGAAGCATTGAATGCCGTGTCATCTACTAATCACCAATGCCTGAAATTTTCGTACAAGGGATGGATTATCAAAGTAACCAGTATGCCCATCATTCATATGGTGGATGCTATTACTACCTCTTTGCCCTCTGTCTGGCCATCTCACAGGCCTATTTTCTCACTGCTAGATATATGTGATCCAGTGCAAGAAAAGTCTCCCATCGCACCAATACCGCGTCTCCTTTCCCATGCAAAAGGATGGGAGGTCATGAGAAGCATCGGCTACCAACAAGGCAAAGGTTTGGGGGCATAGTTATAAGGGAGGTTGAAACCACCAAAGAAGCCAAGGATGATCCTGCGGGCTGGCCTGGGCTTTGAGGGGCCATTCGAAGTAGGAGGGAAACCCCTCACATGGACTTTGTATTCTCATTTTAAGAAGGAGCCTGTCATTCAGATGGGGGATTACCCACAAGAAATACATGGGGAGCCACAGGTCACTTACTTAGCCGAGAAATGTTCAAGAGCCGCTAAGAGTGGTAAGGTTGATGACCCAGAATGCGAGTGGAACAAGTGGCTCGATATATCTAACATTTCCATCGCGCTGCAACATATGTTCTCATCGCCACAACAAGAAGGGCCGCCTTTGATCTCCGAAATGCCAGGGAATCTCACCGCTGTTGCCAAGATTCCCAACCATCCTCCCCAGGAGGATTTTGTCATCAACGGACCAATGTCCATCATCAACTCTGCCATCGATGACTTATTAGCCGTCATTTGCTCTGTTCACTCATCTCAGCCTTTGCTGCTATCTTCTTCTTGGGCCAGATGGCTGTTTGATGATCTTCCCAGGTCCCCTTCTCTACTTTCATATTTGCGCAGGTTTCTTAACCTGCGTCGGGTTTTCAACCATGATTTTCTCCATGAGCCTCCCAATCCCCTCGCTATAATTTCTTTCTCTCCTTCTACAAATACTTTTCACTATTTTGTCATCAAAAATAAAAATGAAAAAAAATACCAATTTCTAAACTCCTCAATAACACATTTTCATTGAGGAGGCATCCTATATCTCCCACGAGTGCGCCCCGACTTATGGGCCATTCGTCCAAGCTATGGTATATTGAAACGTAGTAAATTCACCTATGTAGTTTTAAAAACATGGGAATAAACCATATACCTACATTGTATTGAAACGTAGGTAAAATTCGTGACTATAGGTCCCATTTCCTATAGTGTGGCTGGCTCACATGATCCAAGCCCCACCCTTATAGGTTACTTCAATTCTGAAAGCATGGCACCTTCACCCTCTTCTAGTGTTGGCAAAGAACCATAACAAGATTTCCTTGGATTGGCATAGCATCACAGCTCTTGTAGAATTGTGGCTTCCTCAGACCCACGCGTTCATATTTCCTTCCTTCGAAGCCACAATGTTGCTGGAAGAGGTGGAAACCTATCTAGGACTACCTAGGTCCAAGCCCGGGGAAGAGCACCTCATATGCCACACCGTAGCCCCAATAGATCCTACCTTGATTCTAGGTGAATTACTCACAAACCCAAAAGATATTTAGACCATACTTAGCCCTCAACATGTACATTTAATCCCTTTAGCTCAGTGGGTTGTCGCATTGTAAGAACAAGTGTGGAAAATATGAGGCTATAGCAAAAGCCTCGGCCATTTGCCTATGCGGGACTCTACTCTTTCCTACATCAAATCAACTTTTGGACCATGCTAACCTTAGTGCCATTAGCGGGCTCTGGAGTGGGCTGACCCTTCCTCATGCCATCTTGTCATACCTATATGAGGGTCTTAGTTCAGCTTCATTAGGTAGCCCACTCTTCGGGTCCATGATCCTTCTAGAATGTTGGATGGGCATCTGGCTCAAATTTCAACCCAAGGAAGGTCTAACCTTAATCAGCCGGATCCATGGGAGTCATCCTCTACACTTCATCGGCACTGCTTTGAGATTTCCTAACCAAGTGGAGTGCCGAACAGCGGACAAGAAATCAAGGGACGAGTGGCGACTATATCTCAGCACCCTACCAATCGGACACTTCAACATGTGACCACCGATTCTACATGGACAACTCATCCAGCTACCCCGAAGGATAGGACTTGACCTCCAGCTCGTGGGGAACAGAAAGCTAGCACTCTACAACCCTCATAGGTGTTACTTGTAGGTCGGGCAACCTCGTGTGACAGTCCCGACTCTCTCACACCTGCCACCCCTACGGGCTAGATGATTGGACACTATGAAAGATGAAGAAATAGTTCGGAGTGCATTGGTGATGTGGGAGGTGAGCAAAGAGTGCCCCCTTCCAGCAGAGGTGACAGAGGAAGAGAGAGCCTACCGGGCTTACCTCAAGGAGCTACGTGAGATTCGGCCTCGTGGGGACACGCAGCTAGGCTTGGGAAACATGGGATGATATTGATTTATTTTGAGCATAAAAGACATGGAAAGATGTACATTCCTTAATAAATATATGAAAATGAAAGATTCATGTGAATTATGAATGCCTTTCGTGCCATACATTTTTTTTGAATTAGGCATGGGATAAACGTGGTCTAGTGAATGACCGCGAGCTCAAAGGCATGGTTCCGAGTGTGACCGCGACTATCCTTGACTTAAAAAGAAAATGAATTGAGGGTGAATTAACATGGGAGTGGATACTTGATTACACGTATTTTGACATTCCTTTTTTCGTATCATAACCGTAAAATTCTGGACTCACATCCCTCAAAAAATAAATATAAGTCAGGTAAATCCCCCGAGACTCGATCTCAGACCCCTCCTCCATCGCAACAAACTTTGTGAAAGCAAGATTATCATCTAACGGCGCTGCTCAAACTGAATGATGTATGGGGAATTGTGATCCGGGACGATCTTTGTCTCGGATGCATGCCCCTTGGGTCATGGAGAAGTAACTCCGCAAGGGATGGGCTCATCAACGGCAACGACAGGGTCAGCTGCCCCACGTTCCACCACCATGCATGCATGGGATGTATGACAACCACCGGACCTGGGGAAGACCGACGTGGTCACGTCCTTGCGGAGAAATCACCTCCATCTTTTGAGCTTATCTTTGATGTTTCCTACAAATGGGGAACAACTTGTAACGGGAAAGATCACCTTGTACTCAGGAAGTTGAGAAGGAAAGGTCTCTTCCACAGAAGTGAGGGTTTTTCCCAAAAGCATTGAGCATTTTATTCTCTCTCTAGCCGTGGACCTCATCTCCAATTTTCTTTTCTCACTTCTACTTTTGAGTGCAAGCGAGATCTGGAGGAGGACAGAGGTGACCTCCAACGGATCAAGTGGTATCAGAGCCCATCGCTCCTACCTGTGGATGGTGCTCACACAGAAAGGTTATAAGGAGTCTGGAGAACCTCTTTCTGTCCTTCGAGTTCATCATCGCCCACCTAAGAAGAAGTCCGTCGAGGCCTCTTGTCACCGAGCAATCCAACCTGGTAGCACAAGTTGCCACCCTCACTCGGTAGATGGCAACGGTGACGGAGATGATCACTAAGATGGCGCCAGCGGCAACACAGGCCTCCACGCCAAGGGTTCGTGTGACCCCGTCTCAACCCAAGGATCAAGAGGACACCGATCCAGACGAGTTTGACTCAGAAGACAGCGAGGAAGAGGATGCTGCCATGAAGGACTCACATGCATTAGTGGCCGGACGGCCATTCAAGGTTGAGGCCAGGGTCGAGCTGCCGACGTACGATGGAACCGTGGATATCGAGAAGCTCGATTCATGGGACGATCAAATGGAGACCTACTTTACCCTGTATGGGTATAGTAGCAAGGACAAAGTGACTTTCGCTCGGCTCAAGCTTACCATCCATGTGTTAGCCCGGTGGAATGCTTACCTCTACAACAGCGGCGGTGATGGCCATTGCATGGAAGGAGTTCAAGCGCCTTCTACGACAAGAGTTCTATCCAATCGGCTACGACCAGGAGAGGTGGAGGCGTTGGCATGGACTCCGCCAACGCCGGGAGCAGTCGATGCAGGAGTACATCACTGAATTTTGACGCCAGACAGTGGCTTTAGGGTTCTCCCTGGACGACCTGCCAATACTAATGAAGATCTTCAAGGTACTAGATGTCACCAGTGCCAGCGTCACCACTATGGCGATTGAGAAGAAGAACGGAACACGAGGTGGAAAACAAAATGAGTCATATGTGTTCTGAAAGTCAAGTCTCCCCCATGTTGGTCACCTATACTTTTCTCCATATATAGATATTTGGGTGTCATTGATCGCAGGACTTTAGTAAGGTCATCAGCAGCAGCCTGATCACCGAGATCATGATCTTCCGCAGGTATTATGTTTGGTGCAACAGAACTCGGGCCTACTTTGTCAAATATAGGAGGATGAATAGAGGCACCTTCATCCTTAGATCCAGAACCAGAAGAAGGGATATACACCACTTGATCCTCCCGAGCACTGGGAACAAAACTAGCGGCATCTTTATCATTAGCATCAAGAGACACACTCTGAATTCCTTCATGTTTATGAGAGTCTACGTCAACAAATCCTCTATCACCATGTTCATGAATAGTACCATGCAAACACTCTTCATTGGCCCCAGCAACCGTTTCCATCGCTAGATTATCATTGTCACTAGGGGAAGTAATTACCTCAATGCGATCCTCCGGTGTTGAGTGATGATCGTCAATAACAACTTGCTTCCCTTTCTCCCTCACACCAGAGGTGACGGGACGCCAGACCTTGGCAAGTGGTTGTTGGGTGACAAGCGGCTGTTGAGGAACTTGAGCAACCTGACGAGTAGGGGCAGTGGCAACAAGCGTGCATCGAGGTTGTTGTCGGCCATGATCATCCCTAATCTTCTCCTCAAGACGGGGGACAAGTTGACGACACTTGTTAGCCAAATGACAAAGTCGCTTGCAATTTTTACAGAATAACAGAGGATCTGGGTAAAGAATAGGTTGCCAAAAGCCATCACCCCCAATGCCTATCTACACACGGTTAGGGAATTTTTTAGAGACATCCATCTGAGCACAGACAATAGCTGCATGGGTTCTTGTCATACACAAAGTATCCTGATGAATTTTCAAAACAGGTCCAATACTACCAGCGATGGATCTGATCATTGCATCACTGAAGAAGTTTGTTGGAAGTCCTGGCATCTCCAACCAGACTGGAACCACCGGTGAGTCAGCCAATGGAGAGAATTCCAATGTCCACTTGGAGAATCTAAACAGCCTGCCCTGCACTAACAATGATTCTTTCAAGAGAACCTTGAGATAATCATCCTTGTTCTTGAATCTTATAATCAGATGTCTCACATCAAGTGCTGATAAGGAAGTCTTCTTGGAACTTGAATCTCTAAGATAAATGAGACCTTATTTCCTGAAACGGAGGTCTACCCTGTGGTGTTCTAGCTATAACCGCATATTCCAGGGACTTGCACGAAACCTTGATTTCCTCCACACAAAAAAACATTGCAAGTTCTCCAGAGTCAGTAGCAGCAGGAGGATGGATCGAGACAAGAACCATCAGGGGCTGGATGGACTTGAGTAGTGCCTGTGTGAATGACAAGGGCGCGCTAGTATTAGATGTAACAGGAACACTTTGCCATGCACCCTTGCTGGAGCCATGGACAGGAGGTATTGATGGCATATTAGTCACCGGTTAAGAAGAGACGAGATGAACAAGAGGGGGAGGCTCGGGCCCCCCCCCCCCCCGGGGGGGCGGTGGGCGGGGGGCGGGGCCGGGGGGGGGGGGGGGGGGGCAAAAACCCCGGGGGGGGGGGGGGGCCCGGCGGGGGGGGGGCGCCCCCCCCCACCCACGCACACCTCAATATTCATGAAATTGGTACAAAAATCTTGAAGAAAATTAGACAGCATCTCCCCATGACAGGGAATGCTCAATTCAACAAGTGGGCTCACACACGGGGAGACCGGTGTATAGCCAAGAAAAGCTGAGAAACCCAATGAGGGTTGTCTCTTAACCTGGGATCAACACTTAAGGAATCCTGAGGGATAGCCTACTAAGGATTCATGATGATCCAGGGGAACCGTGATACAGGGGCAACGTGTAGCCAACTGAATGGTGTTTATTCCTCACTTTGTGCGATGGGATTCCAGGGGAACATGTCATAGGGCGACAGACCCCCTGGGACCCGGAGTGAGTGGAGTGTGATAGCATAAAGATTGATAAATAGGGGTCGTTCCCCTCCCCGGCGACTAACTCACAGGCTTAATTAAAGAAGGCATGAACACTGACGGGAAACCCCTCTTCCGTCCTGTGCTAAAACGTAGCCTTCGAAGATATCGAAGCGGATAGATTGTCATATCTCTATCTGAACCAGGATGGGCAGTCCCAGCACATGAGAATGAGCTCGTGCCTAGTTCGAAAGTAGTGGTAAGAAATTCAATGGGTGATAAAGACCCTCTAAGGCACTACATCGAATACCCCTGGGGGGTATATCACCGGCCTAGACATCAAACCATATGATGACTAGAGCACATGTGGGAATTGACCGATGCCCTTACAACTCATTAGAAAAGGAATGAAAGGACATCCGACGTTTCCCATTATTGAACCATTCTTCAATTTTGTGTCTATCACAGTACACGCATGCACCCTGCTCGATCAAACATGTAGACACACGAATTGACAAATAACGAAGAAACCCTAGGGAGGGGCACTTGATGTCACCCTCGTTGGGTGTGGCCAGGGGCCATTGTCATGAAACCATCACAGTCCCTTCCACCGAGCGATCCCAGGATCTACCATGGTTGTAGCCCTTGAGGGCCTCCTCACACTCAGGGAGAGGCAAAGAGAAATCAAAAATATACAACCAGAAAATGAGATTGAGAGTATACACTAGGAAAAGAGAGATGGATGAGATCCTTTATTCTTCTCTACAATCATAGAGGGGACAGAGAATACAGAAATATAGACCTTTGAGAAGAAAGAGAAAGAAGTGAAGAAGAAGAAAAGAAAAGAGATACAAAGGTTATCCCCCCATTACAGATTGGAACCCACCTCTTCCTGCTCCTTCTTCTCTCCTTCACTCTCTCTCTCTGTTCCTTCTCTCTATCTCCTCTTCCTTCTACCTTGTTGTTGTCTATATGTTTTTCTCAACCGTCTTCCCTTTTGCTTATGGGAGAATGCCTATTTTTTTATAGGCAGATCGGGGCAGGGAGTCGGTGCCATCGTCACCGACTCGTCGGCCCGCCACACCGGGGGCGTCACCGAATCACTGGTTCCCCTTTTGCTTCATGCGTCACCGAATCACCCGCGAAGGCACCGCCGACTCAAGCGCAAGGAGGCTTGATTGCCACTGGATCAATCGCCACCAACTAAGGAGGGGTAGAGTGCCACCGAACCACCCTTCAGGGCGTCACCGATATTGTGGATCATCTTTCCATCTGGCATCATTTGGCCTTTTGGGCTCTAAGAGGACGACCTTGTCGTATTCACAGGCCCACTCAAATAGCGTCGGAGTTTTATCCTTCAGAAAAGAATATGGCTGCTTCATTCTTCCCTTTAATGAGGATTTTCGCTCGGCGGGCTTGGTGGCAGCAGGGCCAGCCTGCTCTTTTGATTTTTGCCTTTGCCACTCGAAAGCTTTAAAATCAACAGCGTACATCACTTCTTGCGCCGACCGTTCATTTGATGGCTTATTCTTATGAATCTGGATAGTAGTAGCTAGCCAGTGCTCTACTAAAAGGGCTTCAACATCAGTTACCAGATCGTTCAATTGATCGAAGGACTTGACTTCGATGCCAATCACCCTTAGTAGGCTGCCCATCTTCATATTGCGTTTACATATTTGGATAGCATCCCTGTGGCTGGGTGGATGTCTACACCTCGCACTGAGATTTCTCCATCGTTGGATGTAGTCTGAAGCAGACTCACCATCCTTTTGCTTGGTCATATACAGCTGTGCCTCGGTGACTTCTCCCTCCAACATCTTTGTTTTGGCTATTTGTTCTACCTTCATCTTGCTTATTACCGTCGGGGCTGTCGAACTCGGGTGCGAGCCAACCAGTTGTAGCAGCGCGTTTATTGGTGGGATTACCTGAGGCGTACTAATTGTCTCCTGGCGTGCCCTGGAAGTTGAGGGATCCGCCGAGGGCGTGTGCTGTAGATGCTGAGGGAAGGTGCCCCCTATGTGGTCATACATCATTCAGGAAACTGTTGGCACCGATGGGGCTTCGAGTGGCTTAGTACTGCCATGTAGAGCTTCGAATGAGGGTCCTGCCCGCCTGAGTGAAGCTGGGTATAAACCCGTCCCAATTAGTCTTCTTTTCAGCACTTCAAATTCTTGTAATTTTTGACATAGCTCCACCAGCATGGCGGGACCAGATTGGTAGGATCTGGGAATGTTGCTTCCCATGTTGACTTCCGGTGGGAGCAGTGGCATCCTATCATCACTGTCAGATGCATTTGACCCCTCATTAATTGATACTTCTGCCCCCACGCCCTCACGTGGAGGGGAGGTGTAATAGTATGCCTCTTTATTAGCTGATGGAAGATGCCCCGATTTTCCTGTGACCAATTAGCATGATGAGAAGTAGCGGCTTCAGCTTGATCCACACTTACCAACAGGAGACTTATCTCTTCATCTCTTTCTTCAGAAGTGTGAGCTTCGGACACCTTTGCAGGCGGTGACTAGTATACAGATACCATGTTAACTGCTCTCTTCAGATCAGGCAGTTCATGAGTGTGTGGAGGATCTACTTTGTATTCGCCCATTTGGAGCTCCCCTTTCTTGATCAGACTTTCGATAGCATCCTTGAACGGATAACAATTTTCGATGGGGTGCCTGATCATTTGGTGATATGGGAAAAAGTGGGGATCATCTTTTCTTTTAGGGTCTCTCGGTCTTTTTGGCTCTGAAAGAGTAATCTTGTTGTATTTGGTGGCCCATTCAAATAGGACCCGGGTTCTATCCTTGGGGAAGGAATAAAGCGCTATGTACAAGATCAGTGACCGCCCTTTAATAGGTGCCCCCAGGACTGGGGGGGTCTTCAAATATTCTTTTAGCTGGTCAAAAGCATTCTGGCATTCTTCGCTCCATTGGAATGGGGCATCCTTCATCATTAACTTGTGGAATGGCTGGCATCGCCCTGACAGGTTAGAGATAAACCTACAAATGTAGGCTAGCCAACCTTGTAATGACTGTAATTCTGTCAGGTTCCTTGAGGAAGCAGCTCCTGAATAGCCTTGATTTTTACAGGGTCTATTTCAATTCCCTGATATCTGACGATGAAGCCCAGGAATTTCCTGCTGGAGACACCGAAGGCGCACTTCAATGGGTTCATCTTTAGTTCATGCAGGCACAGCCTTTCCAATATAATTCTGAGGTCAGCCAGATGATCCTCCCTCTTCTTTGTTTTGACGACCAAGTCATCAATGTAGCACTTGACTTTGCTATAAAGTAACTCATCGAATATTTTTGTCATTGCCCTCTGGTAGGTGACACCAGCATTCTTAAGGCCGAAGGGTATCGGCTTGAAATGAAAAATCCCTTTAGGTGACCGAAAAGCTGTGTGAATTCTGTCATGCTATGCTATCCAGATCTGATTGTATCTGGATGACCCGTCCATAAATGACAATGCCTCATGCCCGGTGGTGGAATCGATCATCACTTCGGTGATTGGCATAGAAAAATCATCCTTCGGATAGGCTTTATTTAGGTCCAAAAAATCCACACATATTTGGATTTGGCCATTTTTCTTCTTGACAGGCACAATGTTTGCCAACCATGTGGTATATTGATTTTTAGCTATGAAGTCGACATCTTTCAGCTTGTCAACCTCCTTGTAGACTTGACTTGCCAATGCGGGCCTCATTCGACTGGGTGATTGCTTCACCAGCTCGGCTTTAGGGTCAATAGTCAGGATATGCTGGGCAACTGCAGAGCTAAGGCCTGGCATCTCCTTATAATTCCAAGCAAAGTAGTCTCAGAATTCTTAGAGTAGCTTTACATACTGCCCCCTCTCTTCAAGTGATAATATGGCACTGAGGAAGGTCAGCCTGGGATCATCCTTGGTGCTGAGATTGATTTCTACTAATTCATCGACAGTTGCTTGATCGCCATCTTCTATTTATGGAGGAGCCGGCTACAGGTCCACAAAGCCTTCATCATCTTCTTTGACCTCGAGGGCCTCATAGATGTGTTCCTATCTTGTTTCGCCTATCGGCGGGACTTCGGCTCTGCCTTGTTCTGAGCCAGTTCGGTGTTGATTGGGCTGGAAGAACAGCCCTGGCAGCGACCGTGCATGCACTGTGCAGCTTGGATGCTGGCTTATGGATGTAGCGTCCTTAGGGACGGGATGACTTTCTTTAGCCTGAGGCTCTTGCGAGTTGTTGCTGGGGGTTGCAGTTGGTTCCATGGAGATGGCCTCCCAACATTTGCAGGGGGTGACAACTCCACGATCATTGTACACCTGCGGCTGAGAGGGGCTCGAGCCTTTTAATTCAGCCAATGTTTCGGCTATCTCATAGTCCCCTATGTATTCATCATAAATCACCCCGACCACTGACACTACTTACAGAGCATAATATCATTATAAATGGGGCATAGTGACGATGAGGATTACCTATAGATCTCATTCCTTGAGAAGAAATAGCTTTGGAATTGAATGAAATACCTTAGCAAATTAGAACCTTGAGACTCAATCAGACACTTCAGCAAATTTATGTTTGGATTTTCTCCCTTGACTGCCTGTATATACCTCACTCCCGTATGCCCCATGGCTGTTTGTGCTATTAGGTGGGCATTCATGTTAGCTATGCGAATCCATGGGGACCTCTTGTCTAGTTGACCTGTTCTAACTGAATGGCAACTGACATCCAATAAACATGTCATGTTCATTCAAATCAAAGAGCCCAACTTAACTTAATACATGGTTGGCCAGAACACATTTACATCTCATCTGCTGGTTGCTTTGACCAGATTCCACCTAACTCATTCAATCCATAACATGTTTAGAAATATGTGCTGCACGAAAGGAAAGTACAGGACATCCTTGTTGATAAAACATGATTTGCACAGAATGGTTAAATTTGCATCATATGAGGAACAGGAATGTTGGTCTAATGATGTATGACAAGTTACTTTATTAAGTTACCGGGGCCGCCATCCTCATGGGCCAGAGTAAGGGCCTGGGCGATCGGTTTGCGGCCGAGGTCGATTCGGCCTTCCTGATGGTGGCCGCGACCCCCAATGGCCCGATCGTCACGCTGGGATCGCCCGACCGGGAATCCGCGATTCGGTTGTTCAATAACACCGTGAACGGGTTCCGCAAGATCGTCCCCCCGCATGCTCGGTTTATGGTCAAGCGGGTGCGGATGGAGGGAATCGGGGCAGGCGACTGCGAAGATTCGCGAGACGAGGTTGTGTACGATCGCCCCATGAGCTTCTGGGACGTAGTGGAGGAGCTGCGAGAGTTCGAACTTGAGGCCGGTGAACTGATGACCGAGCCGGAAGCCGCTGGCGATGACTGGGTGGCTCGGGACGTGTTGACGGTGACCCGGCTCGACGGAAGCCCGATTGACCCCCGCATGATGACGTGGCTGTATCGGAATGCTGGACACTGAGCGGGGATGCCACCCAGGGCAGGGACGCCCTACCGCGTAACATCACCAACGTGCCAACCTAGTCAACGAACCATCGACCACACTCGACCACGAACCATCGACCACACTCGACCACAAGGCTACCAGGGGGACGCCATCATGGGTAACTTCTGCTACTCACGAGCCATCGCAACAGACGCGCACGAGGCCATCCGGGCATACCGCATGTACCGCAAGCCTGCCACGATTCTCACGTGGTCTGACGGCCGGGAAGAGTTGATTGAGGGGGAACCCCGCGAGGTCGCCGCGCACGTGGCCGAATGCCTGGAAGCCGATGGGGTGTCAGCGGAGTTTAGTGTCCGGCCGGCAACGACGAGAGACTTCGAAGAGTGGTCGGAGAAAATCGGGGAAATTTTAGACTGAGCGGTTCGGCATTTGCGATAAATATCATAAATGCTACAATAAAACGGGCGGCAGTCGGATTCGTGGTCCGTCTGCCGCCCTAACACGTTGACCTAGTTGGGCGGACAAGAAAGGGGGTTGAATTGTCCCCTTGTCGAGATGGCAGATTTTAAAAACAATCTTAACTTTTCAAACTAATCACAGTGGAATAACAATTAACTAAGTTAATTAGCTTAAACTAAAGTGAGACTAAATATGTTATCTCAATCTTTCTGATCTCACACGGATAGATAATGCAAGTATTCAATGAAATCAACCTCAACACAGATAGCGAGTGAAGCAAGGTGCGATGATGTAGTGAATTAAAAATCTATATAATGGACCTATGAAGGGAGATGGAAGAATTGGACAATTGGATAGGCATATACACGGAACACGAGATTTTAAGGTGGTTTGGGACCACGACGGGCTCCCTACGTCCACCCCTCACCTAACCCGGTGAGACTTCACTACATGCTATGAACCGTAGCAGAACGGGGACGAACCCCAACACCACACACGCTACTTCCGCAGTAATGCACACATGAGGCCTTGCCTTAGAATGCTGCCACTGCAGCACTCACACACACAAGGTCCGGAAACACACCCCGCACACAAAACCCACACGGAGATGCAGCTCCGTGCACACACACCGATAGTATTCTGAGTTTGAGACAACAAAAAGGTGTACAATAAATGCCCACAGTAATATGTAGATGAAGATAGACTATGAAACACTCATAAAAATAAACATAAGGAGGGTGTAGAAATATCACCTTGATTCTCCAATAGTCATAAGAAGATCTTTCTTGAAACTTAGGTTGGAGAGAGTTGAATCCACAGGAAGTCGGAGCAGACAATCTTCCTTCTTGAAGATCTAATGTATGTTCCTTCAAATCCTAGCTCCAATCGTACCTGCAAACACCAAGAACGAATGAATCAATATGCTCACAACCATGTATTGGTTAAAAGGGGCATCATAAATAAATGAACAGAAGAAATATAATATGTCCCTTTTAATAACCCATGAATCCCCTCAAAAGAAGGTAGAGTGCACTGGAAATGATGAATCGCAGAGTGGAAGCAGTCGGCTTTGAGATAGAGACGCCCAAACATGTAGACCGTGGAGAGTAGTAGTAGCGGCTTCCAGATCGAGGCTCAGGCTCATGGAAGACGATCTCTCCAGCTTCTTCTTCCTCCTCCAGGTGGTGGCGTCACCCTCCACCACGTTCTTCTTCTCCTAGAGCAGATAGAGCAATATTAGCATAAAGGGGTTGCCTCCTCCGATGGAGATTGCAGCATACATATTCAAGAGGGAAGGCAGCAACAAAAAGACATGTAGGCCCATGCTAAAACCCCTTAAACTAACACCCAATAGATGGGAGAAACCCTAAGGGTATTGGGGTAAAAAGCCTAGGCCAATCGGACCTAGAACCATGGAGTTCAAACCCAAAATGGCAAACCTGATTCGGGTCGCCCAGAAGAAGTATCGACTCAAGGAGTCGACACTTTCTTCACCACACTCTGTCCCATTTACAAAAACAGGACCCAGGTTGAAAGATTCGACTCTTAGAGTCGACTCTCCAAATAATTCATCAAAGGTTACAAATGAGAGAGGGGAGGGGGCTATTTATAGACTCCACACTTTGCGACGCCGCGCCGCTCGATGCGCCGCTGCTGGTGGCCCGCGCAAGCCACGAAGATCACGTCGCCCGACTGGTCAACGCGAATGTTGTTCAGGTCGTCCGCCGTCCAGGGCGTGGGCAGCGTCACCGCGCCGGCCGCCTCGATCTCCACGCTGTCGACGAACACCGAGCGCTGCAGGGAACTGAAGAAGCGGATGTAGAAGTCGCCCGTGGGGGTGAAGGACAAGGAATGCGTCCCGGTGCCCAGTACCGTCTCGCTCACGTACTGGTCACCGCCGGAGCTCGAGCCGATGCGCACGTACACGGGCCCGCGCTTGATCACGATGCGTACCGCATGCTCCACACCGATGTTGCCGCCCGAGACCGTGACTTGCTGCTGCCGGATCGCGCGCGCAACGCCGTTCCCCACCAGCTGCATGTCATCCGAGGAGCCGTGAGAGGATGTGGCGCCGGCCTCGTCCAGGTCGGTCCAGCCGGTGAGGTCGCCCGAGAAGGTGCCGTTGGTGATGGTGGTGGTGACAGCGGGGCGCGTGAGCAACTCGTCCTCGATCCACACACGCATCACCGAGTCGGTGAACTCCAGCAGCGCCGTGTCGTCGGTGGAGAAGATGAACTTGACGAAGCGCGCTGCGGCGCTGGAGTGCGTCGCGCCGATGTACTGAAAGCCCGCGCGCAGCATCGCCGCGCCCAGCACGCGCGGCATGAAGTTGGTCTGCACCTCGGCAGCCAGGGACAGGCGCTTGACGTCCTGGCGCGCCAGCCCCAGCGGCGAGACGACGCCGCGGTTCAGGGCATAGAGCGTGACGTCGCCGCGCATGGCTGGCCTACCCGATCAGGCTGCCGCGGTTGCCGCGGTCGCGGTTGCCGCCGTAGCGCATGCGCGCCTGCGACCAGGCACCCGGCGGAGCGAAGCGCGGCGGATCGCCCATGGCCGAACGGCTCTTGGCCGTGACCATCTTGGCCTTCAGGCGAGCCTTGGACGCGTCTTCTTCCTCCAGTGAGCCGGTGAGCTTCTTGACCACCCGACTGCAGAAGTATTCCTCCACCATCTCGCGGAAGGACTCGGGCCAGCGGCCCAGGTTCATCCCGTAGTCGGCGTGGTTGGACACGTAGCGCACGTAGATCGTGTCGATGTCGCTGTACCAGTAGTTCGCCTCGTCCCAGTAGCGCAGCAGCGGCGCGCGGAAGAACTCGTCTTCGCACACCGCCGACGTGAGCACCCAGTCATCAGGCTTGGTGAAGGCACGGTGGTAGCCGAAGCCCGGCTCAATGCTGGCGTCATAGTCCAGCTGCATCGAGCACATGGCGAAGGCCCACTGGCCCATCTCCAGGCAGGCCTTGACGCCGCCGGCGTCCCAGACGCGATCGAGCAGGCGCCGGGGCTCGCGCTCTTCGGTGAGGGACGCCAAGGCGCGCTCGCCCGCCAGCTGCAGCGCCCCGTTGTAGATCGAGAGCTTGTCGGCCACGGCAGCGTCTCCAGGATCAGGCGCTGGTGAGCTTCTCGTGCTGCTCCAGCCAGGCCTGCGCCTCGGCGCGGCTGGCCTTGCCGTCCTGCAGGATCTCGTCGTCGGACAGCCGGATGACCGCCCACTTGCGCTGCGGGCCCTTCCACTCCACGCGGTGATGTTGCGCGCGCGGCATGACGTCCGCGAGCTTGGTGAGCTCGTGCTGGTGCAGCAGGTGCACCTGGGCCCAGTTGCGGCCCACGCCGCCAACCAGCAGTTCCAGCATCCACTCGCCGGTCTCCAGGCGCACGTCGATGCGGTCGTAGGGCTGCATCTGCGCGGCCATGTGCGCCCAGTACTGCGGGTTGAGCACGTCCTGCACCGCGGTGCCGGCGGCGGCGTTGACCACCCAGTCCTGGCGGCC
Organism: Amorphophallus titanum; assembly: GCA_024336825.1. Lineage (NCBI taxonomy): Eukaryota > Viridiplantae > Streptophyta > Magnoliopsida > Alismatales > Araceae > Amorphophallus > Amorphophallus titanum. The sequence goes on along the minus strand of JANBPO010003674.1, from coordinate 163,919 downwards.
GTGCTCGGCCAGCCCCATGCGCTGCGGGTCCAGGAACACCGCGCGCTTCTCGTCCTGGGCCTTCTCGATCACTTCGCTCATGAAATCCACTCCTCTCGGTCAGAAAAAACGGCCGCGCCGGGTGAGGGCGCGGCCGCACGCTCCAAGGCCGCCCGGCCTCAGGAAAAAGCTGCCTGCATCAGCTGAAGGTCGAGGTCATCAGGCTGCCCGTGGACAGGCTCGCGCCGGCCGTGGAGACCGACACGATCGAGCCCTGGAAGGTGATGACGCTGGAGCCGGCCGACGTGAACTGGCTGCCCATGACGAGGTCGCCGGGCTTCATGCCGATGTAGAAGCCATCGGAGAAGAAGTTCGCGGTGACGAGGTCCGTGGTCAGGTTCGTCGAGTTGTAGACCCACAGCGACCCGCCGGCGCCGCCCGGGGCGTTGGCGTAGGCCGCGGTGGAGCCCTGCGTGGACAGGTAGGCGGTGCCGCCCGCCACCGGCGCGTTGGCCGCGAACGGGCCCACGAGCTGGCGCGGGGGGTTCGAGACGGAGCTCGATGCGGTGGTGCCGAAGTACGACATGGTGTCTTCTCCTGGATCAGGCGTAGGCGGAACCGTCGTGGGTGGTGATCACCACGCCGGTGTTCTGCAGCAGCGTCGCGCCCATGAAGGCGCTGGCGCGGGCCCAGGAGTAGTCCTGCTCCTGGTCGTAGCCCACGGGCGTCTGCAGGCCCGCGGTGTCCATCGCCTGGCCGACGGCGCTCTTGTGGAACAGGAAGCTCTTCTCGCTGGCGGTGCCCTTGCCGGGGAGGTTCGGGTGCTCCACGATCAGGCAGTTGCGCCAGCGGTAGGCCATGGGTTTGTCCTTCCAGCTGGGGTTGGTGTTGCCCTGGCCGTACGGCTTGACGTCCACGTATTCCGCCTTGGCGAACTCCGGCGCCTGCTCCAGGTACGCGAGGTACGAAGGCTGGCACAGCAGCGTGATGTTGCTGTCCCACGGCACGGAGGCGTTGGACAGCTTCACGCGGCCGTTCTGGAACAGCGAGACGGTCGGGATGGTGCCCGCCGCGCCGATGCCCACGGTGCCGGTGTTCAGCTGGGCGATGATCAGCTCGTCGATCTTGCGGTTGATCACGTTCATCGTGGTCATCTGCATCATCGAGCGCTGGTTGCCCTGGCTGGCGAAGACGTTGAAGCCCGTCTTGCGCACCAGGTCGTGCCACTCGGCCAGCGTGCAGGAGTTCTGCGTCTGGTTGTCGTTGCGCGCCGGGATGCGGCCGTTGACGCCACGGGAGACGGCGGAGGCGCCGCCGGAGCCGGCCACCAGGAACACGGCCTGGTTGCCCTTGATGACTGCCTCGGTGGTCACCAGCTCGCGCAGAAGCGAAGCGCGCTGCTCGAAAGCGGCGATGAACTCCTGGCGGTACTGGATCTGGAATGCGGTGTCGCTCATGATCTGGTTCCTGAAAAACGATTGGGGTCAACCGTCGCTCGGGGTGTCCGACCATGGCGTTTGCCGGGGTGTCCTCGTTGAGGGGCCGGCGGCCCGCCTTTCGGGGCCTTGCTACTCGGTAAGCACCCGCACTGTGTCTTAGGCGGGTGCTTGTGGTCAACGAGCAGAGCCGGGATATTCCCCGGGCTGCTACTTCTTCCAGTTGCCGTTGGCGTCCATCCAGCCGCCCTGGATCGCAGCGTCGATCAGGTTGCGCTCACGCTCGGATTGCTGCGCGGTCTTCTTCTCCGCCGGCATCGCCTGCAGCTTCTCCAGCTCGCCGCGGATGCCCTGCTCGCGGTTCGCATCGCCGCCAGGCACCACCACGCCGGTGGGGTTCTGGATCATCGAGATCCCCAGCAGCATGCGCAGCGCGTCGGGCGAGCTCCCGATCGGCGTGCCGTCGGCCAGCCGGCCGCCCAGCAGCGATGCCTTGAGGTCCTGCGAGCCCGTGCCATCGAGCAGGCCGTGGATCAGGTTCATGTTGCGCCGGTACTCCGGGCCCCACTCGGCGCGCAGCGTTTCCTCGGCCTCCCCCTGCAGGCGCTGGTCCAGTTGCTGCTGGTGCTCGGTGGCCACCTGCTGGATCTGCGCGAAGGCCTGCACCGTGTCCTTGACCTGCTCTGGGGTCTGGTTGAAGTCACGAAAACATAAGTCATCGTGTCAAGTGACAGAAGCACCTCCTCACTAGAAGAACAGCCAGATGCTTCTACTGACGTCTTACACTACGCCTCAAGTATCTCTCACATGCCTGGAACGGCGGTAACTGAGATACTCACGGTACCAAGTGCAAGGAACAACAGTAACGAGTGACTAGTCAGGGTCACGCCCATCGGCGCTTGTCCAAACGGCCCTAACCACATGTGCACACACAAGCTCAATGCCTTGAGCTAGGCCTCTAGCTAATTTTCCCCCCCAGTAGGACGCTACTGCAAGGCAAGGGATCCCATGGAAACTAGCCTAAAAATCATCTATCGGGAACTCACCCCGCCACCACTCCCGGGTGGACCGACACACAGGAAAGTGTCATCAGGCTATGACTAGTGGAGGCTCACAAGACACAGAGACTCCGAAACATCAGTGCTGAAGTACGGATAGGCTAAGCATGCACTGTCGCATGTACCACAAAGCACCAAGCACAAGTACAGGGCAGCACACCAACGGCCACCAGACTCAGGACAATGACTAGACCTGCTGACACAACGATCCTTGAGTCTCACGACTCGGGGTCAAGATCATCGCACAAAAAGTGATAATCTGTCGCCAATCAGCCTAATCCCTAAGTCAAAGTCATGGTAAAATACTAATAAAGGAAACGGCATTGGATCACCAGATCCAGACATCCGCATAACACAAATCACGGAGACCTAAGGGATCACAAAGACCCTTAAAGTATGTGGACACATAAATCGAGGTAAAATAACACCTCAAGGCTTCCAAAACTATGTCTCGATCTATACAAGAATTCTGAGAGATTCACGAGATCACATGTCAACCACTGGATCTCACCGGGTTGACCAGAAACCAATAATGACTCTAAAGCAGTACAGAATACTAATCGATATAAACGCACTCCTGGCTACCTTATAACATGGTCATAGCCCTCATAGGATATCAAAGACATCCACGGGACAACGGGTAAATCACAAGGTCAAGCCAAGACAATTGAAGACCAAAACATTGAAAATACAGCACTCTGGGGATAAGTGGTCGATCGCTTGACCGCTAGGTAAGCCAAGTAGTCAGCTAAAGGGCTGCTAACCACACACAGAGAACACAGACACTTGGCGGTCATAAATAGGGCCGCAAGGTGACTGTAGCGGTCCTATAAACGGCCGCTATATCTAGTCAACCCTTAAACAGACTTAACCAGTCAAACCACCAAACGGTCTATAATAGAACCGCTTACAGAACTTAGCGGTCTACTAATGGGCCGTTAAGGACATAACTCGAACCGACCTAAAACATTGACCGAAGTCAAACGGAGCTTAGCGGTCTATGAATGGGCTGCTAAAGACTACAAACGGTCGGAGCAAGGCCACTAGCCCGAACCGACCTAAAACCGTTGACCGAAGACCACGCGAAGCTTAGTGGTCTACTAATGAGCCGCTAAGGCAAGCCAAACGGTCTATCGTAAGACCTGTTAGCCAAATCGACTAATCAATACCATCTAGCGATCACCTAATTGGCCGCTTGATAGGGCTGGGGTATAATCACGGTCTCGCTATCGTAAATCCTATACTGTCTATGTGTACTCGATTATCCTACCGAGAACTCTAGACCTCTATATCAGGAAACATGCAAAAACAACATGTGAAACCACGTCTCGCAGATGAAAAATTAAACCTCGAGTCACAAGAGTCACGTGTCGCATGACGGGAGTACCTGCCCACTAGAAGTAAGGCCGGATGTGTCCACAAACATCTTAGTCCGCGCCCCAGATGTCTCCCTACTCGTCTCAAGCAGAAACTGAGACACCATACAGGTAACCAAGGAACACAAGACAAGGGTCTAGTCAGGGTCATGCTCATCAGCACGCGTCCGAAGTCCCCGACCACATGTGCACACACTGACTGACTATGCTACATTAGGCCCTCTAACTAGTTTTCCTCCTGGCCCGAACCCGAGCCGCCATAGTGGGAGGGTCTACGGCAACTAGCCTAAAATCATCCCTCCTGGGTGTAGCTCTCCACCCACTCCCTAGTAGGTCGGCACACGGGTGCCCAGGCAAGCTACAACTAGTGGGGGGTCACTGAACGTGGACATTCTCCGTAGAGAGGAAACACTAAAGTGTCGAAGGTCACGCATGCACCCGTGGCAAGTAATGTTGGGTACGTTAATAGGATCTAGAGGGGAGTGAATAGATCATCTTAGAAACAATGCCCAATTTAAAAAATAATTCGATCACTCAAATGAATGGGGAACAAGGAACACTGATGTTCCCTAACAGGATATGCTGAACCAGACTGAAATGACACTCTACTCAAATCGCACAGCGGATTCAACAAGAAAACTTAGCTTCGCTGGGAATCAGATTAATCACGGTTAATAGCTAATTGGCTTGTGAAAACAAGTTGAGATATCAATGGACAGAAGGATCAAGTGCACCTTTGAGCAGTGATCTATCGAACAAGTGGATGTGTGTGAAACACAAAGCTAAGAACATTGGAGCTCGGATAACCAAAACAACAAACATCATAATCAGCAAACCATCATATGAATGGGGATAGGAGAGAAGGATCAGTCACACGATTCAGCCCACTACATAGGAATTTTTAAGGTAGTTCAGTTTGCAAACCCACAGACCTACGTTGTAAATGTAGCAACGGGGACAAGTCCCCAATTCACCCACTGATACACAGCTTGACACGAGGAACAAACTCCTCACCAGGACACGGTCCTCACGCTGCTATATGTAGCACCACAAGGGGATGAACCCCACACACACGAGGACGTAGTCCTCACGCTGCTACATGCAGCAACACAAGGGGACAAGCCCCAACCACGTTGATACACAGCTTAACGGGGATGAACCCCACATGCTACAGAACTGGAGCACCACACAGGGACAAGCCCCAAAAGAAAAACAAAACACAAACAAGACACGCTGCAAAGTTGCAGCAAACCACGGGGATAAACCCCACAACCACACACACGACTGCATTGCAGCCAAAGACCACTCATGTCTCTAAAATAGAGCACCAGACACAAGTTGTTAAAACAACACTGCACAATGAAGATAGATTCAGAATAAAAAGGAAAACACAAAACCTTCAAGGGCAGCAATGCTTCTCCAATAGAAGCTTCAAGTATTTATAGAAGAGCTAGTGGAGGATTTTCCCTCCAAGAAGATTTCTAATATGACTGATTCAAATTAAGTTAGATGTTACGACCACTGACCTTCTTTCTGTTTTGCTTAGCTTGATCCACCGGGCATAAGGGAACAGATGGTAGGGAAATTTTCCCTCCAAAATATTCTATTCCTTTGAGGCAAATATTCTATAGGAGGTTGACTTGAGCTGGCATGGCTTCTCAGACTAGTCCTAGGATAGGATGGTGGCAGGCAGATAGTAAACTATATTTGAAAGCTTGTGGCAGAGGGAACGACTTTGTCCAGTGTGCACTTGAGGACAGACCACCTGAGCAGTCCTTGCACAGGACAGAAAAGATAGTCTTCTAGCAGAGAAGACTTCCACAGATTTGGTGGCTAACCAAGTCTTCTCCAAAAAGATGTTCTGAGCTCTCATTATGTAATGGCAGAAGCTCTGACCAGGGATCCTCTTCCAGACCTCAAAAGAGGTATTTTTGGAGATTTATGCCTACTATTAATGCTCTCAGTACGGTTTTTGAAGAACTAGAGTACTTTGAATTTTCTTGCAGTGAGGTCGGCCTACTGTGAAAGTGAGGTCGACACGGCTTTGTAAAATCATGTTTACAACGGCTTCTGGAAGAACCCTAAGGTCCACCTTCTGATGATGAGGTCGAGGCAGCCATGAAGAAGAGTGTTTATAACACTTTCTGTGCAGGTCTGAGGTCGACTTCCTAAGAGTATTAGGTCACCCCTGCTTTAGAGATTCCAATAGATGGGCTGCTACTGAAGCTGGTGAGGTCGATGCAATGCGCCCATGAGGTCTATGCGGCTGAAACTAAGGTCGGAGCAGCTAGGCTGTGAGGTCGATGCTGTGAAGGCTGAGGTCGGAGCAGTTAAGCTATGAGGTTGGAGCAATGTGAGTTGAGGTCGGAGTAACTCTGCTGTGAGGTCAGAGCAGTTCTCTTGAACTTGCAATTCTCAGCTCCACAAGCCATTTTTCACCCTTGTATATCTATTTGTCACCGCTAATGGCCATTTGTCATCTTGTAGAGCAATTTGTCACCCATACTCAATAGCTTTGTCTGCCTTGATTTTACATTTGATTGACCAAGAGGGTGAACTCCACTTGACTTTCTCTTTTTGATTTCTTTCTTTTTGCATCACCTGCCTTGAATTCTGTGCAACCAACAGTACTTAGCTTTTCATCACCTGCTTTGATTTCTGTGCATCTTGTTATCTCGATTTCTGTGTAACCATTGTTTACACGCGTGGGGGAATTCCCTTATTGTTCTTTCCCTCATGGCGGGGACGCACACTCGCCTTTTACGGAAGGCCGAGATAGGTCGATTTGGCACGCGGGGATTCTGAGGGTATTGAAAGGAAGGTGGAAAGAATGATAGGAATGCACTGGAGGGAGTGGCTATTGGCATCTGCTTATTCTCTCTAAATTAATTGAGTATTAAGCATAGGAAAATACTCCCTAAAAAGAGCAAAATGGCATAATGCCAAAGGTGCTCTACCAGTTGAATAGCTCAAAGAGAAGTGATGAGCGAAATCGTAGTCAGATTTGTCCATCGAAACATTATATTTCGATTCGATGTGCCCGATCGAATCATCTCCAATAACGAAAGCCATTTCGGGAATCAGAAGGTCTACAAGCTGGCCGATAAATTCAAGATTGACTAGAGGACATCCACTTCGTACAACCCACAAGCAAATAGGTTCGCTAAAGCTTTCAACAAAACCCTCTGTACACTTCTTGCCAAGATAGTTAGCTTTAGCAAGAAGGACTGGGAAGATAAGATGTATGAGGCATTGTGGGTGTACCGCACTATGTAGAAGACCCAGACGGGTTGCTCACCATTCTCACTAGTGTACGGCTCAAGAAGTAGTCATCCCGATGGAGCTAGAGATACCCTCATTGTGAGTCGCGATCCAACAAGAACTGGTCAAAGATGTCTAGGCAAATATAGAATGAAGACTGGAGGAGCTCTCCGATTTAGAAGGGCAGTAGCACAAAGTCCAGCAAAACATACAGGTCTACTAAGTCCGTATGGCACGCCCCTTCGACAAGCTTCTTAGGGAGCGCAAATTTAAGAAAGGAGACCTGGTCATGGTCAAAAGGAAAGGAAAAAATGAACAGCTTTTCACAGTTCGATCGACCAAATGATATGGGTCGGTTGACCGAACTTTTCAGAGATAAAAAATGTATAGTTTTTTACAATTCGATCGACCGACTGCCTACCTCCAGTCGATTGAACCCCCCGAAGCAGCAAAAATAGATTTTTTGGTTCTTGAATGGAGAAAGATATTCTCCTTGGTTTGTTTGATCCCAAAGCCACCAGACATGTCATGATTTGTGGATCTGGTCTCTGACATGTCCCTTGACCACCCAAGGTGTATAAAAACTTCTCTTTGGGGTCAAAACCCTAATCACTCAAGGAAGATCAAGGAGGCTATCAAGGGGAGAAAGAGGGCTACCACTGTAGCTCCGTGAACAATGATTCGTGCAAGGATTCTTCATCTATCTCCAAGCTTTTCAAGTTCCATCTGAAGTCAATCAAGTGTAGAAGCAAGCTTTGTTCAAGATCTGCATCACATACTCAGGGGGAGCCTAAATCAGGAGCTGTTCTTCTATGTTTCATCTGCTTTTGTGTTTTGAGCTTCAAGTCTGTGTTCTTTGTAATCTACAAACATCCGTGTGTGTGTGGATTGGTTCAGATCCGTGGTTGTGTGTGTTGTCTTGTTTAGATCCGTGTGGGTGCGTGGATCTCTTTAGATTTACGTGCATGTGTGGATCTATCCAAATCTAGTTGTTCTAGTGTGTTGAGTGCTGCATCTATTGTAGCGTGTGTGTGTGCGTTGTTGATTCGATTGTCAGATCGTGTTGGAGACTCCGTCTCCGTGTGTGTTTGTGTGTGTGTATGTGTGTATGCAGGCGTCATCCTGCGTGTGTGTTTGGAGAGTGCCTCTGTGTTGGGGATTTATCCCCGTGCTGGTTTACAGTAGTGAAGCCTCACCGGGTTTTGGTGAGGGGTGGACATAGGTTGCCATCGTTGCATCCAAATCACCTTAAAAATCTCTGTCTATTGTGCCCCACCCCCCCTCCATCACCCCTAGACCCCTCCAGAAACATCCCACAAGCTCCAGCCCCATCCCCCTGCCATCTAGTCGCCCACCCCACCTATCATCCTTAACCTACAGTTCCCAGTTTGTAGGTAGTAGATCTGGTGCCCAGTTGCAGAGCCTGCCACATCTTCATCTTGCATCTTCTGATGGTGTACCATACATTTCTAGAAAGCTCTTCGAAGCATATTCGTAGGCGAGGTGTTCTCATATCCATTCAACATCTGCACTGTCCGGGAGAGCCATTCTCCCCCGACTACATAAAGTTGCTCTGATAGGGAACTAGAGACTAAGAGCAGAAGCTACCACGGTCGCCCCTATTCGAGTTTGGCCGTGATTTTTGTCTGAGGTACTCTCCACCAAGCCCTCTACCAGCACCAACAAGAAGGGCATCATTCAGACTCCGAAGCACTGTGTTCCAACTTTTATCCCCAGAGCGCGCAGGTCAGTCTAGTAGATCCAATTTCAGACCACCATCCACTTCTCTCCACCTCATCCTCTGCCCCGACCTCCCTTGAGAGCCTCGTTGGATTCTACTCGAAGAGGACTTCCCCCCAGTCACAAAGGTACTAACCTCGCCTTCTTCAGACCTCTGGAGAGTTTGTGGCAGTGATTTTCTCAAGCCCCTGTGGTTCTTAGAACTGTGCACCCAGTCTCCAGCTGCAGACCAGAGCTCGAGTTCAAGAGCTCCCACGTCCAGTCCCCAGTGATTCCTGGAGTGATCTTTGGCTGAGATCTTCACCTCCAAGTTCCCTGCCAGCTCCAAGAAGAAGGGAGCCATTTGGACCCCGGAGTGCAGAGTTCCAGAATTTCTCCCCGGAGTGCACAGGTCAGTCCCACCTAAATCAGATCAGACCCCCTCCCACTCTTCGAGACCTCGCGCCCGACTCTGGCCTCCGCTGGTGACCTAGTCTAGTTAGTCTCTGATCGAAGATGACTCGTCCACGAACCCAACGGCCCTGGTCCCGCCCTCATCAGACCCCAGGAGTGCTCATGGCATCAGTTTCTTCCAGAAGCAGTGGTTCTGGGCAGTCAGAACTAGGTCCGACCAGCCCTGGTTCCAATCCCGCCTCGACCACAGCCGGCATCAGAATGACCTCCAAATTTTTGGGCGCATTCCTGGGCCAACCCAGGACATTTTGCCATTGGTCCCACCACCACCAGTAGTCGGAGGAGTCCATGACAGCGTCGACTTCGACCTCCTGTCCTACTGATCCAAAGCAGACAGAATCGGCATAGTTCAGCGAGTCAGTTCGAGCTTAGTTCTCCCTGATAAAAATGATGAATACGGTGAGCTAGAAGGGGAGGGGATGAAAAGATTACCGCTTAAAAATTCTTTTCAATACCTTCAAGGCTCACTAAGGTTCAATTAAATCTGACAATTAGAGTAGATGACTTTAGAGGCAATTAGTCGAGCAGAGGTTAAACAGATGAAGAACAATAGCGCACAAAATGCAGACCACAAGGAGGCTCAGAAATTTTTAGGTGGTTCGATTGCCAGTTGCAATCTACGTCCACCCCTTACTCAACCTGAGAGCCTTAATTAGGAGATAATGGTGGATAAGAAGAAAATCTAGATTTTTCAGATTTACCGTAGCCTTGCGGTCTATCATGAGACCGCTAATCTCCTGCAAATGGTCCTCACTTGATGGCCAAACTCAGCCTTGCAGCCCATCTATGACCGCTAAGCGACTCCAGTTCCGTGAGTGGAAGAAACATGAAAAGCTTGGATCTTTGGCGTCCAAATCCTCATGGATCAAAGTGTGTAGACCTGTAATCATGTTTAGCACTCTCGGGGATCAATCCTACACCAAATTAGGACTCTCAATTCATTCTAATCCTCAGCCCTAACTCCAGACCCTATAAATAGGACCCAGATTTGACCTACGCGAACCCTAGTTTTGGCTCGCATTATTTGACGGTAAGGAGTTGATATTCCAGGTTGGTTCTTTAGAACTTTTTGATTACCTTAGTTTTATCTAATGCCCCTCAAAATTTCATGCTAGGAGGTCAAGCATCCAGAGAATTAGGAGGTTCTAAAGTAGCTGTTCCGACGTAGTATGCCTAGGAACCTGCGTGCCGATCTAAGGAAGAACTGGAGATTGGAACCCCAAATCGAGGTATTTAGGAGTTTATCCTTAAGAACAATTTGTTCATCCTTGTATCCTCTACTGTCCCTCCAAATTTCGTGCCTTTAGGTCAATAGAGTAAGGAGAACGAAGGACGAAAAGTTACTGGTTTTACACAAACAAGCAGAAACTAGGTCATCTTTCCAGTCCAAATTTCGGAGTCTACAGTCTATTACAGAGGTAGGTTATCTCATGAAAAGGCTAAATTATTATGTCAGGAGTAAAAGTCCTCTGATTTCTCGTAATTCATGCACTATATGAGGAGAATTTTACGTTTTGCTATCACTATACATCTAGACCATATTTACATGCCTAATTCTCAACCTTGATAAGAAAGATGATAATTTTGTTTAATTGACGAAGCTCATACATCTCCCTGACCTTATTCTTGATTGTAACTTGTTTTAGCATGTTCTCATGTATTGGAATTCCTTAGAAATAGGCCTTGCATGTCATACTTTACTACTAGCTGTTGCAGAGTAAAAACGGTCTACCTGAGACCGCTAAGGTTCTTTAGCGACCGTGCGATAGACCGCAAAGCCTCATAAAACGGTCTTCAAAGGACTGCTACGTTTTCTGAGTTTCTGTATTGTTGTTAACCTGAAACATGATGCATAATAACCTTATAATTTATATGATAAGCCTAGCTAATTGGACTTTATTCCTATTTTAAGTACAATTCTCATAAACTTGGATATATTGCTAGTTTATCTTAGTGAATTTCATGATTCTTATGCACTTAGAAATTAATTTTACTAAAGTTAGTTTCATGCCAAAACTCTATACTTTTTTATTTAATACATCTTTCAAATGATAAAAGGGCTTGGCTTACTATTATTTTGATCGCTGTTTTATAAGGTCCTTTCTTATCTAGAGTCTTTTCTTAAGTATATGACACGTATTTTGGTATGGAGTCATTAGTTACACTTTACACTATTAAGCACACAATCTTGGACTTGTGATCCTCCCCGTTGGGAGTTTTGCCCCGGTTCCACCCCATATGGGGGGTTTGGACCGGGTCCACCCCCCACATGGGGTTTTGGTCCGGTTCCACCCCTTATATGAGGTTTTGGACCGGTTCCATCTCCCCCCCCCCATATGGGGTTTTGGACCGGTCCCATCCCATCTAGGTTTTGGCCCGAATCAATTCCCCAAATCCCATGTTTTGGCCCGGATAGAGGGTGTAACTGCCAGAGTCCGTCGAGACTCTATAAATACTCCCGTGGAGTCCATTTGGACGAACACAGGGACAGAGGAAGAAAGAAGAGAACCCAGAGCTTGTGTTTGGTGCTTGTGCTTTGTTTGAAAGTCTCGTGTTGTGATTGCGTTGTGAGGGTATGTCATAAACCCATGTGCATCACAACTCATTTTGTGAACTGTGTAACCTAGAGAAAACTTCTCTATATAGAGAAATTTTTAAAGTCTGATGATGTGATTATGTAAACACCCTGGGTATGACTAGGACACTTGTGTAAACCCTAATTGCTTAGAGCTAAGAGATCATGTACAATCAAAACCCTAATTGCTATGAGCAAAAGGTCATGTGCAACCAAAACCCTAATCGCCTGTGAGCAAAGGGTCATATACAATCAAAACCCTAATTGCCTGTGAACAAAAGGCCATGTGCAACCAAAACCCTAATCGCCTATGGGCAAAGGGTCATGTACAATCAAAACTCTAATCTCCTATGAGCAAAGGGTCATGTACAATCAAAACCCTGATTGCCTATGAGCAAAGGGTCATGTACAACCAAAATCCTAATTGCCTATGAACAAAGGGTCATGTGCAATCGAAAAAACTTGTCAACAAGTCTATACTCATGAAATGTACTTGCAATATCTTGTACACTCAATAATAGTTTGTGAAATACACTAGTGGCCATGTAAGCATGATTCTATGAAATCCTGTGAATGGTTGAGTCGTGAAACACCATGCTTCGCATCATGCAAATATAATTATGGAGGTTCAAGACTCAATTAGTCGCGTGAAAGTCAAATGGCCAACACATAGTGGCCTCAAACCTTGAGGTTGTGAATTTGGGGATCTACCTCAGTCCCCATAGCCATGTCGGTTGAGCCCGTAGTCTTTCCTAAAACGCTCTCGATACTTGACATCGTCTCGCACGACTTAGTGCTTAGGACAATGCCTTCAACATCACAACTAACTTGGCGTAAATCGAGGATTTTATTTGACAGTTAATCAAAGATATTCAGACTCGTACCGATGTAAATAAACACCAACTGCGGTTGATGGGGAATTGTCCAGTACCCGAACCCTAATCGTCTGACAAACTCACGTCATGGAATATTTAACTTATATGTCATAACCGGCTCTTATATGCATGGTCAATGAACAAAGGTCCATGTTTTGAGTAACTTTCTCTTTTATCCCTCTTCCTCCCCCCAATTCATTATCTGTTAAATTCCGTGAGTTAAACAATGCACGAGCACAAGGGCATTTCATAAGACAAGCACCTTGGATGTTCCTTCATGCCTGGTTCTAGGTGGATGCTTTCCTTGGGTGCTTAATCTTTGATGGATTGAAAACGGTGAAAAATAGGTGGATAGTGGTAACAAATAGATTGATATGATGAAAAGGCTGAGATGCTTGAGGGTGAAGAAGAAAGACTTCGTTTGAGAGCCAGAGTCAACTCAAGTGAAGGTGGACAAGTCAATGTTGACTTGGTCAGAGTCAATGCCAATCAAAAGACTCCAGCCAACTATATCTTCAAGTTCGACTCAAGTCAAGGTCGACCAAAGTCAAAGTCAACTTCCATAAGAGTCAACACAAGTCAATCTCAGTCCAGCTATAGTGCCCTAGTCAAACTAGCTACAATGATCAAGGTCAAAGTCAGCCATGTTCAAACAAAGTCAAGCCCAAGCATTTCGTCAGCTAAAGAAGCTTAGTGGTGAAAAATAGTCACACAGGGGTGACAAATACAAGGTTAAGGGTGATAAATAGATATTGACGATGGCTAAAAATCAAATGGAAAGTAGCTAAGGCGACGACTCACTAGCCTAAGGGTGACAAATGGCTAAGGAAGAATGAACGCTTGAAGAGCGAAGAAGAAGAGTCGACTCTATGAAGTCTTGGAGTTGACTCCACGTACAAGAAAATTCTCAAGTGTGAATGAAGGGATTTAGCTATGGATTAAGGGTGAAAAATACACCCTTAAGGCTGACAAATATCTAGTCAGTGGTGAAAATGGATGATTAGTTTTGTAAACTGGCTGGCTTGGAAGACAACAAGGTTAAGAACATATGACCATTGAAGTAGAGTCAACTCCAGTCAAAGTTGACTCAATCAAAGTCAATAAGTCAAGCTCAGTCCAGTCTGAGCTTAACCTGAAGAAGGTAGAGCAAAGCTAAAGCAGATCGAGCCTAACTTGAAGAAAACTGAGCTAGGCTGGCAATAGAAGAACAAGGGAGAAAACTACCTGTTAAGGGTGAAAAATAGCTCGATTGGGATGAAAAATGAAAAGACCGAGCTAAACTAAAGAAGACCGAGCTAAACTGAGCTAAAGAAGCCCGAGCATGACCGAGCACTCCTGGGCGTCCGAGCAGTTCGAGCTATATTGAAGGCGTTCGAGCAGTCCGAGCCATATTTAAGGCGTCCGAGCATGTTCCAGCACCAAAGCTCGGGGGAACATGTGCCTAACAAAGGTGACACTTGGAACACAAGGGCGACGACTGACCAGCGCCTAAGGGTGAAAAATATGTACCTAAGGGTGAAAAAGGTACACCAAAGGGTGACAAATATGATGGACCCCCTAGTTGATTTTGATAGATTAGTTTTAATGATGACAAATCAAGTATGTGTGTCTTTCAAGACGTTTGAGAAATGACCTTATGTCCTGTTGATTTTGACGTGTATCAACATTGCATGGATTTTACACTTTGAGTTGGAAGAATATATTGAGTGACTCCTTTTGATATGGAATGGGCTAATAATTTCAACATATGTGTTGTGCAGGCTAGATGTGGAATTGACTCTCAAATCTCGGAGATGATGGCTAGAATACACGCCCGATTTCATATCAAGTCGATGGAATGACTGTCGGCTCAAATCCAGTTGGTATATGAAAATCTGGAACTACAAGGTTCCCATAGCCCAAATCTAGAAAAAACCTGAGAGTTCAGACACAGGTAAATCATCCGAAATTCTAAACCAGGGCTCAAAGGCTTCAAACCAAACACCGCGGAGGCAATGCATTGAAATAGGAGCATTCTGGGAATACATACGGCCATCCGGAGACGACCAAAATATCGAGATAAAGTCCAAATCGACGCGCCCCTTAAACTGGCGCCCCCTAAATCGACGCGCCCCCTTCCCTTTGGCATTAATCCGGCGTGCCCCCTTGCCAAGCATCAATTCTGGCGCACCCTTCTTCACCCACTGGCCATTCCCCTTGCAATGTGTTAATCTGACGCGCCCCCTTGCCAAACTCCTTAATACGGCATGCTCATATGGCCTTTGCAAAGTGACTAATCTAGTGCCACTAATAATGGTGCACTCCCTTGGCCATTTTTGTGCTTGCATTGTTAATCCGGCGTGCCCCAATGTCCCTTGCAAGGTCTTAATACGGTGCACATCTATATGGCCCTTGCAAACCTCCTAATTCGGCACCACTTAAAATGGCGCGCATCCATTGGCCATTCTCCCTTGGCAGGTGTTAATACGACGCATGAAATATGGCACCGTTTCAACCCGTGCCGCCCCATCCTGCTTTCGGTGCCTTGTCTCCCGCGTGCAGTTTGATCATGAATGGCGTGAAGCAGGAAGTCTCCCGACAGCAGCCCAACACTTCGTCAGCGAGGCCATGGAAGTTAGGAATGTCCGCTACCAGCTCCGGACAATCCACAAGTCGTGCTCTTCGATCGGGGAGAAATCAAATGAGAAGCTTCTGGGAGTTTTCTTCCCCAGAAAGCACCCCCCCTGGATCCTCTACGGGGGAAAGCAACATAATAAAAAGGGCAAATAAAAAGAAGAAGGAAAGGAGAGGTCACTCGGACGAAGCTGCGAGGCTCTACGGGGTTTATTGTGGGTTCTGCAGAGAGCAAAGAGAGAAGAACAAGCAGAGAGCAACAAAGAAGGAGAAGAGAGGTGAGAGTGAGAGGAGAGCTCGGGAGAGGAAGAGCTTGTGCTCTATCCTCTCTCCCCCATCCTTGTATATCTCTTCCTCCTTTGTATTCTGATTTTCCCCCCCTTCCTGGTGGATGAATATAAGAGAGATTCGTTGTTTTACTTCGTGATCCTCCTCTTCCAATCTTCCATTCAACTAGGGCCTTTAGAAGCCTACCTCTCCATGGTATGGCCTTCTAAGGAGCCCGTATGAAGGATGAACAACTATGAAATCATCATCCGTGAGTTGTGACAGCTCTAGAAGGCTAGCCCTCGAGTTTTTCACACTCACATATGGGTTATCGGACTATCCTGAGGCCACTCCAAACTTTGAGGATCCCCCCGAAATACTCCGTTTGGTGATTCTCTATTATCTCTGGCAACTCACAGTCCGGGGGCGATGCTGCCCGATTTTTGCCAGGGCTGAGAACACTCAAGAATAATGAAC
The DNA here is from genome assembly GCA_024336825.1 of Amorphophallus titanum. Taxonomy (NCBI): domain Eukaryota; kingdom Viridiplantae; phylum Streptophyta; class Magnoliopsida; order Alismatales; family Araceae; genus Amorphophallus; species Amorphophallus titanum. Next base: position 147,809 of record JANBPO010003674.1, on the reverse strand, counting down.
AAGCCACCCTCTGTGAACTAGTCACTTGAAACCTTTGAAATAACTGAAACCCCGAGCCTCTGCATAATAAACCCTTATGAACCGAACGTTTAAACCTTCATGCTAAGTTAGGGGATTGGTGATAGAGGGAGAAAGGGGGAGAAGGGTTGGTGCACCCCTGTATTAGGCACCCACATTACCACAGAAGAGGCACTGCAAGGCGGTGCTGCCAGCAACCTTTGTGCACGGCCATCCTCGCTTGTGGAGCATGTCCACCTTAGTCTCTTCCCTCGGAGGTCTCATTGTCTGCTTTCATGTCACCCCTCGCAGACCCCTCAAACCCATGCCAGATTGTTCCTCTACTGTAGCAATGGTGTGGTAGGTACACAACCACCACCAAGGCTTGTTCCTCCCAGTGGAAGACCATGTGAAGAGCTTCCTATGTTTCCTCAGAAAATGTGATATTTTTTCCTCAGTTCTTCTGGGTCTCCATACAGCTCTGCTTCCAGGCATGGATGTAATGGTGGGAAGGTTCACCAGCAAGGCAATGAACCATTCCTTTGTTGTGGGTGGGAAGGTTCACTGGCAAGTCAATGCACCATTCCTCTGTTGTGGCTCCCCCATATGCACCATCAATGCCCATAAGTTCATGGCCGGTGACAAGGTCATCATCCCTTTGCCTGCAGGGCCCTGAAATGCTCGTATCAGAAGAGGAGAAATCTTCCCCTCTACAGAACTCTCTCCCCTCTCTCTCCCCCTTCCTTTATCTTAAAGAGTAAACGAGACTCATGTAAGAAGGTGACTTTCAACTCTGGTTTAATTTGCAAAAACCCCCTACACTAATCACCTATAAAAGCTAGCAATATTTGAATATCATGAGCAATGTAGTTGCTAAGAACTTGGAACAATGGAAATGAATAGAAGGTGGCCTGCAAAAAATAGAAAATAATAGCATGTAATTTTCTTTTATTATTGCACCTACAAGATAACCCTGTAGAGACCTGAAGCCTTCTTAACATACTAGTAAGAGAGAGACTTGCTCTTGTAGCCCACAGAACAAGGTGCATTGACAGGTTCAAGAATATGCTTACATGAATGTGTGGACTGGCATTTTAACTTAAGTTGAATTCAAGTCTTGGAGATTTAGCTATTCATAGTTGAATTCAAGTACAACTCAAATGGTGACATTTGGAACAAGAATATGTGAATTGGGTAAGAAACACATGAGAAAATTCAAGACCATTAACAATGAGGAAAAGAACAAAATCCGTGGAGGCCATGAAGAAAAACCATGATAATAGAAGCAATGTCTGTGATCCACTAGGTCAGCATAGGATTAGATTATCAATGCCAAGAAAGCAACTAGGTGTTTCCCTGGGAGAAGTACAATCAAACTAGAAAAAAAAATGAAAACATTGAGAAGACATGAAATAAGATGTCTAGAAAGTTAGATACTGGAAGTTGGGTCTTTCGTTTGCCTGGCATGTTATCATCATCCCTGTCATCATCCTTGCTAATGAACAAACTATGAATTGAAGAGTTATCTGACTTCCTTCCTCGTTTTGTTGATCTTGAGCCTCTACCCCGACCTCTTGGAGCAGCTCTCTTGTGTCCCTTGCCCCGGGTACTTTCTTCAGACTCCTAAAGCAAGAAAAGTAGATAATAAGCTGATTGTGTGGCAGAATAAATTCTTTCCAACCACCAACCACCCACTTTCCCTTCCCCAAGCAAGTCTCCACCTTCCCAAGGTGGAACTCACTCCTCCCAAGGTCAAATTCAAATCTCCCTCCCTGCTGGACACCCTCTCTCACCTCCCCAATCACCCCATTAACCTAAATTCAAACCTTGGAGAGAGCCCCCTCTCCCTCTCCCTCCCAGCTCCAAAATTCGCAGCCCCAACCCCACCCACTGAAAACTCCATCACCCAGCCCCATTTTCCCCCTCCTTCACCATGGTTAGACCCCCATTGACCCCCCTAACACTCAAGGGATGCCCCAGCACCTTCCCACTACATTTCCCCCTCCTCATCTCCCTACTATCATCCCCTTCCAACACCATACCTTGATCAGTTCGCAGGCAACAGATCTGGTGCCTAATTGCAGAGCCTGCCCCAGAGTCATCGCACTTCTTCAGGTGGCATGCCATACATCTCTAGAAAGCTCGTCGAGGCAGCTTCGCAGCCGAGGTCGTCTCGCCGGCATCCGACATCCCTGCTGCCCAGAGAATCCATTCTCCCCTGACTGTGCAGGATCACTTAGGTAAAGAACCAGAGCCCCAGAGAAAGTTCAACCACGGCTACTCCCTTGCGAGTCTAGGTGTGAAACGTGGCTGAGAGTATTGTCTGCCAATCCTATGTCATCCCCAAGAAGTGGAGCAAAGTTTGGACCCCGGCATCAAGAGTTTCAAATTTCTTCCCAGAGGTGCACCAGGTCAGTTCCCCTGTTCCTAAACTGACCCACCCCCACCATTCTGGCAAGTACAATCAGCCCCAACATCAACTGAGGTTTCTGCCAGTCCCGTCTGAAAGAAGGCTTGTCCACGATCGTAACGGTACCAGTCCCACCTGCAACCGAGCTCAGGACTGTCCGTGGCGCCTCCCTCTTCTATAAGCACCACCCTGTGAGTGACCAGAACCAGAACTGTCCAGCACTGTTCCAAGTCCAGCCTCGACCAGCGACCTTATCGGGGTAAATTAAGAAAATTTAGGCATCTTTCCAGGCCAAGTCATAATCTTTTGGTACTGGTATTAGCTCATTTGGAGTTCGTTAAGATCTGTGGCGGTGCCCACTTTGACTGACTGTCCAGTGGTTCTAGAAGCTGGCAACACCGACAAGGCGCTCGGCACAACAAGTCTCTAGCTTCATCCCCTCCCCTCGCTTGGCCGGCTGAGGGCCCCTCCCTGTGTGGAGGTAGTTTTGGTTGTAAATAACTTAACCCCCACCCCAAGAACCCCCTCCTGCATGAGGTGTAGTGCTGTAACCATTTTATTTCTACGTCAAGCACCTCCGAGGCGACGTGCAGGTACAAACCCACGCTTCCCCGCTCGCCATCATCTTCGATCGGGATTGATGTTTTCACATCGGTTAGGTGAGCATCTTGTACCCTTGCCTGGTTGCATTCTTTACTCGTTTAGTATTATCTTGAATGCCCGTCGGATGGTGAGAAGAGAGCCCAATCTCATACACCACTTGAGTGTGCCCATCGTGGACTGTGAGTGAGCGCCACCCAAACCCTCGCCCCGGTCGGCCGGCCACCCGCCCACGAAGTTGGGAAACCCTAGGCCCTTAGGGGTCAGCCTAAGCCTGTTAGGTCTTTAGAAATGATTAAGTCCCATCTCGGGCCCTCGCCATCATCCCCCGGTCACCATCGGGAGGTCGTGTGCACCGTACGAGTGAATCGCTAGCGTGAGTCTGTGTTCTTCTTTGTATGCTTGCGGGTCTAAGTCCTAAGTTCATCAATTCATCCTTTACCACCCTTGGGCTATGCCACATCACACGCCGAGAAGGTTACGCTGGGAATGCCAAATTAGAGAATTAAAAGAAAAGACCAGTGTAATGAAGCTACCAAGCTAAAGATGAAAGGTATCCTACAATGTCAAGCTGAGAAATGTGTTAAGATGCCGAATAATGCACCTGCAGGTACTGTGTCACTTGTTCTGCGCTTACGCCACCTGTAGGTGGGGGGCATTTGTTGACCCCTGAAATATAGGCGAAAATAAAGATAAGATCAAAGAAAGAATTGAGTTAGAAATGAAGATCCCAGGGATTCCTGCAAAGTCAAAATTGAAGAAGAGTTGTCGCTGCCAATACCTCACCCTGCTGAAGCCCTCCCCGGCCAAGCTGATGTCCGGCACTGCTGTCATTTAGATAGTAGTGTTGATCAAAACCATGTCAACCCCCATGCAGTCACGGGACTGAAGAAAAGACCTTCGGAATATTCTGATGACTATGGAATGGGATCTACATTATTTGTTCCCCCACTATGGATACAAGGGATCAAATGAATGCCAAGGCAAATGCAGCAGCTGTGACAGTTCACACCACTAACAAAAGGGAGCCCAAATGACTAAAGCCCCTAAATGGGCCAAAGTCCATGGCACCGAGTGTCAATGAATGAAGGCGCAATTCCCCCAATGGTGCGCGCCGAGAAGCTTCTCTGCGAGAAGGCACATCGAGGACGTCCCAGGCTGGGAAAGGGGGATGCTGTGCTTATAAAAGCCCCATTTTCTGCCAAAGGAAAAAGGGGGGGAGAAAAAGGGTGAAGGCTGAGAGAAAAGAAAGAAGAGCCACCTTGAGGGCTAGAGAGATTGAGAGCTTGAGGTGCTTAAGGTGCTATGAGGTTCGAAGCAGAGAGCAAGCAGAAGGTGTGTAAGGGGGAGGGAGAGGAGTCAATGCTCCACCCTCCCCCAGCTTTTCTTTTTCTCTGTCTCCATCTTTGCTTGATGTACTTTTTCTTTTTTTCTCTGATTTCATCACTACGTCATGCAAGAAACGCTATTCTCTCTTGATTGTTCGAGTCTGATGTATCTGAATAACGTGCCCGCCCTTATGAATGCAAGTATGGAGTTTCCCCTCTCTAGTTTTCGGATAACCCCCAACAGCTGCTACTCTTTTACACAAATGGGTAGTGGAAATTTACTAACGAGTAGATAGAATGCAGATTTCATTCTTATTCTTCTCGAAGTTCTCTCTCCCTTTTCTCTGTTTCTGTTTTCGGAGAGACGGCTGCAGAGCTCATCGTCCAAACCCGTGGACTATTGGGATCCACTGCTGCTCGGGAGACAGTTTCACGCGTGTTCCGCAACTATGCTCGTGGCTTTCAATCCTCCTCGAAACCTCACAATCACTTTGGGAACCCGAGACAGACTATCTCGTGATGCCCCAGTGAAGTTTGTGGAATCTGTATGCACGGCTAGTGTTAGCCATCAAATCCAGCCTCCTGGGATTCAGAAGCATGGAGATTCTAATTCCCCTGGTGATTCCACCAATAACACTCTTCTGGCGCTCAATCCCACATAAACCCTTCGTATCAAGTCTACCAACTTCCCAAATTTTCTCTAAACTGAACCCCAAACCTCTGCAATCCCATAACATAGCACCGTTGCAAAAGGCCCCCCTGCTACCCAGCCACTCAGTGCCATAGCCTCTCGGTGCGCCACTCCGCCATGGGCGTAGAGGTTGTCGCGCCGAGGTGGGAACCCCTCCTGGGAAACTATGCCGCGCCGAATTCCCTCCCGCCAAAAACCAACGTGCCGAGAGCCTTCCTCTCCGCCACGCCGAGACTACCCAGCCCGGCGCCGGGAACTCCTTGCCCTATACTCCATTCAAACCCTCACCTACTCTTACCATGCCCTTGGAGGAAAGAACTCAGGGGTCTCCATGCGAACCTCAGGAGTTAAATTGACGGGGAATACCCCTATATTACATCCGTCCAGATCATATTCATCTCCAACCCTATGGGCTCACGGGGTTCTGCCACTACATGTACCGTGATAGTCCCCGAGGGAATATCAACCGATGCCACGAGGGTGAAGAGTGGTCGCTACGGATTCTGGGCTTAATGCCCACTCTCTTTTGGCTCTCACCCCGACACTCTGTGGGTGAGTGTTCTATTTTCCCCAGGCATAATCTAAAATAAAGGGGAGATGCTGCTGGAGTCTCCGTCGATAAACCAGTATTTCTGCCCTAATCGGATGTCTTTGTGGCCACTTACGGACCATTCCAACATTCTATGTGTGTGGGGCAAACTTCTCGGGGTTTTTCGCTGATATCGCCTTCGGCACTACATATCGTGCTTTCGAGTACGCTTTACACTTATAGAAAGCATCTTCATCGAGTGGGCATCCATCTTGGAGATTGTCACCCTCACGAGGCAGCTCTTTGGTCATCTACGGACCACTTCGGCACCCCGGGCGTCCTGATCGGCTCACCCGAGTTTTCTACTGATTTAGCCTTCAGCTCCCTGTCTTGAGGAACCAGGGACATTTCTTCATCTCGAGGGGGGGGGTTCTTTATCTAGTCGGGAATCACCCGGTACAATCTCGTCCTAGTTGGATAGGTATGAAAATGTATTTGGCATCATTGCTTTGATGTTGGTTCATTAGCTCTGATCGTCATACTGCCTTAGTGAGTTGTGGTGGCTACTTTATCCCGAGATAATAAAATGTGGTGTCTTTGGTACTTCTTATGAGGTGACCTGAGACTTCAGCGGTCCGAGTGGACCTGTTGTTGACTTTTAGTTGTCTCCTTCGGGCACATAATTATTACCTGGTAATATTTTAGATGTCAACAAATACCCCCCAGTCATGGTGCCACGAGCGAGGGATGAGCAAAGCGGGGCCCACAGATGTACTTGCTTTATCGGGGCTTTGACATGTGGGGTCCACTTTGTTCAACCTCCTTGAGTTAGTGGTGGGCTTTCCTTATTGATTCGGTGCCATGCCATGGGCTGCTTGAGTCGGCGACTCTATGATTTGGCGATGCTCACGACTTTGAATCGGTCGCGGCTTGCTCGCTGATTTGGTGCTGAGCCTGCTCTTGATTCGATGGCGAGCCTCACTCTTTGATTCAATGGCGAGCTTCACTCTTTGATTCGGTGGCAAGCTTCGCTCTTTGACTCAGTGGCGAGCTGGCTCTTTGATTCGGTGGTGAGCTGTCGAAAGGGCGGAGTGGTGAGTCGGTGGCGATGGCACCGGCTCACCCTCCCTCCTTCTTTTCTTCTTAAACCCTCTTGCAAGGTTTCTCAACCCTTTCATCTTTTTGCCATCATCCTTTTTTCAGTAGCTGATCTCTTCTCCGACGATAGTGAGGGTACCTTCTCCAGCGATGGGAGCTTCTTCTTTGGCGATGGTGGTCCCTTTCTTCGATGGTGAGGGCCTCTCCTCCGATCGACGAGCCTTCCCCCTTCTCTCTTTCCACCGAGCACGGTGGAGGTGATCGGACCCCCCCTTCCTTTCATCGTTGAGGTCGATGAGGGTCTGGGCTAGCAAGTGAGCGGCGGGCCGTTCACCTTCCCCCTTTTTTCTTTGCCGCAGATTGATGCAAGACGGTGGCCATCGCCACCCTCCCCTTCGTGAACGATGGAAACGAGAGTCGGCTGTTGACACCCATTTTTTGCCTATGAGTTGAGTCATTCTTCTTACCATCTATTTTCGATGCCTCAAGTTGTCCATTGCTCATTGGGCCATTTCTAGGCATGTCTTTGGGCTTATTATATGGGTATCTTCCTCCCTGGCTAAGGATATAAAATTTTTTATTTTAATATTTTACGAGATGAATCGAGATGAAATCATACGGGACTGACCTGACTCATATCGGGCTATGATCGGGACGGACTAGTTGGTCTAGACGACAAACCTTAGTTGAGAAGCCGGGTGGGCGGTGCAAAATCAAGAAGTGCGCCTTTCCCACGTGGCAGTGTCCCTTTGGTCCTCTATCCAATGACACACTCAGCTCGGAGAGTGTTCTTGTTGATAAGCCACCTCGGCAGCTCCCTTGCACCAGCAGGAGCAGCCACTGCCAGAGGCCTCTCATCCATGGCGGCCGCCGCTTCTTCCTTCGCCATTTCCGGCACCCGCCCGAGGTCAGGACAGTTCCCCTAAACCCCATCATCCACTTGTCTGATTTAAGCTTGGTTCTCTGCTTCATGTTCCATTAGAATACTGAGCTCAATGTGTTGCTCTGTCTCTGAGAACGCTCCTTACGAGTGGTCTGTGCTTGGTGAACGCAGAGCGGCAGTCCTGAGATCATTGAGAGGGCCAAGGATTTTGGCGTGTTCGCAGCGGCGGACCAGAACAAATGCGACCAAGGGAGGGGTGTCTAGCGTCTGCGAGCCCCTTCCTCCGGATAGGCCTCTGTGGTTCCCTGGGAGCTCGCCTCCTGCATGGCTTGACGGAAGGTACCTACTTGCTGCTCCAGCAGGGCAAGGTTCTTCTCCATCTTAGAACGTAAACAAGTGAAATAGTCGAGTGAACGCATAAAGATGATTTCTTTGCGTGTGATTTGTGCAGCCTTCCAGGAGATTTTGGCTTTGATCCACTTGGGCTAGGTAAGCATTCCTCGACAAATAATGGCAATTTCTCAATTCCCAGTCTTGCTGAACAACTGTTTGTGGAAAGTGCAATGAGAATGTTGTCAACAAACTTGTCGTCAACTTCTTGATCTCCCTTTTCCCTCTTGGACCGTCCTGTGCTACCGTTTCAAGTTGCTGTGATCTTTGTAGAATTACCTTTTACTGATGCAGCAACTTGCAGGGTCTGATCCGGAGCTCTTAAGGTGGTTTGCCCAGGCTGAATTAATGCACAGCAGATGGGCGATGCTCGGGGTCGCCGGCATCCTCATTCCTGAGTGCCTTGAGAAGCTTGGTTTCATCGACAATTTCTCATGGTATGATGCCGGGTCTCAACAATACTTTGCAGACCCCTGGACGTTGTTTGTGGTCCAAATGCTTCTGATGGGATGGGCAGAAGGGAGGAGATGGGCTGATTTCCTCAACCCGGGGAGCGTCAGCATCGAGCCCCAATTCCCGAACAGGAAGAACCCCGTGCCGGACGTTGGATATCCCGGTGGGCTGTGGTTCGATCCGATGATGTGGGGCCGAGGGTCGCCGGAGCCGGTCATGGTGCTGCGGACCAAGGAGATAAAGAATGGGAGGCTGGCGATGCTGGCCTTTGTGGGGTTCTGCTTCCAGGCCATCTACACTGGAGAGGGTCCGCTGGAGAACTTGGCTGCACATATGGCAGATCCAGGGCACTGCAACATTTTCTCGGTAATGCCTTGATCCCTTGAGTTATTTGTTGGAAAGAAAGTCGTTACTCATTTTTATTTCATCGCATGATATTAATGTAATTGATTAATTACTTAAACATTGCCTGCTATTACCTACTGAGCGTTCACTCACCCAGTTGTTTCCCTCTTTTCAGGTAGTTCCGACGATGACTCTCAAACTAATGGGGATGGATAGGAGTGAAGTGCTTGGAGCGAGCCAGCTAGAAAGCATTGCAGAGATGTCCTTAGATAGTTCAAGTCAAGATTGTCGTCATGTTATAGTCGCGTCAAAGTTGTATTTTATTTAAGTTGTCATGTAACGATGTCAGTGGATTTTGAGAACTTCTTTGGTACTTCTAGTTGTTGGTGGATGTTGAAACACATTAGGTTCAACTAGTTGGAATAAATGATTATTTTGGGAAATTATTCTTCTCGTTGCCACGGCGTTGTGTTGAAGTTATTTAATCGCTAACCCAAACCACAGCATGTCTGGAAATCAACATATTTTAACTCTTTCTACTGCCGCGTTCTGATATTACGCGTCGGGGCGTGACAGTTCAGATTAATGAATGCATAGTTTATGCATTTACAAACTGCTGTAGAAAGATTAGACACCAGGGTGATACATGTCGAGCAGACTGTTAATAGCCAGTGTGAGAAATTTGTCAGAGACAAATACAGATCAGATGAGAGGCTCCATGGCTTTTTAGACTCTCTCTTACATGTTTGTAAACAAGCTGGAACCCTTATGAGTAACATGAGACAGACTCAAGCAGAGCACTATGCAAAGTCTACACAAATGTTGGTACATGCCTTTGACATACAAAGGGAACAACAAGCCATCAGTGCACAGCTGACTGCAATCCAACAAGAACAGCTAGCCATCTCCCAAAGGATTAACACAATCTCTAACGAAGTCCAGGGGAGCATAATTCAACTTGGAAATATCTATGGCAAGCTGGATGATGTGCAAGAACAAGTTCAAAATTTAGCAGGCAGCTTCCGGGATGTGGTTACTACTCAACCCACCAGAGCATCTATTGCTATGGCTGAAATCTGCCACCAGCCGACTTCTCAATTGGAGAACATGTGCACCATGCTTCAATAGTGGTTTGTGGACTTAACTACAAGTGTCAAGGAACTTCATGCCTTAGTTTAGCAGAATGATGGGAAGATTATGACTAAGTTTGCTACTCTTGGCACAAAAGTAAACATAATTCCTACAACATTTCCTATGGCAGGTCCTTTAAGAGGCAGTTCCAGCAGAGCTCCAATCCGACAGACCAGAACAAGAGGAACATGAGGTGCCAGCTCTAGCACATCTTGTCCTGCTGATGTTTAAACCCTTCACCCTACATCTTTTTGATAATGACAAAGGGGGAGAATATTTTGGAAGCCAAAGTCATGTATTGTCTTGTCTATGTCATTTTTTTTGACTGATTGTCTAATTATCTGATTGTGACTGGAAGATGACTATATGGAGAGAATGCTAAAAGAGGAAGATCTTGAGATTTTGAAATCTTGTATCTGGATAATTTGTGAATGACAAATCACTCTGATTTTCTGTCTTTGGAATTTCTTGTGTGCTGTGATTCCAGTTAAACAACAATGTATGCAAAAGATACCAACTCCTAATTATAATGGCTCCAAATCGACCAAATACCATCTCCAAACAATCGAACATTATACATGATCTCTAGGTAGGATAAGAAGTCTACATAGGATATGGAACTTTCATAGTTCTCGGCATACATCCGTAAGTAATAGTCATACTCTCAGGAACCCTGATTGTACATGACTAGTGGTGGCCCCGTAGCTAACAGTTGATCATATTCATAATCATATGGCGGTATCAAAGGATAAATATTATGTATATAGTGAGAGCAATGAATTGCCGCTCTCTGAATCATCATCATGTATGTGTTGCTACCCTGACAATCTATACTCATAGTCAAAACTTCGAGAGTCGTGTATGCTCAATCTCTCAAAATTAGATGGCATGTCTTGGTAGCTACTATTGTATGTGACATAATTTCCATAGTAATTATCTTGAAAGTTAGCTACCTATTTGGCCCCCAGCACTGGAGCACCATGGTCAATATCACGTGTGACATGTGTGAAGTATTGCTCTTGTATTCATACCATACCTTTATCACTGTGACAACCACTATCATGGCCCCCAGTGCTTCTGCCCTGACCACTACTATATTTTTGGCCACCAGCACTAGCATCCCCACAACCATTGTGTTGACCATCACGAGAACTGCCACCATTGTGGGAAGAAGATGGTGCCAATGTACTGTTATCATTGGAGTCATGATTCCCATTGATGTGGTGTTCTATGGATAGCTCGGGAGTATCATCATCTGTACTGAGATCTAGTGTCTCCAAGTATGTAATGTCCACAGGATTTACTGGTGGTTGCATGTCCTTTTTACTTTTAAATAATAAGGTCCATGTTAATTTCTTTTTCTGTGGAGCAGGTAGTTTCTTTGTCATACGCTACCTCCCTCCGGATGCTTGAGATGTAGAAGTCATATCTAATTTTATACATATAGTAGGACCTAGGGTCATAAGATTAGTCTCACATTGGATGTTGAGAAAGTAACCAAGTGCTTATAATACTGGCCTTCACCATTTAACCCAAGAGGGCCCTTTTACAAGGATAAAGTCTCACCTTCGCTCTGGGGACAATATCTCTTAGAGACACCAAAGTTCATCTCGCATCTACACAGTGGCATCGTATGTGGGAACCCTGAGCTCACACTCACTTCCCTTCTCAAGAGAGGCTAGTGTAGTGAGATCTAGAATCATAAGATTAGTCCCACATCAGATGTTGAGAAAGTAAATCAAGTGCTTATAATACTAGTCTTCACCACTTAACCCAAGAGGGTCCTTTTACAAGGATAAAACCCTACCTCCGCTTTGGGAACAATACCTCTTGGGGGCACCATAGTTTATCTCCCATCGACACAGTGGCACCGCCTGTGAGAATCCTGAGCTCGCACTCGCTTGCCTTCTAAAGGGGTGCTAGTGGAGTGGGACTTAAGGTTATAAGATTAGTCCCACATAGATTAATCCCACATCAGACCTTGAGAAAGTAAATATTTTAAAGGGGGAACACTGACAGGGTGTCAGTTCAGTCCCAGGGTGGATAGAACTGCGCACTCTGGGGGTTGTTCCCTTCTGATGTCATATGCATGTACTAGCATCTGAGTTGTCTTCATATGCAAGGCAACTATCGTTTGCATCCAACCAATCAGAGATACTGTCCTAAAGATCTTCCAAGACAAAAAGGACGTCCTTCTACAAACAGCCAATAGGGAGAAGATCCTATAGATCTATTTTTCAAAAGAAGTATTTTTATACTCCAGCCAATCAGGTCAAAGGAACTTGGAGAGAAAATCTTCTACCCTTTCCTCTATAAATAGAACAGCCCTTCCACCTGGGAAGAGTTGGCCGAGCACTACATCAAGTAGAGATCTTGTTAGCTCGTGCCCAAGGAGCCAAGGAGAGAAAAGATAAAGAATAAGAGAGGAAGAAAAGAGTGAGCAGCCCTACCCTTCATGAGAAAGATTTGAAAAGAAAAGAGAGAGGTGTGAAGGCCCCTTCCACCCTGGTCCAACCCAATCCAGTGGTGAGAAGAGAAGTAGGTTAAGGAAGCAAAATCCCAACCTTGAAGAGAATGCTTCATGACTCAATCAGAAGCTACAGTTGGCATTTCAACTCAGATTGATGTTTTCATTTCTTGCTTTAAACTCCATATATTAATGTGGCTTGCTGTGTTTACAATGTCTTCGGCGCTCAGTTGTAGAGACTGGATGTGGGTCTGGCTGTGTCCAGCCGTGTGTGCTTGGGGCTATGTTCCTGTGTCTTCTTGCTGCGCTAGCCGTGTGTTTCTTATTTTTCCTTTGTGTGTATGTGTGTGTGTGTATGTGTGTGGGGCTTGTCCCTGTGTGTTGCATTTGCAGCGTGAGGACCCTGTCCTCGTGAGGAGCTTGCTCCTCGTGCGATTCGGGCGTCATCCCCATGTGGTGCTGTGTCGCACCAGGAGGACTCTATCATTGTGAGGACTCCATCCTCGTGTGTGGTTGGGGTTCATCCCCGTGGGGCTTGTCCCCATTACTGTGTTTGCAATATGTAGTGAAGCCTCACCGGGTTTGGTGAGGGGTGGATGTAGGTTTGCGGGTTTGCAGATTGAACCACCTTAAAAATTCCCTTGTATAGTGGTGTGTTTTTGTGCGATTAATTCCATTTCTTCTATCTCCATTCACAGGGATTTTTGCGTGCTAACTTCAACCTATGTAATTCTATTTGCACGCCAGCGCACGCACTAACAATTTGGTCATACACCCACAATAAGTTCGATGAGATCCCTACTCTCTAATGCTGCAGATCTCTCTCTGAATGGTGTGACTAATAGTGACCCTGCATCAACCCCATCATGAGGGAGCGTTGACCTCAACTACCTCCACTCACAAGGATGTGCTATTTCTCTTTTTATGAACTAGTCTAACACTGCACACACCGTGAGCCTTTCACTGCTTCACTAGCCAATCTGTTCCTTGAACATGGCTCATGCACTCACACCTGAGAAAGCTCTCATGACCAATGATCTTCCGCTGTGCGAGTCATTTGGAACCTTGTAATCTCAGGCTTTGTTTTAATGGCACATAGTTCATATTTTGTTTATCTAGTTAGTGTTTCATGTTTCAAGACAACATTTTTATATGGGGATCTATGTACACACCAAATCCTAAAGGAGACGTTGGCATAAACCAACAAGCATATGCAGGCGAAATGCCTCGAGATGCTCAAAAAGATGGCTAAGGTCAAAGGAAAGAAAGCCAAGGCCATGGTGTGCACATGAAGTGACAACGAGGATGAAGATGAAAGCTCTGTTGGGTCCCGTGCGGTGCATTCGGATCTAGAAGGGGGGTTGAATAGATCGTATCACAAACTTTGGCCTATTTAAAACTTGACTATCAAAAGCATAGACCACTCCTATAAAGCAAATAAGACACTTAGACACAAAGCACGGTGGATTTAGATGGAGTGGGTCAAGTGTAAATGGTGGTCCAAAGACTACACAGGTCAAGGTATAAGTTAAGGTGCTTCTCAGCAAACCTCTGATGTGTGTGTAAACTAGGTGTTTGCTTGTTTGATGGAGAATGCTCCCTAGTGCCTGAGTGCAAAGATGCAACAGGCAGCCATGGGAATGCTAGTACCATCCAAGGAATAAATGGTGTGTATATAAGAATGCGCAATCCACAAAGCTTGAGTGTATGATGGAGATGAACAAGATTGCATGCAATGAAGAAAGCACACTGACCTATGAATGGGGATAGAAGATATGGAGCAAACCCACAAGATGTTCAATCCACAACACAGGGATTTTAAGGTGGTTCGGTTGCAAACCCGCAACCTACGTCCACCCCACACCAAACCCGGTGAGACTTTCCTGCTGACACAAAGCTTGACCAAGGACACGCCCCAAAACCACAGAATGGAAAACCCTCCGTTTGTCTTTCGACACACAAAATCTGTAGGGACGGTTCTCCACAGACTAGAGCACACCTCCGTCTATCTTCCAACACACAAATCGATAGGGACGGTTCAAGAAGTAGTGAAAAACATAAAAGGAAAATACTGCAAGTGCAGTGGGAAAAATCACAAGAACAGTGGAATGTAAATAAACACTAGCTGAGTCTATGGATCAAGATTTGGAAGCTGGTGACTACATCTACAAACTTCAGATCTGAAGATCTGGTTCTTCAAGCTCAGGTAGACTGCAAGGTTGTTGTCTCTCTCTCAAGGTTTTTCTTTTCTTCTTCTTTTATGACACTAGACTAAGAACAGTGCTGGGCTGCTCTCACGCTATTCACAGGGATGTTCTTTGTATATGCTGAAGGGCGTGGCACTTTCTCTGGGCGACAACGACTTCTTCTCTTGAGGAAGCTTCATATAAATAGAGAAGCCTAGGGAAACATTTCCTGCCAAAAGGTCTTCTTACCTTGAAGCATGCACAGGATGAACTTGAGAGCTTTCCAAGGTGGCTGTCAGGTTTGGACAGTGGTAGCAGGAGGAAAAGGACCAGACCAAATCTTTCTTCGGTCAATTTTAGGTCTTCATATTAAATGCCCTTTTGAGGTGTTGAGTTCTCATTGGCTGAAGCTCACTATGTCCTGTGTACTCTACTTGGTCAGGCAGCCCATTGGTTGACAGGAAGGTAGTGGCAGATTGAGAGATTGACTTTCTGTAGTTGGATTTCTGACAAAGGTAGCTCCAAGAAGGTAGATTAGATGTGACTTAATTACTATTACGCGTGTAATTCTAATTCGTTATGCATCTCCTCAATAAAACCTCTGAACCTTTACGAGGCCTCATCAGCCTCTTGGGTGGCTTCCCGGAGTTCTTGGTATCAGTTTATCGGTATCTGAATCTCCAGGTCGTTACAGTCGGTATTAGAGCGGTGTTGAGATTATGTATAAGGAATCGAAATTACACTGGTCCAGAACAAAGCCATGTGTAAACTACTACTGGCTTAGGCTATTTTCCATGTACTTGTGGTTTCTTTTATTGTGTGTATCTGTTTAGTTTAAAATGCCACCTAGACGGAGAGCTCACGTTCGAAGGGAGGAGAGTGGTACTTCGCCTCCTCCAGTGAATGTTCAAGAGCAAGGCCATGTTAACCTTGCTTCTGGTGATGGCTTGCCTTAAGGTGGTCATGGTAGAGTTTAAAAGAATTTCTTCTATTCCACCCACCGACTTATGAAGGGCAAGCAGATCCAGATGCAGCGAGAGTGTGGCTTGACGCAACTGAACGTGTGTTCCGTTCCATGGAATGCACGGAAGATGAGAAAGTGATGCTGGCAACATTCCAATTACAAGGAGCAGCACTCGCGTGGTGGACCACGGAGTGGGAAGTAACTTTCAGGTCTCGACCTCTTCGACAAATTACTTGGTCGGACTTTGTTACTTCATTCGAGCGTACGTACAGTCCAGCTTATCTGAGGATGGACAAAATACATCAATTTATGGAATTGGCTCAAGGCGATATGACAGTTCTGCAGTATCACAATAAATTCATGGAATTGGGTCGGTATACTCCTCATATTCTTGCTGATGAAGGGCTAAAAACTGATCAATTTCTATGTGGATTGAAGGCAGAGTTAAGGCAGCCTCTGATTGCAACTAGGGTGGCAGAATTAGATGTAGCGTATCAGGCAACTGCGGCACTAGAGCTGGATATGGCAAGATCACGAGGGCATACCCAAGTGGAGTCAGTTCAGCAGAGTGTGCAGCACCAGCAAGTCAGTCAGCACAGTGTGACAGGAGTCCCATCTTCTGTTCCTGCTGCCAGTGGCACTTTTTTTACAAAGTCCAAGTTCAAACGGATGTTCAGAAAGTCCAAGAAGTAGTATGACCGTCAAGCTTCCTCTGGTACCATGTAACAAGCAGCACCCTCTTCCTTTCAGCGATAGGGACCGGTGGCTAGTCAGCCGAGACCGTGTCTGAGGTGTGGTGGTAGCCATCCGGGCAGACCATGTTCAATGCATGTGGTATGCTTTCGATGTGATCAGGTTGGACTGTCCTCAAAGGCCGAAGTAGCCTGTTCAGTTTTCTCAATTTTCACAGCCACAGCAGTTCAGACCTCCTCCACCATCACAATCTCAACAATATTCTCAAGCTTCAGTGTCTTCATCTCAGGAGTCTACTGCAGCTGGCAAGAAAAAAAAAGGGAGAGTCACGCATATGACTTGTTCTGAGGCAATGGCATCCCATCTTGTTGAAGGTAATATTATGATCTATGGTCATGCAGCTCATGTTTTATTTGACTCAGGTGCTTCTCATTCATTTATTTCTAAAGATTTTAACCATAAAGTTATTTATGGATAGCCAAGACACTTGTGATTAACTCATTAACTCATTGTGTATGCCATCATTAAAACCATAGGAAAGCAACATGAAGAACTTGAGTAAGTAAGATTCGTCAGCTGCCAGGTCGCTCATTACGTTGATGTAATAGGCTACATGTTCTTTTGGCGAACCTTGTCCGTTAAACTTGTCGAACTTCGACAGTTTATTGATGCCGGGAGGTAGCCTTTTGGCCGCGTGATGGACAGGATAAGGTACCTTGTACACATCGAAAGCGGCATAATCTTCATTGCACCTGTCGACTAGCTTCCTTTCGATCATCTGATCTATGCTTATTTTATTCACCATCACTTGGTCGACCGGGGCTGGACCGGGGTGCCCTTGTTACATCTGCGACATTGCTACCATTGCTTGAGGTGTAGCGGCAGTATCCTGGTATGGAAGAACTGGGGGTCACATTGTAATGGTATGTGGCTGTTGGAGGGAGTGGCCCCTGTGTAGCTATGCGCCAGCTGAGATGCGGTCGCCTGTGGCGAAGCCTCAAGGATTTGGCCATTATTTCCCGGTGTCTCGGGAGGGACTTCAGCCTGTCTGGAGGTAGACGCATGTACATTCCTTTCATTCAATTGTCTCTTTAGTATTTCAATCTCCCACCGGTATTCTTGCAACAGCATCAGTACCGTAAGGTCATGCATAGAGGGGTTGAGGGCGACGCCTCTCTCTTCAGCTGGAGTTTCTTCAGATGACGTGAATGGCCTCCCACCATCATCTTCAGCCATGATTACATTGACAATGGCAACCACCACAGTCTTGTCCCAATAGGTTTATTCACTAGGGGTCCACAGTGCCTCGTCGGCTTCAGTTGGGGCTCGGGGCCAAGTCTGCTTGGGCATCTGAATATGCTTGAATATGGTTGGCTTCGGGGCCAACCCCCCCTTTGATTTGGACTTGAAGCAGTCCAACTTCTCTTGGGCCACCATTTGGAAGGAGTTGTGTACCGGCACCGTCGGGATTGCCCTATCGGGCATGATCTTGGCCTGCCAGTCATTCCAAAAAACTCAAATGCCTCCGATGAGTATGGATTTGCCCGAAGTGGAAAGCCAGCTTTGCAGCGTGCTGGCATTATTCTTGGCCGCCCTCCTGGCAGTCGGGGTGCGTTTATTTTGATCCTTAGTGAGGTGGATACAGCAACCTACCATCTTCGCTTCTTTAGGTGTTGCCTTTGAGGCGGCGACGGGCTCAGCCTCTTGGGTCTCCAGGAGGTCTACAAACATGACCCCCAGAAAGTTGGGGAAACCAACCATTGGGAGGAAACTACCGAACAGGGTCGGCACTGCCAGATAGCCATGCTCAGCATGGCTTGCAACCACCAGAGGTCCGAACGTGACCGCCATTGATTTCTTCAAAGTTTGTCTTGTAATTTAAAATTGAGGATGTCAGAATTTTAGGAGGAGGCCATGAGGCCCCTGATCTTGGCGAGAAGATGAATGGTAATCCCAGTCCCACCGGACGTGTCAACATGTGGACGCACTAAAATTTCGTTAAAAATTTTGGTATTCGTTGTGAGATCCTCAATGCCCATCCATTTTGCTCACAAGGATTGTTCCTTTGAGTGAATCCCCTTTCTCTCCGTAATAAATCTACCTAATTTTCATTCTCTACTCCTCTTGAAACCCCCAAGTAAAAGCCTTAAACCATTTGAGTAAACCCCCTCGGCACCTGCCCTATTCGATGCCCGCGAGCCCTCTCTCTGTGTCGAGTAGAAGGCGTGTCGACCACTACCTGTGTCGATTCCCTTCACGCGTCGATCCCGAGCCAGATCTGAGCGCGCCGACTACCAACCAAGCCGAGTCCCGCTCGCGCTGACCGCCTCACCGCCGACCCATGTTGCATATTCACCCCAGATCCTTCAACCCCTTTGAATCATCAGAATGCCCAGCCTTCCAATCGCCCCTAGTAAATCCTAACTCTAAATGCCCCAGTCTCAGGAGTCCATTCCATCCCGAGGAGCAATTGTGATTCTTCACTGAGATCTATGCGAGCTAAATTAACGGGGTCTCACCCCTACATTCCGTGGATCAACCGTGATGTTTCTGCTAACCCCATTAGACCACGGACTTCTGCCACTACATGTACTCTGATGGCTTCTTAGGGGGATATTAATACATGACACGATGGAGGATATTGTTTCGTCGTATCTTGACCCCCATGGGTCTCAGGCATAGATATGCTCATGTGCTTTTCGGCTTCCATCTCAGTACTCTGTGGATGGATGTCCTATATCTCCCTGGGCATGACCCAAAACAAGGGGAGATGTTGTCCAAATAAACTCTGATCTCTGCTATGTTAAACCTTTCACATTTCCAAACCCATGGGATCTAAAGAGGTCTACCTCTGCATGTCCTCTAGTGATTCCCTCCTGGGGATAATAATATTAAATGCTATAGTGAACAAGTGCTATCTGAGCATAGTAGTACAACCTCATGATACCCGAACGTCAATATGCTCCGGTCTTTTGTGGATTCTATCCCGACTCTGCGTGGACGGTTTCCTATTCACACTTGGCAAAGGCCAAGATGAGGGGAGATGCTGTCGAATTTACTCCGTGTATCTGTATATAATGATGATTGATTATGCAAATAAAACCGCTGAGCGAGCATGCGAATTAATGCCATGTCTGTGTATATCCATCTAACTCTCTAAAGAATGATGCTTCATTTTCCTTGCCAACATCTGCATGATGCTTAAATAAACCAAAAACCCTTCCTTGTTCTCCTGTCATATAAAATGGTGTCGCGAAAAGTCACGTCACGCCTGGCCGAAGACCCTTACTATGCGTGATGGTGGTCCCCAGACCAAAGTTCTCCGCCTCATACTGGTAATCAAGATAATAAACCATAATAAAATTGTAATTGCATTATCATACATACATTTCTCTTATCCTGCAAAAGAATAAGCATCACAGTCATATTTTGTTCTGCCCCAGGACTCTTCTACTTTGGCGACTAATCAAGGGTTGTCCTTCCTTGGAAGTGCGTAATTAACGTCATAACCTTTAGGGCCACTTTGATAACGGGTTAAGGTGGGTTAGGGTGGGTTAACCGGGGTCGGGTGACTTATTCCCTGTTTGATTCAACAAATGATTCCAAGCCACAAATGGCCTATATCACAACCGCTAGAAGAGAATTAACAGTCTAATATTGAACCGCCAAACTTCGTCAGTTCACATCCTTCGAGGAGGATGACTTGACCACAAACGGTCGAAAGAAGGACCGCCAAAAGGGGTGTGACAGTCTTACGACAGACTGCCAATTTTCCTGGACGTTCAAGAAATAAACCGTTCATTCTCATTCCCATTCTCAAGCTTTCAAACGCCCCAAAATGCCCCAAACTGAGCCCCAATCAAACGACGCCCCTCCGGTGACTCCGACAACCACACCACCAGCGACGACCACCGGAGACCACCCCCATTCCACCGAGATGTCAAAGAGGAGGGTGATAAAGCACCTCCAACATCGATTGGATGAAGACGAACCATCCCCGGTGGCGGCGAACCCACCGGAGGAAGAAGAACGACCAGCGATGGCCCAAACGGAGAGGGATGAGGTCCCCACGATGGCGGAGGAACCTGGAGAAGTTGCCGGTGGTGAGGAAGAAGCCACCGCTGTCGAGGAAACGCCGGAGAAGACAAACGGACGACAATCCTCCGAGGTAGGCCGACGGCCTTAAAAACCTATTTTTCTATCATTTTTTCCCTTGCATGTGGGGTGAATGGGATGGAAATGGGCCTGGGGGATCATTGGAAACAATGTAGAGGCCATTTGGCCATTTCCACGACCGGGGGGAATGGGATGGAGAACGTCCCTCCATTGGGACCGTGGCGGTCATTTTAGAGACCGCCACAACCTCAGGTAGTTCAGCCTTAGGCCGCTAGGTAATGCTAACGGTCCAGAATAGTGCCTCCAAGGACCCAGAGACAGAGTTTTGAATTTTTGTATTTTTTGGTCTTATTTGATTTTTTTGTGGTTTTATTTATATTAATGCAATGCAGATGACTGACCTATGTTCTAAATGCGTGCAGGGGAAGAGATAGACCCGAATCTCGTGGCTGCAAGTCCGGGCGGTGTACCAGGCACTACCTGACTACTAGAGAGTGAGACTAGCTGCCATGGGGTTTGGAGAGCTACTCGGTATCGAAGTGACGAGGATAGACACAACACTGCTACATGCCCTGCACGAGAGATGGGATCCAGTCAGTAGGGCATTCGTCTTCCCGTAGGGCCATATGATCCCCACGCTAGAAGATATAGCGAGGATCATTGGATTACGAGTCCATGGAGCACCGGTGACAGGATGGACCTACACAGACTACCACGAGATGGCGCAGAAGCTGCTCGAATTGGACTTGATGAGGCTAGGGCACCACTCATCCCAGCTAGCATGAGCGACGCTCCAGGAGAGCCTGGGGCTGAGAGGGGCGGCGATCTCCGTAGGAGAACTGCCAGAGGAGCACATCGGGAGAGTGGTGGAGTAGGTCCGACCGAGAGTGGCAGCGGGACCGGGACCGGAGGGAGACATCATCGTACGGTGCTTCTTGATCTTACTGTTCGGGAAGCTTTTGTTCGCGACCAGAGCTGATGGAGTGAGCTGCAAGCTCCTCCCATTACTGAGGGACTTGGACAGAGTTGGAGGGTTTGCTTGGGGAGCAGCGGTGCTAGCGTTCCTGTTTGACTCACTGAGCACGACCGACCGGCAGACGATGCTGGGTGGCTTCTCGCTTTTCCTACAGGTAGACACTCTAGACTTTAAATACTTCTATTCTTATGATTATGCTTGCCAATGCTATATGCTGATATTTGACTTGTGCAGATCTGGAGCTTTCTATACCTCCCTGGCTTAGGGTGAGGGACGGAGGTACATCCAGAGCGGATCCCCATTGCGAGACGGTGGGTAGTAGCTAGAGACATGGGATCGATCCGACGACTGACCCAGGCGATCCAGGATGATATCAACTCATTCCCTTATGCATCGGTAAACATCTAAACTTAAATTCTTCTATATGCTTTAAATGCTTCTTATGCTGACATAGACTCGATTACCCTTTCAGGTGCGCGGGACACCATATCAGGATGATGGACGCGACGGACAGCCATGGGTAGAGGTAGCCATGGCTTACGGAGGGTGAAATATCTGGCTACACTACCTCAACATCATCGAGCCGCTGCACCATCGACTGATTATGAGGACGAGGGGAGTTCATCAGCCTGACGTGGAGTTCCCTGCTAGAGACAAAGAGCGCTACAAGAGGTCCTCAAAGGGTCTTAGTGCCGACGTTGACAGGAGTGTTTGAGTAGCCGACCAGGTTCGGGACTGGACGCGGAGGGGTCGAGTAGTGAGGACCCGAGTTGACAGCGACGAGGCCTACCTGAAGGCCTACGCCCACAGATATGGAGATCAGGTTTTTCGCGGCGTCTGACGACCGATATGAACTTCTAAACTCATGCTCTTTCTATTATTTGAAATTATTCCTATATGCATTGACACTGTGACTTGCTATATGCAGCTAGACCCGCAAGGTAGGATAGCGGAGCTATAGGGACTTCTCCACGCTATGATTCAGCAGAGGCACGCTGGAGCATCTGGTAAGCTTAACTGAACATTGGACTTAATTTACACTTATGCTATGCTTATTGGCTAACCTTGACTAAAAAATGTAGCGAGCTCGGGCAGTGCAACGGGCGGGACTGGATGGTCCATCCTCATCGTCACAGCCTGCGGGAGGCAGGGCTGAGTGGGATGCTAACTTTGCTCGGGCGGTTGCCCGGGCTGAGGAGGCTGAGGCTACTCTCACGGAGAGGGTAAGCGAACCCAAACCCGAGATCCTTAGACTTTAGATACTTTATGATGCAAATGCCTTGACTGACTATTCTGAGTGCTTATGTAGGCGAGAGAGCTGACCGTGACATTGACCGAGGTAGGGCGTGCTCGAGTAGAGTCAGAGTGATCCTGGGCAGAGTTGGAGCGCTTCCGTGCTGAGGCAGAGCGACTTCGGGCAGAGCTAGAGCGATCCCAGGAGGAGTCGGAGCGTCTTCACACTGGGATAGTAGACCTAGAGTGCTACCGGATAGAGGTGAGGGAGGCACGACGTCAGATTTTTGAGTTGAAGATCGAGCTACGGACGATGGAGAAGGCCATGCAGATGATAGGCCGGGGACCCGAAAGGAGTGCATCTCAGAGCGGGGCACGGGGTAGTGCATGGAGTGGTGCACAGAGTTGCTCGATTGTAGATTTCCTTACTAGTTCCTCTGGCCAGCGAAGGAACGAGGAGGCGGATAGGATATGGCGCCGAGCAGAGGGCAGTTTAGCCATGGGCTCACCGGAGAAGAGGCATGGGGGTACCGGCAACAGCGACAGTCTGGGAGACAGACCAGCCGAGTGACTTTGCACTCTTCCTTTCTTCTTCTTTTGATGCACACTTTGTACATGACTTATGTTAATGGAATGGAATAAAACTCTTTTTGTTGTTTTGTTGTGCTTACCTAAATGAATGGATGAATGGATGAACGAATGCAACCTGACCTCATGAGAGAGAGACAAAGAGAGAGTGCGACAGGCTAAAAAAAGAGGAGAAGAAAAGGGGTTAATTAAAACCTGTGGAAAACTAACAAACGGTCTAATTTAAGACCACCAAAGATAGAAAACGGTTGAAGCTAAGACCACTAGAGGGATAGAGAGAGGTTGGTGGATGAAGGAATAAAAGGGTCCAATAGTAGACCGCCGGAGTACTATAGGGCTCTTATGATAGACCGCTAGTGCAGAAACTATGTTAATCCGAGCGGGACTCTACGTGAGAGTCCAAACTCGGGGGAAAGGATGTCTAAACCGCACTAGAACTGAACCTAATTTAGGATAAGGCTACCCAACCTTAATCCTAATGTTCGAACACCAAAATTAAGCCTCTATAAGTAGGAACAAGCCCAGAATTCACAGCTCACCATAATTCTCTGTTATAAGCCTTGAAATTTCATCAAAATCCTTTAAGAACATAATGAAGAGGAGCTTTGAAGCTAGTGCCATAGGGGAGATAGTCTATAGTGGGCCAAAGGCAGCCGGTGTAGCTCTCTCCCTTTCTCCCCCAACCTCTTGCAGCTAGATTGCTGCAAATTTCTTGAGGTGTGAGGCCTCATTATCATCCTATCTCTGAGTGAGAAGCTCAGCACTATCGCCGCCGCCGCCATCGAGCTGCCGTCGCACCACCATCGCCTCGTCATCGGAGTTCTATCTACCTCTAGATTGAAGTTGGAAGCCTAATTTTTATCTCTCAATCAGGAGATCTGATCGAGCCCAAGTGTTGAGGGTTTGTTCCCTTGTCGTCACCCATCTCCAGTTTAAATTTCGTGTTATTCCTCCACCGCTTGATATTTTTTCCAGTTATTTTATTCCACCCCTAAAAGTCTGCCAATCAGTAGATCTGTGGGATCGAACCCTGTTATCCTATTTTTCCCACCCATCAACCCTCTACATAAAAAACCCAAAAAATTCCTGCACATCCCATACATCCCCCTCTATCCCCCATAAAATCACCAACCTCCAGATCCACCATCTTCCCTCCGGTCAAAATTTATTCTCAGGCAGACCCCCAATCTGTCCTATCAGATCTGTAACCAGAGCCAAAAAAATCATGGCTTTTCATTCTCAATCCTATTGCTGGATGGATCTGTAAAAATTATATTCCGTATCCCTTCGAGTCTAGTTTCCAATGGCACTAATCTCGCCTTGATCCGACACCGGATCTGGGTGAAACAATTATTTTCGTGGAGGCACGTATATCTGATCTGAGTCAAGCCAGCAGAACAGAGTTAGGAGTTAATTCCCCCACAAATCCTCGGCATCTGAGCCACTGACCGCCGCTCCCAGGGATCGACCAGCAACCCTCCAACCGCGTCCCAGCCAGTCGCCGTGACGAGAAGGTGGCTGGAAGCCACCGTCCCAAGGGCTGAGTTCACTTGCTGTCCAGCGGGCTGAACCGAGTTTAACAGTACCGAGTCAGACCAACAACTTGTCTCCACCCCGAGAACCCTTCCAACTTGCTGCCCGTCAACCCAAGATCAGTCCTCTTGGGCCCCACTTGTAGTCCTTTACCTCCTTGCGTGGAGTGGGCAGTAAAATTCTTGCTGTAATTATTGTTAATTGTTTGTACCGGGAGTACGAGACTTGGCCGGGATCGCCTTCCCTACGCCCAGTAGTGTGGAGGTATCGTCTCTAACTCTCTTGGCATTTACTTTTCTCATATATTTCTATATGTCGTTGCATGAGTGTGGTAGAATTCTAGCTCGTTATTTTTATTACCGCTGTGAGTGAGTGAGCGTAACCGTCCCATGACCCGATCCGGGCACGTGAGAGAGCTGACACCCTCGACTCATTACCGATTTCTCAACTGCGCAGATCCACACACTTCCCTCACTTAGGGACGTCCGCGAGCTCGTGTCTCTTGGTCCTAGGTTCGCATCAAGTTGGTGTCGAGTCCACTGCCTGTCCCCATCACTTCGGGATGTACAAACTATCGAAGAAATGTGGTCACAACCGTTTGTAAGCTAGAGAAGATATTTCCTCCGGCATTCTTTGATTCGATGGAGCACCTGGTCGTCCATTTGCCATATGAGGCCATTGTCGTAGGGGCTTCAACCCAACCAAAAAGAAAGAATTTGAACGGGCAACCTTTTTTCTTCATCCTAAACAAAGTGTAAAGAAATTCACTCCATTAATTAGCATGAACAAGGCAGATAAAAACACTGAAAAAGGAAGCACATCCAAATAGAATAACAAGCTGAAAAGAATATAAATTCAGGGCCGCAAGGAAAGGGGAGGACCAAGTTAGAGTAGCTCAGAGAAACCCCAAGAAAGAAATCCCCCAGAGCAGTTCTTCAAGCCTGAGATGTCAACTCGATCTAAGAACCCAATCAAGTCGAGTTCTGGGCCCTCCAGCATCTACTACAGAACCCAAGCTCACCTGTCAACTCGACCTAAGAACCCCTTCAAGTCAAGTCAAGCCTTCTGCAGAACCAAGTAGTTCAGGTATCGGGGACCAAGTCGACCTGAATGGTCAGGCAAGTCGACTTGGACTGGTCACATTAGGCATTACTGGTAGCAAAGCAACTGGTCAAGTCAACTTGAGCAGTCTAGCAAGTCAACTTGGGGTCCTTCTAGAAACCAGTCTGTCCATACCTGTCCTTGGTCAAGTCAACTTAGTAGGGTAGGCAAGTTGACTTACAATCCTCATCATGGTTAATCTCACACCTTTGACTACAGAAGTGGTCAACCATGGTATTCTCTAGTGCCCAACATAACATCTCAGCCATGGATTAAGAGGAACAAAAGAAACATAGAAAACAAAATGCTAAAAATAACTCACATGCATTCAATGGTCAAAAATTGCCAACACAGCATGCTCCCCAAGCGAGTAATGTAGAAACTGAAATAAAGCCAAATGTCAAATGCACTTTCATTAAACAATTCTAGATTCCAAAATGCATGCTATCTATTCTAACTAATTTGAGTGACAAAAAGGGCACCAAACAAGTTTGGCTTCCCAAATATGTTGCATAAGAATCTTGCAGGGAAGCCTCTCAGCCTACAACAAAAATCATGATGTCACGATAATGGCTGTGCAACGCTAAATAAAAGGGGAAAAGAATGCAGATTTTTGGTAAGCTCATCATGCAAAATGGTTGAAAATTTTACAAGGTAACAGTTGGAATTTGTCTTTAAGCTATGAAATAATTTGATCCCCTCAATATGCACACATCATTTTCTGCATATATCTGAGCATGATTAGTAAATTTAGGGCGAGTCTAAATGAACATCTTCCATCAACAAGTGGGATCACATCAAGAGGCATCCTATCTCTTCACACATGTTCATCATGCACTCCTCATGCACATTATGATAGCATTACTCTTTGGTATATAAAATGGTAGTCTATAGAAGCGCAGGTTGAGCCTGTCTGAAAACTATCACCATACGTGAGGACATAACTCTACCTGGTACCAAAGTTCATTATTGCATTTAGTGCTTTTTTCAGACTCACATGAGTCTAAGACAGCATACTCCCTTTGCACATAATCTCATGTCTACAGATGTCTATTTGCATTATTATGCATAGCTTGTAAAATCTGCTAGTCACACTGAAATGCATTGCACCTTCTTCATATCCAAGTTGATGTTTCAATGTATTTAGATAGGGGGTTAAAAACTACCATCATGCTTGGCGGGGACAATTCAACCCCCCTTCTTGTCCATATGAGAACCTACGGACAATAACATGATTGATATAAACTCGTCAGGCATACCGGGTTCCTTCTGCGCTCGAGGCGTGACATAAGAGGTCGCCTCCGTCGATCGCCATAACTCTTCTGTCGGCTTTGGGCTGCCTACAATCTCTGCCTAATCAGCTGCACCACCTCCACACACTGTTGTACCAACTCTGGTCTTGTCATAATTGGCTTTCCAACCTCAAAGCAATTAAGTGAAGTATGACAATGTCATCCATACAAGGTCTCATAAGGCGCCCTGCCCAAATTGGAATGATAGCTGTTATTGTAAGCGAATTCCACTAATGGCAAATGATGAATCCACGACCCTTGCCACTCAAGGCAACAAGCTCTCAACATATCTTCTAGGGTCTGGATAGATCTCTCTGACTGCCCATTGGATTGAGAGTGATAAGCTGAGATAAAAGCTAACTTTGTGCCCAAGGCCTTCTGAAAGCTCTTCCAGAAACCAGAAGTGAAATAGGGATCCCGATCTGACACCATAGCAATAGGAATACCAGGCAAGGGAACAATCGATTCCACATACAATCTGGCCAATTTGTGGACTCCCCAACTCACTTTAGTTGGTAGCAACTTGGCAGTCTTAGTCAATCTGTCCACTAGAAACCATATGCCATCATGGCCACCCTGAGATCTCAACCAACCAACCACAAAAGCTATAGTCACATGATCCCATTTCCATGCAAGAATCTCCAAAGATTACAAAGTGCCACCTGGCCGCTGATGCTCCGCCTTCACCTACTGATATGTTAAACATCTAGCCACAAACTCAGTAACATCCTTCTTCATACCTGGCCACCAGAATTGTCTCTTCAAATTATAATACATCTTGGCTGCTCTAGGATGCACAACATGATGAGAACTATGCGCCTCCTGCAAAATAGCTTTCCTCACCAATTCCTCAGCTGGGACATACAACCAACCTTGAAATCTCACCACTTCATCATCACCAAACTCCACCTCGGCCATTGATAAGACACGAGGTAGCTCGGGGTCCATACGTTGAGCCTTCATCACCTGGCGGCAGATAGCTGGCGTGACAGTCAAGCTAGCAAGAATAGCTGACCCCCAATCTTGAGGAACTTTAATCCTGAAAGTCTCTATTAGTACTTATTGCCATAGCTTCCACTCTCTCATCATCACGTGACTGACTATTACCTTGATGCTCAATGCATTGGCTATAACATTTATTCTGCTCGACTGATAAGATAAGGTGAAGTCATAATCCTTCATGTATTCCATCCATTTCCATTGCCTGAGATTGAGATCCTTTTGAGTGAACACATATTTCTAGCTATGGTGGTTGTAGACAACTATTTTTGACCCATAAGCTGAGCCTCTTTCTTATTCTCTTAAGTTGACGCCCCAATTGACCCTCAATTGGTTGACTTTGGGGCCTATTTGTGAAGCATTTCTGTCCATTTTTAGCCCTTGAATTCAACTTCAGTGCCCTGGATATCAGCCTAAGGCCTTGGCTAGCTATTTCAGATTTCAGAAGGTTTTGCATGAAAATACATGAGACACTTGGTTAAGGTTTATTAAAATAATGATTCAGATATTTTCAAGTCTTTCACATCCAAGCTTAATGAATATATTAGACTTAAATCACTTTGATTCGCCAGACATTCTTAAACCAGTATAATAGACGATTCTTCTTTTCGGAAGATATTAGACTTATGATTAGAGTACACAAATTGAAATCTTTCCAAGTTGAGTTAAATCAACAAGAAATTTGTTTAGAGAGCAGCAAAAGACACCAGAGAGGAGATAGCACCGGGGTCAGAAAGCAAAATACCATTCTCGTCTCGTGAATTCACTTGCTCTCTCTCTATACAGGCTTGTACTTTTTCAAGTCTATCGGTGAGGCCTAACAAGCATGTATAGAAAGTGAGAAAATTGGAACACATGCTTGTGGCAGATATGATCAACATATATCAAATAGATTTTCAAGAAGCCAATAGCAGTGAATTTACAAAGATGCAGCAAGAGATATGCACTTGAACAATACATTTCAAGAACTGATGGTAGAGTCTGGAATTCAGTCTGACCAGCTTGACATTTGTAATGGGACTGAATTCAAGTGAGGCTCTCTTTTGACAAATTAAGGAGTAGCAAAATGAATTTTTCAGCTTCAAAGCAAGTGAGAGTTCAGATAACGATGAGGAATCAGAAACCAGTTAATCAGAGGACATATGATTAAGTGAATCACTAAAACACAAGAATAGGAGAATGAGTTAAATGGCTAGGTAGGAAGGGTTCAGTTTGTGAAAGACTAATGAGTCTAAAATACTCCCCTTGTCTAGATGCAGTGAGTCACTACTTTTTAGATTTTTAAGATTAATGATATGCAATGCAACTCACTACATGTATGCATATGCAATGACTTTCCTAAAAGCATTTATGCATCTACTCCCCCTAACTAAATGCATTATATGCAATGAAGACTGAACATATGACTTAATGATTCATACTCATGAAATAAACATGCAATGCAGTCTGAGATAGACTACAATAGACTTCATGTTCATTTCAGATATTCAAGGAAGTTCAGTCAGAGGATGCACAAATGAATTAACATGTTATGTAAACATCTAGAACAGAAACATTCAGATGGCAAAAAATTTAAGCGAAATTCACAAAATTGACCTGAGAAGTGCAAACCTAGGGTTTTACCATACTTAGGTGACGTGGTTTATTAACCCCCTTGTTCTTCAGCTTCCAAGGCACACCTACAAAACACAGATCTCATTTTACGTTTCTAGGTACCCAAGACTTCTTGGGTCCTACATGGTTAGTAGCACCTTTGATAGATGCTTTCCACATCCTTTGTGCATGTAAATCATCAGATTTTATTAAATTACAATCACTCATAGAATGTCCAAAACCTCCACAGTAATGACATGAAATAACAGATCTTGAGTTCCTTTTATGCACATTATTATAAGCATGGAATCTGTGTATTAACAAGAAAATTTTTGTTATTTGCATGAGCATACTATTTTCCAAAACCTGCTATGCACCAGATAGAGGCTTGGTGGCCAGGTTTTTCTATTTATCATCTTTAGGCAGCTATTTGTAGCCCTTAGTCGCTGGTTAGCCATCGCCTTTAGAAACTTCTCTGCCTTTTGAAAACTTAACGTGGCTGAGTCGACTCCATTTGCACTTGGAGTCGACGCCCAACTCCATCTTCTCATGTTTTTCCTCCAACCTCCATTTTTCACACTTAGAAGGCATTTTACACCCTTGACCTGGCATATGTCAGCGATAATTGGCTGTGCTATCGACTTGGCAGAGTCAACTCTAGAAGCATTTGGAGTCGACTCGACTTCTTGATTTTCATGCAACTAACTTGATTTTATGCGTTTGGTCATTCCTTTGATCAAAAATGATCCTGACTTCACAAAAACTCCTAGATATTCATGGATTAACATTATCAAAAATATTTAACAGCATCAAAAACATATGAACCTCAAGAATCAAAATGTATGAAACTCAAAGGGTAAAAAACGTATGAAACACAAGGTTAAAAGACGTATGAAATTCAAGGATCAAGAACACCTGAAACTCAATGATGAGTCATAGTGTTGACATCATCAAAACACAAGGGCACAAAAAACTATGGATGTGTTGGCTACTTTGTACATAAAGGAAGTGGTGAAGCTGCAAGGTGTTCCTATGGATATTGTGTCTGACAGAGACCCCAGATTTACTTCCCATTTTTGGAAAGGATTACAAGCATCCTTGGGAACTCGTTTGAGCTTTAGTACAACATTTCACCCTTAAACGGATGGACAGACGGAGAGGACTAACCAGATTATCGAAGACATGTTAAGGGCTTACATGATTGACTTCAGAGGTAGTTGGCATGAACACTTGCCTTTAATTGAGTTTACCTATAATAATAGTTACCAGTCTAGCATTCAAATGGCACCATTTGAGGCCTTATATGGAAGGAGTTGCAGATCACCTCTGTACTAGGAAGAAATTGGTGAAAAGTAGTGACTTGGACCAGATCTCATCTCTAAGTCGTCCAAGAATATCCAGATCATTAAAGATTGATTGTAAATTACTTAGTCCAGATAGAAAAGTTATGTCGATAACAGAAGGAGAGATCTAGAGTTTCAAGTCGGTGAGCATGTATTCTTGAAGGTATCACCAATGAGAGGAGTTCGAAGCTTTGGAATTAGGGGTAAGTTGTGCCCAAGATTTGTTGGCCCGTTTGAAATCTTGGAGAGGGTTGAAAAAGTTGCTTATCAATTGGCGTTACCACCCCAGTTGACGGGCGTTCGTAATGTCTTCCATGTGTCGACGTTGCAGAAGTACGTGTATGACCCCTCGCAGGTCATCCAACATGCGGATTTAGAGCTGAAGGAGGTCTTATCCTACGAAGGGAAGCCTATCAAGATTTTTGACCGAAAGCAGCAACAACTCATGAATCGATCTATACCAATGGCCAAGATCCAGTGGAGTAGGTGTGGAATTGAAGAAGCCACGTTGGAATTAAAAGAAGCGATCAGGAAGTAGTACCCCAAATTATTATAACATCAGTATCAGTAGCTGTCTTTTGCTTCGATACGTTTTGTAACACCCTGAAATTATATATAAATTATTTTAAGAGGGCCCACGGAAACTAGCTTACAAATCGTATAACGGGAATACCCCGCCACCTCTCCCAGGTGGGCCGACACGGACATCGTCGGGTTACGACTAGTGGTTCCATCACAAGGAAAGAGAAAGCTACTCTTTTAGGATGTAAAATAATGCCACAGTGTACAAAATACTTTAAACATGGCGCATAGGAAACATTGATTATATTAGAAATTACATACACATGCTTTTGAAATCTCCAGGTATATAACGGACTAAGACCACCCTGTTACATACCATAACGGACCAAGACGGGACCGTTATGCCCAACAGAACTCATACAAATCCACAGTTAAATAAAACTATAACGCACCAGGGAAGGCGCGCTATAGGACTATAACGCATGGGATCAGAGGCGTTAAAGTCAACAGGCTTACAACATAAAAGGGAAGGGTTATAACGCACCAAGGACAGGGCGTTATGATCAACATAACGCACCTTCCATGGACCGTTATGCCCACCAAAATGATCAGAATCCACAGTTAAATAGGGGATATAACGCACCTAACCAGGGGCGTCATATGGATGTAACGCACAGGGACAGAGGTGTTAAAGGTGAGAGACCTTCAACTCAACTGACAGGGGCCACAACGCACCAGACCAGGGACGTTAAAGGCACCCGAACTCGAAAATCCACAGAAAACTCACAGTTCAAGCATGATATAACGCACCCATACAGGCGCGCCAAATGACTATAACGCACAAGGGCAGGCGCGTTATACCACCTGGGTTTTGTGACTCCAGAGTTTGGAACCGAAACTCCCTCCCGATCGACCGAAATCGACGGGCGACGCGGGGAAACACAAATCTAAACTAACCTACCATGTCATACCATCATACAACACCTAAGCATGCCACTAGAATTAAAAGACGATGCCCATGGAGATAATTTCAAGCATTAAAAACTAAAAATAAACTAAGCGAGAATATGCACGAAAAATGAGGCAAAGGGCGTCGGACCACGGTGCAAGTGGTACCGGCGGTGTCCTAACGAGGCAAGGAATCCATCCCTCGACCTGGACTACGACGAAAACGGCGATTCGATGCCGATCTTGTGAAAGGACGACGCGGCGCCCCCTGGCCCGACTCGGCTCTCCACTCCGCGGATCGAGGGAAGATGGGCGTCAATGTGATCCTCGCGACGCGACCAATCCAACGGTACCTCCCTTGCTCTGATCAGCGATCGTCTGGACCAGAAATCGAGAGAGGAACGTAAAACGAGAAATTAGCTCAAAATCATCCAAAACGAGATTTACATGAAAAATGATGAAGATGGCGACGGATAGCGACGCATGAGGCGTCAACGGATTCCTGGCGAGACAAGGAGTCCATTCTCCTACCTCTTGCTCGGTGAAGATCGCGAATCGGTGCAGATCGGGCGACGGGGGCCACGCCGTCCTTCCGCTCACATGCGTCTCCACGCTCCATGATCCGAGGGATGAAGGGTACCGACGCGATCCTCGCGTCGAGCCCATCCCGTCGGTACCTCCCACACGTCGACCGGGGTCCATTTGGATCACGAACCGAGTGAAAGGCTACGCTCTGATTGACATGATCATTATAGACTCCGTCACGCCACTTCCGAGTTATCTTCCGCGCTCGGGGCGTGACACTTGGTCCGACCGGGCCGACCGATACCAAGGGAATCGGATCAAATGGACACTCAACTCACCGGCATCAAGTCGCTCATTTGGTGGATCATTTGGAATGGGCACTATTCTCACCGGCGTGACATTTGGAACTAATACTAGAAGAGCAAAGGGAGGAGTGGCAGCCGAACGTACCTAGCCGTCTGAAGGATCGGCTCCGGTCGAAGACGTGGGCGTGCTGGGGAGCGTGTGCACCCGGCAATCACGCTACGTCGATGGCACTTGCGGTCGACCCTGCAAGTACAAGCACAAAATAACCTCCACACAGGGAGGGGGAACTAGGAGAGGGGCACAAGGTACAACACTACCCTCACGCGGGAGGGGGGAGCACGGGGAGGGGAGCAACCAAGGGGATCGACACTCCAACTAGCGTGCTGAATCGGTGAAGCTCGGGGTGGTACATCACGCTCTGGGATCCCAATGAAGTAACGCCGGTGCCAAATCATCGCCGGAGGGGTCTTGCAATGCTCTGCAACTTCTGGTGTTGGTTCGGGGTCACTGGTGGGCGTGGTTGTGCCGACGAGTCTACCTGCATGATTCTACCCCAGAGGATAGGTTGGCGCAGTCGCCGTGCAGGAGGGAGAACTCTCTCCACTGAGCTCCGATTGGGGCGGGACCAGCGTGGTTTGAAAGAGGACAGGGAGATCTACGTGCCGACCAAGTTTGATGGCTGTCAGATCTCAAGGTTGGTCGTGGTTGCCTCTGGATTGGAGCTCTAGAATCTGGGTGAATAGGCTGATAGGGTGACGATGCGCGAGGCCGTTCTCACAGCACGGAGGTACAACTGTGATGAGACTAGTGGGATTGGTTTTGGGACATCAAGAGGACCGTCTCCACTGGAGGGCTTGACCTGGAGATCAGTAGGATGGGAGTGGCATGTTCTGCTAACTCACTATTCAGCCTGGGCAAGTCTGGTTCACGTGGGCTCTGTGCAGTCGCACGATCTCAGCCGCCACGAACAGAGCCGACGTCTAAATGAGGTGGGACCACCTCTGGCGTGATGCTGACTCAGAGACGAACAACTCTTCAGAAGACTATTTTGGCTGGTTGGTGCCTGAGAAGCCGGTGGATCCTCTACAATTTGGCCTTCTAGAACTGGCATGAATCCAGTGTAGTTGCATGAGATTGGATGCTGCGAGCGATGCCGAAGTATAATCTAGGCGGGACCACCTCAGGAGCGAAGTAGACTCGGAGAATAAGAATTTCACTGAAGATGACTTCTACTGAATCTCACAGTGGGAAGCTGTGTCAGCGTCTGCAATGTGGCTCTTAGTTTTTATCCTGGGTCCGCAAGCAGCTGGTGATGAATCCACAAACACTAATGGCGAGGCAATGGTGCAGGGCTCTGGCGTGGTCATGGATGTTCTTGGGAGTGAGGGAGAGAGGAGGGCATAGGGGATATGTGACTGGGGAGGGGCTGGACGTGGATGGCTGGGTGGTGTGGGTGGCTAGGGAGGGGCAAACCCTTGAGAGCCAAGGTGATTTGGAAATCCTGAACGAAAAATGACGGGCTAGGAATGTGTCCCCTCCCGGGTGGCAAAAAGAGAAACCTACTAACGGATGATTAAAATATCATATGAATCATAACTTTTTTGTTCTGGGTAGGAGAGGGTCCAAGACATGCTGTCGGAGGCAGCAGACCTGCGGCCCTCCCATGAACTGAGGTCCGTAAACCACCGATGCGACGGACAGTTTTGAAAACTCTATTCATATGAAAGGGGCCAAGATGAGGAAGTTATGATGAGTTGCATATACAACCATCCCCGGTGGGTCGTTAACCATCTGAAGGAGGAGGTGAACACACCGCGATGATCACCTAGGGAGAAAGAACTCCTCCGAGGCAATTTGGTGAACATCGGGTAGCCCTTACATAATGGCTTTCGGAGATGAAATAAGACAGATGAAAAATGATGCAGACGATGCGGTGGACTTTAGAGTACACCACTGCCCTTACAACCTAGGGATGGAGGTGAAAGGGGCAGATGGCCATCTCCTTCACCACTGAAAGAAAAAGGTTCGTCGATCAAATGCTAGCATATAATACACATACTTACACATCGATCGAGGGGGATTCACAAGAGCCATATAATCCCGGTGATGCGAGATGGGATGCGACTTGGTACCAATTTTATGTGGACCTAGGACTCTAAGTGATGACGTGACCAAATTGAAGACACGAACAGCAAAGATGCGACCAA
Source organism: Amorphophallus titanum (assembly GCA_024336825.1). Classification (NCBI taxonomy): domain Eukaryota; kingdom Viridiplantae; phylum Streptophyta; class Magnoliopsida; order Alismatales; family Araceae; genus Amorphophallus; species Amorphophallus titanum. The sequence continues at coordinate 112,362 of JANBPO010003674.1, read as the reverse complement.
CTCAACACAAGCTCACTACTCATCCCTAGCAAGAGAAGCGTGTGGATCTGTGCAATTGAGAAATCGGCACTGAGTCAAGGGTATTCGGCTCACACTCGTGCTCTGATTGAGTCACAGGACAGGTCACGCACTCACTCTCTCACAACGGTGATATTATTTGATCGGGATAGATATCCTATCACTCAAGCAGAAGAAAATAAACACATATGAGATAAGCAAATGTCGAGAGAGATAGAGACGATACCTTCACGCTCCAGGCGTAGGGAAGATGATCCCGGACAAGATCTGTACTCTCGGTATAACAAATATCAGTAATTTACAGTAAATATACCGACTCCATGCAAGGAGGTAATAGGTAAAACATGGGACCCGGGAATTTTGAACTTGGGTTGACGGGCAGCATTTTGGGTAGCTTTGATGATGCCGACGCATTACTATTCAGTGCTGGCCAGATGGCGCGTGTTGGCGATCGGTAGGATCATGCTTCGGTCAGAGGGCCGATTGGGCTGAGAGTGGTACCATTGCGAAGAGGACTCCTGGGGGGACAATCCCTTGGAGGGGATCACACTGGATCACCTTGTGGAATGTGAGGCGGTCCGACTATTGGACGTTGTAGCTTGTTGTCCCAAACCTATTCTACAGATTCAGAACTACACTACTCGGTGGAAATAATTTTGATGATTAGATCCAATTTTGGATCAACGCAAAATTAGCGCCGTTGCGAAGCTCTTTCACAGATCTATGAACACCTGGTATTATAGAAATTTTCTTATTTCTGTATTTTTCGAGGTGGAATTTACTCACTGACTCAGGGCAGACTGGCGAAGTTGAACCATTGGGGAAAATCACGAGCGAGGCGGCTTGGAAGTTCGTACTATGGAGCGTCATCTGTCACTTTGGAATCCCCAGGGTTCTAACAACTGATAATGGCAGATAGTTCACGAGCACCGCCTTCCAAGAAAGGTGTTCGAAGCTGGGAATTTTGAACCACTACATTTCGGTGGGACACCCCCAGGCTAACGGGTTGGTGGAGAATGCCAACCGGACACTCCTTCACTGCATCAAAACCAGGTTAGACCAAGCGGGTGATTCATCGATAGATTCCCTCCCGAGCATCCTATGGGCCCATCGGACCACTGCTAGAGCCGCCATTGGGGAAACACCCTTTCACCTCGCTTACGGCGCAGAAGCAGTGGTACCGGTGGAAATATCTAACCCTTCTCTATGAGTGGGACAATTCGACGTGGCCAGAAACAACTAGGCGCTGTGGGAGAATCTTGACTTGCTCGAAGAAGACAGGCCCAAGGCCCAAGTGAAGCTCGTAGCATATCAACAGAAGCTGGCTTAGTATTATAACGCCAAAGTCAAAGAATGACACTTCTTCCCCAGAGACTTGGTGCTACGGTGAGCAAGCATGTCTGACCCAAGGGGGGCCGCTGGGAAGCTGGCACTGAACTGGGAAGGCCCGTACAGGGTAGCAGAAACACTCGGCAAAGGAGCGTACAGGCTGGTAACGTTGGGGGGGGAGGAGATCCCTAGGACGTGGAACTCCGTTAACCTCAGGAAATTCTTTCAGTGAGTAGTCATCATCACCAGTCATACTCCTCCAAGCCAAGGTAGCCTAAGGGTTCCCTAGAGGCGAGCATCGCTCCCCTTAAAAATAAGAATGTAACCTAAGGGCTTCCTAAAGGCAAGCACCGCTCCCCTTAAAAATAAGAAGGTAGCCTAAGGGATTCCTAAAGGCGAGCATTCTCTCCCCTTGAAAACGTGAAGGTAGACTAAGGGCTTCCTAAAGGGGGGCACCACTCCCCTTGAAAATAATAAGATAACCTAAGGGTTTTTCTAAAGCTGAGCTTCGCTCCCCTTGAAAATAACAAGGTAACGCAGGGGTTTCTAAAAGGCGAGCACCGCTCCCTTAAAAATGAGAAGGTAACCTAAGGATTTTCCTAAAGGCGAGCACCGCTCCCCTTGAAAATAACAAGGTAACCCAAGGATTTTCCTAAAGGTGAGCATCGCTCCCCTTGAAAATGAGAAGGTAACCTAAGGGCTTCCTAAAGGTGAGCACCGCTCCCCTTGAAAATAACAAGGTAACCCAAGGGTTTTCCTAAAGGCGAGCATCGCTCCCCTTGAAAATGAGAAGGTAACCTAAGGGCTTCCTAAAGGCGAGCACCGCTCCCCTTGAAAATAACAAGGTAACCCAATGGTTTCCTAAAGGCGAGCACCGCTCCCTTAAAAATGAGAAGGTAACCTAAGGGTTTTCCTAAAGACGAGCACTGCTCCCCTTGAAAACAACGAGGTAGCCTAAGGGTTTCCTAAAGGCGAACACCGCTCCCCTTGAAAATGATGAGGTAGTCTAAGGGTTCCCTAAAGGCGAGCACCGCTCCCCTTGAAAATGATGAGGTAACTTAAGAGCTCCCTAGAGGCGAGCGCTGCTCCCCTTGAAAAGAATGACAACAAGACGATGGAAAGCACAACCATCGCAAAGACAAGCATACGGGAAAGTCTCTCAGGAATGTACAGAAGCCATCTTCCAACGAAGGTACACAATAAACATTTGTACAAGTGAAAGAATTTTATTCCTTTCGTCAAAATACAAGCTGCAAAAGACCCTTTGGGTCACTACATGAAGATGTGAAAAGTAAAAGTCGCGCGATCACGACACCAACATCTAGTTCCTGGACACCACTGCTGCTGGCTCATCTGTCGAAAACCTCTGGTGACCCCAGAAGCGGACCGCCTCATCGCGCGTCGATCACGTTGCAGACAAGGTAGTAGGGTCCACCTCGACGAAGAGGCCTCCACCAGGAAGCCGCTGGTTGACAGACAGAAGAGGGAGGAAGCCTGAAGAGCTGCCCCTCGAGGAAGGGAGAAGGGCGGCGGAAAGAAAAAATGAACAAGGCGGGGGAGATATGGAAGCAACTAAACCAGGCCGTGAGGCCTGATGTACCCTTGCATCCTCGCCCTCCTTCGCCCCTACCTCCCTCCAAGGGAAGGGTCGGCGGTCCAAGGCAGGAAAATAGCACGTCACCACGTACTGAACGTTCCTGCGCGTCGACCTCCAACTACTGAACGTTCTCCCATGCTGGAATCGGTAAACATCCTGGCGACTGACTGCATCCTCATCTTCTAAGTTACCTTCCATGCCACTCCCAAGAATAGTTGCCACGGCCAGGCACTTTGCAAGGAGGGAGAGGGAAGGAGTCAACTGTGAGTGAAAAGGACGCCCCCTAGGACCTTTTTATAGGCCGGAGAGGGAACCCCAACTTCAATCAAATCTCACCCGCCAAAAGAGCACTGAGGGGCAGGCACTCTGATATTTTCAAAGGCCCTCCCTCTTGATAAGACGCGCGAGATGATAAGACGCGCCCAGCGTGAAAAGACAAAAGAAGGACGGTACTGCACCAGCTGCCCGATCGGACGACGCACAGGATATCTGGAAGCAGGATTGTCGCCTTACCCACCGCTATGAAGATGACCACGGACTCGGTTCAAAGGCTGCTACTTATAAGAGATCGAAGTCCCCAAAAGCAAAGACTCCCACCGCCTCATGCATATCTAGAGAAACCGAAGCAACAGATCCCAAAAGTCACGCCTTCTTAAAGTTACCTCAAGGGTGCCACTTCGCATCCCCAGAGGATCTCGTAGCCGTTCAAAAGGCGAGAAGATACATGCAAGAGATTTTTCGAGATTTTACAAAGGAAAGAAAATCTTTCTATTTTGGAATCGAAGCGTTACAAAAAGGGAAAAGTGCCCTCAGGTAGTAACAGAGGAAAGTGAAAGGTAAAAATAAGCAAGTGCGGGCGTCCCTCTAAGGATCCGCCCCAGATACGTCATCACGTGCCCCAGGCTCCCTGGGCTCACATGCGTCAATAGCACTGGTAGGAGGTGAGTCGTCGTCTAGCCCCACCACCTGGGCCTCCGCTGCCAAGGTGCCCGCAGGTGCACGCTCCTCCATGCCCGACACCGACGCCGGCACCCCAGCTTCAGCTTCAGTAGGCTCCTCCTCACCCTCGTCGGCCTCCAAGCCATAGGGCAGCGAGGGGGGAGGAAGGACCGGAGCCTCACACCCCAGGCTTGCCGCGGTAGCCTTCACGGTAGCACTCCAACCTTCTCGGAAGCCCTGATCGTGAGCTGGCCCGTAGAACCCCAAGGCCACCTCCATCAGCTCCTCCCGGTAGGCCGAAGAAGAATGGAAGGTTTCCACTGCTTCCTCACCCATGGTCATCAGCAAGGGGTGCAGCTTGGTCAACTTGGCCTCAATCTCCCGAGCACGAGTCTCTGTGACTTGGTCCTGCGCCCCCAGCTTAGCCGCTCGCTCCTCGGCAGTGCCTGCTCGCCCCTCGATCACGTCCGCCTGCTTACAGAAGGCATCCCGATCACGCTCCATGCCGGTGAAGGCCATACCTTGTAGGAGGAACTACTCGCGGAGCTCATTCTGAGCTGACTCGGACTCCTTCAGGCCTCTCTCCAGCTCCGCTGGAGAAGCTCGGCTGGACTCCAGCTTCCCAGCGAGACCCCGAAAATGGTGCCTCCACAGCAGGAAGGTACTCGTGACCAGATAGACGGCCTTGGGAACAGTTACTGTCAATTCATCCTCGACCTTGGGGCCAAATTCGCCCAAGGGCTTATGCCAGCTGACGCACCTTCCCATAAGGTCGACAGCTACACAAATCTCAGCCAACTCGGACGACTGCTCCTGTGGTGGCGATGGCAAGCTGCGTTGCGGAGACACCTCCATGCTGATGACAGGTGCCTTACCCTTGTCACGCCCCCACATCGAAGGGACCAATGCAGGGGGGGCATGATTCCTTGTGTTTTCCCCTCCGTTGGGGCTTTGGAACGAGCTTCGGATGAGCTCGGACGGCTATTTTCTGTGAAAATTATAGGAGAAGGCCACAGAGGTGGCCGTCGCACCTGGGGCAGGATGGTCGTGGCTCTGGCTGTCCTGGTGCCTGGGTGGCTAGGGAGTTGGCCACCCAGACCCCTGGGCAGCCAGGGGAGTGGCCGCCCAGCCCCCTCTGTGCCCAGGGTGGGCGGCTAGAGGCTTGGCCACCCTGCCCTCTGGGCAGCCACCCCGATGGCCGCCCAACTCTGGTGGGCTCTAGGCGGCCTGGGTGATGGCCGCCCAGGCTAGGGGAGGCCCCAGGGGAGGACGACTAGTGCTCTGGCTACCCAAACCCTTGGGTGGCCACAGGTCTAGCTGCCCAGACCCTTGGGCGGCCACAGGTCTGGCCGCCAAGTCCCCTGGGCGGCCAAGACCTTAGCCTTCTTGTCCCCTTCAGCCCGGTTGGTTCGTGCCCTGTGTTTTTGGTGTCCCGGGGTGTCCGTGGGAGGGGTGGCTATGCGAAATGCGTGTCTGGGTGGTTCTGTGTGTTCTGGTGGTTTTGGGGTTGTAGTGTGGGCCACCCCATCTGTAGTAGAGTGTGGACAGTCTTCCTTGAGTTGGGCTACTCATGTCGACTATTCCCGCATGAGTTCCAAGATCATAGAAGGTGTTCCCACGTGAGGGCTGTGATCGCAGCTAGGTGTCCTTGTGGGAGTTGTGGACCGTGGTCCCGGTGTTCAGTCTCATGCTCTGGTTTATCTTCCGTGGACTGATAGTCATGGTTTGACCGTCAGGTTAGTGGTCCTTGGTTCTCATGCTAGTGAGCCACCCCGTGGTGTGCTATGTAGGCCGGTGGTACTCTGGTGGTTTCTGTAGTTGTTGATTGGTTCTTGGTGACCCTACTCACTTGACGTAGCTGACGTGGGCACGTACGCGTGCTGACCCACCAGGGAGTGGTGGAGGCTTGTCTCGCGTAGTGATTTTTAAGCCTGTTACCTGAGGGCCCCTTGCCTTTGCAACCAGAGTCTGACTGGGGGGAAAATCGACTAGTGGACCGACCTAGAGTAGATGGTCTATGTGTGCACACGTTGTCTGGGGCAATAGACGCGTGCTGATGAGGATGACCCCGACTAGTCCTTGTTCTGTGGTACATTGGTACTATGTACTGTTTGGGTGTCTCATTTTCTGCCGGAGGGTATGTAGGGAGACACGTAAGGCTGCGGTATAAGTCGTCGGAGGACGCATCCGGTCTCGTGGTCAGTGGGTTAGGACTCCCGTCACCTGAGAGGGTTCAGCGTGGCTTTCCTCCCGGTGTGATTTACCGTGCTGGTGGTTTGGTTCGTCCCGTGTGGTGTTAGGCATGGTTCTTCTGCTAGTCTTAGCTCGAGATTGAGAGAGTCTCCCAAGGGTCCTTCCGTTGTTCTTAGCCTGGGATTGAGAGAGTCTCCCGGGGGTGCTGTTTCGGCTTGTGGTTGGCCATGTGGCTGTGTCCGTGGTCCTGTCAGCTAGGATGGACGGTCCGACCTTGGGTTCGGGGTTGTGTATGTAAAGCTTATCCAAAGTCGATTCCATTAGCCATTCCAAGAATGAAAGAGGAATGAGATATCCATATCAATCCACGTATCAATATTTACCTCATAGTTTTCCTGAGTTCACCAATTGTCCTCAATTTCTTACTCATGTTGAATTGTTCATTCAAGAATCATTGAGTTCCAACTATCAATCACCATTGTATAAAAAAAAATTGGAGTTCAAAGTTTACGGAACCAATCCACTCAATACGGAACCAATCCACGCAAGAGCATGATCAAGCCACATTGCATTCATTCATCATCAAAACTCATCAATCCACACATCATAATCTCGGGGGCAAACAATCTCCCCCTTTTTGATGATGACAATAATGCTATGTGCAATGATTCAAACAAGGTGACTCGACTGTATTCGTTGTAGCAATTTGCAAACATCCATGACATCCATTTCAATTAATTGTCATTCATGCATTGAACCACAAGCATTTGTATTAATTGATTGAAAAGACATTCACACACATAAGAGGATTTCCATAGCTATAGCTAAATGCCATTTTTAATTTTTCATAGTAGTGCATAGAACAAAACACCTTACACACCAAAACACCATAGAACAAAACACCTCACACAACATTGTGACCATGCAATGGCTGCTATGACATATGACTAACACTACGACTTACTAAACCCTACTGCTTACTAAAGATGAGACCATATAGGCATGCAACCACCAATGCATGCGACACACAATATAACAAGAAAGTAGGAACATAGCATAGAACATAACGTAGCATATAACTCTCCCCTTTGTCATCAACAAAAACAAGGGGAATCGGGATGAATAGAAGCATGTGCCAATAGGAAGAACATGACTCAATCAGATCCAGAGTTTGGCAGAGGAGGAGGGTGGCGTATATAAGCACATATGTCAGTGAATAGCTAGGATTGAGCAACCATGGCAGTTTTGAGAGCATCAATGGAAGTGTTTATGGACTGGAATGCCTGGAGATAGGTGGTGTGATTAAGTTTCAATTCCGCTACATCCTGAGTAAGGACATCAACTGTCTCCCTAAGCTCACCCACATCACCACTCTGGGTCTCCATTGTCAATTGTATCCCATGAACATCCGTAGAGGCAGCTTGGGTGCTGGAGGTCCTTCCTCATCAGAATCAACATCAGGTTCCTTTTCTTTGACAGATTTCAGAGTGCGGACTAGACGACCTTTACGTAACCCATATTTTTGCAGATCGAATGAACAGTGTAGATATCCCCTTCTAGAAAGGTATGAAATGGTTCTTTGCTCAAGTCAATGGCAGCTGCACGAAAGACAACAGTCAAGGCGGCAGCATATGGAAGAGTGTGATGCTGGTGGTGGTGACAGCTAGTGATGTGGCTATAGAGGAGAGCTGGGAAATTGATTTGTTATTCTTGCAGGATGCTGTAGATAATAAATATTTGCTGGTCGGTGACTTTTTCCCGGGCTCCGGCCTTTGGAATTAAAATGGTAGTCACCATGTGATGGAGAATGCGCTGCAAAGGGAGAAAATGGTTGGCATTCAGGCCACTAACAGATTTGTAGTTCCGCCCTTCCACCCACATAGGCACCTTCTTAAAGCAATACGGGGTGTGTAAGAAATCACCGGTAGGTAACTCCACTGCCAAATCATAGGACACCTCGGCTATCGGGTCCTTCACGCTCTGAGCAAAATCCTTGGATATGAACGAATGAGAAACACCCAAATCAAACAAAACTCGAGCCGCACAACCCAAAATCGAAAGAGTACCTTCCACCAACTGCGACGCCTCAGCCTATGCTCTGGTCATGTGGGTCACTCTGCCTCGGGATCTCTGCCTCCCTACAGTGGCTGACCGAGTCAATTGAGGAAACTGTCCTTGTGACTGGTACTGCTGCGGCTGAGATGGTTTCTGTTGGGGCTAAAACTGCTGCTGCTGCTGAAACTCGTGCGGTTGACGCAGTCTCTGAGGATAGTCACTTGCCATATGCCCCGACTGGTCGCACCTGAAGCAGATCACTGGCACCGAACACTGCCTGCCTAGATGAGAATCACCGCACCGAGAGCACCCGCCCTGAGAACCACTCACTAAACCCTGGCACTGATAAGTGATAGGCTGCTAAACACTGCTCACCGACTGCTGCCTCGACTCTGTACAACTCTGGCGTCTCTTGCCAAACCCGACATCCTTGAGCAACTTCTTGCACTTCGAACCAAAGGATGATGAATCTGTCGCGGACGCTACGGATAGAGACGCCCCTGAACCACCCGATGAGAGCTGGACAATACTCTGATGCTGCATGGCCATCGGCTGACTAAGACCCGTCTACGTCTGACCCGCACTGCCCTGCCCTCAAATCTTCTGCAAATCTCTCTCCAGCGATGCTACAGCCTTGCACGCTGCATCCAGGTTAGCCAAACCCGAAGCAAGAAGGGGGTGCCTCAGCTCTGGCCTCAGACCTCCAACAAACGGCTCAGTCTTCACTTCCTCATCTGCCATGATATGAGACGCATAATGGCCCAGCTCAATAAACCTGGATCGGTACTGCATCACCAACATGTCACCCTGGGCCAACTCCAGAAACTTGTGCAGCCTCTGCGACATGATGAAGGATGGACAAAAAGCACACTCGAAAGCCGTGACGAACTCCTACCACGTGATCTGTCGAAGGGGACGAGACTGGAACACTACTCCCCACTCTGACGTCCACCAAGACAGGGCTGATCCCTGCAATCAGTAAGTAGCCAATATCACCTTCTCCTCTTCAGCACACTCCATCGCATTGAAAATTCTCTCCAAATCATCCAGCCACTCCTTGGCTGCCTCTGGCTCCAGCTGCCCGCTGAAAAGGGGCGGTTGAAACTGCAAGTACTTCCTTCAATACCTGACCATGACCTCCTCGAGCCGTCGAGCCCTTACCAGCTTCACCTCCTTACTGCTGCTGGAGAACATACTGAAACATGCCTCGAAAGAAATCCTCTGCTCCTGGGACTCGCACACCTCCAGCTGCATCTACCGGAATCGTAGCTCTACTCTGCTCCTCTTGACCACCACCAGACTCTCCCTGCTAGGACCGAGCCCTCCTCCTCGGTGCCATAACTCACCCCCTGGCATCAAGGAAAAGAAATCGACATGGCGAGTTTTAGTCCCGACACGATACCCACATTGTCTAAGTAGTCAGACGGCGCGTACCAACGGCTCCATACCACCTCGGTATTTGAAGTCCAGATAAATCGTCACTTTGTGACTGGCACACCCACACATAGATAAATCGAAATGAGATAAACCAAGAATAAAAGATGATAAAATGATATAAAAAATGAGATAAGAAAAAAGTGCGTCAACAAGTCTGGCACGCCCGGTGAGACTAGAACCTACTTTCATCTTCTCACTAGGATTAGGGGTCCGATGACCTCTTCCTAAAATTCTAACCTTCCTCAATTTGAAACTACAGGGAGTTGCATTCCAGTGATTGCGATGGCAGTTGTATTTGGACCACTCATTGTCACTGACCATGCCAGGTATGGCTACCTAGTGGTGACGATGAAGTTTGGCGATTTCCCGTCCATCGTGGGCTTCCCCAACGTTTTGAGGGTTACATTTGTGAAACTTTTGGATGCCCAAGAGATGGAACCTGTTGCCGTTGCAAAGGTGACCCCAACTGAAGATACCGTGATGGGATGCCACGCCCATCATGTTGACTCTCGCGCCTCCACCAACCGGAAGTGCACATCGGCTACCAGGAGGGTGTCCAGGAAGAGCGCCGACATGCTACAGGGCCGGCTTTCAATATCGGGCAAATCCGTTTTGATAGGAGGAGTTCGAGTGTTCCTGAATGGCTGGTAGGCCAAGATCACGCCCGGCAGGGTAATCCCAGCTGTGCCAGTGCACAATTCATTCCAAGCATTGGCCCAAGATAAAACATACTGCTTCAAGTTTGGACCAAAGGGAGGGTTGGCCCCGAAACCAGCCAAATTCAAGCAAGTTTGGGTGCCCAAGTGAGTGCGGGCCCCAACTCTAGTTCAACCGGAACCTGTCATGGTTGGCATGTTTGAAAAGGAAAGAGAAGAAGAAGAAGAGAAGATTGAGATGCCTACCTGGGCATCTCACAAACTAGCCTTTCGAGCCTATGGTCGACAGGCAAACATTTATTCATATGATAAAAAAGTGCGACAGGATGGCTGAATGGATGCGGCTCACCTACAAATGGTCTGTTCCGCCAATGGGCAAGATGATATCACTCAGGCCGTACAGGGATACTTCGCAGCCTTGGAAACACCTCTTTGGGAACACAGTGGCTCCTAGAATCCATGAGTGCTACAAAGACAAGCTGGGAGCAACAAGCTGACCCGGGAGAAGTAGAAGATGCGGAGTTGGGTTACTATGGACCGCCTCTCTGCGAAGAGGCTACACTTGAGAATTTTGATGTTTGATAGATTAATCTTCCCTGGTCAGTCAGCTAGGAGAGTGATTCAAAGAAGCAAGAAACTGTAGATTTTCACCTGCAACATGGCTGGAGTGACCGGCCACTATGGAGCTCTCTCCGGAGATTATGATGAAGTGGTTAGGCTCACCGAAAGGTCGAGTGTCACGCCCCGATGCGGAATCTCGGGACGTATGGTTAGGGGCACGCGAGCAAGAATTTTAATAATATTCCGAACCATTGCAAAACATTGCACAAAAGGTTGGAAAAGATGGGAGGAGAAGTCACAACTTCCTCGGGAAAGCCCCCCCCCGTGGAGAAGCTTCCCAATAAATAGCAGGAGGCCACTTCACCCTCCGGGGATGACAACTTGTACGCAACAGGTCGAGAGGACCTTCGCAAGCCCCTCCTCCAGAACAAGAAGCCTCCTCCACCCCGAGGAGAGAAAGGCCCGGGACGGGCCAGTAGCTCCCGAAGGCCGATGCCCCTGAGGATGATGAGGCAGCCAGCAAGGACGCCCTCTTAGCCCCTCGGCCCAGCGGCAACCGGAGTTATCCCTCCAACTGTAAGACTTCGAGTGACGTTTCCCAGAACAAGAGCACATCCTTCGTGCCTTACAGAAGACTTCCACCAAGGAAGACGAGGAGCAATCCTGGTTCTCTGACCAAATATTGAAGGCTGAGATCACCCCTAGAGCCTCGCTACCAACCTTCAAGTCATATGATGGCCAGGGAGACCCGGCCGACCACTACGACAGCTTTGACACCCTGATGACCCTGCATGGGGCTTCTGATGCTATCAAGTGTCGAGCGTTCGTGACCACCTTAGTCCAGGGCGCTCAAGCCTAGTTCCGAGCACTTGCCCTAATAGTTTTAACGATTTTAGACAGTTCAAACTAATTTTTAAGGAATGCTTTGCCAGCAGTGGCCCTCCAAGGTCAGTTGCGTGGCTGTTGGCACTAAAACAAGCACAGGGGGAAAAGTTTCGGGCTTATATCAACTGATTTAAATCGGAAGCCCTCCTTATCCCTCACCTGGATGTCACCTCAGCCATCACCACATTGACCATAGGCACCCATGATGAGAACCTCCAGTGAGAGCTAGTCATCCACCCCCCCACCTCTCTCGCCGATCTGGTGACCCTAGCCCTGCGTCACACAGAGTGCGAAGAAGTCCTCAGCACTTGCCACGACACAATGGGCTCGGGTCGAGAAGGGGACAAGAAGCGACCATCCGAGCAAAGCTCGGGCTAGGGGAAAAGGCGGAATCAAGACTGAGACCATAGGGAGCCCCCTTGGAAAATCGAGCGATATATGCCTCTATCCGCCCCCGTCTATGAGATATACGAAGACATTAAGGCCTCGGGCCTTCTCTGCCAACCCGGACATATGAAGGCCAACCCAAAGCGTCACAGCCACTGCAAGCATTACTAGTTTCATAATGACCACAGACACTATAATGGAGATTATCATCAGCTCAAGGATGAGATCGAGCGTCTCATCCGCCAGGGGCCCTATCTCGATACGTATCCGAGCAGAGGGAGGATCGCGGCACCCCCCAGTGATAGATACGGTGTGTGTGGTGAGCTAGAAGGGGAGGGGTTGAATAGATCACCCCTTGAAAATTTTAGCATAAAATTTTAGATCACTTGAAGTTAAGATATAAGGAGTTGCAACAATTTTGATCTAAGAGGCACTCGATCAAGCAGATGTTCTGCACTGAAAATGGAGTCGGAAGATAAACAGCAAACCACAATGGAGACAATCGATTTTAAGGTGGTTCGATTGCAAACCCGCAATCTACGTCCACCCCTTACTCCACGGAGTAAGGCTTCCTTGCAAAGAGACATACCCCACCCGGGGGCATAGAAGCCATAAAAGAATACACCCCATGCCTTGGAGCATTTGAAGAAGAAACATACCTTGCCCGGGGGCATAGAAGCCATAAAAGAATATACCCCGGCTTAGGGGCATTTGAAGAAGAAACATATCCCGTCTGGGGGCATAGAAGCCATAAAGAATACACCCCGGCTTAGGGGCATTTGAAGAAGAAACATACCCCGCCACGGGGACACAGAAGTCATGAAGAATACACCCCACTCTGGGGCATGAGAGGTAGAAGAATCCACCCTGGTCTAGAGGGATAAGAAGTAGAGGATACACCCCGCCTGAGGGCACAGAAGTAAAGAGGCATACCCTCCCGACTTAGGGGGGCAGATGAAGGAAAGTTGCACCCCAATCTGGGGACACATTAAGAGAAATACATCCCAGTCCGAGGGTATTAATGACAAAAGAAGAGCAGAATAAAAAGAAAATCACGAGGCAGATGTGGTCTTTGCACCCGCCTCTTCACACAAAAGAAGAAGAGAAGAAAGGAAAGAAGGTCTTGAAGTAGACGTGGTCTTTTACCTTCTGCCTTCAGCTATCCACCCAATGAACCTCTCACTTGGTCGGTGTCGTGACCTTTCGTCCTAGCAGACGGTTCAGCTATCAGAGCTTCAAGTCGACAGGTATTCAGCCATCGGGGCTTCAAGCTGATAGAACATTCAGCCATCAGGGCGTTAAACCGAAGAATACTCATCCATCGGGGCTCCAAGCCGATAGCTTCCCAATTATCGACTCTCACGCCGACACCTTTCCAACCATCGGCTCTTAAGCCGACAGCTATTCAATCATCGGCCCCTGAGCCGACAGCTATTAAATTATTGGCCCTCATGCCAAAGCTTTCCAACCATCGGCTCCTAAGCTGACAACTTCCCAAATATTGGCTCCTAAGCTGACAGCTTCTCAATTATTGGCTTCCGAGCCGACAGCTTTTCAATCATCGGCACCTAAGCCGGCAGCTATTCGATTATCGACTCCTAAGCCGACAGCTTCCCAAATATTGGCTCCTAAGCCGACAGCTTTTCAATCATCGGCCTCCGAGCCGACAGTTATTCGATTATCGATTTCTAAGCCGACAGCTATCCGATTATTGGCTCCCATGCCAACAGCTTTCCAACCATCGGCTCCTAAGCTGACAACTTTCTAATCATCGACGTCCCAGCCGATAGCTATCCAATTATTGGCTCTTGTGCCAACAACTTTCCAACCATTGGCTCCAAGCCGACAGCTTCCTAATTATTAGCTTCTAAGCCGACAGCTTCTCAACCATCGGCAATCGAGCCAACAGATCAGGCCAACAAGCAATTCCACCTTCAGTCTTTGGCCACCCAACAAAAGACTAGACCCTTTCACTTTGGTTCGGATCCTTCCCGGACTAGAGAACAAAAGAATAGCCAATTTCACTTTGGTTCGAATCATTTCCCGGCCAGAGAATCAAAGAATAGACCCCTCCACTCTGGTTCAGACCATTTCCCCGACCAGAGAATTAAAGAAGAAACCCTTCCTCTCTAATGCATAGATTCCTAAGGAAGGCACAAGCACTGCACGGACATGCATATAGAAAAGCAACCAGAAGCACATCATACGAGCGTCTCCCATCAAAGAGGTACACATTCAAACAAGCCTATGATAAAGGGATTTTATTCTTTAGTCAAGATGCAAAGAATACAAGAGACCTTATTCTTTAGGCAAGATACAAAACTGCCAAAAAGGTCAAAACTACTCTCGCTAAGTCATCTTACAGACACACAAGAGAGTAAGGTAACGGAGACACAATCCCATCCCCAGCTTCTCATGGCGGTGATAGATGACCTTTCCCCGGCCTGCTTGTTCTGAGGAAGTGGCCGAACATAGGAAGTCGTCTATGCTCGAGAAGAGGGACAAGCTCCACACCTAGCATCCCTTTTGATCTGGGGCAGTGGACCAACTAGGGATACCGGGGGACAAAGAGACCTGCACCAAGAATAAAGATCGGTTGACCCATCCTCCCTTGACTGTCGGGGGACACTAGAGCAACAAGGCCCACCCCTTACGAAAGTCGACCCAGCGCACTGGCCATGCTTGCAAACTGGAAAGCAAAGCCGACCGCCTTGCCTACCGACACCTTCAGGCAGAGGAGCACGCCCCTTAGCTCGGGAGGATATCTCATCACACACCTGCAAGCGTAAAGGAAAGCGGTCACAACCATGCGACAAGAAGACAGCAAGAGGGACGATACTAAGAAGCAAAAAGGGCGAGTATAAAGGCATTTTTTTTATGAACAAAAAATTGTTACAACGCGGTGCCATGCAGCAAGCCGTGCGGTGCAGCAGGTGTAAGTAATTCATTAGTCTTGGGGTGGAACGGCTCCACAGTTGCCAATTAGCTGTCAATAAACAATTCATCATTTCACTTAGCCCACATTACAACAGCTTGATGGAAAACCAGAGAGACACATAATTAAAACGACAACAACTTATATTCCAACAACAACTTGAAGAGCAACCGATTACACAACAGCAGAGGGATAGGGGGTGGAGACTCATAGAACATTCAGGAAAGAACAGTTCTACTTCAGATGGATACGGGGTTTCTTCTCCAAGTCCTTTCTGGTGGAAGAAGATCCCATCCCTCCACCTCCCTGCAATTCCAAGGTCCACACGTGACTTGGGCAACAGAAAAATAAAGACGCCTCGGGAGGTTATAGGCAAGTGGGGATTTTCCCTCCCAGCTGATGTAGGTCAGCAGGAAGATTTCTCTTCGTTCAAAACATTTACACTTCTCTAAAGATCGCTCATTCTTGCATGGCATCCACAGGGGTAATTGTTACAGCAGGTTTGGGTTGTGCGCTCTTGCCTTTACCTATGCCCTTCAGCTTCTTTATTCTCAGCATTTTGCCCTTCTTGAGTGGAAACTTCATTTGGGACTTGATGCTACTAGATCCTTGAGAGGTCCCTTCAGCCACTGCCATCTCGACGTCCTCCATGCTGACTAGGTTCTTCTGCAGAGCCTCCTTTTGCTCCCGGCGCCATTTCCTGAAGAGCTTCCTCTTGCGCTTGCCGGAGATGGGGATGGAGTTGCCCTGCTTCTGCCTCAGCTTCCCCGTTGAGGGGGAAGCAATCGACAGAGGTGATGGGAGGGGGGAGGTCAGGCTCATATCATCGCCCTTCCCCCCTTCTCATTTGCATTACAATGGGAGAAATAGGAAGCTAATGAAGGAGGATCAACTATGACCGCCACGGCGACCCACCTAAGCAGACAGAGGGAGCAGAGGTCCTTCTTCTCCGGCGTCAAAGGATCGAGCTGAGCGGAGGCTACCGGCGGCAAGGGGGAAGGAAACCCTCAAAGAGAGCCTTCTTTCCCAAGAAATCCCATAGACTTCTGATTAGTGGTAGCACTCACGGCGCCGAGAACTACCCTCTCCCCCAATTCCTCTCTGACTCTCACTCTGCGTCTTCACTCCTCGGCCCTTGTTCTTCTTCTTCTAGCCGTTTTCTTCCTTCCTCTCCTCCTTTGTTGGTCAAACCAAGTAGGGGAGAGATATATATATATAACTGATGTTAAAACGATGCCATCAGGAGTGTGCCATGTAGAATGGCATCGTCTAATGGGCTTCTTCTGATTGGATTTTACACACCGCTTTAGATGGCGCCACTTTAGGGGGTGCCGATGAAGCGGGGGCGTCGTATTAGTCTTGTTTGATTGTCCGGGGTTGATCGACGAGTCCGGGGATGATTTCGAAGGTCACTGTCGGTCAAAAGCCTTGGTGGGAGGTTGATGAAGCTCTTTGTAGGATGTGCGACCTTTATGGGAGCCGTGTTTATTTGGCTCGAGGGCACGGGTCTTCCACTGACGCGGCCTTCAGCACTATGATTTGTGCTTCTGGCTCGGCCTGGCTCGTGCTCGAAGCTTCTTCACGGGGTGATATGACACTCGGGATAACTCTACCTTGGCTGGCAATCATTCGGCCATTATCGGACCCAATAAAGTGAGAAGCCGAACTCATGTCAGGTGATCGGGATCTTCCTACTGACAGAGCCTTTGGTTCCTTATTATGAAGAGCCGATGGCATTCTTCCTCCTTAGGAGAGTCTTCATTTAGGTGGCGAGCCACCAGGTAGACCATTGTCCTTGGTCGGGCGACAGGTGTTGGGTATGCGGCATGACAGAGTCGATGCTGGATCATTAGGCAGCCTTGGTCGCAGTGCCAGTTGGTTGTGGATTCATGTCAACTTTCCTGAGGTGAAGTCCCTGACGTTCATTCCAGGTGACTCAAGGCTCTAGCAGCTTGAGAAGTCTTCGCTAGGTTGATCTTCACCGGCTTCTGTGCTTCAGTGGGTCGTATCATTTATCTTTGTGGCTTGGTCACCGATGATCATATTTTAAGTGCCAACAAATACCTCCCAAACGTGGGTATTACGAGCGAGGCACGAGTGCAGCAGGACCGACGGATGAGCTTCGTCTGGATTGATCTCCTCTGATGACGGAAGCTCGGAACGACACTTAATTCTGGCGTTGGATGCTAATCCGGCGAGATCGGAACCTTATACGGCGTCATCTAAAATGACGCGCTCTTGACATCCTTGTTAAAATGGCGCGCCTTTTGTCAACTGGGTTAAAACGGCACTGGTAAAATCGGCACGCAAACTTGGTTAAAACGGCGCGCTCCGGGGCACGCCGTCTCTCTTTTTTTCTTTTTTTCTTCTCTCCTTTTTTTTTCATTCCCTTTTTTTCTTTTTTTTTCTTTTTTTCTCTTCTCTTCTCCTTTTGTCTTTCTTTTAGCAACATGGACAATGACCAAACCATTCAGACAACAGTCGTGCAAATTCACCCTCAACCGGGTGGAAAATAATATTATTCATTGAACGGCGGCACTAGAGCGTGATACAATCTCAAGTGCCTTCCATTAAGGGGCGGGAATTGAACCTCCCCGCGATGGTTGACAATTACATAGGCTCCGCCCTCATAGACTTTCTAGACTACGTAGGGTCCGAGCTAATTCTCATTTAGCTTACCCTTGGGGTTGGCAGCCATAACTTCTCTTCTTTTGACCATAACGAGGTCACCCTTCTTAAATTCACGTTCCTTGACGAGCTTGTCGAAGGCATGAGCTATTCGGGTCTGATAGACCTAAATGTTCTGTTGGGCCTGAAGTCACCTTCCTTCCAAACTGGAGAGTTTCTCGAGTATTCGCTCGACATTGGTTTGCCCTTCACGAACTAGCTCGTGCTAGATGGTGACCCTTAGAGAGGGTATCTCCAATTCGATGGGGACGATCGCTTCCGAGCTGTACACCAAAGAGAATGGCGAGCAGCCCGTTGGGATCTTGTACACAGTTCGATACGCCCATAGCACCTCGTACATCTTCTCTTCCCAGTGCCTTTTGTTTGAGTTGACAATCTTGGTTAGGAGGGTGCAGAGGGTCTTGTTAAAAGCTTTAGCCAGGCCATTGGCCTGCTGGTTATAAGGAGTTGACGTCCTCCAGTCAATCTTGTATTTTTCTACTAGTTGGTAGACCTTATGGATGTGGAAGTGACTATCATTATCTAAGATAATTCGATCGGGCGTGCTAAACCAGAATATAATGCTGCGGTGGACAAACCTGACCATGATCTCCCCGGTGACCTCCCTTAGGGCAACGGCCTCTGCCTAGCGGGAAAAATAATCAGTCACCGCGAGGATGCATTTTCAGCCTGTGGATGAAGCAGGCAATGGACCCACGACGTCCATTCCCCATTGGGCGAATGGCTAGCTGGGTACTGTTGGATGTAGTGGCGTGGGCGGTCTTCTAGGTATCGTCGCCTGCTCCTGACATTTCTGACATGACTTAACATATTTACAGCAGTCATCAAACATCGTCGGCCAATAGTAGCCAAGCTTCTTTATCTCGATCTCCATCTTCGGCCCTGCCTAGTGTGCCCCAGTTGTTCGGGCATGAACCTCCTTTATAACCCTCCAAGCCTCTTCAGTGGACAGGCACTGGAGAAGTAATTTCTATTTGGCATCTACCATAATTTGGAATAATATTCCATTTCGAACCTCATAGGAGTCCTTTGTTCTGATCAGCTTGATCTTCTCTTCTCTCTGCCTGGGTAGCCGCTGGTATTTAAACCATTGCATAAGAGGATCTCTCCAGTCAGATGAGCCGATGACCTCCACTATAGCGACCCAAAATTCCTCTTCTTCTTCTGGTTCTTCTAGCATGCTAGGGACCTGGCGCTGATTTATCACTCGGATGCTGAGCGATCAAAAAGATTTACACCTTTGTAAATGTTGGGACACGAACCGACGAATAAATTACAACCTCCTGATTAACCCTGAAACTTCCCTCAGATTCATCAGAGGTGGCATATCCCTAATCGCCTTGGCCTTGTTGGGATCTATCTCGATACCCCTCTTACTTACGATGAAGCCCAACAATTTGCTTGATGACACACCAAATACGCACTTTTTTGGATTCATTTTTAATTGGAACTCCCTCGATCTTTGCAACACTTTGACCAGAACTTCTGCATGTGCTGCCCTTGTCCTTGATTTCAACAGCAAGTCATCCACATGCACTTCCAAATCTACATGCGTCATGTCATGAAATATCACCATCATAAATCTTTGGTAAGTAGCTCCAGCATTTTTCAACCCAAATGGCATGACCACATAACAATAAGTTCCTCACGGTGTTGTGAATGACGTTTTCTCTTGATCCTCCTCTGTCAAGCGAATTTGATTGTATCCCGAAAACCCATCCATGAACGAGAGAGTTTCATATCCTGTCGTATTATCAATCAGCACGTCAATATGAGGCAAGGGGAAATTGTCCTTTGGACATGTGCGGTTAAGGTCCCAGAAATCAATACATATTCTTACCTTTCATTCCTTCTTCATGACTGGGACGATGTTTGCCACCCATTGAGGATAGAGGACGACTCTAATAAACCTAACTTTGTGGAGCTTGTCGACCTGTTCCTTCATTTTCAAAGCCATTTGAGGGTGAAAATGCCTTAACCTTTGTTTAACCGAGATGGACCCTGGTTTTAGAGTTAAATGGTGTTCGACCAAGATGGAATCTAAACCTGACATATCCTCATAGATCCATGCGAGCGTGTCCCTATATTCCTTGAGAACCTTAATTAATCTCTCTTCTTTAGATGATGATAAATTATCACTTATGAGGATGATCCTAAGGTCTTCCTCGATTCCCAAGTTGATCTCTTTGGTGGGTTCTTCTACAGCGGCTGACGGTTCATCAAATCTCCTCATTCCACTAGTATATGCACCAGTCACGTCCTCATATTCTTCGTCCCATTCTTTAATATGATATTCTTCATTAGTGATCTCGTAGACTCTGTACCCATCATTAATTATGAAATTTTCCTCACATTCTATCTCTAGTAGTTGGATGGGATTTTCTAGCAGTTGAGGGATGTCTAGGCATGCCTGACACCTACTGGCTAGATCTTGAAGGAATCGACAAGGGATTTGCCTACCCTTGGATTTTCTTTTGGGTACTACCCTTGACCCATTCTTCCTAACCTGACTGACTTGCTCTAAAGAAGAAGAGGACCCTGGAGAATGTACAAAAACAGACCCCTCAGAGGAGGGGTAAAGAAGGTCGCTCAAGGGACCTTGAATGCGTGGCCCGTAAGTCGGGGCGCACTCGTGAGAGATGTAGGAGGTCTCCTCAAAGGAAATGCGATAGCGAGGAGTTTGGAAATTTTTTTTTTCATTTTTATTTTTTATAACACAACAATTAAAGGCAGTTGTAGAAGAAGAGTAGGGAATTATAGCAAGCTGGTTGGATGGCTCATACGGCAAATCATTATCATGTCTCATGAGTAGACAGTCATTAATAACATGTCCTACTTTCCCACAGTAATGACAATGAACAAAAGCAATCAGATTTTTCTTTAAAGAATAATCATGAGATTTATGTGGGTGAGCAGGAGTTCTGTTGTTTCTGCTATGAAAATTATTACTTCTTTTCAAATTCCAACAATCAGATGCTCGATGGCCAATTTTCCCACATTCAAAGCATGCAGGAGT
Source organism: Amorphophallus titanum (assembly GCA_024336825.1). Classification (NCBI taxonomy): domain Eukaryota; kingdom Viridiplantae; phylum Streptophyta; class Magnoliopsida; order Alismatales; family Araceae; genus Amorphophallus; species Amorphophallus titanum. Next base: position 91,666 of record JANBPO010003674.1, on the reverse strand, counting down.
TTTATTACTGAGAACATTTCAGTTAGCAGGAAAATTGACAAATTTTGAAATAAGTTTCTTTCCTTGGATATGCTAGCAATGAGCTACACTGTGACCCATCTTGCCACAATGGAAACAATGAGTCTTCTTATGTCGATGTGCATGGTTTTTATCATTCAAATCATCTAATTCCATTACCTTGCACTCATGTATTTTATGACCACGCTTTCTACAGTAAAAACATTCAATATTCTTGACAGGAGATTTGTTGACCGGAACTTTCTTTACATATTTATTCTCATCAATCTTCTTCAATATTTTCCTTTTCTGTTTTGTTTCCTGACTCTCTTGAGAGACAACTTGTTTTGAGGAGGAGGAAACAGATGTGCTAGCTATGTATGAGCTACTCACAAAAGTTGTGTAGAGTTTATTCCTCGTTTCCTACTTACTGCCCTTTTCGATATTAGAAGCTTTCTCTTTGAAGACAGCTTTCAAATTTTTACTTTGTTCTTCAGTTCTCTGTGCAGTGAATTGAAATAGAGATGAACATGGGTTTTGTTTTACTTAGAGCCTTTTACAAACACATTAGTCATTTTATTTCCATCACCCTTGTTATTGACTGGACTGTAACCCAGTCCCTCTTTCCGAAAATTGACATTAGTTCCAAGAATCTAATTCAGATTGTCCTTCCCTTTAACAAATTTTGACAGTTGTTTTTTCAGATCTTGAATTTCACAACTTAGAGAACTAAGGTTAGCTTCATAACCAGCAATCTCAGTTTCACAGGAGATAACTTGTTTATGCAAAGCATCATTCAGGCTCTTCAAAGTGGAATTTTCCTGTTTGAGCTCTTGTTCCTTATTAACTTCTTCTTCTCTCAGTGCACATTTTCCCTTTTCCATAGTCATGATTCTTTCTGACATGACTACATTCAGGACCATCAAATTTTTATTTTGCTCCTTCAAATTTCTATTTTCTTCCATTAATGCACTCACTCTCTCAGACTCATCATCAGATGTGCACTTTCCCTTTTCAATCACTAGCAGTCTGTCTGACAGGGTGGTGTTTAGATGTTTTAACTTTTCTATCTCTTCCTTGAGTTTGTCATTTTGAATTAACTCATCAATCAATACCTGATCATCAGAATTAACCCCTTGTTTCAGATCAATTCTTGCCTTATCCAGATTCTTTTGCAGTTCAAGATTGGCAACTTTAATGGACTCCAGTTTCTCAGACATTAAACTATTTTCTTCTTGAAGTCTTTTGAATTCATCTTCATTATCTTCAATCTGCTTTCTGTAAGTTTCATTTTTAGACTTCAGCAAATTCAATTCCAAGTTAGCATAATCAAGATCTTTCAGTAATTTTTCATTCTGAGTAGAATTTTTAATGTAAATCTGATTATCATTATATGAGCTCAGTTTTTCTTCTAATTCAGAAATCTTATCTGTAAATTCTTGATTTTCCTTTTTCAGCAAGCAGAGTTGTTTCTTATGCGAATGAGCATCAGATAGACAAGCATCATATGATTGTTTCACTTTCAAGTAATTTTCACAAGATGAATTAGGGTTATTTTGATCAATTTTCTTTTTCATCTTTTTATGTTATTTTCTTAATTGTTCATAAGAATCAAGCAAATCATTGTAAGCACTAATCCAGTCATCCACGGTGTAGTTGTCAAATTCAGAAGATACCTCATCTTCATCTTCTTCTTCATTCTGGTTACTGCTTTAAGTACAACCTTTAGCCATCATGCAGCTATCTTCCCTTCTCCTATGAACTAGCTTTAACTTGTCCAGAACATCTTTGGTAGACCTACAGCATGAAACGCACGAAGTCAGAGCACTATCAAGTGATGCTTTTATCAAATCTAAGGCTCTAGCGTTTTCAAAATCTTTCAGTCTATCTTTATTGGTCCATTTGGATTTGTCTTTTGTCAATTTGTGTGGACCATGAACAATTACCTTCCAAAGATCAGGATTAGTTGATCTTACATATCGATGCAAGTTTTTCAGCCATAGATCAAAATCATTACCTCTGAAGATCGGCGGATGAGCCATCGAAGAATGACTGACCAACTATAGACCTAAAATCGATGTAAGAGAAATGCACCGAAATCAGGCAGTAGCAAAGACAGACACTGAGCCAGCAAGGTAGTGCACCAAACGCAAGGAGACAGATTCCTCTGAAATCACCATGGAAGCTACAGGATCTGCTGTGGATCGTTGGATCCAAAGACACAGCAACCCGCTCTGATACCAATTGTTGGGTGTGAGGTGATAGATTCAGAGGGGGGTGAATGAATCCCCTTATAAAATTTTACCCAAATAAAACTGATAACTAGTAAACAGATGCGAAATTAAAGAAATTCACTTAGTTAACGGGAATGCTTCCTGAGTAGCGAATGGATGACTTAAGGAACAATGTCAAAAGGGCTCTTAATGCCAATATCAAACAAGCGGAGTGCAACCAACTCCCTCACTAGACAAAGAAAGACAGATTGTGCCTAAGCATACATCTAGCCGATCAGACAATGCAATCAAACCATAGTGGACAGATGGCTTTTAAGTGGTTCAGTCCTGTAGACCTACGTCCAGCCCACACTCAAACTAGAGTGTGGATTCCTGCTGATACACAGCTTAACCGCTGGGCCTTATAGCTTGCCAACAACTGCTGAGTGTCACAGCTTGCTTCTGCTAGGCAATACAACTTAGCCAATTGCTGACAAACAGCTTGACCCGCTGGGCATTACAACTTCGCCATCCGCTGGGCAATACAGCTTAGCCGTCCAGAGGAACCGATCCTCTACCGCCGCTGAGCATCACAACTTGCTCTACTGACTAACAGCTTGAAATAAAGGTTCAAAAGAAAAACAAAATCGATGGAAACACAGCACCAGAAAGCTGTGGACAATTGTAAAACAAATGTGGCTCTCACGGAGCTGACTAGATTTGATCCGATCAAAAGTCCAGTAGAGGCGAATCTTTAGGAATGACTTCTCTTCCTCTCCAAGAGCTCTCTATCTCTCTCTTTCTTTCTCTTCTTATGATGCTCTTTCCTTCTCTGCTACTCTTTCTTTTCTTCTCACTGTCTGCTCTTCTTCTTCCTCTAATCGCATGAACTCTCTTTTCTTCTGCTTTGCTATTCACTACAACTCTTCTTCTCAGATGTCTTCCTTTTTGCCTCTTCTCTCTCTTTTTGCTCTCGTGCTCTTCTAGATCACTATCTTGATTGCAGAAAGAAGGTCTTATATATTCCTTCAGTCTAGGACCTACATGCTCACGCATTGGGCGTGTGGAGGGAACACTCCCGCCAAAGCCTTTCTGGAAAGGTATCTTGCTGGAGTACCACAAGAGGCCATGTGGCAAATCCCCCGGACAGGACCCCTCCTTGGATCACGTGCCTGTTCAAGACTTGAACCACTTAACTTGACTCTTTGGATACTTAGGTTCCTATCAGAAAAATAGAAGGCCTTTCGTCAAACACATTGTAACCACGAATGAATAGCAAACGTTTATTGACCTATTAATATGAAAGTCACTGTGCATGAATGAATTTCAGCTAAGTGTAAAAGATGCACAGACTTCATGGTGCGTATATGAGCAAGTATGCATGGACTTGAATAGGCTAAAACAAATGTGCACAAACTACGAATCAAGACTGGCATAAGCATTGAATACACCAGGGAGAATATGAACGGACTCAGCATTACACAAACATGAAATGTGCACATACCTTGTTTGTGTTTGCATGGACTTCAATTGTGCAAGATGCTGACTTGCACGGACCTAATCTTTCAAAGACTGAGAAATGCATGGACTCTGAACTACTAACACAGCTAATATGCACGGACTCAAATGAGTGTGTTGGCAAACATGCACGGACTCAAAGTGCGTTGGCAAACATGCACAGACTCAAGATGTGTTGGCAAACATGCACAGACTCAAAGTGAGTTGGCAAACATGCACGGACTCAAAGTGTGCAAGCAAACATGCACGGACTCAAGGCATGCACGGACTCAAAAGATGCATGGACTTGAGGTCGCCAAGTGCACGGACTTGTATACATGTGTGAGAAACTTGCACAGACTCTATGGAAAGCATAGACCTCATTTCTGCACAAACTTTATAAAACACTGAAGGGAAAAGCTTGCACGGACTTTGCAAAAATGTGCACGAAGTTTATAACACACAAAGGCAAAGCCTGTACGGACTTCACACATGCACGGACTTGAAATACACTTGCACGGACTATGCATAGACTTTAAAACGTAAATAGCAAAACATGCACAAACTTCTCATATGCACGGACTTATGTTTGCAACAGAGCTAAAACATGCATAGACTTATGTTTTTGCACGAGCTTTATTTTCAATAAAACTAAAACATGCAAGGACTTTGAAACATGCACGAACCTTAGAATGTGCACAGACAGAAAACATAAAACATGCACGGACTGTGTAATATGCACAGACATTATCTTTCTGACCTTAACACACGATATGCATGGGGTTATTCTGCCTAATGCTGCCTAATGCAAGAATTGCACTGATCTAGAAATGCACACTTGAAGAGATATGCTTGACCTTGGCCTTAGACAATAAAACCTACACTGACTTTTGAAAAAAGTGCACAGACCTCTATACGCAGTGTAACAAGGTTAATGCGTGAAACAATGTATGCACAGATTTAGAAACACAGATGCTATCATTCAATCATCAAAGCCACAAATTCAATAGTTCAATCATGCAATATTTAATCATAGTTCAATCATGCAGACTCATATGTTCAGTCCTCAAAGCCACAGATGTAAAAGTTTAATCATGCATATTCATATGGTGACTTATGGTGTTGCTATCATCAAAACCACAGTCATTCAAACATGCAGACTCATGTCTAGATGTAGTCATTCAAACATGCTTGTCCAGATGCAGTCATTCAACCATACAGACTCATGTCATGGCTTATAGTGTTGCTATCATCAAAATCACAGGGACACAACAAACCCAAGAGGGGAAGACCGTGACAGAGTACATTGAGAAGTTTGATTATTATCTTCTCAAATGTTGAGTTCAGGAGGACCATGCCGTCACGCTATCCTGCTTCAGGAATGGACTCCAATTCTACATCAAAAAGGAGCTCTTCATGCGTGATGTGACCACCTTAGAGCATGCCTACCAAATAGCCCAGGGTGCTGAAAAATTCTCTCGGTACTCCCGACTTGCTCCCCCTCGGGTGATGGACCCCAAGTCCTTGGCTCCCTGAATGAACACACCGCCCCCTCAACGGGGCCTTCTTCCCAATCCCAATGGGCCTCCTCCCATTCGAACAGCCCCTCATAGTGGGATCCCTCAAACTTGGCCTCCGAATGGCCCACCCAACATCACCCCCACTCGAGTCAACCCAGGAGTGACTCCCCCTCCCACTATTGTTACCCCTAACCACAATAGTGGACAATAATGCTTTAGATGCCTCGACTATGGGCACTTCGCCAACCAATCTCCTATCAAGGGAGTGTCTAGCTTGCTCATAGAGGAGACCAACCCTTCATCCCAAGTTGAGATTGAGGAAGAGGTTGAGGTGTATGTGGCCTCCCCCGATTGGGAGGAGGAGTATGAGGCCCAATACCTTGAGTACAACCAAGAGCAACCCCTCCCACCTTCCGACCCACACCTCGGTGTGGTTAGGTGCACCCTCACCCAAGCCTCAGAACAAGATTGGCGAAGAACCACTATCTTCCATACCTTCATCCGCATAGGAGATCATGCTCGGAAGGTCATCTTAGACATTGGGAGTAGTGTGAATGTGGTATCACCCGACACCGTCAAGCTTCTAGGCCTAACCATCTCCCCACACCCTCATCCATACCGGGTAGCTTGGATTGATACCACCTCCGTACCCGTTAGCACTCGTTGCCTTGTTCCCATTCAATTCCAATCCTACCATGGCCAAGTTTGGTGTGACATTCTACCCATGGAAGTAGGGAGCATACTTCTAGGACGGCCCTGGATATATGATGTAGATGCCACCTTTCTTGGGAGGACAAACACTTGTATTTTCACCCATGAGGGGAAGAAAATCCAACTCAACCATTCACCTTCTCATTCCCTTCCCAAAAAGGGACCATCCTCCCTAGAAGGGCCAACCACCCCTACCTCCATCCCAACCCCACCCACTCCCTCGCCAAACCCCACCCCCTCAAGTCCTTGCTCAAGCTTGACCCTTGGACCTACTAGGAGCTTACACCTAATCAACAAGCAAGAGCTAGAGGAAGAAATTGATCAAGAGGCCCAAGTGTGCACCATTGTCATTTGTCTCCAGGAGTTTACCCCAACAGACCATCCAACACCTCCTTGAAGAGTTCCACGATGTGTTCCCCAATGATCTCCCAGATAGATTACCACCCATGCGCAATGTGCAACATGCCATCGACCTTGTCCCCAGAGCCACCTTTCCCAACCTTCCTCACTATTGCCTCAACCCCACTGAGTATGCCGAACTTAGGAGACAAATTGAGGAACTAATCAAGAAAGGTTTCCTCTGAATCAGCAAGAGCCCATGTGCTATCTTGACCCTCCTCACACCCAAAAAGGATGGATCTTGGCTCATGTGTGTGGATAGTCGGGCCATCAATAAAATCACTATCAAATATAGGTTTCCCATTACCTGGCTAGATGACATGCTAGATATGCTTGCCGGAGCCACAATATTTTCCAAGATTCACCTCGAAAGTGGCTACCATCAAGTTCAGATTAGACCCGGGGATGAGTGGAAGATCGTCTTTAAGACCAAGGATAGTCTTTACGAGTGGCCTGTCATGCCCTTCGGGCTTTCCAACGCCCCGAGCACTTTCATGCGTATCATGACTGAGGTCCTCCACCCCTTCATCGGCATCTTCCTTGTTGTCTACTTTGACGATATCCTCATCTATAGCCGATCCAAGGAGGCCCACTTTGATCACCTCAAACAGGTCTGCACCACTCTTAAGAAAGAAAGCCTTTACGCCAATCTCGAGAAGTGTCACTTTATGACCACCCAACTTGCCTTCCTCGGATTCATTATCTTAGCCCAAGGGGTATCCATGGACCCCGAGAAGGTCCAAGCCATCCTTGATTGTCCCGAGCCTAAGACACTCCATGATGCCCGAAGCTTTCACAGGCTAGCCACCCTTTATAGAAGGTTCATCTGTGGATTTAGCATCATGACTGCCCCTATCACGGATTGCCTCAAGAAGGGGACCTTTGTTTTGACTAGGGAAGCCTCCAAAGCATTTCAAGAACTCAAAGAGAAGATGACCCAAGCCCTGGTTCTTTGCCTCCCTGACTTCTCCAAAGACTTCGAGGTCACTTGTGACGCCTCTGGGGTAGGGATTGGAGGCATCCTTAGCCAAGAGGGCCATCCCATAGCCTACTTTCGCGAAAAGCTTTGTGAGGCTAAAGGGACGTACTCAACCTACAATAAGCAATTTTATGCTATGATCCAATCTCTTCGGCATTGGAGACACTACCTATTGCCCAAGGAGTTTGTGATCTTCTCGGACCACGAGACATTGAAGTACCTCAACTCCCAACAAAAACTTAATGTCCATCATGCCCGCTGGGTTGAGTACATCCAGGCCTACACTTTTATCTTAAAGTACAAAGCGGGTAGTGAGAATCATGTTGCCGATGCGCTAAGTAGACATGTAGCCCTACTTTACACTGTCCAAGTAGAGGTCACGGGGTTTGAGTGAGTCAAAGAGGAGTATCCGAGTTGCCTCGAATTTGGGAGTCACTACACCACCCTATCCACTCATCCCAACAAGGAACATGAGGGATTTTTACTCCAGGATGGGTACCTCTTTAAGGGGGCTAGCCTGTGTATACCCCAGACTTCACTTTGGGACTTTTTGGTTTGGGAACTACATAGTGATGGTCTTGCTAGTCACTTTGGGGTTCAAAAGACCATTGAGCTAGTTGAGAGGCAGTTCTATTGGCCAAACCTTAAGAGGGATGTCACCAAGATTGTTGGCTAGTGTCACACTTGTGCCTCGGCCAAGCAAGTGAGACAAAACACCAGTCTCTACGCACCTCTCCCCATCCCAGACCGACCTTAGAAAGACTTGAGCATGGACTTTGTCCTCGGCCTACCTAGGACCCTCCACAAACATGATTCTATCTTCATGGTGGTCGATAGGTTCTCTAAAATGGTACACTTTATCCCATGCTCCAAGACCACAGATTCTTCTAGGGTAGCTCGCTTGTTCTTTAATTAGGTAGTCCGCCTCCATGGCCTGCCTAACACCATCGTGTCCGATCGAGATGTAAAATTCACTAGCTACTTCTGGAAAATCCTCTGGCACTTAATGGGCACCCTCCTTAAGTTCTCCATGACCTACCACCCTCAAATCGATAGCCGGACTGAGGTTGTCAACCGAAGCCTGGGGAATTTACTTCGTTGCTTAGTTGGGGACCACCCCGGGAATTGGGATCTTCTCTTACCCCAAGCTGAATTTGCCAACAATGACTCTGTCAATAGGTCAACATGCAAGAGTCTATTTGAAGTCATGCATGGTTATAAGCCTAGGAAGTCCTCTGATCTCATTTCCCTTCCCCCACATGCTAGAGTGTCTATCTCTATCAAGTCCTTTGCACAACACATTAAAGAGTTGCATGATGACATTCGCAAGCACATAGGGAAGAGTAACAAGGCTTACAAGAAGTGGGCAGATGCTCATAGGCGCCACTTGTAATTCCAAATAGGTGACTCTGTAATGGTGAGGACAGAGTGACTTTTTCCCAGGGCCGCCTCCAAGCTGAGGGCATGAGGGTTTGGACCTTTTAGAGTTCTGAGACGAGTTGGCAACAATGCTTATGAGCTAGACCTGCTGGAGGGCTATGGGGTACATCCCACTTTCAATGTGGCGGATCTAGAACCCTATAAGGGCCCTGCAGTGGAGCCTAGTGACAATCTTGAGCCTATACCTGTCCTTGCAAGAGACACCACCGGTGAGAACCCACCTTTCAGCCTGAAAGATCGACGCGAGCAAGTGGAGATGATACTGGATGAGCAGAGCACCGTCACTAGGAACAGGGTGCACCAACGCTATCTTGTGAGGTGGAAGAACAGTCCTCTGACTGAGGACACACGGCTCATCTCTGATTGAGGACACGTGGCTGAGCTGGGAGGACCTACTGCACTTGGACCCAGATATTTTGGAGTGCTACCACAGCCAGGTGGACCCATACTCGATGGGGTCAATATCTTCTCATCCCGAGAGATTTGATGGGGACATCTCGCATCACTCCCGATGGCTAGGGTCGCCCGCACATCCTTGAGAAAGCTCGACGGTGATTATCTCATGTTATCTTTATTTTTGAGTCTTATTTATGTATTTTCATTATTAAGTCATGAGTCTAATTTCCCTTATTTTCTGTTGATTGGGCATTAGTATCCTAGTTTGGGCCCACAATTGTTGTTTAGGACAGCCTTGGCCTTTTATATGAATGCCAATGACATTTTGGTCTTGTAAAATGATGGGTGCCTATAAATAGGACCCAACCCCCCTCCATTGATAATAATTTGATGCATGAGAAATTGAAATCACCCTTGAGTGAATCCTTCTCCCCTAGGAGTGTGACTCTCCTCCTCCTCCTCTCTCTCTCTCTCTCTCCCCTCTCTCCACCAATCCCTCTCTCTCTACCCCTAGCAAACGTGTGCCCCCTCTCTCCCTCTATCCAAGAGTGGAGGCCGCCCCCCTCTCTCTCCCCTCCCCCTCCCATCGCCAACACCATAGCCCCCAAGGTAGACTTTCCCCTCCCCCTCCTATTACCATAGCCTCCAAGGTAGACTTTCTCTCCCTCTCCCATCACCATAGCCTCTAAGGTGGACTTTCCCTCCCTCCCATCACATCCTTCCTCACTTTTTAGGTCTCCATTGAATGCCCTCATTCAATGAAAATTCAAACTAGGAAATCCCTATTTTATTTTATTTTAAATGATGCAGAGGAAAATAGTGCCTTTCTGGGTGGGTGCAGATAGCAGAAATATCAAGAACTAAAATATAAACAGCGTCACTCAAGAAAGACGCAGATCATGTAATTTTAGATAATATGGAGAGATAAATAAAACAGCGCCCTTCAGATAGGATGCTAAAATCAAAGGGCGTCTACGGTCATGGATGACAATCCCTCAACAGCAGTAAGAACACAAAATCAGTCAACAATCGATCAAACAAGGCTCCACATATTCAAACAATCACAGTGAAGTGCACGTGGTGCACCAGAGAAATAAAGGAAAAACTGTCACGTGGGGCAAATGAGGAGTGGCACACGTGGGTGCCGATGAAAAGGGTAATCAAAAGAGGAACACCAAGTGTCCCACTGTGATCGCCAATTTGTAGATCTATTTAAAAATCTACACAAAATAAATAAATAAATACTATAGGCTAAGAATAGGAAAAAGGAGAAGTAGGGGCATGCGTGGATGCTAAGATGGAGGGTGATCGCCAGAGGACGCAAGGGCCTCAAAATAATATGACAATAAATAAATGGAGGGATCGCAAAATACCTTAAGAAATGCGGGGAGATTGTGAGTGACTTCCTCCTCTTCCTATTGGCCGGCCGATGGAGAGGGTTCCTCTTCTTGATTACCCTTGCAAAATAGGATAAACACCAACCAAGAAATAATAGGAATTAGAACCAAAGTGTGTAGTATCAAATCCCAAGTGAATATAAATACATGAATATATGGAATATGACACACCTTGTTGGCATTTTGGCCTAAACCCCTGTGAGAAGGGTGGTGATAAAATGATGAATGAATGAAAGATGTGCAAGTGTTACACGGTGGAGCCTCAACGTGGTTGAGATGTGGAGATAATAGGGAAAAAATGATGCATGCATGTATACACCGACTGATGCAAGATAAAGGAAATGGAGAAGCAATAGATAAAGACAAAGGAAAGCAAGAAAGCCTGCAGTTATTTTCTCCTGAGAAGGCCCTTGATGATCGGGGGGAGGAAGCCTCCGATGGATGCAGCAATGGACGCGCAAGGAGTGCTCCCTCCTCAGCCAATAAATCGACAGCACCTCCCCCTATTATCAAGATGCCCCCCTTAACAAGAGAACCGTGGATTCTCTATTTATAGGGGAAGATGAGGGGCTTTTAATCTGGGAAAGATTAGTTAGGGAAGGGGATAAAAAAAAGAAAGAGGAGGTAGACGTCAAAATGAGGAAAGGGAAGGGCTGTGCTTGAGATCTCAGAAAATGGCGTCTGAAACCCCGGCCGCCAATTAAATTCGCGTCTATGGGCACGGACGTTACTTCAAAGGTTAAAATTTGAAAATCTGAAATAAAAAGAATTCACATCTGCGTATGCAGACGCTATTTATAATTGAAATTTGAATTTCAGATAAAACAGGATTTCAAAAATAGCAGGAAAAATGGCGCCTTACTCTATGGACGCTCTTTCAAAATGCGTCCCACACAACGGGCGTTAATTCTTGGAGTTAATTTAGCAATAGTTAGACTTTCTACAACAAATGGCGAGCAGTAGTTAAAAACACAAGATATCATCACATCATCAGGACACACCCCCACATCAGTTTAATCAGCAACAGACCAACATCAGTTAAATCAACAACAGAGCTTACAAGTTAAAGACTCAATCGAAGATCAATCATGCATTCTTATGTGGTGACTCATTATTTTGCTATCAACAAAACAAACATCACACCATCAACACCATCATCAAAGCACAATGGGCACAACACTGGCAAAGCTAAAGCCTACCAAGAAAAGGGCAAAGGCATAGACATAAACCTAGGCAGACAAAAGCCATTAACACATACACTCGACCTAAGTGTCATGCACGATATCCTTAGCTGACCTCAGGTCAGGCCAAGAGAAGACTAACCCAGGAAGGTCACCACACAAAGCACGAGAAACATGGGAGTCACATGTCATGTGATAGAAGCACCTCCTTACTAGAAGAATAGCCAGACGTATCCACTGACGTCTTACACTACGCCACTAGTATCTCACTGCGGATGCCAAAGACGGTAGAGACTGAGATACTCACTGAACGGAACCAGGAACTACAGTAACGAGTGACAAGTCAGGGTCACGACAGTTGGCACTCGTCCAAATGTCCTTGACCATGTGTGCACACACGAGCTTAATGCCTTGAGTTAGGCCTCTAGCTAGTTTTCTCCCCTAATAGGACACTACTGCCAAGCAAGGGAGCCCATGGAAACTAGTCTAAAAATCATCTGAGTCGGGAACTGCCCCACCACCACTCCCAGGTGGGCTGACACACTGGAAAGTGTCATCGGGCTATGACTAGTGGAGGCTCACTAGACACAGAGACTCCGAAACACGAGTGCTAAAGTACAAATAGGCTAAGAATGCACTGTCACACATACTATGAACACTAGGCACAAAACACAAGGCAGCACACCAAACTACCGCAAGACTCAGGACAAGGCAACTAGACCTGCAGACACAACGATCCTTGAGTCTCATGACTCGGGGTCAAGATCATCGTACAAAGGGGTAACAAGCCGCCAATCGGCCTAATCCTATGCCACAGGAAAATGACACATCCGTATAAAACGAAACACGAATACCTGAGGGAATCACCAAAACCCTCGAAGCACCTGGATACACAAGTCGAGGTAAGACAGCACCTCAAGGCATCTAGAACCATGTCTCGATCTAACCAGAATAGTCGAGACAATCACAAGGTCACATATCAACCACTGGATCTCACCGGGTTGACAAGAACCCAAAGTAGTACGCAAGACTGCTCGATAGAAAGACACTCCTAGCTACCTTCTAACATGGTCATAGCCCTCATAGGATATCAAGAGACATCCGCGAGACAATGGGCAAACCACAAGGTCAAGCCAAGACCATCGGAAGCTAAAACATTGATAAAACAGCACACCGGGGATAAGCAGTCGATCGCTTCCCCACTAGGTAAGCCAAGTAGTCAGCAAAAGAGCCGCTCCTCCACACGAAAACTCAGACTCTAGCGGTCATAGGTAGGGCCACGAGGGGACTGTAGCAGTCATAGAATGGATAGCGAGATTACTGTAGCGGTCACATAATAGATTTATTGGGTGAAGAAGGGGTTGGCACAAACTTGATTATACATGAGGGGCCTTGGTATAATTTGTTTCAAGATTTCAAAACCATGTGAATAGTGATACCCCCTCCCTCTCCTGTGTATGCAGAGTAGTCATTCAAGGCGAGCATGGGCGACAGCGGAGAGCCCGGCGGGTGTTCCAGATCGTGTAGCTTCACCCATCCCCAAGCCCTACAAAACCACAACAACCTCTCCCCTCCCCCGAGTCGGATCTCTCTCCACGCCTCTCCTCTTCACCCTCCTCCACCGTTGCATTCCCTCATCTCCCTCTCACCATCTCATGCATCACTCCCCCCCGTCGGATCTCTCTCTCTCTCCTCTCTCACCGCGAGCCCCTCCCCACCGTCGCACTCACTCTCTCTTCTTTCTCACGCTCTCTCTCTCTCCCTCACACCTGCACCACCATAGCCACAGCCTCCCCTTTCTTTCTTCCTCTCCCCCTCTCCCGCACCAGGCTCTCTCTCTCTCTCCTAATCCCGGGACACAGTCCAATGGCGTCCATCTCTCTCCCTGCCCTGCTCCTTCTTTGGCATCCGGCGGCCCTATTTTGGGGTCGCTCATCTGCTCTGCAAACCTCACCGTCCACCGTCGACCCCCCGCGAGTCCCCCTCCCATCTACCTCTCCTCTCCCGCGAACACCGCGGCTGCCACACCGGCACACTCACAGCGTCCCCCTCATTCTCTCTATCTCTCTCCCTCTTCCGTTCTCTGTTACACACCCCCGCAGCACTCACAGCCCCTCTGCCTTCATCGGTAACCACCGCTGGCCTGCTCCGACAGCACCTTTGCTGTGGCCTCCTGCGCAGCCCTCACTCTCACACTCTCTTTCTCTAGCAAGCACGGGAGCCCCTCTCCTCCTTGCACCTCTCTCTCTCCCCTCACCCCTCCGTCTCCTCTCTCTCACACCCACACACACTAATTCATCCATCTCATTTTTTTATTTATTTATTTTTTCTTCTTTTCTTTTTCTTCTTACATTTAATCCCACCTTCCTTCATTTCTCTCTCTACATATCTCCTTACTTCTCTCTCCAAATTTCTCTTCCAAAAGCTCTCTCACGGCAGTGTCCACACTGGGTTTGTTTAATACCATGATGACACTAAGGGGCCTTAAAACCTGAAGGAGAAGAGGAAACTCTGCCGAATCCGCGTCTGAGCCCGTAAGTTCCCGAGGGAAGGTTTTGCCCGATTCCCGAGCGCTCGAGAGGAGGTTGTTCCACCCCACCGTCTGCTCACGCTGTTCTCACATTGCTGAAGCTCTTTTTGAAGCTCGCCTTCGGCGTCCCAATAAGTTTTTTCTTCCCCTTTGCTTTGCTTTGTTTTCGTCCTGATAGTTGCATGCATCATTCATTATTTCTGTTCGTACTATGCTTCTCTCTTTGAGAAGGCTCTGTTTGTGCATTTGTTCACAATTGTTTCACTCATTATCTCATTTCTCACCCTTTGTGTCTAAAAGAGATATTAAACAAGACCAACCATGTGTGTGTTTGTTCATGATTACATCATTTTTATCACAAGGGACTGATACTATGCCAAACTCCCCCAACCCTTCAGGGGCCTCATCAGCCTCTTGGGTGACTTCCCCAGTTCCTGGTAGCGGTAATCCGATATTACACCGGGTTATCGGTATTCGGAGCTCTGGGTCGTTACAGTTGGTATCAGAGCGGTGTTGAGGAATCGTGTAAGGAGTTAAAAATTGCACAGCTATTGTCCAGAATTGGTCTATTTACACCGTCCATTACTGGCTTAGGATGTTTTTCGTATGATTAATGAATTTTTCTGTTGATTATCTGTCTGCTAGTCATTTCAAGATGCCGCCTCGACGTCGGAGAGTCCCACTTCCTCAGGAAGCGAGCAGTGTCCCTCAAGATATTCCTGCTCCGGTTCCCGTCATTCCAGCTCAAGAGGATGCGCTTGGCAGTCGCGGACGTGCATTGAAGGAATTCTTGCTATTTCATCCACTAACTTTTGAAGGCCAGACTGATCTGGATGCCGCCAAAATATGGTTAGACGCGACCGAGCGCGTGTTTCGCTCTATGAAATGCGCAGAAGACGAGAAGGTGATGCTCGGCACTTTTCAGCTCCAAGGCGCGGCGCTGACGTGGTGGAATACAGAATGGAAAATTTCTTTCCAATCTTGCCCGCTCTGGCAGATTTCGTGGGCTGAGTTCGTTGCCACATTCGAACTCACCTTCAGCCTGGCTTATCTCCGAATGGATAAAATGCACCAGTTCTTGCAGCTTGTCCAGGGAGGAATGTCAGTGCTTGAATATCGGAACAGATTTATAGAATTGGGCCGTTATGCGCCCCATGTACTTGCAAATGAGGCATTGAAGACAGAGCAGTTCCTTCGTGGCCTCCGTGCTGAATTGAGGCAACTGCTGATTGTTGCCTGTGTAACTAACATGAATGAGGTATATCAGGCTGCGGCAGCATTGGAATTGGATTTGGCGAGATCCCAAGTTCCTTCTCAGGCAGTGTCGGTTCAGCTGACAGTTCAACTTCCATCTGATTATCCGCCACCTGTTCCAGGTTTTCCTTCTGTCACTCCAGCAGCTAGTGGTGTTGCTTCTTCAGGCAAGTCCCAATTCAGGAGATTCAAGAATAAGAAAAGATTTAAGAAGCGATTTGACCAGCAGGCATCGTCTGGTGCAACACAGCAGTCAGCTCCTTCTTTCCAGCAGTGCCAGAGTTCTGCAAAAAGTCAATTCAAGGGTTGTGCGCAGTGTGGTGGCAGCCACCCAGGAAAACCATGCTCTTTGCCGGTGGTGTGTTTTCGATGTGACCAGTCGGGTCACGTGGTGAGAGACTGTCCGTTGCGAGCAATTCCAGTGCAGTTCACTCCGGCAGCTCCGTCCCAGCCATCTCAATCGCAATTCAGGCCTCCACTTCCACCATTGTCGCCATCTCAGCAATTTCAGTAGGTTCACCCACAGGCTTCAGCAGCATCTTCTTTCCAGTCCTCTGCATCTGCCAGTAGAAAGCTAAAAGGCAAAGTGACTCATATTTCGCGGGCCGAAGCTGTGGCTTCCAATCTTGTCGAAGGTACTATTACTGTTTTTGGTTGTGCAGCCTGTGCTTTATTTGATTCAGGTGCTTCGAACCCATTCGACCATCAGTCAAAAATAAATAGATAAGAAGAAGGTGGCCACCTCCAGATAAGTGAGCTTGACAATCAGGTTCGACAACACCGAAGGCTTCTCTGGATCACAGGCGCACTGTTATTCTCTGCGGAGAAGCTGCAACCCAGAACGTAAGAACCCTAGAGTTAAAACGATAAGGGCAATGACAAGGCAAATACTTCTTCCACTGATGCTGCTACTACCTGTAGGCCCATAGCTTCATGAGTATCCTGGTGTCCCACAAATGGGCTGGAGTGTGAGGACGAGGGAGGAAGCTGAGGCCGGGGATTGGAGGGGAGAGGACCATGCTGCCTCTGCTGCTATGGCAGGGCAACAGACATTGGTGATGGTAGATCGAGGGGGAGGAGGAGCATTAGGCAGCCATGACAGGGCATCCTGGACAAGAATGGGAGGGAGCAAG
The DNA here is from genome assembly GCA_024336825.1 of Amorphophallus titanum. Lineage (NCBI taxonomy): Eukaryota > Viridiplantae > Streptophyta > Magnoliopsida > Alismatales > Araceae > Amorphophallus > Amorphophallus titanum. The sequence continues at coordinate 75,019 of JANBPO010003674.1, read as the reverse complement.
TTGCCGAGGGACCCCTTTTTTACCTTCTTACGACATCCCCCCCCCCCAACAGTTCATCATGTGACCACCCCTCACCTTCATCACAAGGATGGCATTGAGAAGGCACAAGAACCCTTAAGGTAGAGCATAGGCATCAGAGGAATGGGCTTAACCTCGGTGGCAATTACGTCGGCTGGTCTGCCATCCCCTACACAACCTTAGATCCATGCCCCAAATCCAAAAAAGAGAATAAAAAAAATAAAAGCTGCTTCTCCAGATTTACCGCAGACAGAGCCAGAGCAGTTCGGGCCACTGTATCTGATGCAGGGGAACCCGGAGCAACATGTGAAGTCACCCGAGATTGTTGATGCAGGGGAGTTCTTCAAGGTCGTCGACCTCTACAGCTACTTCCTCGTCAGCCACAACGTTGGCAGCAACACAGCCCACCATGTCCTCACCAGTGGACCGTTGGGGAGGCACCCCCTCAGACGCAGCTCGCCCTAATAGGCCTCGTGGCCATCCAGATGTTCTTCAGCGGGGAGGAGCGGGTGGACTCAAAGGTCTTCCTGGCGAACACCCCTATTATAACAATGGAGCGCACACGTCGGATGTGGAGGGCCTTCCTTCCGGACGGCGCTAGGTGCGACCACAAGGCAGCGAGCATGGAGGCGCCAGTGACCGGTCTAGGGGAGGGCTTCCCACCAGCACTGGTGGTGGGGGGGTTTCAACCAGCAACTGGACTGGCAAAGGAGATACTATGAGGGGCTGAGGAAGGCGGGGAAGGAGGCGAGGCCGGTGGAGTACCCATGGCTTCTTCGTGTTCCTGGAGCTCAAGGGTTTCATCCAGGAGCACCAAAGTAGCAGATGAAGAAGAAATAAGGGCATCGGGAAGAACGTGGATGGGATCTTTGTGAGGTTTCATCCAGGAGATAGGAATGGGTGATCACCGGAGACGGAGAAGAGGAAGCTCACCGGTCGATGGGGTTTTTGTGGAGAAGAAGATGGTCGAGATGGGGAAGAGGGATTTGAGGGTGGGGTGACTAAAAAAATGGGTGGAAATAAAAACTATCGGGTGCTCAAATATGATTTACAATGGCGCCAACATGGTCGAGTGTAATTCCTACATTCTTAATTATTTTTTTTATAGAAAAGATCCTTGTTTCAATAGGATTAAAATAAGGAAGGTGCAAATCTTCCTTCCCTAATCGATCTCAGAGCTAAAACGAGGAAGGACATGGTTTGGGAAGGTTGCAGGCGAGTGGGAGACAGATTTGAAGTCGTGACCTAAAGACAGCCGCTATTCTAAACAACACCCAAGACACGGCCGCTATTTCCCAGGAATATTGAATTTTTCAAAACATGAATGGCGACTGTTGGAAGGGGCGCTTTATCATCAAAGAACGCCTACTCATGGAGGCATTACTTCTGACACCGGTTCAAGCCTCCCAACATAGTAATTGAGGTCGACTCTAGTTGCCTCAAGTTGAGGCAAGCAGCATGGGGTTGTTGCAGGGCGAGATGAAGTCGGTGCAAGGCGGCATGAGGTTGGTGTGAGGCGGCATAAGGTCGGTGCGAGGCGGCCAAATACCTCAGGGACATAGCGACTGCCTACAGAGGCACTACTTAAACAGTGCCCATGGTCAGGTCGTGATATCAGAAGAAAAAAAATAGAAAAATCTACTTAGCAAGTCAGAAATGAAGTCCACTTTGGGGCATTGCATTATGACATGAAATCTACTCAAAATAGCATCAATTTTGGCGTGTCTACAATGGGTAGAGAGCAAAGGGGCACTTCACAGCTATGGGTTCGTGTTTAACCAGGAGGTGTTAGTTGGGGTCGAAGGTACTGGACACCTGCACCAAATGGTGCGGGAGAAGTCTGGGACCTGAACGTGGATGCGAGGAGATTCATTCAGGTCAGGGTATAATTTATGAGAGCCATAAGGGCTTACAGGTGGGCCATAGCGGCCGAGGTACAACGGGAGCAAGCCGCGGGACAATTTCGACACGGAAGTTGGTCCCCGGGCCAATGCGTGATGAGGTGGATATCTGCATGTTTTACAGAAGTTCTCCTTGGAGAAAGGGCAATGCCCAATTTTTCGAGGGAGGGCTGGACTGGGTGACCGTAGAAGGCATAGGCTGGCGACTGGGTGAGGCTCGAACACGGCTTGGGTCGAGTAGTCGGGTGTGGCCTCGTGACGGCGGGAGGTGCGACGTCATGGCATGCACGTGTGACAACCACATGGGCATCCCTAGGATGAGGAAGCATTTGTCGTTGTCATAATACCGCACGTGTAGCGGGAATAGACTTGCGTGTCATGGCTAAACGTCATGTGAGGGGAGTACAAGTGACATACCCTCGGCGTACATAAGCCAATTCACAAGTCACCCGTTCACACAAATCTCCTTACTTGCTGCATCTGTTGCCTTGTGCTGATGCCTTGGACGATCTTAGTTGTATGCCTTGATTGCCCTACCCCTTGAGCTTCTAAGGGGCTTTTATAGGGGAAGTTGAAGGGTCATGGAAGGGTTTAGGTGGACTAGGTTGAGGGGTTGAGTTTGGTCCGCGTAAACCTTAAGAAAATATATTTTTTTTATTTACATAGTGGGGGAGGGAGGGTTTAGGCGGACCAGCCTAGGGGCTGGTCTGGTCCACCTAAACCCCTCCACGGAGGGATTTACGCAGAGCAAAATTGAGTTTTTTTTATTTTACAATATAAAATATCATTACATCTAAAAAAAGAAAATATTATTTATTATTTAGAGATCTAAAGATCTGTAATTTAAAAAATTTTAACTTTTTTTATGAAATGAAACACGGGACCAATACACGGAAACCCACAGAAACTCATGAATGTGAGAGTGGGAGAGAGCAAGGGCACCGACGATGGGAAGCTACAGCTCCTCGCGGGGGCATGTTAGAAGTACTCAAGATAATAATAAAATATCATTATATCTTTTATCAATTTTATAGTGTGAGGGCGTGCCAGTCACGTGTGTGATAATGTGTTCAGGTTCCAAGGCTAGGATGGTCTGGACTAACCCAAGCTGCACTCCTTATGATCACTAAGCAGACGATGGTGGGCATCGGGTCGGGACTGGAGACCCGCCATACCATAAAGGTCGATCGCGGCGATAAGAGGGGAAAGCATTTGATTTATCGCCAAGCAATGAGGCTGCATGGCCGATAGGTCGATTCCTATAAAAAGAAGAGAGAGCATGTTGAAAAGCCTTGAAAGCCCCACATCGGGGTGTGAAAAGGTATTCAGAGCCGTATCGGTCACATGTTGACCATTTCCTTATTGTTCTATGCCCCCTCAAACTTATGTGTTGTGATTTTATAGACACGTCTATAATGATTTTTCGGGAGCTAGGGCTCCTCGCGGGGAATGCCACGTGGAAGCACTTAGGATAATAATAAAATATCATTGTATCTTTTATCGATTTTATCGTGTGAGGGCGTGCCAGTCACTTGTGTCACAATGTGTTCAAGTTCCAAGATTGGGATGGTCTGGAGGGCTAACACAGGGTGTGCTCCTTCTGATCACTAAGCAGATGATGGTGGGCATCAGGCCAAGACTGGAGACCCGTCGCGCCATAAAGGTCGATCATGGCGATAAGAGGGGAAAACATTTGATTAATCACCAAGTAATGGGACTGCATGGACAATATGTCAATTCCTATGAAAAGAAGAGAGAGTGTGTTGAAAAGCCTTGAAAGCCCGACATCGGGGTGCAAAAAGGTATTCATAGCCATTCGGTCATATGTTGACCATTTCCTTATTGTTCCGTGCCCCCTCAAACTCATGTGTTATGATTTTACTGACACGTCTATAATGATTTTTCAGGAGCTAGGGCTCCTCATGAGGAATGCCACGTGGAAGCACTCGGATCTTGTGCCAACATCCTTGAGTCACGTGCACATCATTTGGGGCAGGTGTGGCCATCCCTGTCAGATCGGACGTCCCGACCACGGCTCGAGACGGGACGGTACATTGCGTACCAATACGAAAAACTATATATGGTATTTTTTGTACTAACATGCCTCCTATAGATTTGACAAAGTTATATAATGGAATAAACTAATTGAAATGACATGTTATCTCATTTGGTTAAGTGTTCCGCCGTTTGAACGGGTTTCTCCGGGTTCGAATCTCAGCTTCAGCGTTAAGTTTTTTCATAATTTTTTTAATATAACTTATTCAAAAAATTAAATGAAAACATAACAGAACACTGTTTCGAACCCGACACCTCACGATTAACGAACTTAGTCAAGTCCTCTGCTCGAATGTCTCACAGGTTGAGCCATTATTCACCATTGCGAACCCATTTTATACCCTTCACGGCTATTTGTTACCGATAGGCATCTATTTGTCACCCTTACGACTGATAGCCGTCACCTTAGCATTTTCCCTGTTGCACTGAAGCCATCACGCTAACTCATTTTTCCCTTGTAGGAGACGGATTATCTTTTTTTATGCTATATATATCATAATTAGGTTATTGCGTGGGCGTGTCAGTCACTAGGTGACAAGTTTATTGTGTGCTCGATCTGACTTGGTCAGATGACAGTGAGGTTCGAGTTGGGACCGACAGTCCGTCATACCATAAAGGTTATGACATTAATTACATCCTTTGAGGAAGGAGGAAAATCCTTGATTAATTGCCAAGATAAGAAACCAACAGGGCTGAGTAGGTATATACACGCATTTATGTGAATTGAGAAACGATGCTACATACATTCAAGCATGCAAAAATAATTGTTCTTATTAGCCTGACCCCTCGGTGCGTGGCGGAGAACATAGGTCCAAAGACCACCAACACGCATAGTGAGAGCTTTCAGTTGGACATGTTGTGCCCCTTGCACTTTGATGATGGTGTGATGTATGTTTTGATGATATTTTGATGATAGCAACATCATGAGTCACCACATAAGTATGCATGATTTCTTTGAATAATGGAATTGAATCTCTGCTCATGTGCTTCATTGAATTACTCCTCTTGGTGGGTGCACTGTGTTGCTTGTTGCATACCATCTCGCACATCCCCAGCTAGACCATCATTTAAGTAAGAGCAGTCATTTTTCTGGGTCAACGGCATTTTGTGTTTTAAAGTCCAGCCCAAACACACTTTTGTTGATGGGCCACCCTTGCTGAAAGGGGTTGAGAGCCCATGGGCTGGGTGGCCAAACTCATGGCCGCCCACCCCCCTAGAAGGCAAGGGTGATGGCCACCCTTTGCCCCTAGGAGGCCTAGTCTTTGGCCGCCCTCCACTCCAAGAAGGCCACTAGGTTGGCTTCCCAAGTCCCTAGAAGGCCAAATTCCTGGCCGCCCTCCTCGGTCTGGAAGGCCAACACCTTGGCCGCCCAGACCCATGGAAGGCCAAATCGATGGCCTCCTATCTTCTGGTAGAAGGCCAGTCATCTGGCCGCCTTCTGGTAACTGCTGGTCAAAAGAACGTGGGCTGTCTTCCTACCACATATGGAGCTACCTCTCCCATCATGCCATGATCCATTACACGTCCCGTTCGAGACTTCTAGATGGGGCCTTGGAATACAAAACCACTCTCGAACCAATGAGAGAGGGGGGATGGCTTTTTGTGGGTGTGGTTGGCTGGTGAGCATAGAGGTGGACTTCGAACGAAGCTAAGGTGGGTGCAGGGTTCTCTTCCTCATTGCTCTCCCTCCCCCTTATCTTGCAGGCCAACGGACAGGACTAGAGGTGACCCCCTAAGGAGGACTGCTCTCCAGTTCTCTCGTCATTTTGGGTTTGGTTCATCCATCTCTGTACCCCTTGTTTAATTTTACATTTCCCCTCGCGTTTGCATTCATATCATAGTAGGATCTACTAGCACCATTACCCAGAGGTTTCCCTTTTAAACAAACAGGAAGGCGGGTGGTCGAAAGTCTCGACCATCCCCTTTCCCACCACCCCCTAGGTAATCATGGCGTCATAATTTACTTCTTGCTTGCTCATAGGATTAGTGCTATACGAAGCAAGACTAATGGCCTCTTTCTTTTATTTTTGTGAGTTTCCTTAGTTATTTACAGGATTTTGGCATTCCGGGACGGAGCAGAGCTCTCTACCCTTGGCCGGTCGAGGATAGAGAATCTGAGACCCACTCTCTCCCTACTCAAGGTGACTTTCAAGCGATCATCCCTTCCCTGTGAGACTCAAGTAATAGTCTCTGGTGATCACATATTTTCTCACTAACATTTACGTTGTAGGTGGCAGCAGTATGATTGTGGGGGAGGAAGTGCGTCTCTCTCTCTCATTTTCTCTCCTGTGCAAGCACCGACGGCAGCCCACCAAGAAGGAGAATGCTGCCCCTCACCTCCGAACCATGGATGACCTGCCAAACCTGAGCGCCTACACCCGGATCCCAAACCAAAAAATGGCAAGGAAATAAACGGGAAAACCTCACTCGATCTGACGAATCCATCGCACACCCTAAAACATGATTTTAACCCCCCGACATGAAATAAATCTCACTCGATTCACCTTGGCCTACCAAAACCATGGGAAAGGAAGTATAAGGGTTAGGGAATCACTCCCTATCTCCACCGAAGATTTCCCGCACTAAGGACGCCGTTTCCACGAGAAAACACTGTTAGAATGTCATCGGGTATGCAAACTCCGTGAATGAGCTCGCAATGCCTCCACCGCCTTGATCCTCATCCCATCCTCACACTCATAAGCTGTGGTATCCTGCCAGCTTGGACAAGGAACTAAGGCATGTTTCCCAATACCTGGGACTAGGCTTTACCCTTGAAGAATAATATTATAGAAGATGCTATGAAGTAGACACCATTTTCACTTTCTTTTCAACAAAAGATAGTCCGCTAGGGGCAACTTATGATGAGTATCTGGCAGAAGCTGAATACACCCAATCACCTTGACTAGAAGGCTAGGAATCAGAAATAGTGACCTCCCGTAGATGTTGGGAGCAAGTTTATTATGTAGAGACGACTTTACAAGCCAAATTTGACATAGCAAGCAACAGCGTAGCCGAAGACATGGAAGAAGGAGGGGCTTTCTTCTCCTGCAACCCTCCCATGGCGGTGATGTCAGCACCTCTCGGACCAATCGAAGGGGTTTCTATTGAAACCATTCAAAAAATACCCATTGCTGAAGTTATAACCATGAAAGAACAAGCCACCTCCACTGAAGACTTAGCAATTCAAGGTGGCATGAAGGTAGAATTGCCCCCATGCGTTGCGGAGTTGGAATGCTATTCTTCCGAGTCAGCAATAAACAAATGCTAGCCCTTCAAGGCTGCCAATACACCAGCGAAAGTCAAAGCTGCTTGCACATCTACTGAAGCCAAAGCTGCAGAAGAGCCACTGATAGAACAGCTCACATTGCCGTCACCGGCTAAATTAGAAGCTCCTGACGAGGTCCGGGGGCAATAGAATGAAAAGGTTGAGGTGCTCAAACTCGAAGATGATATTCCAGACTTCATTGACCTTCAGCCAGCGCCCCCGAAAATTTAAGACAGAGGCCAAGCCACCGTCAATGAGCTAATAGAAGTCAACTTGGGAAGTGAGGATGATCCCAATCCTACCTTCCTCAGTGCCCAACTTTCTTCAGAAGAACAGAAGCTGTATAATCAGCTACTGCAAGAATTTCGGGACTGTTTTGTCTGGAGCTACAAGAAAATGCCAGGACTCAGCCCTGTAGTTTCACAACATGAACTGGCTATAAGCCCCAAAGTGGAGCCAGTCAAACAGCCACCACAGCGCATGAGGCTGGAACTTATCACACAAATATGTAAAGAAGTTGACAAGCTCATTGATGTGAGTTTTGTCGAACAAATCCAATATACCACAAGGTTGGCCAACATCGTGCCCGTGAAAAAGAAGAATGGGCAGATTCAAAATGTGTAGACTTTCGAGATCTTAATAAAGTATGCCCAAAGGATGATTCCGGTGCTAATAACGGAAGTCATGATTGATGCTACAACTGGCCATGTCCCTCTGTCATTTATGGACAGATCTTCCGGTTACAACCAAATATGGGTCACGGAGCATGACGGGGTCCACACTGCCTTCCGAACCCCCAAGGGCATCTGCCACTACAAGAGGATGTCGTTCGGATTGAAGAACGCTGGTGCAACTTACCAATGGGCAATGACTAGAATCTTTGATGAGCTGCTCTACCATAAGGCCGAGTGCTACATAGATGACTTGGTAGTCAAAACTAGAAGGAAAGAAGACCATCTGTAAGTCCTCCGAGTCATATTTCAGAGACTCAGGCAGTAAATGAACACCGCTAAATATTAATTCCGCATGTCGTCGCCAAAAATATTCTAATGCGAAACAGATCTAGCAAACCCAGTAGGACCTCTCCTACCTTTCATCTTTCTGCCATAGAATGTCCATATCTTTATCAAGGTTGTGACGCCCTTTCTTTCCTCTCACAGGGAAGGAGGGGAAAGAGAGTAAGAAAGAAGAAGTCTTAAATCACAAGGCGGCAACCCCGAAGCAACAACCACCTCAACAACAACTTAGCAGCATTGATGGCATCAGTTACCTATGGGCCTCAAGTCATCGCCAATCATGCTAGATTCGGATACTTGGCTACACCAATTGTCTTCGGCAACTTTCTGGCAACCGTTGGATCACCATTCTTCTTGGGGGTGGTCCCCGTAGCTGAAGGCAAGCCGGCCGCATCAGCAACAGTCAGGGGCATCAAGCCCCAATTTTTGCTCCCAGGCTAGACGTTCTTGGTCCACACCATCTCCATCGACGACATCCTTGTCAAACGGCAGTAGCACCAGAGCCGCAAAGGCAAAAAGCCTATAGCAACAACTTCTCGCTCTGACAAGACAGTAATTGTGGGAGACTTGCGCATCCGGCTCGATGGACGAGACCCAGTTGTACTGTAGGACAGCTATGTTTTGACCATAGACACCTCCAACTACTTTGCCCTCCTCTACCAAATACAAGAGGACAGAGCGGAGTTGAAGAAACCTGACGCCCCAACCACAAGCTGGGAGCAGGTGCGCCGACCCAAACGCAAGACCCCTAAGTCCAAGTGAGGTGGCAATTCTGTGATAGAGCCTTAACCCCGCATCAAGCAAATATGGGTCACCAAAGAGGAGACTTGTACCGTCAAAGAGGCAACAGCCACGACAAGCAGGTTAGTCCAGGTGGCGAAATTGCAACAAGCAAGAGCTCCATCAAACCAAGATGTCCAACTTGTGCGCCCCCGCGTGCAGACGGAGAGGGGTATATAGAAGGCCTCGACATGTCCCCCAATCCTTGAAACAAATCCAAGCAAATGGAATCAATCTAATCGAGGCTCCCTTGCCCCGAGTTTCAATCTTTGATAGGCTAGGGGCACCTCTATGATCTAGCCTCCAACCATTTAAAAAGAGGGTAATACGGGTGACGAACATCGTAAAGATGCTCACTTGTTATCCTACCTCTACTGGCAAGTAACAAGAAGAAATGCCAGAAGATCCAACTGATGCACCAAGAACCATGAAGAAATCTCATCCCATCACAAGGGCACTGGCGCTAATGGCCTGCAATGCCACCTCCTCATCTCAGTCGGGCCAAGGCCATGGTGAAGTTCAGGAGGATGTTCACAGCATTCGAGGTGACGACAATCCTGAGGACAAGCTCTGTGATAATGTCCGAGGTCTCACGCTAGAAGAATTACAACGTGAAAATCAAGAATTAAACACTATTTTGCAGAAATTATTGCGAGATAACAAAATCCATCCTCCAACGATAGCACTGACAGTCGATCGAACACCACAAGGTGTTCAGCCACTGCCAATGATTCAACTGCGACAATTAAAGCCCTAGCCGTAGGAGTGGGACGTGGTGACGACGTGGTGATGATGAGGCGATCGAGGCGGCGTAGAACTCGTGGGGTTTTGTGAAGGGATGAGGGTTTCAAAGCATTCTTCCACTTTTTGTGATCGATTCGGTGGAGCTTTCGCTCCATTAAGCTAGGGGGACGAATCCCTATCCTCATCCGGTCATCCCCCAGGATTTGTAGGGCGAATGGGAGCCAAGAGGGGCATTTTTGATTGGGTTAGGGCAAAATCATGATTTGGAAAGAGTTCGCCCGATCTATAGATTTGAGCCGTGATTCGACGTTTTGATAGCCTAGAAGCATGCTAGGGGTCCCCAGGGGGCTTCCACCTTGTTTTCCCCCTCTCCCATGGAGGGATGGGAGCATGGTTGATATTTTTGGCCATTTTTTGCCGATTCACTGTCAGAACGGTGTGATGGTCCTTCTAGTGACCATCACAGCTTGTGACGCCCCAAGGAGGGCGCGTCACAGACTGTGATGCCCCAAGGGTGGAGCGTCACAGGAAGTAGTCTTGCCAACTGAGCGGCCCGTGGGCCTAACGGTCCCATGATAGACTACCAGGGCATGTGACGTACCTAGGTTGGACCGTTAGAGTGACGATCTGACCGTTGGCATCCGACCGTTATGATTTTCTGATCGTTGAGTTTCTGACCACTGGGGGTTTAAGGCTCGTGACACGCCCAGGGTGGGCCATCAGAGCCTTATGATGCCCAGTGAGGGAGCGTCAGAGCTGACGCTGCCCATCGCCCTAACGTTCCTATGTAGGACCGTTAGAGGCTGTGACGCCTCGAGGGGTGCACGTCATAGCTGATTTCATTGTGCCTCCTAATGCACCCAGGGTTGTCCGTTAGAGTCTGTGACGCCCCGAGCGGTGCGCTTCACAGCTTGTTTCTACTTATCTCCTAACGCCATGGGTTAGGCACGTCAGGGACTGTGACGCACTAGGGTTGGCGTGTCACAGTGCGTTTTTACACCGTTGGCCTGACGCCCCTTTGTTGGGCCGTCAGACCACTGTGACGACCCAATGATAGACCATCAGAGCTTGTGGCGTGCCTGGGTAGGTCTGCCAGGTTCTAGACTGCACTGGGTGGTTTGCAGTCCCGTTTCTTCTCTGACTGTGGTCACCGTGCGATGGTGCTGGTACGTGGGACGGCCCCCGTACTTCGTCGGGTTCAGACGTTATTTTTTGTGGCTTGAGAGTTTACTCCTTCAGAGACACTCCACTAGTCGTAGCCTTTGGTACACGTGTACTGGCCCACCAGGGAGTGGTGGAGGGGCTACCCTGGACGGTTTTTAGACTGGTTTCCATCGGGCCCCACGTGTAGTAGCCAGAGTCCAGTTGAGAGGAAAACCAGTTAGAGGCTAGACCTAGTGCGTACGGTCTGTGTGTGCACACGTGGTTGGGGGTAGTTGGACATGCATCGACGGGTGCAACCCCAGCTAGTCACTTGCTTTGTGGTTACTTATGTGTGTTTGAGTCTCGCGCCTAGGGCATGGTAGCTAGACACTTGTGACGCGGTATAAGACGTCAGTGGACGCATCCGGTCGTTCTTCTAGTGGGAGGTACCCCCAAGCAAAGACCATTCTCCGCCTCCCCCACAGAGGAAAGGCCATCATATGAGTACACTAGATGATACATTAACACGTTATGAAGAGCCATTGTTTATTCATATTATTGCTTACACTAGATGATACATTAACACGTTATGAAGAGCCATTGTTTATTCATATTATTGCATTACGTGAGCATGACAATTCCCCTCCTCCTCCCCCCCTCTCCAAAGCAAGAACCATTATATGAGCACACTGTATGATATATTATTACCAAACTATTGAGTGCCACTGAATGTTCCTATTATTGCACTAAACAAACGATTGGGAATTTTCCGACTCCCTCCAAAAGAAAAGGCCATTACATAACGGATTATGGCACTGTGGAGTGTCATTTTGTTTATAACCCAGGAATAAACGACACCTCCAACCTGCGCATTATGGCAATATATATGTTCAAGAAGATTTCATAATCACCTGGCCAATTTCACTGTCGCCATCTGTCACCAGCACTGCATCGCGAACTTCTTCATCTTCTGGAAAAAGAAAGAAATGAGCACCATCGATGCTCGACATGACTAGCTACGAGCTCCAATTTCATATTGAATACTCAGGAGGGCGTCCAACTCAAAACATTAACGCAGTGATCGAGTGGAATGAGCCCGACATTATATTCAGAGTTTATTCCCTCGACTCCACTTAATACTAGGAGCATTCTCCAGTGTAGCAAGACCCACCTTGTTCCTCATCCTCTCCGCCTTCTGGGTCTCCGTCCTTGGGCAGCAGCTCTGGCGCCCCATACCACTTCCTCAGCTTGGGCCCCCCTAAAAATCGCCAAAGAAATTAAAGAACTTTGCAGAAAGATACGCGAATACCCCTTAATCAAAAGGAGAAGAGAGAGAGAGGGAGGGGGGAAGAAAATGGAACAAACTGAACAAACTTCGGATCACCAATTTTAGGTGGAAATTAAATGGGGAGAGAAAGATAAGAGGCGGTGAGAAGGGGTAGTCCAAGTTTTAATTAGGTGGAAATATACCTTCGATGTAGTCGAGGATTTGGTCAGTGAAGCTGGACTCCTTCCTCTTGGCGGAGCAGCTGGTCGACCGGGGAGCAGGACGCCGCCTCTGGAGGAGGGGAAGTCTTGGTGGCACGCAGGGACAGAGGGGAAGGGTGCCCGGCATGGGGGGCAGGTGACGGAGAAGAGTGGCGGTGGAGAGGTGTGAAGAGAAGGCCATCCCTCCCCCTCTCCCTCCGATTGCGAGCCCGTGCTATGCTCTGCAGCCCGCTGCTGTGGCCGGGGATACACCGACGCCGTTCTTGAGGAAAAGCTCATCTCATTATCCATACATACATAACCGTATAGAGAGACGAGGGGAGGGGTATAAACATAGTAATGAAAATTATGATTTTTTAAATTTAATTTGATAGAGGATAAAGAAGTCCACTTGTTAATCTTATTTATACTTTGTACAATATCGTCTTCCAAACAGGGTTTGCTGACCTGGTTGACCCGGTCGACCCGGTCTCGACTTGGGTCGGGTCGAGTCGGTTCCGTCTCGGTCTGACTCGATCCGTCCCATTCATATCTTTCTACCCATGCTCCGGTATGCCAGTAAACGATGGCATCTACGTGTGCAAGCACGAATGACAAGGTCAAGCCGAGACCATCGTCTTCTTTGAACGTCGGAGCCTCGAACGCAACCCCTAAGGGCAAGCGCACTCATGAGCACCGCTTGTCTCATCCTTTGCCCGCGCCGCACGTGGGTGGGGGGCATTTGTGGACGTGTAAAATAGCACATCCATATGTCCCGCTCAGGCTTCGCATCGACGATGAGACTGAGTGAAGAACCCCCAAGAGAGATGGAACACCTAACCTTCGAAGAATGTTATTACCCTTGTAGGGAGGTAAGAAACAACTCCCTAAATATGTACACTGTCGTGAAGCCATCTTCGAAAGTACAACAGCAAAGAAGAACCACCCCAGGAGGCTCACAATCCCTGAGTTCTTGAAGAAAGATCAACGGGCTGCAACTATTATCGATAATGGGTTTAGCCGGCCTAAACGACATGCCCCTAAGCCCCTTCAATGGCACACTAAGTGGCCTCCTTCAATAGCACACTACTTAAGCCCTCCAGCGGCACACCCCTTGGATCCCTTTCAACGGCACACTCTCTGTGCCCTTCCAGCGGTACACCACTGATGCCCCTTCAATAGCACACTACTTAGTACCTCCAGCGGCACACACTACTTAAGCCCTCCACGGCACACCCCCTGGAGCCCTTTCAACGGCACACTCTCTGTGCCCTTCCAGCAGCACACCCCTGATGCCCCTTCCAATCGCACACTACTTAGGCCCTTCCAACGGTACACCCCTAGTGCCCCTTCCAACGGCAAACTCACTGTGCCCTTCCAATGGCACTCCCTTTGTGCCCCTTCAATGGCGCACTACCTCGTGCTCTCCAACAGCACACCCTTTTGAGTATCTCCAATGGCACACCCTTAACGCTCCTCCAGTGGCACACCTATTTAGCCTCTCCACCCGGTGTAGCGTTCGTTCCTCTGCACCCGGTGACACATTGCAGCCCTTGGACCGGTGCTAATGGCAGCAGATCCACCGGTCATTGCCAGGGACTGTTGGCGCACAGTGAGATCATGTCAACCCAGCTGCAACCTTGCTCAGCTATTGCCCTCTGGAGCAGGCACTCAAGCACCCCCTATGGATAGACAAGATCAAGGGTCAATCCTCATTGATTCCTCCTATCATCGAGCGTCAATGCCGGCGGAGTTATAAAGCCCCCTCGCTTTGACGAGAACAGAGAGAGATAACGAAAGAAGGGAGACAACCAGAGAGCCAGAGAACAAGAGATGAGAATGGGGAGAGCAACCTCAACAAAAAAGAGACATAGATCAACAGAGGAGAAGAGTCCTACTCTAGCATCGGAGAAGCTCCAGAAGCTAGGGAAAGAGAGAGAGCAAGTAGCATAGGGGGAGAGACATCCTAAATATAGAAGAAGGGGATGGGGGAGAGAGGGAGCCATCGCCCCTCCTAGATCCCATCCCTCTCTTCAGTTGTTCTTCCTCCCTAGTCTTCCTTATTTCTCCTTCCCTCCTATTCTTGCTACGTCACATTGTATTTGGCCCCTCGCCAAGGAACATACCAGGAGACTTTTCAATCTTTGCATGAAGAATAATTTGATATCTTTGCCAGATCCCAAGAAGTTGGAAGAGGTGAACAAATTGGATGATCCCAATTATTGCGCATATGACCGCATATTGGGTTATACTGTTGAAAATTGTTATGTTTTCAAGAGTGAGGTGGAGAAGATGATCCAAAACCACCTCATCACAATGAAAGGCTGTTTAGTGGATCCCCCACAGCCCCATGCTTGGGATTGGCCGATTGGATTGGCTAATGCAATCCACCACTTAATCAGTGTGAGTCATGTGACGGCAGCCTTCTTGAGCCAGAGATAGGAGAAACCGGCTCCTACCAAACCAAACCTCTTGTGTGGTATCAAGGCTGGAGGCCCTCCCATCAGTCCTCCATTTCGAAGGAGAATACTAAGAAGATATTTGACCGTCTACTTAAAGAGGAGCAGATCATGGTGCACGACCCATCGACAACTTACACGGAGGTCAAGAAAAAGCATCCTCGTTATTGTGAATATCATGCTAGGGTGATGCGGGACGGATAGCGGACTCGACACCAACTTATTGCGAACCTGGGACTCAAGACGAGCTCGCAGACGTCCCTAAGCGAGGGAAGCGTATCGGACTGCGCGGTTGAGAAACCGGCAATGAGCTAGGGTGATCAACTCTTCCGTGTTCGGTTCGAGACACGGGACGGGTCACGCTCTCTTTCTCTCTCGTAGCGGTGATCAAATATTAGCGAGCTAGATTCCTAACTCTCAAGCAGCGGCAGATTTATTCATATACGAAATGAGCAAATGCGATAAAGAGGGGAGACGATTGTACCTCCACGCTCCAGGCGTGGGGAAGGCGACCCCGGCCGAGACTCGTACTCCCGATACAGTAGATAATTAAATTACAGCAATGAATAGTACTGCCCGCTCCACGCAGGGAGGTAAAGGGCTACAGTGGGACCCGGGAGTAGCGACTTCGGGTTGACGGGCAGCAATTTGGACCGCTCCATCGGTGCTGTCCGGATGGCACAGGCTGATGGTTGAGGGGACCACGTTTTGCTCGGACGACCGATTGGGGCGGGGTTGGTCCCGTTGTGAAGGGGACTCCTGGAGGATCGCTCCCTGGAAGGCGGTCTGGCTGGAACACCTTGTGGAAGGCGAGGCGGCCTGTTCCGGAGACCCGACTGCTTGCTGGCCCGAACCAGTTCTGCTGTTCCAGAGCTGCGCGACCCGGCGAGAATGGATGTTGCGATCAGATCCGAAGTCGGATTGTCGTGAAACCGGTGCCGTTGCGAAGCTCTCTTGAAGATCTACGAATACCTGGAATCACAGGAATTTTTCCTGTCGCTGGATTCTTCGTGGGGAATTTTGGAACAGGACTGTTCCCTATCTCAGATCTGACTGGGCAGATTCAGGTCTGCCTGATGATGCACGTTGGCCAAGGCATAAACAAGGGATCTGGGAGTTGGGATTTTTATGGGAGATGGAGGGGGAAATAAGAAACACGCCAATAATTTTTGTGTATTTTTCTGAGGTGGTTTGACATGGGGAATGGATTTTATGGCTGGGGTGGATGCCGTCGTCTAGTTGTTTTATTTGTAGTCCCAGAAAGAAGTTCAACTCGCCCATCAAGCTCATCTCGAACTCTCCCTGCATAAGTTGGGAAAATTCATCATTCATTTTCAAATCTGAGGCTCCAAAAATTATGTCGTCTACATAAACTTGAACAATTAAAGCATGTTCATCACAAGTTTTAGTAAACAGCGTCTGATCTATGTTACCTCGTTTGAAGGAATTGTCAATAAGAAATGAACTTAAATGATCATACCATGCCCGGGGAGCTTATTTTAACCCATACATTGTCTTGTCCAATTTGTAGACGTGGTCCAGAAATTTTTCATCTTTGAAGCCCGGTGGTTGCTCCATGTATACTTCTTCCTTAATGACCCCATTGAGGAAGGCACTTTTCACGTCCATTTGGAAAAGCTTGATGTCCCGTGACAAGCATAAGCAAGTAAGATTCTCACGGCTTCTAATCTAGCCACATGAGCGAAAGATTCATCAAAATCTATACCGAATTCTTTGGAGTAGCCCTTGACTACCAACATTGCCTTATTCCTCACAACCACCCCATCTTCACTAAGTTTGTTTCAGAAAACCCACTTAGTTCCGATTATGAGATGATTATTAGGTCGGGGCATGATGAACCACACTCGATTCCTTTGGAATTGGTGTAGTTCTTCTTGCATGGCGAGAACCCAAGAATTATCATTTAAAGCATCATCTAAAGATTTAGGTTCAATGTTGGAAAATAAAGCTAAGTTATCATGAATTTCAACTTCCCTCATTGAAGGCCGCGTTCGAATTCCTTCATCCACACCGCCGATCACATTCATCAATGGATGGTCCTTGTGCGTGGTCCATTGGTGTGGAAGTGTCGGATGTACTTATTCCACTTGTTCCTCTTGCTCCTTTTCTTTCTCTTTTTCTTGATCTTGATTTCCTGCCTCACCTTGTTTGCTCGACTCTCCTTTTTCTACTTCACTCTCACCTGTAACAAGAAAATGATCATTATCATTCGACTTTCTCATAGTGTATTCATCAACAACAACATGTGGACTCTCCTCGACAACAAGAGTTCTAGTGTTATAAACACGGTAAGCTCTAGAAGTTACAGAATATCCGAGGAAAATTTCTTTATCACTTTTTGCATCAAAATTTTCAAGATTGTATTTACCATTGTTCAAGATATAACAAATAGACCCAAATGGCTTGATATGTTGGGTTTCTTACCTTTGTATAGCTTGTAAGGAGTTTTCTTAAGGATTGGTCTTACCATTGCTCAATTTGTGATGTAGGAAGCAGTGTTCACTGCCTCTGCCCATAAGTATCATGGAAGACCATTCTCCGCCAGCATGGTACGCGCCATCTCCACATGCGTCCTATTTTTCCTTTCGACTGATCTATTTTGTTGCGGGATTCTAGGTGATGAGAATTGATGCTCATACCCCTACTTCCTGTAAAATTCATCAAACTCATGATTTTCAAATTCTTTACCGTAGTCACTTTGAATTTTCTAAATTGAATAGCCTTTTTCATTTTGAACTCTTGTGCAAAAATCAATAAGCTCTTTGCATGCACGAAAACAAAAAATTACATTTTGCGTGATTGCATTTATGTGTCGCATCCCATTTTTTTAATTCTCGCTCGCATTTGCATGCTTGCATGCCGCATTTGTCATTTTTTTTTACTTTTGCCTTCATTGATAAAGGCTTGGCCCCTTGACCCGCTGTCAAGGTTAGCCCTAAAGCAACTGCTCGCTTATTGAGCAAGGGGCCAAGTCAAAACGAAAAAATTAACTTGTTTCTCTAAGCAATGTGTGCAGTGGGGTTGAAAAAGTAAGAAAAGAGACTCAGAACAAGAAGCCGAACATGCCCATTGGTCCTTCTAAAAATCTTTTATCTTTCCAAAAACATGTATATTAAGTTTCATCCTCTCTCCCAACACTCCTTTCACCGCTCTCCAGGTGAGGAGTCCAGGAGGGCATTCTCAAACTATGGGAGGCAGTGCCCCTACCACCTTGCACTTCTCTCCCCGTTTTCGCACCCCGTCACTCGGCAGGGGCAGCGAAGAAGCTACTGACACAAAAGCCATACTCTCGTGCTCTTCGGTAGCGCTCCTCACCATTCCTCAACCATTGCTCGACAAGACCAATGTTAGTTTGGAGTTCAAATAATTGGGCCTCCAAGTCCCTTTTCTCTTCTCTTTCGGTCGATCTCTCGGCCCTCTCTCTTTCTCTATCCCTTTCCTTCTCTGTCCATTCTCTCTCTCTCTCTATCTTCCCTTTCCAACTGGAGGGTGATCCTCAGCTCTATGGCGTCCCGAGAAAGGTCATCATCTGAACGATGTCGCAATTCCTCCTCCAGCTCTGCTACCCTGGCCTCCCCTTGTGCGGCACGTGCAAGACCCTCTTGCATCTCTTCTGTCTGCCATGCCTATCATTTCAGGGATGTGGCGAAGTATGAATAAAAATTCAATGGTGAAGCCCTCACCTATGCTAAAAGCATTCCCTCTGAGTCCGCGGTGCCCAGCCTGGCATGAGCAAGTTGCTCGTGGAGCAAATCAAGTTCTAAGCAAGGGACCCACAAATTCAAGGAGGCACCATCTGCCCCCACTGTTGATGAGGTTACGTCAAGTTGGGCACACTATAATGGCGAGAAGTGGCAATTAATGGCTAAACACCAAGAATCTAGGGTCATAATTAGGAACATGCATTGCATACACACTCACCGAGGTATTCAAAGTTGCACGGGTGTCAACCAACTACTGCTCTGTGTTTGCCAAGCGAACTCGCAAGTTCGCTATCATGGTATCATGAGCATCCTACAGCCATGTCATAGGAGTTAGCATTACCCTAAAAAAAGGAGAAAGGAGAGGAAATTGCATCCACCTCCACAAGTCCCCAGGATGGAGTCGCTCTACATACATCGCCCTATAGAGGCGCAGGTAATTCTCACTATCTTGCACGTGCGACTCCACGAGCGTGCCACCCTACTGCTAATCCTCATACTATTCGGGGAAGCACACCCGCCAATCAACACAGGTTACCGGCCCACATGTCTTCCTTCTGACGCGAGGTGGCGCAGTCATATCTGCCCATTCCTGGGCAAGCCCTAATGTCATCATGACCAATCGTAGCCAAGGTGCAGTCTAGAGATCAGCCTAGTTGTTCTTCTTCGTCTTCTAGTATTCAGAGGCTGGGGGTAGTTACTAGAAAGGCCAAGGGTAAGTAAATTTCCCATAGGTTTTTGAGAGAGCTATCCAGGAGATGCCGGGCATGTTTAGCCATCCCCCAGTTTGTAAAAGATTTGATACACTTGCCAGACCTAGAATGTGAGGGTGAGTATTTTTTCGACGAAGGGTTCGGTGTCTACGAGATTATGAATGATGAAGACCCTGTCAAAGAAGAGGATAAAGAGTATGAAGAATATGAGGATGAGGCTGACGCTTTTGCTAGTGGCATGAGGAGATTTGACGAGCCGTCAGTCTCAGAAGAAGAACCTACCAAAGAAATCAATTTAGGTACCAAGGAAAACCCTAGGATTATCCTCATCAGCAAAAATTTACCACCTTCTGAAGAAGAGGCGCTTATTCAAGTTCTTCACGAATACAAGGACGCATTTGCATGGAGTTAAGAAGATATGCCAGGCCTGGACCCAGCACTTGTCGAGCATCGTTTAACGCTAAAGCCAGGGGCTGTCCCGGTTAAGCAGCAGTTGAGGTGTTTCCATCCACACATGGCATTAAAAATGAAAGAAGAGGTCGATAAACTCCATAAGTCTAGATTCATCAGAGTTGTCCTCTATCCTAATTGGGTGGCTAACATTGTCCTGGTAATGAAAAATGACGGAAGGGTCAGAATCTATATAGAGTTCCTAGACCTCAACCGCGTGTGTCCTAAAGATCACTTCCCCCTCCCTCGCATTGATGTTCTAATTGACAACACTGTAGGGTATGAGACCCTTTCTTTTATGGATGACTTTTCAGGTTACAATCAAATTCGTCTAGCTGAGAAAGATCAAGAGAAGACCTCTTTTACTACACCTTGGGGCATGTAGTCATGCCATTCGTGTTAGGGTGCAGGTCATGGATTTAGAGGGGGGGTGAATGAATCCCCTTTTAAAATTACAATGGAATAAAATGTTTGCCTACACTCAATGAAGTCTAATGAGACCATTGAACTCTCTTACTCAGGAAACTGCAAATGCTGAAAATAGATAACCCAAGGAATCGCGCAGACTAAACTTACAAGTTCGCTTCAAGGGACTTGAAGCACTAAGCCGAATATGTTTCTATTAAGCACTCAGTCAAACACTTAACAGTAATACCAAATTTAAACTGAACTCACACAGGAAAGCTTTTTATATAGAATGCTCAAACAACCTGAGAAGGGGGATAGATGATATGGAGCTATACGCAAGGCAAACCACGATGGACAGGATGTTTTTAGGTGGTTCGGCCAGACACCAGTCCGCCTACATCCACCCCTCACTCCAAACTGGAGTGAGGCATCCCTTGCCAAAGCAAGAAGCAGACTCAATCTGCAACAACTGTCATCTTATAGCTTGACCCAGAGGAACACTCTCCTCTCTTCCTCCAACCCGGAGGGGAACCACTAGTAACACCCGGCCACTAGCAACCGGAGACACAGTCTCCCTTCCTCTGAAACCCAGAGGGAAACCACAAGAGACAACCCACCACTTACAAACCAGATCGAGATCTCATCTCGAGATGACTTTACAACCACATATCCTAGGGACATCGTAAAGTAATATACAATCACATATTTATGCTCAAATATCACTTTATTAATAAAGAACAAGATCATACAACTATTGGACCTACCCGACCCGAAATTGGCCTGTAACACACCAATACTAACACCTACCACTGCAGTACGCTCGGGCTTCCAGCCTCGGGCCTCGGTTGAGTCGACATCTGGTGTGGTTCTCCACTCTAAGGTGCCTTGCTCCTTAGCATCTCACTCGGGCTGTCAGCCCTGAGCCACAACCGAGCCAGCTCCTCGCACTGGTCTCCTGACCCGGGGGTAGGGCTCCCCAATATCTCATTCGGGCCTTCCGACCCGAATTTTTGACGTGCAACCGCCTCACCCGGGCCATCCATCCCCGGTTCGAGGCTGCTCAACATCCAGACCGGGCATGCAACCTCGGGGTCTCTTACGGGTGACCCCTGGCATGAGTGATCCGTGTCAGGTTCCGCATCCCTCGGCTCCGTCGTGGGGGCATGTTCCCTACAACTTGATGACGTCGACTCCCAGTACGGGTCTACCTCTTTAGGACGTGGCGGCCCCGATATGGACCGAAGGACCTGTGCCCCACCTTTCGGTCCCGCCAGTCCCCGGTTCAAGCACAAGGCCTTGGGTCGTCGGCACCCCCTACAGTGCCAACTCCGAGTACAAGCACGGCATTACGAGCATCCGCAACACTATTATCGGCTCGGGCAAGGGCTTACACTCAAGCTGCCCAGCCGTCGACCTCCACTACAGACTTTGAGTCTTGGGGACCGATTCTAGTATTGTCGGTCGATGTCCTTGTGCCACCAATAGTCATGGGCCAAGTTTTCTCGGTCTACCACCTCGGAGTGGAGTCATCTTCGGCTCCCCAGAAGAAGCATCATCGTGGCCGTAAAGGCAAGCGACCTGCCGCTGCCACCAGTAACTCTGACAAGACCATCCTTGTCGACAATCTACGAATCTGCCTAGACGAGGGCTAACCCATCACACCCCCAGAGCGGATCATCTTCATGGTCCCTACTACCAACTGCTTTAGCCTTCTGTGTCTAACGTGAGAAGACAAGGCGGAACTCAGAAGGGCAGACACTCCCACAACGGCCCAGAGACACCAGCGCTAGTTTGGTTTCTGAACTCCCAAGTCCCATGGAAGAGACAGTGACAAGGGAGACCAATAGTCTAACTTGAGAAGAATTTGGGTTACCCCGGAGGAAGCTCAAGCCGTCAGGAAGGTGCTTCTTAGCAACCCTTTCCAGGCATTAGGACGTCGCGCCAAGCAAGGTGCGACTGATTCTGCATCCGCATCGCCTGACGGTGCCCAGCCACTCCTCACCTCTCGTTCAGATAGGCGAAAATAGAGACGGGCTCATTCTGGGCCCCCTCAACATCCGGCCCCGAGTCCTCCTCAGGCAGATGCCATGATTGAGACTCCTCTACAACGCACCACGGTCTTCGATAGGCTAGGGACACTTGTCCGCCGCAAGAGGTGCTACCAGAAAAGGTGGACGGTCTGGCTCCTCAGTGACATGATCAGGGTGTTCGCGTGATATACCACCGGGCACCAAGCTGAGGTTCAGATTGACAATCTGAACCAGCTTATATCTCACCTCAGGCGGCCTCATCACCTGACTCAGTCACCGGCTTCAGTCGGTCATGTCGGTACTTTTGCCAGACCTCAGGCATCGACACGAGCAAAGGAAGTCCCCGTTGAGGAGCGTGCCGCCCCCGTCAATGTGGATCCAGTTAATAATGATCCTCCGATCGGTGAAGCTCAAGAGGTAACTCTTGAGACTCTTATGAAAGAGAACCAGCACCTGAAGGCCCTCCTCCAAGACTTGCTTCAGGAATGTGACCTTCATCCTCAGTCGCCTACCAGGCCTTTGACAGAGACGCCGGTCCCGCCAGGAGGGCACAATGGCGCCAACACCTCAGCTGCAGCCGTCTGGACCCCTACAATAATCAAGTTTGGCACGCCCTTGGCCGAAGCTCAACCCCGGCCATCCAACACATTGGTGCCAGAAAACCTCATGGCACAACGCCAGATGATCAAGAGGATCATTGAGACCAAGCTCACCCAGTTTGGAGAAGGGATCGTGACGGTGGACCTCTATAGTGTCCCCTACCTGCTACATCACCAGCTCAAGAAACTCCCACCGGAGTACGCCAAGTCACCGAAGTTGTAGAAATTCGACGATCACGGGTCTCCGCATGAAGACTTGGCCTACTACATTATGGCCATGGGTGAACTCGCATTGGATGAGTCTTATCTCCACCACTATTTCGCCACCTCACTTATGGGAATGGCCTTCCAATAGTATTACCGCCTGAAGCCCAACTCAGTCATCGATTGGGCAGATCTCCAGAAGAAGTTCATCGACCGTTTCCAAATGGCCGAGCAGAAGGTCTCCTTAGCCGAGCTCTGCTCCCTCCGACAGAAGAAGGGTGAGAGTGCCCTCGACTTCATCAAGAAATGGCGAGACCTCAGGATGAGGTGTGTCAACCCGCTAGTGTAGGAGGATGCCATCACCATATGTCACCGAGGTTTGGCGGCCGAGGTCAGCGAAAAACTTCTCGGCACCAACATCAAAGGCTTCGATCAGCTAAATTTAGTAGTCGCCGAAATAGAGATATTCTTCACTGATAACCCAAGCTACACCTCAACGAAGGGTAAACAGACGTGAGAATGCCAACCCGACAAGGAGGTGAACATCATTGAGTTCACTCCTACAGTCAAATCTAGCAAGGAGGTCGGAACAAGTGGCCCTGGAAAAAAGCCAGTAGACAAGCCGGCCGCTCCCTCCTTCTCGGAGCGTATGGAGACGCCATTCTCCTTCAAGAAGGAACACACCAAGATGCTCTTCAATCTTTGCATGGCCCAGATGATTGTCGAGTTACCCAAAGTCCGCAAGCCGGACAAGGCCCAAAAAATTGACGATCCCAGCTATTGCCCATACCACAGCATGCTGGGTCATCTGATTGAAGATTGCTACGTCTTCAAGTCTCAGGCCCAGAAGCTGATCCGAGACAGCCTTGTTCAAATGAAGAGTGGTCTCGTCGATCCCCCACAACCACATACGTGGACTAGACTAGCCAAAGCAGCACGTGTGGTTCACTATTCGGCTAATGTGATCCACATGATGGCGGCATTTTCTCTCTCTAATGACGAAGTAGAGGAGTCCGGCACCAACCGAGGAGAGCGTTCGCTCTGGTATCCGGGGTGGAGGCCCTGGCATGATCACAGACCTCTCTCCTTCCCCAGGAAGAGGACCCAATGACTCTTCAATGTTCTCATCAAGAGGGGGTAAATTATGCCCCGCAACCCACTAGTAGACTACACTCACTGGGACTTCAGTCACCCCCAGTACTACCCCTTTCGTGCTAGGATTTGCCACGTGATCGAGTCCTGTGCGGAAGTCCAGTACCTCATCCAGGAACAGATCCAATGGGAGTAGACCGATGCCGAGGGGAACTCCATGGCACTCGCCAGACTTCGAAAAGCCATCGAGGAAACACTGAGCATCACCAGAAATGCACCAGAGTAGCCAGATCCTCCCCGGGAAAATGGACACGGGTTGCCTTACCAGCACACCCCAGAATGGCTCGAGTTTTAGACCAACAATCGGGAAGCTCTCGAGCGATTGTGGTGGCGCCGAGAACAGGATGCCCGTCAGGAGACGAGGCCAAGTAATTTCTCAGTCAATGTCATCCATTCTCCTACTCCTCCGGCCTCTCTTGATTCCCTGATGTCACCCGTCGGTCAGCCGGCCTCCGCTACCTCGGCCATATACTGGCGGCCTTGGCAAGAGTTGGAGTGTAACGTCCCAGAGTACACAATACCGATAACCCGATACTAGGTATCGAATTGCCGCCATTCTGCACTGAGAGCCCATGATAGCGATGACCCGATACTAGGTATCGACTCACCGTTACCATGAACCGGGGCCCCCCCCCCCCCCCCCCCCCCCCCCCCCCCCCCCGCCGCCCCTTCCGCCTCCCCCTTCCCCCTCACTGGATTCTCCTGGCGATGGCGCTCCTGTCGACGACGTGGGTGCCCCATCTGCAGGCGTGAATGCTGATAGCCGGCCCTTGGCATCCCCTTCCGGTGCGGTTGGCCTCGTCCTCGCCTTTTCAAGTGGCCCCAGCCTTGGCCTGGCGCCTGGTCGTGCTGTTGGCAGTGCTCGCCCTCGCCCTGCTATGGATGGATCTGCCCAGGCCTTGGCACGCGCTGGGCCTGCTTCTGCCCGAGGTCGCTTTATTGCTAGTTCCCAGACTGCACCGCCTAAGGCTAGCGTGAGTGGTCCCTGGTCTGCTCTTCCTTCATCATCTATTGCAGGGGATGCGGGCTCTAGTCCTCCAACAGCCGCCCCGCCGTCCTTCGCCCAGATTCTACTCACATCCATCACCCCCGCATCTGTTCCATTATCTATTCACACCCCTGCTTACACAGACTCAGGGGAGCCGGCTGTCTTCTTTTCTTTGGATGAGATCCACACATCTTGCAAGCCGCTTGAGTATGCTGTTGTTGCCAAGACCCCCCTGGGAAGGCCGCCCTTCCAGGACATCAGACTGCATCTTGCCCAATGTTTCCATTTCAAACAAGATTTCCTTATGAGTTCTCTGGATGGTCGCCATTTGCTGTTGCGTTTTCAGAACCATGAGGACTTCTTGCAAGTGCTGCTCAAGGAGTCTTTGTATGTAAGGGCAAGCCCTTCTAATTTTCCAAATGGACGATGGCTTTCTCACCGGATGAAGATTCTCCTCTTGTTCTAGTGCGGCTGGAGATGTCGGGGCTTCCAGCCAATTTTTATAATGAAGCCATGATCCAATCTATCGCTGGTAGCATTGGCCCGGTTCTACAGGTGGACAGGAACACTCTATGTTTGACCCGCACTCACTCTACTCGTGTTTGTGTCCAGCTTGATGTCTCCAAGGAGCTCCCATGTCGGGTCTGGATTGGTGTTGGATCAGGAGGAGCGTGGTAGCCCCTTGTGTATCCTGCCCCTCCCCTCTTCAGCTCCACCTGCAAAAGGCTTGGCCATCTGCCATCCAAATGCAAGAAGAAGATTGATGACAACATTGGCCCTGTTAACTCAACTGGTACTCAACATGCTGCTCTGGGCGGTGGTGCTCCTTCTTCTGCTCAAGCCACTCCCCTTCAACCTGCTGCCCCACCTAGGCCCAAGCGTATTTGGCGTGCTGCTAAGGCCACTTTGGCTGACCATGCCTCTGCTATCCCTCCGTCTTCTACGAGCTTGGCCGCAACGCAGCACCCCCCTACAGCTAAGGAACCACAGGCCAATGGTATTTTGACTGAAGCCTCTCCTGAGACTGTGGACGACGGGATCACCCACAAAACGGGGGTAATGGGTGTTTAGGAGAGAAGGGAGAGAGAAGAAGAGAATGACCCGAATGTGGACAAACTAAATCGCCACGGGGTGTTAGTTTTGGTTTAGGAGAGAGGGGGGAGAGAAGAAGAGAATGTTATTGGTGGAGAGAAGAGAGGAGATGAGAAACCTTAGGGATTGCCAAAACCCTCAAACCACATAGGCACACAACTTGAGGTAAAACAATACCTCCAAGCATCAAAAGCCAGAGTCTCGATCCTTCCAGGATAGATGAGACACTCACGTGGTCACGTGTCAACCACTAGGTCACAATTGAGTTGACCAGAGGCCAATTGATCCTTAAAACCAGGCTCAAAATAACATGGCATACACTTCAGAATTACGACACTTCCGAACACCCAATAACACGGTCACAACCCTCATAGGGGGCCCACGATATCCATGGAGCAATGGGCTTACCAAGAGGTCGAAATCAAGCCAACCGGAAGCCAAACCATCACGAAAGAAAACACTACACACTGCTCGAGATGAAGTCACTCTTCTAGGATCCCTTGACACTCGTATGACTCTCATGAGACACCCAAGGCATCCATCGAGCCAAAGTCCAACAAGGCATTGAATCCTGGGTTCACTGGAGCCTGAGACAACTCTAATAAGACACCGAAAATAGGAAACAAGAATGCATCAGAATGTGTCCATACACAGCGTCACGATATTTAACGCGCCCCTACAGAGGGTCGCGATGTCATCAGAACATGCCTAGCACAAAGGGCAAGTCAACACATTGACGCGGCACTCTCCTAGGTCACGATGATAGTCACAGCCAGAACCTCATGCGCAATAACACGTAGTCGCAGCCATAACCTCGGGCGCGATGATAGAGGATTGCTGCCATCATCTGGTCCACATTAATAGTCGCGGTTGATAAGCCAACCGTGTTCCAAATCACTCCACTGTTCATCTCCTTTGATGAATGCGACCATACGACACAACACGTTCATCAAGAACGCGCCTCCTGCGACTACCACGTTAAAGCACCGAACTCGAAAAACATGAAATTTCGTGGAAATCACCATTCCACGTCCCAATCGTTTTCAAAATGACGGGGAAACCTCTATAGACTCGATATTAACCTTCCACAAGCTGGAAGGGATCAAACAAACCATAAAATGGCTATCAAATGGGTGATTTCTACAATTCCACCCAAAATGACTCACGGGGGTAACCGGCCTCCTACCAGCCCCAAATCATGGCTAAGCACAATTAAACTAGTGGGAATGGAATCTCGACATTCTATAGGTTTGAATGATACCAATTAAATTAAAAATCGTTGCCTAGAATGGCGAACTCGACTCACACCCCCGAAACATTCTTTCGCCCTTAAAGCAAGAAAACCTACTCAAACTCACACCATTTGACTCGAAATCACGATGGAACGTAGGAAAAGAGTAGGGTATCCATCCCCCTACCTCCATCGAAGATCTTGCAAGCCGAAATGATCAAACCTCTCCGAAAATCACCACACGAACCCACGCTATGATGCTTTGAATCCACCGAGGGATCGCGCCAATGCCATGCTCCATTTCTCACACCTTTACACTCCATGACACCTCCATGTTGTTACCACCTCGTCCTGGGAGCCTCCTTCATCTGCAGCCAGAGCAGAGGGGAAAGAGGAGAGAGAATAGAGAGGGAGAGAGTGAGTATGGTGGAGAGAGGAGAGAGGGGCTTCATTCACTCTCGCGTGCCACTTCGCCATGTGGAGTGATTAATTCGGAGGCGTAATTTGTTGACTCGCCGTCCCTAGACGGTCCAAAGATTCCCCGTGCCCATTGTTATGTTGCGAATAATGGGAGACATTCACACGGGAAAAGAGGACTAGAGGACAGCATCATTGAAATTGGTGGTAGATTCTTTTGAAAACAATGGCCACGGTACTCCCGCGTGCCACTTTGCCATGTGGAGTGATTGATTCGCAGGCGTGATTTGTTGACGCGCCACCCCTATATGGTCTTAAAATGTCCCTGTGCACATTGTCATGTTGTGAATAATTTTAAGCATGAGAGACATTCACGTGGGAAAAGAGAACAAGAGGTCATTGTCATTGAAGTCGATGATCAATCTTCCTTGAAAAGCATGCCAACAAGGAAACACGATCCACCATTTCAGGGCAACTTTTGACAAACACGTCATGTGGGAGATTAGGGGCTGTCATCGTTGAAACGGGTGCTGAATTCCTTTGAAAAAAATGGCCGCAACAAGACACGATTCCTCGTTTTCGGGTAGTGTCTCATTGAACGCATCACGTGGCAACTGTACAAAGGAAAAGAAGCGTGGGGGAGAAGGACCACGCAAGAGAATAAACCAATGGCAGGAAACCAAATCATTCTATATAAACTATCATGAACATCATAAGAGAGGCGGCGTGCGTATGAGCATCTCTCTAACTCTCGCCACCACCCTCCTGCTCGTCCCTCTGGTCGTCCCTCTCCTCCCTCCTAAGGTGGGAATTACTAGGAGGCCTCTCAGAGCTCTATGAGGCAGTGCTTGCCTCACCCTTCGATACCTGATCAGCCTCGGTGGCCCGACAATGCTCCTCGCCGAGGAGACTAGAAGGCTACCAACAGATAAGGAGCCATAGTAACGAAGGCGCGCCGCACACTCTCGTTCCCTCTGGTGGCGCTCCTCGCTATCCTTCTACCTCTGCTATGCAACTCCAAGCCTGGTCCTTCGCTCCATCACTTGGGCCTCCAGTGCCCTCCTCCCGTCCCAATCACAATGCCGCTCTGCCTCTCCCTTTCTGCATGTGTCCCTCCTCGCTACCACGGGAGAAACCTTTAGCTCCAGAACATCTCGGGGTAGCTCCTCAGCAATGTGTCGTCGCCACTCCTCCTCCAGCTCCATTGTCCAAGCATCGCGCTCTGACTGAGTGATGCACTTCTTCTCTACTCAGACCGCACAGGCTAGCACGCCCTGGATCTCCACTGCTTTCCACATCCAATCATCTCACGAGGCCAGAAAAAATGGGTGAAGTGTGTAATCAAATTTTAAACCAAATCATGCTCACTCGAGCTGTGAGCTCATGTTCAGCCTCTTCAGCACAAGCCACTGTGCCGGGAAGTTGCTCCTGGAAGGACATGACCTTCGAAGGAGGAGTTTGGGAACTGGAAGAGGCTCCATCGCCCATCCCTACGACCACCACCTGCTGGGCAAGCTGAAAACAAAGGGCATAAATGTCGAGTAGTGGCTGAACATCGGGAACCCCAAAAAAAGAAATAAATAATAATAAATAAAATAAGCTGAGGGGTTGCAGCTTATGTTTGTGGTTAGATCCATTGTGGATCATGTAGGAGACATTGTCTCCATGTCACGTGGAGTGGAAGCTCCGTGCGCTTCATTTGAAGTAAGTGGATCCTCACCATTTTGGTGAGGGGTGGACGTAGGGAGCCCATCATTGTCCCGAACCACCTAAAAATCTCTCTTGCACTTGTGTGATTGTGATTTGTGTGTTTGCCCTTTCATGTTCTAATCGTGTGAGGCAGTCAGCATCATTTCTTTTGGCCGCAGGGCCCCTAATTTCGACAATTAATCAAGGATGTTCCCTCATATAGGGGATGTAAATGACGTCGTGGCCTTTATGGCATGACGGGATTTGGTCCCGACCTGAACTACATAATCACCTGACGAAGTCAGACCGAGCGCACCATGGGTTTACGTGAAACTCAAATAAATTGTCACCTCGGTGACTGGCACGCCCTCGCACTAAATAGGCAGATAAACTAACTAACAAACGAATGGAACATCCGAACAAAATCTTTAGTGCGTCCACAAGTCTGGCACATCCGGTGGGACCAATCCACCCTTCATCTCTTTGCTGAAATTAGGGGCCCTATGTTCCCCTTCTTGTAATGCTGATTGTTTCATCTTCGCAAATGCAAGAAAATCACATTTCAACTTCGAGGATGGCGGTCTCCTTTGGCCCGCAAGTCATGGAAAGCCACATCCGGGAAGGCTATCTCACCGTCCCACTCTGCTTCGGGAGCTTCCCTCCTGTCGTGGGGTTCCCTAACTTCCTGGGGG
This sequence comes from Amorphophallus titanum, assembly GCA_024336825.1. Lineage (NCBI taxonomy): Eukaryota > Viridiplantae > Streptophyta > Magnoliopsida > Alismatales > Araceae > Amorphophallus > Amorphophallus titanum. Next base: position 44,784 of record JANBPO010003674.1, on the reverse strand, counting down.
TAGCCTTCGTTAACATCCTGGATGTGGATGCGTCCGACGAGCCTGAGCCCAACACTCCCACCTAGGGAGTCACTGAAGCTGCCACTGGTCGAGTTGTGGCCGAGAACAACAATAGCATCCCGCCGAGGACATTGGGCTGCAACGTGCACCATGTGCACCAGACTGCCAAACCATCGCACCAGGGGTCGGCATCCCATCGGAGGAGGCTCCGAAGGAACTCTGCTGGCGCTGCCACGGGGCGCCGAATCTCTAGCTCTGACAAGTCCATGATTATCGGAACCATCCGAGTCCATCTGAATGGACAGAGGTCTGAAGTAATCCCAGACCGTATTGTGCCGACCATTCCAGTCCGCAACTCCTTCCAAGGGCTGGAGAAGAAGAAAGAAAAGATGACACCCGCCATTCCGGTCGCAGTGCCGAAAGACACACTGGCTCACAAGCCAGTAAAGCTGAAGCAAGTTTGGGTTCCCAAGGAAGCCCAACTCACGGCACCTACCCAGGCGGGGCCCAGCTACGCCCACCACAGAAAGGGGTGAAGAGATGAAAAGGTCAAGGTGACGGCCACGACCCACCAACTGGCAGCTGTTGCGCCAGCGCTGCCCGAAAATGCCCACCGCCAATGTCGGCGTCGTCACCATGCTGATCGCCTGACTTTCACAACTTATGCCCATCCTGCTGTCGCCACCGACACGCAACCACCAGCTGCTTTCCCCGACCAGGAGTGGGAAGGGATCGAGCAGGCCATGAGAAACTACCTCAGAGGCCCGGGTAGCACCCCTATGGGTAACAGACTAGGGATATTTTTGTAATATCTGGACTGAACATGGGGTTGTGTAATATTGGCATGAGACGTAAGTCCCTCTTTGGCGGAGGCGCGTTGGCCAAAGACTCTCGGGAGATTGCTCCTTCTCGAGCCCTCATGGGTTGGGGCTCAGCTTCATGCGTCCATCGGCACAATGCCGGGGATTGACGTGGAAGAAAAATTTCTTATAACCCCTCTCCAAGGAGTCGCACAAGAGACATCACCACAAGGGCCTCTATGCAGACCTTTTTTGTAAAGGTTGGGGTACTCATAGGATTCTTGATCATTTACAATGAGGTTATATTAATCACACCACAAACATGTGTGCGGATCTAAGGAGGGACAATTTTATAACATACCCTCACTTTGAACACAAGCATAACACAAATCCTCCCGAAAGATGGGCCTTCAAAAACACAAGCACAAGAGTCCTCTGCGCTCTCTCCTCTCTACGCTCTGTCTGTGTTCTCCATCCATCTAGGTCCCACTAGGGGAGTATTTATAGAGCCCCGTGGCAGTTGAAGGTCCAAACACTTCACCTGGGGGGAGTGATCCGGTCCAAAACCCTATGTTAGGGGAGTGACCAGGTCCAAAACCCCATGTTGGGGGAGTATGGGGTTGGATTCGGTCCAAACCCCCCACATAGGGATGGATCCGGTCCAAACCCTTCAAGAGGGGTTGGATCCGGTCCAAACCCACCATATCAGGGTGGATCTGGTCCAAACCCTCTGAATGAGGGCAACAAGGGGCCAGGGATCAATAATGTCTTATGCTGTTGCTGCTATTGTGCTGCTGTTGCAGCTATTTTTGTTGTGCTGCTGCTAATCTTGTTAGCTGCCGCTGCTGCTAATCGTTTTAACTGCTACTGCTGCTATTGTGTTGCTGTTGCTGCTGCTAATCTTGTTAGCTGCTGCTATAAATTTTGTTAGCTGCCACAAATCTTGTTAGCTGCTGCTAATCTTGTTGTTGCAGCTACTTTGTGTTGTAGCTGCTGTTGTACAGCTGTTGTGTGTTTGTGCTGCTACTGCAGCCATCGTTGTTGTGCTGCCATTGCAGTTATTGTTGTTGTGAGGGTGGCTGTTTTGGTAGCTACCACTACCCACCAATGCTATGCATATGCGTGGGAAGATGCACTGGAGGAAATGGCTTTTTGGATATCCTTGATTAGTTGTTCTTTTCCTTGCATTGCTTGCTAACTAGGATAAAATACCCAAATTAGGCCCGAGAAGACTTCATTTGATCACAAGAACCATCATAAACCTTGGTCCGGTCCAAATCTCCATGGAGGGAGTTGGATCCGGACCAAAAACCCGTCCATGGTGTTGGAACCGGACCAGCACCCCTACATGGGGTTGGAACCAGAACAAAAACCCCTTCATGGGGTTGGAACCGGACGAGCACCCCTATATGGAGTGGGAATATATGGGGTTGGAACCAGACCAAAAACCCCTATAAAGGGTTGCATCCGGTCCAAACCCCCCATGGGGGGGTTGGAACCAGTCCAAACCCTTTAGGGAAGGACTTAAAATGGGTTTTCGGGGGTTATATATAAACTTCTCGCGTTCTTTTTCAATCCCACGTCCTGAATATTTGGATATTTTTATGCTAATTCTGAATCAAATAATCTGTAATATAAATACACTACTACTTTAAATGAACTACAGAAGAAGGATGAACAACTTATGGACTTGATGAAAATGTGAATTAAGAACTTACTCAATATAAGGTTCAATCTCGATACAATTTAGAAGAATATATATCTCAGCGGTGTACAACTCTCTATCTTCGAGCGTGCGAGTCGAGCAACGTCCGAACGCATGTCCAGGATGCTTAAATATAGAGAGTCGATAGGACGAATCATCAACTCTCTCATCATCATTATGTGGAGGTCGAGTATGACGAGTTAGAATCTCTAGCTTAAAGTATATGGAACAGAAGTTTGAAATTTCTTCAATAATATATGCCTCAGCAATCGAACCCTTTACCTTCGCCTTGTTGCAAACTTTCATTTTTAATTCATGCATGCACCTACAACAAGTCAGATGGCAATGGCATGTACTGACCATGGATGACATGTAACTTAACAAAAAATCTCACATACCTCTCAAATGGATACATGCATCGAAAATGTACTGGCCCTGCGACAATGGCCTTGTATGGCAAATGCACGACCAGGTGCTCCATCGAATCAAAGAATACTGGAGGAAATATCTTCTCTAGCTTGCAAATGATTATGACCACATTTTCTTCGATAGTTTGTACATCCCGAAGTTGAGTTCTGATGCACATAAAATCTTGAAAAACTAACTCAGCTCGGTCAGTGCTCCCCATATAGGCTTTGGCAACAAATCACGAAATGTAATGGGCACTAGCCTCTCCATGAACACATGATAGTCCTGACTTTTCATACCATATATTTTCCCCTCATTAATATTCACACAACGGGCTATGCTGGATGCATATAAATCTAGGAATCGCAATTGTTTCAACCACTGGCACACTTCCTTGATCTACGTATCATTAAGGACATAAGTTGCTTTAGCCTGCACAGTTTTTCCATTTACGTTCTGTAATTCCAGTTATGGACGTTTACAAAAAATCTTTAAGTCCATATGCGCTTTGGCGTTGTCCTTTATTTTACCTTTAACATTCATGATCGTATTGAATATGTTATCAAAGAAATTCTTCTCGATATGCATGACATCCAGATTGTGTCGAACAAGAGGAGTTGAGCAATAAAGTAATTCCCAAAAAATACTTTTCTTGTTCTAGTTGTGATCCTTTCCAAAGGTAGGGAGTTGTCGTGTGCTACCAGACAATTGTACTACGTCTGGTAAATTTTACACCCATGTCGCCGTATGTCGACCCGACACCCGTTGCAAGTCAGCTTCATCCATTTCAATAATATTTTTTTTAAACGAGTCTTTCTGCCTTTGAAAGGATGGTCACTTGGTAGCAACTGCCGATGGCAATCAAACCAGCATACTTTCCCACCATGTTTCAATACAAATGATTTGGTATCTTCCATATACTAAGGACATGCTAGCCTCCCATGTATGCTCTAACCAGATAACATTCCATATGTAGGGAAGTCACTTATTGTCCACATCAGTGCAGCGCTCACCAGCTAATAAGGAGGCCCAACACCACATTCCTCCTCCACCCAGAGGCATAGAACAAAGGGAGTCTGTCTCAAAGGAGCTAGCTACAATCGGCAATGATGGCGGGAGGCCATTCATCTTGCACAAATCAGAGGCAGAAGGTAGTAGCACTCCTGGCCCTTTCTTACAAGACCCTGTCATGATGGCACTACTACACCAGAAGCAACAAGAAATTGAAATGCTACGAAGGCAGCTAAGTGAAATGAACATAAAGCCATCTATGCCATAATTGACAAGACATCTATATGAGACAGCCCAAGACAGTGCTAGCTCATCTGAAGCTTCAATGCGGTCAGCAAAGCTTCGAACGGTACATGATCATTCAGGGGGCATCCTCCCTCAGCCATTCCAACCCACGATCCCTTGGGTAACTCAGGGGGAAGCTAAAACAGCTTCGGCAATGACATCAATGAGGCCGCATATGCAGCCAACTGCCCTACATCCGAGCTCAATAGGTCTAGCCACAATGGACAAGCCAAAGGCGGGACAAGCAATGAATACAATGACGACTGAAGAAGAAGTCACTGAGGCCAAATTACAAGCAACTAAACAGAAAAATAACGAGTCTGTCAAGGACTACATAAGCAGATGGAGGAACCTTCGTGAAAGATGTAGGCATCTGCCAAGTTATAGAGACTCTGTTCAAATCTGTAAAGAGAATCTGAAGTTAGAAATTCTACGATGGGTCATTGACTTTGAAGTCACGACCTTTGAATGTCTAAGTGACATCGCAACTGAAGTCGAAGTAGTCCTTACAAGGCTTTGCCCAAACTCCACGAGCTCAAGCCAAAAGAACAAACCAGTCGACAAACAACTGGCGCAAGAAGTTTGCATTTCAAATTTTGAAGCCTTCGAGCGACGAAAGAAGGAAAAAGAAGAGGCAGCTAGCATCGCTTCTTCCAAGCCGGCAACACAAGGGTCCTCATTAGGGGGTAAAATGATGAAACCCTATTCATTCCCAAAAGATAAGACCCTAGCACTCTTCGAGTGGGCCCTCAAAGGTAGTAAAGTGGTGCTCCCGGAGCCAAAGAAACTAGGCAACTCTGCAAGAAAAGAGGATCCGTATTTCTGTCCTTATCACCAAGTAGCGGGACATCCTGTCGAGGATTGCTACGTGTTCAAGGACATCATCGAAGGCCTGATAAAGAAAGGCGAATTGCAAATGGGTGAATACAAGGTGGATACGCCACGCCCACACCAAATGCCCGTCTTCAAGCAAGCAGCCCCACGCGTCATCACTGTCCCTATTGTCCCTCACAAACTTGGCTAAAGCCAACATCTAAGCATCATCGCGTAGCTTGAGTATAGAAATTTTGAAAAAAAAAGAAGAAGAAGAAGAAGAAGAAAAGAGCATGTTCTGGGGGCAGGCACTAATAAGTAAAAAAAAGAAAAAAAAGGATGAAAAGATCTTGATAGCCCTATCCGTTGAGGGAATAGACACTCCCCTTATATCCTGATATGTACCAGATAAAACTACCATCGTGGGATTTGTGTGGTGGAGCAAACTACTCATCCCCTCCCTGATATATGCATTTATTTATTTCTTTTATTACATCTTTTATATATATTTTGATTTATTTTAATTACTATTATCATCATGTTTCGTTCATTAGCAGTTGTAGTATATATGAGGGAATGGGCCATCGGGGGCTGGAAAGAGGTCGGTGCAATGGCTGGGCAAGGTCGGTGCGACCAGGGGATTGACTCGGTGCAATGCCTGGATGGGGTCGGTGCAGCTAGGCTTTGGGTCCGTGCAACGGAGAGGCAAGTCCATGCAAAGGAGATTCAGGGTCCGTGCAGGTTAGCATAAATAAAGGAAAGGTCGGTGCAATCTTGGGAGTATGCCGGACAAGCATAAAGAGGGTAGAAGGCTACACCGGGCAGGCCTTGGGCTGGTGTGCCGAAGAGAGCCAAGGGAGTGTACTGGCCAGGGGTAGGAAGGGGTGTACCGGAGTGAGGTCCGGGGGAGAAAGGTGTACTGGGCTAGGGGCTGGGAGAGTGTGTGCTGGGGAGAGCCTGGGCTGGGCTATACCAGGCAAGGTCAGCTAGGGTGTGCCGGGGAGGTTGGGCTGGGCTGTGCCAGAGGGAGCTGGGCTAGAGTGTGTCGGCCAGGGTGAAATTGGAGTGTGCCGGACAGGGTGAGTCTGTAACCGTGTCGGGCAAGGCCAGCGAGGGGTGTCATCTACCTCTTAAATCTTCCCTTCTCTTCTCCTCTTTAGTCTTATGCAATGCATACGAGCTCTCCCTTCTTTTCTCTTAGTCGTATCCCCTTCCTTCTTATTTGCATGACGGTGTTGACACCCATTTTATGACCAATAAGTTGGGTCATCCCCTTTCTCATCTTAATAGTGCTCCAAGTTATCCACCTTTGTTGAACCTCCTTGGACAATTCTGAGGCCTCTTTCATAGGTCATTACCTCCTTGGTTGGGTCTGGTTCCTCATCCTTTTCCACTGGATGGAGTTTAACAAACTCTTCATTTCATTTGTCACTCAATGGTCTCTGACGCATCAGTATTAGCTTGTTACAATCATATAACGCGTCTACATCTGACCGCTATGTAATCCCAGAGTCTAAGCCCAGCGTCTCACCCCATCGTCTCATCTTCTGTCTCATCTATCATCTTTGTTCTCTGACGCATCTCTCTTGGTGCGTCACCATGGTCTAACGCACCTCCATCCGACTGTTACGCCTCTCACAGTCTTAAAGTCAGTGTCTTCCCCCATCGTCTTATCTTTTGTCTCAATTACTGTATTTGTTCTCTGACGGTTTATCGTGCAGCCGTCACAATTGCCTAACGCGTGGATCCTTGACCGTCACATTCCTTCAAAGTCCTGTTCATGAAAACTTCACCCGTTCGTCTTATCTCTTACTGGATAAGGTTCTGTGATGGACCATTACCGGGGCGTTACATCATTGTGGCGGCTTATCGTAAGACCGTTACACCAGATAGAGTGTTCTAGCAGGACTGCTCTTTCTCTGCTACTCCGTGGCTGAATTAAGAGTTTGATCTATTGATTTCTCCCTCAAATCTTATCCTTAGAACCTTCTGTTTGTTTCTATGGACTCTTGGGAGTATTATCTTCAAGAGCAACCCTTTTTAAGTCTGCCCATTTTTCCTCCATATTTCGAGTTAAGTTTTCTCCTAAATAATTAAGGGCTAATCTCTTGATTCTTAAACACATGATTAACGTGGTCTTAACCAATGGGAAGGTGGCTTATCTTATTAACACTCTTTAATGGAAGCTTAGCATGCTAACCCTATTTTGTGCCTTAAAACGTAGGCTTCACCCTGTGATCGATCATTTGCCATGTCAGTGATGAAGGGCCAATGATTGACGAGAATAATCAAGGTTTCTGTCTAGGTCAGAGCATCTTCATCGGACTTATAAAATGGACTTGATTAGGGAGTCCGCTGGACACACAAAAAAAGAGAAGAGAGGGCCGCACGAGCTGAACAATCAGAGTTTGAGGGAAAGTAGCGGCTGAACGTGTTGAAGAGAGAAAGCTTCATCCCAGGTGGAAGAAATCAAGCTCCATAGCTGCGTTGATCCTTCATCCAAGCTTAGAAAGCATCCCCGCTGCCAAGTTCTTCATCCGGGTGCAAACTTCATCACCTCTGTCCCTCTTCAGCTGGGAGATTCATCAGCCGCTTGTGAAAACACTCCAAGCCAACCGATATAGTAGAAAGGGGGAGCTTGTTCCTTATTTGTCTTGATCATCTCTAGTGGATTATTGTATATCTGAACTTATTTTTAGCATATCATCAAGACGCTCGAGTGTGTGGATTTGGAGATTTAATCTCCGTGTGGTTGAAAAGTTAGACGCCTGAGTATCTGTGTGTGGTTGGAGGTCTACGACCTCGTGTGTGTGTGGTTGCTGCCTTTACACAGTATATCTTTCTTAGTGGAATCCTCTCGAGTTGAGAGGGGTGGACGTAAGATCGCACTTGGGTGCATCCAAACCACCTAAAAAATAATCGTGTCCTGTGGCTTGTTATTCGTGCGATTGCTTGGGGAGCTCATGTGATGCGTTGTGCCATTTATAGATCATCGCTCGCTAAGTCTGTCATCGTCTGCATATGAGTGTTTATCTCGGTGGGTCTTAAGTAAGCTTGTCTATATCTCCTTCTGTCTGCTTAGCCTTTGATCCGTTTTCGCATCATAGTTAATTATAATTCCTGTTGTTAGACCATTGGTGAGGGCACCCGAGCCAGAGATCGGCGTGATGTGGCAGAGCATCACTATAGGACACGTGGAGCTATTCGGGACTTGCAGGCTTCCTAGTGGCTTGGAGATGGCTTGGAGATCTAGTCTGGAGCTTGAGACTTTTATTCTCTTCATTATGGATCATTTGCAGGCCAATTTGAGGTCAATTAGTTGGCATTAGGGTCACATTAGTGTTTATTAGGCTAATAGAGAGGTTAGTGGGCCCATTTGTTCTGGCCCAAGAAGCAATGGGCTGGCTGCCCCCCCCTCGTAGGCCCACCTTGGGGGGCACCCCCTTCTCTCTCTAGGCCCACTTGTGATGCGGGACGGGTGACGACTCGGGCCAAGACTTACGACGGACTCGATGTTCGGTCGGCACTAGCACCCTAAGGCAAGCCGGGTGGCTGGCCACCGTGGTATTCTCCGGGTGGAGACGTCTCTCAACAGCAAAATTCCTTCTTATTTTTAATTTATTTCTTATTTTTCAACTTACTATCCTACATAGTTACTATTCATATGTGCATATCACTTCTTTTCTTCCTCTGATTTCACCATCTTCCTCATATTTTCTCTCTCTGTTCCCTTCATAAAAGTTCTTCCTATTTTCCTCCTCTTCAACTTATTCTTCTTGGGCATCTCATACCATTCGGGCGTAACAGTATACGTCGAAGTCAGTGACGAAAGCGATCTTCTCGATATCTTCAGGGTTCATCCGGATCTAATGGTAGCCGGAGTAAGTGTCTAAGAAGCTGAGACGTTCATTACCCGAGGTTGAATCAACTAGTTGGTCGATGCTCGGTAATGGGTAGCAGTCCTTCAGAGTGGCTTTGTTGAGGTCGGTGAAGTCCACGCACATCCTCCACTTGCCCGAAGTCTTTGGGACCAAGACGACATTTGCGAGCCACGTCGGGTAAAAGACTGATCGGAATAGCCCGATTTTCTTTCCCTTACTGATCTGCTCTTTAATGATCGCCTATTTCTCTGGGGCATGCCTTCTTCTCTGCTGCTGGACGGGTTTCACCGATGGGTCGAGGTTGAGTTTGTGCATTACCACCTCTTCGGGAATGCTGGGGAGATCCTCATCAGACCATGCCAAGATATGGGTGTACTCGGAAAGAAAAATTTTATATTGCTCTTGCACATTGGGCGATAAGTCTGCCCCAATTTTTACTTCAAGAGTCAGGTCGTCTCTGAGAAAGACTGACAACAGCTCCCCACCGCGTTTGCCTACCATCAGTTTGTCCTCGACCTCCTCGACCTCTTTCTTCTTTCCCTTTGGCCTTATGGCTTCGACCCAGATTACATAGCACCTTCTAGCTGTTGCCTAGTTACCTCGGACTTCCTCGATACCGTATTTGGTGAAAAATTTTATTTTTTGGTGATAAGTTGAGGGCACTGCCTTTATTTGGCCTATAATACCTCGGCCGAAGATGGCATTATATGTTGACATCCCCTTGATCACCACGATGTTCGCCATAAATGTGACGGTTCTAGGAGAGGTACCGAGAGTAACCAGCAAGCTCAGAGCTCCCTCGGGATAAGTTGTCTGGCCATTGAACCCGCAGATAGGGGTTCGAATCGGACGTAGTTTAGGTAGGTTTTCACCCATTTTTAAGAAGCATTCGTACGCCAAAACATCCGGGATGCTACCATTGTCCACTAGTATCCTATCTACATTACAATGGTTTATAGTAGCCGAGATTATAAGGGCGTCATCATGCGGGGTGGCTACCCCTTCCAAGTCTTGGTCGGTGAAGACTAAGGCCTGCTGGTCACTCACCAGTGAAGCCTTAGGGGGCTCAGAAGCCCGAGAGACTCATTCGACGTGATGCTTTCTTCCTCAGCTGCTGTCCCCTCTTGAGGCGGATCCTCCTGAAATGATGTTGATGTAGACCCCACCTGGGCGGTTGTCGATTTCTTCTGGAGGGACTCTGTGATATTCTTGCCGCTCGGCCACGTACTGGGAAAGGTGACCTTGGTGGATAAGACTCTCGATCTCATCCTTCAGGTGCTAGCAATCCCCAGTGTGGTGACCATGGTCGTTGTGGAACTGGCAGTGTTTATGGAGGCTGCGGCGTCAAGGGTCAGCCTTCATAGGCTCAGGTCAGCGATGGAGGCCCGAGTCCTTGATCTCTTGGTAGATTTTGTAGACAAGAGTGGACAAGGGAGTATACCGCTCAAACTTTCGTGGAGGTTCTTTGCGGTCTCTATCCCGGCTTCTTCTCTTTCCTTGGCCCGAGGGTTGCTCGGACGGTCATTTTTGTCTCCTTCTCTTCCCGAGCTTGCAGGGTCTCGACAGGCATTGAGGACTTCTTCACATTCTGCATGATGCAGAGCCAGGGTCACCAGATCAGGGAGAGAGGAGAGAGGGTGGAGCACCAGTTCTCGTCAGAGGTTCTCATCTCTGGTGCCTCCGGTCAGAGTAGTGATGGATGAGGCGACGTCCAGACGGGGGATGCGTAGGGCTTCCGACTTAAATCGGCTAATGTAAGCCCGCAGCTTTTCCCCTTGTGCATGCTTCAGTGCCAACAGCCCCGCGATCGACCTTGGAGGTCCACTACCGGTGAAGCTTTCCTTGAATAGTCTCCCAAACTGTCTGAAGTTGTGGATGCTGCCAGGGGCAAGTGCTCGGAACCAGGCTTGCGCTCCTTGGATCAGGGTGGTCATGAACACATGGCACGTGATAGCAATAGACGCTCCGTGCAGCATCATCAAAGCGTCGATGTGACGACCCGGGATTCGAGTACCGAAAAGGAATCGGCGCGACTCGAATCTCGGTCTGTCTCCCATGAGCCCGAAGACTCGGAAGCAAAGAAGGGATGGTGTGAAGGTGTGTAAGAAGCTAAAGTGACTGCAGGAATGGCACAATATACAACAAAATGATAATACAGAAAATAAATAAATAACTGCTACAAGGTCCAGTACATCTCATGTCCAAATAAAGTGCAGTCAACAGAAAGAAAAGTACAAGTACACGGGGCATACCCCGGCTCTAGCAACTGGCACTAACCTCGGCTACTAGAACCGCGCTGAACGCCTGCCGCACCTCCTGAAGTGCCGACCTCGCCTGAAACACGGTGAAAACACGTAGGGGATGAGCCTCCAGAACGAAGGCTCAGTAGGGATCCCTCGGACCCTACCTCGCACGGAAAAACCCGGTGCTACTGCAGTAAAACTACTCCTACAAGGCAGTAAAGCTACGCTAGCTAACAGGAATACGGTGGAACCAACGACTGGAATAAATAAACGGAAAAACTATTTACTCTAACAGTACCGTACTACAGAACCTCGGTCCGAGAAACTCAAGTCCACACCTGCCGGTAGACAGAAACACCTCGAGTCTAAAACTACCAGGAGACGGGAGCTCCACCACTAGAAGAATGACCGGTTGCGTCCACTGACGTCTTACACTGCGTCACAAGTGTCTAGCTACGGCGCCCCGGGCGCGAGACTCAGACATGCACAAGTACCACAACAAGGACTAACTGGGGTCACGCTCATCAGCGCATGTCCTAAGCCCCCAGTTACGTGTGCACACACAGACCATCTGCTCTAGGTCGGGTCCTCTAGCTGATTTTCCTCCCCACCGGACTTTGGTGGCAAAGGCAAGGGGCCCTATGGTGACCAGCCTAAAAACCGTCTCACTCAGGTCACGCTCTCCACCACTCCCAGGTGGGTCCACACCCGCGTGCATAGGAAGTTACGACTAGTGGTCGAGTCACTAGGAGGTAGACTTTCAAGTCACGAAAAATAACGTCTGAACCAGACGGAGTACAGGGGACCACCCCTCGTATTAACACCGACTCAATGTGACGTAAGCCTAAGACGTCACGTCCCGGGACCCCCACACGGCGCCCACACCTGGTCCCCACATGATGCCCAACATCAGTCGGACCACAGGCTAGCACGTGGATCGAGGTCTACTCACCCGAAACTCGCATTGGCACGAAAAACCACCGATTACGTCTCAGATGATGAACAGTCCATCATTGGCCACTCACGAGTGCACGACTAACTCACAGTTGTGCGGGGGAGAAGGGATGGTCCTACTCAGCCGTCCGCCACTCCCGACGGGTCACAGATCATAACGTGCCTACCCAGGTGCGTTATGGTTCATAACGGACTGACAGCAGTGCGTTATGCCCCAAATCGTAAAAAATAGCATAATGCTCTCCTCGAGGGGCGTTATGCACTTAACGGACCAATCCTGGTGCATTATGTCGCGCGGTGAAACAGACCATAACGTGTTCCTCAAAGTGCGTTATGGCCCCCTTAACGGACCCTCTCAGGCGCGTTAAGTAGTGGGTGAGGGCGTTAAGCATAACGCGCCTCTCCTGGGGTGCCATGGTGTGCATAACGGTCCTCCTGAGGACCGTTATACGACCAGGGCCCCAACGGTCACAAAGCAACGGTCGAATCCAACGGTCACCAATAAACTCAACAAAAATGAATAAATAAACAAATAACTCAATAAACTCAATAAACCTAATACACTCAAACAAATAAACCAACAAAAAAGATCCCTTCACTTTATCTTAGACCTTCTGTCTGAGCAAGGTCTGTTGATCCCGACATCTCCATGGGTCAACATCCATATTCTATCCTAGCTTAGACCTCACGTCTTCGCCAAGTTGGTCAACTTCGATAGGACGTCGGGTTGACATCTTCATCTACACATTCTACCCTTGTTTCAGACCTTTCGTCTGAGCGGGGTTGGTTGACTCCGACACTTCGTTGGGTGGACATTGATATTTAGCCCTGGATCTGGGCCTCTCATACATCTACATTCTAGTCAACCCACACCCCAAACCTTCTATCGGGGTAGGGCCTGTTGACTTCAACATTCTATCTAGTCGACACCTATCCTACGTGCTTCCCTTGGCTCGGGTCTCACGCTTTTGCCAAGTTCATTGGCTTCGACATGACGTTGAGTCAACACTTATCCCATATTCTGTCTTGGTTTAGGCCTCACGCCTCTGCCAAGTTTGTTGGCTCCGACAGGACGTCGAGTCGACACTTATGTTATATTCCACCCGTGGTTTAGGCCTCACGCCTCTGCCAAGTTCGTTGGCTCCAACAGGACGTCGAGTCAACACCTATCGTATATTCTACCCTTGGTTTAGGCATCACATCTCTGCCAAGTTTTTTGGCTTCGACAAGATGTCGAGTCGATGCCTATTCTATATTCGGCCCTTGGTTTAGGCCTCATGCCTCCGCCAAGTTCGTTGGCTCTAACAGGACGTCGAGTCAACGCCTATCTTATATTCTGCCCTTGGCTTAGGCCTCACACCTCTAGCAAGTTTGTTGGCTCTGACATGACGTTTGGTCAGGATCCATATCCTATATTCTTCCCTTGGTCTAGGCCTCACGCCTTTGCCAAGTTGGTTGACATTGGCAAGTCTGTCAAGTCAATAACATATTCTACCCTGGCCCAGACCCTGTGTCTCTCCCAGATTGGTCGGTTTCAACATAGTGTTAGATCAACAATAATGCACTATTTTTGACCCTTATCCTTTACATACCGTCCAAGCAGGGTTTGTTGACTCCGACATCCCGTCAGGTTAACGTTCATGTTCTACCTTTGGTTCGGACCTGCTCTCCAATCAGAGAATAAAAAATGCCCCTTTCTACCTCTGGCTTGGACCTTCCGCCCAGTCAGACAACAAAAAGACCCGTCTTCTACCTCTGGTTTGAACTTTCATCCAGCCAGTCAACAAAAAGACACTTTCACCTTTGGCTCGGACCTTTCATCCGACCATACAAAAAAAAAAACCTTCTACCTCTAGCTCGGACCTTTCATCTAGTCAGTCAACAAAAGGACCCTTTCACCTTTGGCTCGGACCTTCTGTCCGACCATACAACAAAGAGACCCATTTACCTTTGGCTCGGATCTTCCATCTGACCAGTCAACAAAAAGTCCCTTTGACCATTGGTTCGGACCTTTCATTTAGTCAGTCAACAAAATGACCCTTTCACCTTTGGCTCAGACATTCCATCACGGTGATCGAGTCGCGGGCTCGCGCGAGGTTCATACTCTAGCGCGGCGATAGCTCGGGATCGAGTCAAAACTTCGACAGCATCTCCCCATCCCGAAGGACGTGTCGGGGAGAAGCGGGGAGTACTCCCGTAATGGAGCAACCCCTAAAGAGCCGGGTGGCACGACGACGGCCGGCAAAAATCAGAACGGATAGGAAATCCCCAAGGGCTAGCCTACGAGGGGCACCGAGTCCGTGGGTGCCTATGCTTGTTGCCCCCTTTTTGTCTCTCCTCTGAAACCCACCAGCTGGGTGTGCACCAGCTGAGCCATCATCAGCCGAGCTAGCAGCCTCCGAGCTTGCTTTGGCCGAGCCTCGTGACGACTGACCAACTGAGTCTTCTTCGGCCGAGCTAGTAGCCTCTGAGACTGCTTCAGCCGAGCCTTGTGGTGACCGAGCGGCTGAGCCTGCTTTATCTGAGCATCGGTCGGGGTTGCATCAGACAGTAACTTTAAGTCTTGAACTGCTGCTAAGATCATGGACTTTTGAATCAGATTGGGGACCTGGACTGAGTTTGCTTGACCCCGATCCGATCCAGATCAGATCGAATGATCTGGCCGATCCAATGGAAGTGAGCAAACATCATTTTAAAAGGCAAAAAATATTTTCACACTTAAAAAGCAAATTTATAAACAAAAGTATTTACACAGATACATAAAAACCAAAACGGTTTTTTAGTATTTAGCCCCTAAAAATATTAGGAAAAGACCCCCCTAGTCTGCCTATTTAGCTAAAAGCCCTCAAAATCTTCACCGCTACATGAGAAAGCCGTTGCCGTCGGTTTTCTCTACAGGATTTAACCTAACTATGGTTAATCTTAACCCGATGTGATGAAATGACCAAAAAACCAGAGAGAGAGAGAGAGTTGGCCCCACACTTCTCGCACTGGGCTGGGGTT
Source organism: Amorphophallus titanum (assembly GCA_024336825.1). Lineage (NCBI taxonomy): Eukaryota > Viridiplantae > Streptophyta > Magnoliopsida > Alismatales > Araceae > Amorphophallus > Amorphophallus titanum. Next base: position 29,681 of record JANBPO010003674.1, on the reverse strand, counting down.
GCTGCCGCCGCTGCTGCCTAGGACACTCTCTTTGCACAAGCGGCGGCCGGCGCTGGGGCCCCGGAGTTGGCGCTGCACTTCTTGCACGGGGCCGGGGTTGCCGCTACTGCCTAGGACACCAGGATCTGGTGGCGAGATGGGCATGAGTAGTGGGAGGCAAGCCACATGATGTAGGTGACGTGGAACCTGTGGCTGCACTGCAGGAGGATGCGGATCTTGTTGCCCTCGGTGAACTTAGCGAGGCAGATGGCACAGTCGGTGAACCGGGCGTGGTCGGAGGCGCCGAGATGGAAGGTGATCTTGGGGAGGGCCAGAGCACCTTCTTCTTGTGCCCTTTGTTGGGTAGCGTGGGAGGCGGCGCAGAGGATGACCGCCAGAGCCAGGCATAGTGGGCCACAATGGCGAGGCCCACCATGCAGATCAAGGCCCAGAGGAGGGCGGCGAGGATGATAATGATGTCGGAGTCGACGGCGAGGGGCTCTTGTGGGGGTGCCGACGTCAGGTGGCCGGGGATATGCTACAGTAATCTCATGGAGGGGTACATTCTGTCATCCCTTGGGGAGGCTGGCGAGGGTTCCAGTGAAGGGTGGAGGCAGTTCTGCTATAGAGGAAGGGGAGGGGGGGAGGTGCGAGGAACATTTTCTTTATGTTCTTATTCCTTTTTCTTTCCATAGATTCTGTACTTCCATTTGTTTCTGCTTCCTCTGCAATCATAGAGAAGAAAAAAAAGGGGGCCCATTTGTCAATTCACTGTGCACATTACTTAATTCTATCTTTGCGTTGATTTACTTTTCCTATTGTTTCCCTTTCTCTTGTTCCTTTCGATCTTTCTTAGCCTCTTTCCCTAGCATGAGGGGGCCCGTGAGGGCTATAGCTGTAGTGAATCCTAGGATTGCTCGGTAAAAGGTACTGTGGATTTCAGCTCAATGGCCTATGGCCACGCCTGATGAAGGCGATATCCATTCCCCCTCCCCGTGGTTTCCTCATTACCAACCAGTCTATATGTTTATACTATCAATTGAGCAATAATATCTTAAAGACAGATAGACAGCTTGTCAAGGGAAATTGCTGAGGACCCTTTCACTCTTCCTGATGAGTTGTAGGGGTCCCAAACAATCCCTATATGTGTTTATATATCTCGTTCTAGAATGTTACTTCATGCATCTCCCTTAGGGTATTCGACATAGCGCTCCTAAAAGGGTTATGCTCATTGGCTGGGCTCTCTTCTGTTCCTTTCCCAGGCATCCCTGCATCGAGCATGAGTTCAACTAAATGGACCAAGACTGCTCACTCCTGTTCGAGGAGATGCACAAGCTATTTGTCCCAATTATCCTACTCTTGTGTCCTAGTGTAAGATTAAAAAAGTGTTTCTCATCAGTATTATTTTCTTTCTTCCTTTGATTGACACCGCCAACTAATCACCAGGGAGGGGAACATTTACACCTATTTAATTTTTAGTCTATCAGTCTCTACTCACCATGGGTTCCAGGGGTCTATCAAATTACGATATGTTCTCCTGGAAGCCCCTCAGCGCAACACATAAACTACCACTCAACTGGCTACAAACTGCCCCTCTGCGATTCATGAGTCCCCGGATCATCATGAATCCTTAGTAGGCTAGCCCTCAAGATTCACTAAGTGTTGATCTTGGGTTCTGAGATAGTCCCATTGGGCTTCTCAACTGTTTGTGGTTTGACACTGGCTATTCTGTGTGTAAACCCCCTTGCAAAATTGAGCATTTCCCTTGTCATGGGGAGATACTGTCCAATTCTTGCCAGAGCATCAATGTCGTTTAAAGTTTCTGACTGGTGTTAAATGCCCTTGTGCTTGGCCTAGAAGATCCTATTACTCAGCTGTGAGTAGATGACACATTCACATATGCTTGAGTATGAACCTCGCATAGTCAATGAAATAGGAGATTAAATAAAACAAGTGCTGAATAAACAAAAAGGGGGAAGGTCTTAATGGCCCATAACTCCATTCATTATACGAACATTCCAAGGAACCCCTAAATCTACTCAGACACTCCCCCAAATACCCTCCAAGATGCAAGCGTGTGGAATTTCACCTGAGAAGCAGTGAATTGATACCTTCCAAATCCTAGCAGAAGCCTAGTCGGTGAGGGGCCTTGCGGTTCGGTGGCATCGCTACTGACTCCTTTATTCCTCTCCTGTGCTTCGGTGGCGTCGCCACTGATGTCGATGGTAGGAAAACCCAGTGGGGAGCTGCTATTAGTCTTCCTCAAGGATGACCCGACCCTCAAGGTTAAGATCGGGGTGGATTTGCCGCCAGAAGTGCAAGCTCAATACAAGAAATTTCTTTTGGAGTATGTTCAAGTTTTCACTTGGTCTGATGAGGATCTTCCCAGAATTCTCGAGGAGATAGTAATGCATCACCTCAATCTCGACCCAGCAGTGAAACCAGCTCAACAGCGAAAAAGAAAACATGCCCCTTAAAAACAAGCGATCTTTAAAGAGCAAGTCAATAACGGGAAGAAAATCAGGCTATTTAGCCCAGTCCTTTACCCAACTTGGCTCGCTAATGTCATCCTGGTGCTGAAAGCTTCAGGCAAATGACGGATGTGCATTGACTTCACCAACCTTAACAAAGCCACTCCGAAGGACTGCTATCCGTTACCGAGCATCGATCAACTGGTCGATTCAACCTCAGGTAATGAACTTCTCAATTTTCTTGATGCCTATTCCAGGTATCATTAGATCCAAATGAACCCTGAAGATGCCGAAGAGATTGCCTTCGTTACTGACTTCTGCGTGTACTACTATGCTCGAATGTCGTTCAGGTTAAAGAACATCAGAGCAACTTATCACAGGATGGTCAATCAGATCTTCAAAAATTAGATTTGGCAGAATATCGAGGCCTACATTGATGACATGCTTGTCTAATCACCTAAGCCTGAGGACCATTTCGTCGACCTGGCCGAGACCTTCAGCACTCTCTAGAGGTACAATATGAAGCTTAACCCTACCAAATGTGTCTTTGGAGTCAAATCCGGGAAGTTCTTGAGTTTTCTGGTGACCTAGCAAGGGATCGAGGCCAACCACAAGAAGATCCAGGCCATCCTAGATATGAGGTCACCCGCGTGCATCAAGGATGTTCAAAGCCTAGTGGGAAGGATTGCTGCACTCAACAACTTCATGTCCCAAGCGGCAGAGCGATGCCTACCTTTCTTCAAATTATTGAGAGGACCAAAATTGGCATCCCCTACATTTGCTTGGGATGGTGAGTGCAAGAAGGCTTTTATAGAGCTAAAGGAATTCTTTGCATCAGTCCCGATGTTGTCGAAGCCTATGCCAGGAGAAACTTTATATCTCTACCTCTCAACGACGCCTTCCATGGTAAGCTCGGTCTTAGTTCGAGACGACCAAGGAGTGGGGAGGCCGGTGTATTACGTCAGCAAGGTGCTCCTTGAGGCTGAGAGGAGGTACCCCACAATCGAGAAGCTCATGCTAGCATTGGTGACCTCGGCTAAGCAACTTCGGCCTTACTTCCAAGGGCACACCATCATAGTGCTGACTGGTGAACCCTTAAAGAAGATTATGGCCCATCCCGAGGCTTCTGGCCATCTCGTCAAATGGGCAATCTTGCTTGGAGCCTATGACATTTCTTACCGACCCTGCACAGCCATAAAGGGATAGGCTCTCGCAGATTTCATTATGGAGAATGCTATCTCGACCCGAGAGATACCCCAGCCAACAATCAGCCCGACCTGGGAACTTTTTGTGTACGGATCTTCAAGCTCGACCTCTCTCCCTCATTTAGCACGATTTCTCTTACGTTTTCTGAAGCTCCGGGAGTTCCCTCTCAAAGGACAGAACTTTCCCCTTCAGAGAGGTTCAGGGAGGATTTTGGAGATTGGTAGAGAGGAGAGCAGAGGTGATACGGGGACAGAAGGCAGAGTTTGGGCAAAGTTAGAGAACGAGAGCAAGAGAAAGACACAGAGGAGGTTCTTCCTCTCTTTCACTCTCGACCGCCCCCCTTGGTTTGAACTTTTAAACCTTGATTCCCTGTCTATCGCATCATGGCACCAATTGTATGTACATTCATCACAATATAGTCTTCTAGTTCCCATTCTAGAGGTTTTCCCTCCCAAACAAATGGAAAGGTGGGTGGTCAAAAGTCTCGGCCATCCTCCCTTTCCCACCACCCCAGGTAATCACGCCACCATTTCTCATTGAGCTAATTTCTCTTAGAGCAGATACTATACTTCTCTATGCTAATGGTCTTTTATTTTCTTCTATTTTCTTGAGCTTCATTGTTTGCAGGACTTCGGAGTCGTGGGACTTCACAGGGCTCCTTTCCCTTGGCCGGCTGAGGACGAGAAAGATGGGACCCCACATTTCTCCCTATTTGGCATCATCTCCCCGCGATCTCCATACCCTGTGAGGTTCAGGTAAACACCTCTGGCGATCACATCTATTTATAATCCCTGAAACTATGCACTGTAGGTACCTATGGCTTAGTTCGGAAGATCATCCACCAAACATTCACCAGCTGGAAACACTTCCAGCGCCTACACCCACGTGCTCTCGCCTCAACACATCTCCTGTCGTAGGGAAGAGTAATGCCCCGCTGAGGCATAATGTCACTCCATGCATCAGCTGATCTGCCTCCACTAATTTATCTTTCACCTGGCTCAGTATCCACCAGGCCAGAAGGTCGACTAATATCCCTCACTGATCTGTCATCCGCTGAACCTCGCGCTTGTCTCAAACTATCTATGCCAGGACTTCCTCCCAAGGGGGGAGATCGATCAGGTCACTCACTTCTAGGTTGCTCTATTGGAATAGGAAGTCGACTTCATCCACCAGTATTGAGGCTTCAAACTCAGGAAACATGAAGGTGTGAGTGTCCGGGTGCCACAACTCGATCAGCACGCCTAGGGCCTCCCAATTCCACCTCATGCTATGGAAGCGGTTCCCCATGACGACCAGGCACGTGAGGTGCCACAGGTGCATAAATACCCTCATTGCGGGTGTCACGGCCACCAATAGATCATGGAGCCAGCCGTAGCAGTAGCCATGTCTTGCCCCCGGGAAGGCTGGGTTAGGCTGAAATAGTAGGAGAAGAAGGGAGCAATCAATCAAAAAATAAACTTTTCTGAATCAAAGCTAACACACACACACAGGCCACGGCCTCACTGTTGACACCCGTTTTTAGCCCACAAGTCGAGCTATTTTTCTTATTCACCTTTATAATGCTCCGAATTATCTATTATTTTGGAGTAATCTTTGAGCCTATTTCGAGCCTATTTATTAGTCATTTCTAAGCTCATCAAGTCTTGGAGCCATTAGAGGATATTTTTATTTTATCGAAGACCACATCTCCAAGGGGTCACGAGGTCGGGGACGCCTCGTGCCATAGGGAATGCCGGGAGATGTCCTCATCAAAGTATGACTGTCAAATTTTGGTGATCGTTTGCGCCCGCGCTCCTACACAAAATTGACTGCGTCATGATGACTATGACCCTACCTGACACCTCGACCTGTGGCGCCTTGCGCACCAAGAAGCTAGGTAGGCAACAGGGCCAACATACCCTGTTGATATGAGGTGATCCTCCTACAAACTCCCCCTCAACGTACCCACTGAAGTTGCCTCTCAGATCTCGAGAGTGCTCAACATCTGAGAGTGAGGGGCTAGTGAGGAGGCTAAAATCGGCTTGGCCAAGGTGCGGCCCATTAATGCCAAGCGCGGGTTGGCCTGAGGTCTATAACGCGGACGATGGCCCCTCAACAGCCACGACCCATGACAGACAACCGAATAGGGCCGGCCATCAGATTTCCCAGCCCACGAAGGGCATCGACCTAGGCATATCAGATGACAAACGACACTCTGACGATTGAACGTTACTCCCACCATCATCGGCCATGACTCTAGTAAGGGTGAGCATGCCCTACGGGCGCTGTAAGCCTCGCCTAAAGGCCACCCGACTCCAGAGCAATGTACACCCAACAGGAAACTTCCCACGATCACGGGGAAATGTTACCCCGCGACTCACTCCCTTCCCTACTAAGGGATGGGCCTCCATCACTAGAACAACCCCTATAAATGGACCTCTTGCCAAACCCACAAGGGACACACATGCATACACAAACAGACACACCAAGTGAGAGACATAGTGAGTCAGGCTACTCCACTCTTTGCTACTTTTAGAAAGCTTCCCCCCCTTTTTAGTGGGGGATTCTGGTCTACTTCTGAGCATTCTTCTGGCTTAGCAAACATCTTTCAAGTACCCGTCGTACGCGGTGAGCACTCCTCTAGAAGCCCGACCTCCGCTCTAGGCTCGACCAATCGACCCTCACCTCTCTCTCTTCTCCTAATATTCTTAATTCTCACTTCACAAGGTTCTGACTTAAGCATCGGAGGGTTTTCCCCTGGGATAATGCTCAGGACTCTTTCTGACGTCATTTTTCTGGTGTTTACAGACTTCCACTGTAAGATGTAAATGTAATCTACCCCGCCCTCTAACAAGCTATGCATGTATATGTAAGTGTGATCAAGAAAATAACATGATAACATGAACAAGGAAAGGGTGATGAAAAAAACTGAGTGAACTGTGATCGCCACCCAAGGATTAACAATAGGAAATAGATGCTATAAGGGATAAAAGAGTACTGCATACCTTGGGAAAAAATAGGAAGAAGACCGCGACCAAAGGTGACCGCTACAACGTGATCGCGCCTTGAAGATGGGTGCGTGAAACTAGTGGGATCAGACCTCCTCTCCTTCCAGCCGGCTAGAGGAAGAGGGCTTCATGTTCATATTGATAATCTCCGACAAAACAAAGCCATAAAAATAAAAGAACACCCATTAGATCATGAAAGTGTAGTATGTTCCCCGAATTGATAAAATAGCATGAAAGAAAGGGGGAGAACGCACCAATTAAAGATCATTCAACTAACTTAACCGTGCGAGCCGCTTTGGAGCATTATAATATATTATGCGATTTACTCAGTGTAATGCTAAAAATTACGTGTCTACAACATGAAGGAAAAAATAAGGGAAAACTAGTCCTCAACCTCTCTGGCACCGAGAGGACTCATTTAAGCCCCAAAACTACGGTTAAAATGCTAGATCTGGCTCACTCCCCAAAAATATGTATTTTTCCCAAAATGCTCAAATAAGCCCGCTCGGCTCACCACAGCCTACCAAAATCACGAGAATGGAAGTACGCGAGCGGGGGATCCATCTCCCTACCTCCACCGAAGATTCTGCTCACCGAGAGTGCCGATCCGCCAACAAAATGCCATTTAACCCTCGTCGGCTTGCGATCCCACGAACTGCCTCCACCATCGCGATCCTCGTCCCGTGCTCGTCGCTCCTCTCCCCACGAGCATCGCCTCCTCGCCCCCATCTGCCTCCATCAGCCGCTGGAGAAGAGAGGGAGAGAAGAGAACGCGGAAGAGAAGAGAGAGAGAAGGGGGAGAGAAATGAGAGATTGGGAGAGAGAGAAAAAGGGGTGGGGGGTTTATATAGAAAAATCTAGAAATTCTAGAAAATACAAAAAAATAAGAAAAATACTTTCCGTGATCCTCGAAAAACACACAATACTGCGGTAACGTCCCAAAGCCAGAGAACGCAACGGTTCACTCTACACTGAGTTTCAACAGTCCGACAGACAAAAACACGCGTAACTGTAAAACTCGATCCGGGACCCACAAAAGCGATCTGAAACCCACGGATCCTGATTCGATAAATATCCAAAGAATTCAAGGCATTACAGCCCTCCCCCCTTAAGAAAATTTCATCATCAAAATTCAAGACAAGTGCCAAGCCACAGGGGGAGAATACCTCAACCCACTGACAATGCTGTCAGAGCCCCAGCACGAAAAACCTTGATTCTCATGAATGCTCCTATCATGAGGGATACCGCTAGACCTTAATCACGGACAACACCATGCTCTGCACACCGCACACACATTGGTCATTGGAGCGGGCATAACACAAAGGTGCAGGTCTAGCATCACCTCAGACAACACAAAAACCAAACACGGCACCGCTGCCACCCTCTCACTTATCGGGACATGCACTCCTCATTACAAGAAACAACACCGGTCAACGCCCATGCTCGGCAGACCAACCACACACCAGCTCCACAGCTCGTTGACAGATCTCAAGCCCTACACCTGGGGCAACCAATGCTGAGCTTCCACCAGCTCACACCTGGCAAGCCAAACACCATCAGCAACATGGCCAACTCTGCCAGAACTCGAACTTCGACAAAACTCCCAGATCCAATCCGGGAAGGTACATCTCATGATCGGCCACCCAAGGCCTCGCTGGCACATGGCTCTCGCCATTCTTCCGCCCTTACAACCAGCAACTTCTATCTGTGAATGACCATCCACTGGTCACCAGACCCTCGCCAATGGGAAACCTCTGCTTGCTCAACTTCTTCCTTCTTTCCTGGTCCTCCACCAGATCTGAAGGGAACATTACAACTCTCGAGATGCAGTTGTGGGCTTGTGTGGTGCATAAGCCCAAGGAAAGTCCAGGACTAACACTGAAATAACTGGCTGACTGCTGGGCCACAGAGTTGGCAGAAATTTCTCCAAGATAGCTTTGACAGACTGGACCGTGGATAGACTTTTCACCTTAACCACCCTCCCTTGAAAAGGGAATTTGAGACACTGATGGGAAGTGGATGGCACGGCGCTAAGAGTATCAACCACAGGTGACCCAGAATAGCCTTGAACATAGGGTCGATGTCCAGTACATAGAATTCCACGGGCATAGTGAGAGGCCCGAACTCAGCTTGAATAGTCACAACCCCATGACATGCTCTCCTTGAGTTATCATATGCTGCTATAGTGGTTGGGGTCCGTCGTAAGAGTTCTTCTGACAGGTTGCAAGCCCTGAGAGTCCTGAGCGGGAAAACATTAATAGATGCCCCTATATCAAGTAGAGTCGCATCAATGCTCACTTTGTTCAAGAATATGGAGATGCAAAGTGGCATCTGTCGAGCTTCTCGAGCAGCTAGCTCGATCTCAGAGAATGTAATTGTTGGCACTTTTGAAATAGCTGCCAAGGCCGTCGGTAGGCTGTCAACTGCCATGTCTTCACTAACCATCACCTTTTGAAGGAAATTTCCTAATGCATCTTGGTGAAGGTGGACCTTTTTATTAACTCCAGCACAGATATTTTAGCGGACACCCAGTCTAAGTGATGTAGTAGATCATATTGGGTACCCGGTAGTGGCTCGGCCTCTTGTTGATCAGCAGCCGGTTGTAAAGACTGGGGATTGGGTGCAGGTGCACTAGTGGAAATTAAATTCTTGTGAAACAAATGCCCACTCCACAAGGCAAGGTTCTATGCCGGCATGGCATCGGTTGACGGCTTGATAGGCCCGATGGGGTGGATAAGTGGTGTGGAAGAGGGCGTGGTGGAGATGATGGGAGTGGTGGAGATGATGGGAGTGGTGGGGAAAACGGGTGAAGGGTTAGGCACGGGTGTGGTGACGATGGGTGCAGGTGTTGGTGGAGACGTAAGGGCGAATGGAGGCATGGTGATGACAGCAGGTGTGATGAGCAAAGGGCGAGATGGAAGGACGGGTACGGGCGTTGGTGGTGAAGCAGAGGTAGGTAGGGTAAAGGTGGTAGTTGGTAGTAGGACAAGTGGTCCGGCGAGTGACAAGAGGGTTTGATGGCTAGGTGCGGGAATGACAAGAGTAGGGGGTAAAGGGTTGTGGTGGAGGGCCAGAAGCTGTTGGACTGAACCATCGTCATCATATGACCACCCAGCGTTAGAAGCCGGAGGTTGAACTAAGTTAACTAGAGCCGGTGCCGGCGGCTGAGGCTACGGAGTGGGAGGATGACTAGGCGTGGGGTTTTGATGGATCCCCAAGTCTTGACTCGACTGTTGCTGTTGCGGTGGCTGCTGCTATGGTGGTGGTACTTGTTGCTGCTGCACTTGCTGCCTCGGCGCTTGCCTTCTCTTTTCCTTGATTTCCATAATGGCCTTGTGCATTTCGGCCCAATCTATTCTGTGCCCCTCATGTAGGTCATAGACCAAGTCGGATATGTTGTTCGACCCTCCGGGGTCGAACAGGGTCGAACAAGCTATTATGTGTGAGGGGAGGTGTGGGCCCGTCGCGTCTTCCACCCGACAGCCAATCGACAATTCGGTTATCAAAGAGCACCTAATTATCTTCCATTTTTTATTCTTCTCTCTTCTGCTCCTTCTACTGTTCCTCTCTTCCCTGCATCCACGCAAATCCCTCTCCCATCAACCATTTCTTCTTTCACCTTCCACCACTTATTCTTTGTTCTTTTCCCATCCACGGTTCATCACCTTCCCACCCCCACCGTAGTCACAAGCCCCATTCTTTAGTTATTATTATTATTATTTTTCCTTCTCATCATTAAACCCCGTCACTGTTCATCATCGTCCTGCCCGAGACTCGTCCGTCCACGAGGCACCCGCTGCACCGCCACCGCGGGACCACCCGCACCCCTCATCGCCGCCACCGCCTGTCTAGCACCGGTCACCACCGTCCGCCCTCATCTGGCATCGCACCCGCCGCCGCTAACGACCGCGAATGGCCCTGTCGGGCTTGGCCTCTTCACCCTGCCGCCCTCCGTCTGTCGTCTCCACTAGACGCCGCTGAGCCGGTCGTCCTGTTGACACCGCCCAGTCGGGAAGCAACCACCGCTGGCCGCGCTGTCGGCCATCTCCGATCGGCCCTACTTCCAGGTCCCTGGCACTGGCCGCAGCAGCTCTGACTTCCAGGGCCGGGCAGCCCGACGCCACAGCAGGCCCCGCACCCCCTGCCGACATGCCCTTTCTCTCCCTTGCCCTCTCTTTATTTCATTACCGAGTTTAATCTCCTGTTTAGCTACAGTAGCAAACAACTGAAAAGGGGAAACAGTAGAGAAAGGAAAAAAGTCTCTGCAGTGGAGTTCGTTTGGTTGGATGCCGAGAGGTCTTGTCCTGCATCAAATTGTTTGACGGGGTGAATCATTTTTATCCTGCATCACATGATCCGTTTTTCTCAACAAATCTCCGACGTCAAAGAGAAGATGCGAGTTTTCAACTACTACAGATCTATTAGGGCAACTTTGCTAACCAGGTAAGGTTAACGTTCTCTACTTCAGAAGATCGAGCACGCTAATCGACCCCGATTAACGACTTTATATATGAGAGGGAGACAAGGCCCACCCCTAATTTCTCTCTCCTAACTTACCCCGATTAGTGACCTTATATATGAGGGGGAGAGAGAGTCCACCCCTAATTTCTCTCTCCTCGGTTAAGGCAACTGCCCCACAACTCTGATGTCAAAGGCCCTTAAGGCCTCTTTGACATGCGGCGCGAAAGCAATCGATGAGAGAGAAAAAGGTGGGCCTCACCTTTTCTCCTCACACACAAACCTCCTTAACTTGGGTGGGGTGACGTATTCACGCCCACCCCCATTACGCCACCTCACCCACGTGTTAAAGACGCCCTTATAGAATCGCTAGGTGTACACTGCAGAAATATGTAAGTACTTAGTAACTAGGTGTACACGGCGAAAATAGGTTGGCTACTTGTTCAAAACTGGTGGCGGAGCCAGTACTTCACTCAGATATTTGTTTTTTTTTTGTTTTTTCTCAACCGTGCACGTCCGAACGCTTCCCTCGCATGGGACGAACGCGAGCTTGCTAGAGTCTTAGGTGTGCATTTCCACTTGGTGTCGCATCCGCATCCGTCATCCCGCATCAGCTTAAGTGTGTGAACTTCATTTAAGCTATTGGTTCCATGCACGTTAGCAACCATATGTCCTTAGTTTTGTTATCATCAAAATTACTGGGCTATTTATAACAGAGGGAATGTCTAGGCTGGACTCATGAGGCTCAGGCAGAGAGAAGTGGCACCGCCAGGGTAGTCCGTACCAATTCTCTAACCATTTCACCTTGTCCTCGCTCAATTCACTGCCCAAAGGCTCCTACAGCACCGCGAAAGCCCTTGGGGCCCGTTCAATCTCATGCCCCTCGGCCTCAGGATGTTGATCCGCCATGGAATAACCAGAAGAACTGGAGGGAGAGGAGGAAAGCACAGAGTCGGATGATTCAGGAGGAAGCAGAAGTTGACGGATCGTCACCGCCGTAACCTCCATGAGCTCCACAAAGGCCACTGCAACTCTTCGTTCCTCTGGACTACCCTCACTGCGCATGAGCCCCTCACAAATGCAAGGTGATGGAGAGAAAAACCCTACACGATGGAACTTTGGAACACAAACGTGCGCTACTCTTATAACCCCCAACGGGAAGCGGTGTGATGTTCTAGTATCTAAAAAAAGGGGGGCTCCCACACATCAATTCGTAAGAATTATCATCATTATGGGCATATCCCCAGGACCACTGCATTGAGTGGCCCCTGCCAAGGAAAAATCCCCATCCGACTCAAGCCACCAACATCTTCCCTAAACGCTACTCGACCGAGCCCAATCTTGGCTCAGGAGTAGGAGGGGGACAAGTGGAGAGGGGGAATTCTATCGCCCAGAGAGAGTGGCCAAACGAGGTCCCACCAGACCAAACGAGGCCTGGCTCCTTAGAGTGACAGCCCCTCCCAAGGCCCACTTGCTTCAAGCCCAATAACCCACTCGAATCAAGCGCTTCCTAGGCAACCTTCAAGTTCAGAAGTCCGAGCGTCAGATCGATCGGGAAGGTCCCTTCGGGAACCTAACACACCTCATCCGAGCTGTACACCCATCGCTCGGGAGGCCCCCTTGAGCTAGTGCCCCATGCTTGGACCAACTGATGAAAGCTTATCCGTGCGATAGTTACGTGCCCTTCAAGAGCAGGGAGATCAAGGGGATAAGGGAGATCAAGAGTCCTCATGCCATAAAGAGTCCACGAAGAGGACGTAACCCCCCCTGAAAATTCTTGACTCGTGGGGCTCCCACATTCAACAAGTCGCTAGATAAACTAGGGAAGCTCTCCAATGGGAGGTAAGGGCAACTATGCAACACCAACCCTGAGCAAGAACCACTTCACCACTTGGTGGAGAGGAATCTCGCGCCCCCATCTCCTCCTATCCCTTCACTTCACACCAAAGCTCTATCTGATTTGCTGACTTAAGCATCAGAGGGTTTTCCTTGGGGAGCCATCCTTGGGCACCTCTGATCCGTTTCCCTACTTGCAGTTCTCACATTCGTGGTCATCATCCTCAGCTCAGGAATCACGCGAGATCACCCCTCTTTATCTGGCGCCATCTGTGGGAAACGAACAAAGAGCCAACATGGTGTGAAGAAGCTCCGGTAAGAGGACCACCGGCGACAAGGGAAAGGCTGTGGTGACGGAGGAAGGTGCACCTTCCCATCCCAAGGGGAACACCCCCTCTAATGCCAGCGACCAAGTTGGCGAGATGCCCCCATCCACGGTAGCGGGGCAACCCCCCAACGGGAGTACGGACGTTCTCCAAACCTTTAGCACCAAACTGGACGTCCTCGTACATCTAATGAGGACCCAGGCAGCCAGGGAAGATAAGTTGTGACTCCCCCGGGAGACCCCCCCTGTGGAGATGCCTCCCTATAAACCGTCGGGGGCCGTTTCACCCTCTGAGGGCGGCGGCTCATCTACAATCAGTCAGGAGGGCCATCGCACGTCCCTCCCCCAGAGCAAGCAGCCTCCTCCACCCCGAGGAGGGAGAAGTCTGGAGTGCATCGGCCGTTCCCAGAGATCGATACCGTCGAGGGGCGTCAGGGCAGCCTACAAAAGCGTCCCCACAGCCCCTCGGCCCAACGGCACCCGGAGCTGTCTCTCCGGCTATGAGACTTCGAGAGGCATTTTGCAGAACAAGAGTGGGCCCTCCGCGCTCTACAGAAGACCTCTACTATGGAGGATGAGGAGCAATCCCCGTTCTCTGACTATGTCGTGAAGGCCAAGATCTCCCCTAGGATCTCGCTTCCAACCTTCAAGTCATATGACAACCAGGGAGACCCGACCGACCACTATGACAGCTTCAACTCCCTAATGACCCTGCATGGGCCATCAGATGCCATCAAGTGCCGAGTGTTCGCAGCCACCCTGGTCCAAGGTGCTCAGGCTTAGTTTTGAGCCCTCGCCTCTGGCAGCATCTGTGACTTCCGATAGTTTGGGCGAGTGTTCAAGGAAAGCTTCATCGGCAACGGTCCTCCCCTATCAGTAGGGGGACTATTGGCCCTTAAACAGGAATAGGGGGAGAGACTCTGGGCCTACATTAACCAATTTAAATTGAAAGCCCTGTGTATCCCCTACCTAGATGTTGCCTCAGCCATCACCGCGCTGACCAGGGGCACCCACGACAAGAACCTCTGGCGTCAGCTAGTCCTTCTCCCCCTACCTCCCTCGCAGAGCTAGTGACCTTGGCCCTATGTCACGCAGAGTGTGAGGAGGTCCTCAACAGTTGCCACGGCATGACGGGTTCGGGTCAGGAGGGGGACAAGAGGCGACTGATCGAGCAGGGTTTTAGCCAAGGAAAGAGGTGAAACTGGTACGGAGACCACAAGGAGCCCTCTTGGAAATGCGAGCAGTACACTCCTCTGACCACCCCCGTCTATGACATTTTTGAAGATATCAAGGGCTCGGTCCTACTCTGCCAACCCTGTTGTGCACCCCTAGTTTTGATGATGACAATCCACAAGTCATTGGAATAATCACTCAAGCATGAGTTCAAAACTCCTCTGAATGTCTGCTAATAAGAAATTCATCTTACCTTGCTTAAGGTACCAACGTTGAATGCAGGTCATGATGAATGCTGAAACACACCAAACAATGCTCAAAATCTTGGTGGAAGATGCAGGTGAATAACATGACAAATGGATCAGTCTACAAAGGAAGTTGCGTAATTTCAATTACTCAATGAAGCTACAAGGCCTAGGCTGAAACTGGGTTTTGGCTAGGAAGGCATCTGTTGACACCCAATGCATTGGTGGCCGACTCTGGAGTCCAGCCAGACTCTGGACTGGGACAGGTGCCGACACAGGAGGGCTCAAGTGTCGGCTTCAGGACTACACAGGGAACAGCGGGTTTTTGCCATCCGCTGGAAGTCGACCATTGAACTAGTCATGGTCGACCAAGATCGGACAGAGTGGATAAGATCCTGAAGAAACTAATTATGGTTAGCGGTCCTAGAAATATGGAAAGCTATTGTTGAATGCATGTGGATAGGCACGTGGAAAAGGGCCTTTGGCTGATTAGGTTGCTGCATCAGATGGAGAGTCGGTCAACCAATCATCTGGAGTGATAAATAGGATTTTAACATCCACCCTAGAAATCCACAGGGAATTTGGGAACTGGTTGTTTGAACGAGCAGTCAGATTTTCTCTTCGCACCAATTTTTAAAGAGGAGTGACAGGAAAAGGGGAGCTCGACCTGAAGATTGAAGAAAGGTGGGCCGGACCACTGTGCAGGCAACAAGTCATCAATAGCCATGGGAGTGGAGGTCTTGAAGCTGCAGAAGACAACTTGCTGAAGACTCCACCGAACCGCTGTGCAAGGATTCGATTGGCAGAAGACTCTTGAAGAGTAGGGATCTCATACCATCTAGTCTTTTAATATCTGCAGTCACACTCTTGGATGTGTTGGAATTCTGAAACCCCAAGATTAGGCAGACTAGACCCAGCCTGTTGGCTGGTCCGCCTAAACCCTCCCTCCCCTACTAAGAAATAAAAAAAATGTTTTCTCAAGGGTTTACTCGGGCCAATTTTAGCCCTTAACCTGCTCCGCCTAAACCCTTCATTGACTTTTTGTCTTCTCCTATAAAACCCCTTAGAAGCTTAAGGGGTGGGGCGATGCGATCTCGTGCATGCATGCAATCAGACGCGCCTCCAACAAGCAAGGATGGGCAAGGAGATTTGCTTGTGCGGTTGGCTTGTGAATCGGCTTAAGCACGCCGAGGGTATGTCACTCGTACTCCCCTCACGCGACGTTTAGCCGTGTCACACAAATCCACTCCCGCTACCTATAAGGCGTTATGACGACGGCAAACACACCTGCATCTCAGGTCTACCCGCGTATGTCGACCTACGACGGCCACACATACACCATGATGCTGCATCTCCCATCGTCACGAGGCCATGCCCAACTGCTCGATCTGAGCCGCGCCCGACCCTCGCCCACTTACCGGCCAGTACCTCCTTCGGTCATCTAGTCTAGCACTCCCTCGGTGAATCAGGAACGACCCTCCCCTCGAGGAGAGCCTCTATAAGACACGCGGATATCCGCCTTATCACGCATTGACCCTGGGATCGACTCACACGTCAGGATTGTCCCGCGGCTTGCGTCAGTTGTAATTTGACCACCATGGCCCACCTGTAAAGCCTACACACCTTTCATATAATATTTTACCACCAGAATACATGTCTCTACATCCACATTCGGGTCCCGACCTTCCATCACACCACCCGATGTGTGTCTAGTACCCCCGACCCCAGTAAACACCTCCCAGTCGAACGCGAGCCCACGACTACAGAATGCTCCCGGCCCTCTACCCATGGCTTTAGATATATACAGACTACTCTTCAACATGGAATGATGGGGTTCGGATTCAATATGATGTAAATAAACACCGATTGCTTGCGGTCGGCGGAAAAAGACGTACAGTACATGATTCCCCACAATTACCTACGCACTCGCACTTGTAGAACCTCCCTTCTCTACACGTGTCGCCCATTTCCCGAGCCCACGTGCCGCATCCTGGTGACGCTCACTAGTCAAACCTTCATTCCATAGGTGATTATCAAGAAATCGACTGGCACATCCGCAACCCAGCCTCATTTTCCCAAATTTTGGAAACCTCCTGTGCCATTCGGGTCCCCTTCGGCTCTCCGTAAAAGGCAAGTGCCCGGTATCACCCTGAGAGGGATACAGTTATGGGAGGGGATGCTCGAGATACATCAAACTCCTGTGTCTCCCCCCATTGCCTTATCCCATCTCTCAGTTCGGTCACCGAATACCCTGCATCCAGGTCATCGATAGTCCACATCCCCAGTGGATCTGCCCCCAGATGGCGACACGTAGCCTCCTAGGCGACCGCATCCTGAGGATGCGGTCACCACGGTGACCATATTCAAGCGCGATAATTTTTTTTAAATGCTCTTCAGTAGAATGCGATCGCCAAGGCGACCGCGTTGTCCTCGGGTTACTAATTTTTTTATTTTTTTCTCTTTTTGTCTACCCGACGCGGCCTAATCTGGCACGCACCGGGCAGACCACGCCGGATAAAGGCTTGTTGCATTACTCGCGCCATGTAGCCCCTTTGCCTACGCTTCACCGTGCCAGGGAACTCTATACCCACACCTAGCCGCGCTGATTTTGAGTAAAACACCTCCTTCGTGTCGTTTTAATCCCTCGCTCGCCTTCGGGATGATCTTTGCCTCCTACGGCCGGGGCTAACAAACTTAATCAATCATAAACCAAGTAAAGGGGACCGTTCAAGTCTAAATTGTCTATCATCATGATTTTGTCATCATGCTTTACTGCTTCCATGAATGTCATGATTGCTTGCGTGGGCCCTCGGTATATCAAATGGCACTGACGAAAGGTCGGGTTATGCCCGACTGGAAGCTTTCGCTATGCGTGATGGTGGTCTTCGGACCTACGTCCTTCGCCACGTATTGAGGGTTCCAACTTAACAAACCATACCTATTTTTACATGATAAATGAATCATTCTACTTGACTTCGTCACGTGCATTCTTTTGCTTCTCATTTTGGCCTCGGACGGCTCACTATCTCGACAATTAATCAAAAGTTTTCCTCCTTATAGGGGGATGTAATTAATGTCATAGCCTTTACGGTATGACGGACTACTGGTCCCATCACAGATCTCACTCTTGCCTAATACAGGTCAGACTAAGCGCATAATAAACATGTCACTCATGTGACTGGCATGCCTACGCGGTCAACCAGTCAATTAATTATGGGTTAGTTAATTGGTCGACCCAAACTAATAAACAAACGGATAGATTTCTCCCGTCCCAACAAGTCTGGCACGCCCGGTGGGACCAGTGTCTCCTTTCATCTCTTTACCGAGATATGTGGGCCCCAAGGCCCTCCCAAAGACTGCTGATCGTTTGCTTGTTCTGTAATTGTAGAGGAAGAATGACGATCGCTGCTGGATTCACTGCACTGATGTTCGGCCCC
This sequence comes from Amorphophallus titanum, assembly GCA_024336825.1. Lineage (NCBI taxonomy): Eukaryota > Viridiplantae > Streptophyta > Magnoliopsida > Alismatales > Araceae > Amorphophallus > Amorphophallus titanum. Next base: position 11,564 of record JANBPO010003674.1, on the reverse strand, counting down.
GAGATCATGGCCAGCCATGCTGCTGTTGGGTACCTGGCGGTACCAACAACATTTGGTTCCTTTCCGCCGGTGGTCGGCTTCCCCAACTTCTTAGGGGTAGCCTTCATCGACGTGTTGGATGTCGAGTTCCCAAAACCGATCAAGTGGGAGGCTGGAATGAAGACAAGGGCTCACAATGCCCGAGGTTGCAAGAGTTTGGTGACAAGTCAAACTCAACTGATGAGTAGAATGGCTCACCATGTGGCTCAAGGGGCTCGCCCCACTCACTGCAGCAAGCCGGGGAATCCACGCCAGTGGCATTCCCATAGAAGAGCTATTGTCCCTATGACCGGACGACTCTTAGTGTCTGGGAAATCTGTTTTAATCGGGGACGTCCAGATCTTCCTGGACGGATGTAAAGCCCAAGTAATCCCAGATCGGGTGGTCGCTATTGTGCCAACCCGCAATACTTTCCAGGCCCTGTCAGGGAGAAGGGCAGAAAAAGAAGAAGTCGATCACCATGACCAGAAGAAGCTGGCCCCATGGCCAAAGATCTTCAAACAAGTATGGGCTCCCAAGAGGACCCAATCTGCTTGCCGTGAGGCGCAAGTCCGCTAGATTACTTTAATCTTTGCGGGGTCTATCTCAATCCCCCGATATCTGATAATAAAACTTAAGAACTTGTCGTTGGACACCCGGAAGGTGCACTTCATAGGGTTCATTTTTAACTCATATTGCTTGAGCCTCTGGAATATGACTCAGAGGTCCTATAGATGCTCTTCCTTCCTTCTGGTTTTGACCATGAGATCGTCTATGTAGCAGTTGACCTTATGGTATAGCAACTCATTAAAGATTTTGGTCATTGCTCGTCGGTAGGTTGCGCCAGTATTCTTCAGACCGAATGACATCCTTTTGTAGTGGTAGATGCCTTTAGGGGTTCAGAAGGCGGTGTCGATCCGGTCATGCTCTGTGATCCATATCTGGTTGTAGTCGGATGACCCATCCATGAATGAGATGGCCTCGTGACCGGTTATAGCATCGATCATGACTTCTGTTATCGACACCGGAAAGTCATCCTTCGGACATGTCTTGTTCAGATCTCGAAAGTCAACACATATCCAGATCTACCCATTCTTCTTCTTGACGGGCACAATGTTGGCCAACCAAGTGGTATATTGGTTCTCTTCGACAAAACCCACATCAAAGAGTTTGTCAACCTCTTTGCATATCTAGGTGATAAGCTCCGGCCTCATGTGCCGTGGTGGCTGTTTCACCAGCTCCACTTCAAGATTTATAGCCAACTCATGTTGTGAAACTGTAGGGCTAAGTCTTGGCATTTCCTTGTAGCTCCAGGCAAAGTAATCTCGAAATTCTTGTAGCAGCTGGATATACAGCTTCTGCTCTTCTTAGGAGTGTTGACACTCGTTTTATGACCAATAAGTTGGGTCATCCCCTTTCTAATGATGCTCCAAGTTATTCACCTTTGTTGAAACTTCTTGGACAATTTTGAGGCCTCTTTCATGGGTCATTTTCTCCTTGGTTGGGTCTAGTTCCTCATCCTTTTCTGCCGGACGAAGTTTAGTAAACTCTTAATTTCATTTGCCACTCAATGGTCTCTGACGCATCAGTATTAGACCGTTACAATCCTATAATGCGACTACATCTGACCGTTATGCAACTCAATAGTCTCCCCCACCGTCTCACCCCATCGTCTTATCTTCTGTCTCATTTATCGTCTTTGTTCTGTAACGCATCTCTCTTGGCGCGTCACCATGGTCTAACGCACCTACATCTGACCGTTACAGTCCTAAAGCCAGCATCGTCTCATCTTTCGTCTCATCTACCGTCTTTGTTCTCTAACGGACCTTCGTCCATCCGTCACCTTATCCTAATGCCCCTTGGTTAGTCCGTTACGCCTTCCAGAGTCCTCTTTTCGAAAACTTCGCCCGTTCATCTTATCTCTTATTGGATAAGGTTGTGTAACAGATCAGGCCTGGCGCATTACCTCATTGTGATGGTCTATCGGGCAACCGTTACATCAATCTGAAGTGTTCTAGCAGAACTCCTTTTCCTCTGCTACTCCGTGGCCGGATTAAGAGTTAGATTTGTTGATTTCTCCCTCAAATCTCATCCTTAGAACCTTCTGTTTGTTTCTATGGACTCTTGGGAGTATTATCTTCAAGATCCCATTCCATCTCCTAGCTGCGCCCCCCTCTCTCTCCTCCACCACACCATCTCCCCTCCCACCAAGGAAGTTTCCCATATCCCTCCCACTCCTCCCTCCCTCTATTCTTTCTCCTTCCCTTCCCGCTCTCACTTGCTCTCCAGATAGCAGTAGCAGCAGAGTTGTCCGCCCTGTTGCAGCGCCGCCCTCCCCTCTCTTGTGAAGTCCTAGATGACAAGCCTAGCACTAGTGGATTCTTCTCCGAGTCAGCTTCACAATGACAGCTCAAGAGTCCTCATCAGACATCGGAGCTGACTGGGAGAACATTTTTTGTCCGACTGCGCAGGCTGACTCAGGTGGACAACCAGAGCTATGTTGCAGGGGCCCCCATGACCTCCCCTCCAAGCTTGTGATCACACCCTTTGACCGAGGTCTTCCCTAGAAAGTTCTCTTCCATCACCGAACGGAAGGACTCCATTTGGCCACCAGAGCACCCCAAGACAGTCGTCTTCCCCAGCGCGCGTAGGATGCTCACCCCTCTGTCAGACAGCTATAGCAGTAGACCATTCATCTTGTTGCAGAAGCCTCCACATCAACATCCTGCATCCCCAGCTCTATCCATTTGGTGGAGATCGACTTTGGCCCCTCCTCTTCACATCGGCATCAATTTCGGCTCGTTCTGGCATTGTGGCTAAGAGTTTCAACCATAGCAAGGCGCCTCTATCTAGCAGGCAGTCCTGACTATGCGTCCTCACAAGAATGGGTGGTGTTGGATCTCCTCACATTAGGACGGAGTCATTCTAGTTCTGGTGCATTCTTGGGGTGCCCCTCTTCGCATGAAGACTAGTCTCAGCCCAATCTGACACTAGACCTATGACCTACAGCACCGATAAGTCAGGTCTGTGTTTTTGCTTCTGTGCCCAGTCCTACCTTGAAGGTGATCAGAAGCTACCGTTTTGCCATATGGACGAGTTTTGAGGAGATATTTGGTGGAGGTGAGCTAGGGCCATCCATCTTTCAATCAAAACTGATCCCAGCTCATTTCAACGTCACAGTTAGAAGTACTACCCTGAGCAAGAGGTCTCTGGTCAACAAAAAGTGGCATCTGTGCAGTATCGCAAGAACTGTCATTCCTAGCGTGATCGACCTCTGAATGGGTAGGTTCTTCTTACTAGATCTTTCCAAGGCGAGCAGCTTTCCAGTGGTACTGACCTCATCTTCGTCAAGCATCCGAGCAGGGAGTACCACCACCAATAATTTGCTAGTACTAGACAGTGTAGAAAGAGTGTGAGGCTGTGAAGACTAGAGGCCTGGTTCACGTCATCGCTCCCCTCTCTCCCTCGCCTGGCAGGCTTAAAGCCCCTTCGTGCATGGAGATAGTGTTGGTGGTAAATACCATTCCCCACTTCCAAAGTTGGCCGTCCAGTGAGAGGTGTCACATGTTGTACTAAACAGGGATGATCAAGCTTCTCCGACGCACGTGCAAGACACCACACGTTCCTCGCTCGCCTTGTCCCGCCCTGATGCGAAAAAATCAGAACGTAGCAGTTATAATCATTCATGACAATCAGATCAATAACAGAAATCAGCCTGCTGGATCGCTGCTTGGTAACTCTCCGAGCATTTGTATTGCTCGAGTGCCTCCGATCCGGCCAGCTTTGCCTTCTCCTTGAGCTCGATCGCCTTCCGCTCTGCCTCAGACTGCCTCTATTCGGCTCCAGCTTGTGCAGCCTCGGCCTCCGCCAACTGACGCTCGGCCTCTCAGATCCAGCCCTCAAGCTCCTTACGCTAGGCCTTCCACTGCTCGGTGCGCTCGGCCTGCGCTATTCGCTCCGTGTCCAGGACTCTATTTTTCAGCTCGAGCATATAGAGACCTGCCCCAGCTACTCAATTGACTCCCGAGCCTCTCTCTGCCTCGACTCGGCCTGCGCTCTGAGCGAGGCTGCCTCCCGCCAAAGGCCTTCAAGATTGCGAGTCAAGCGCTCAATCTTCCGATCAGTTGCGCCACTGGCCTAGGCCAGAGAATCCCTCTCGGAGTTGATCCGAGCATACAAATCGGCCATGTCGGCCCCCAGTTGGGCCACAATCAGGCCACCTTCCATGACTCGTTCGAGAAGCACGGAAGGAGGGCTACGCCCGAGACTTTCTCGAATTGCTTCCGAGGTCACAGAGCGGCACCTATGGTACAAGGAGGCTCGGACGACAGAAGTACCTACCGCAGGAGGGACGGCCCTCTCAAGAGCAGCTAGGATTGGGGAATCCCCCCCTGGGTATTTCCACTCTTGGGGGCCCACCGGTTAGCTCATGCTGGACCGCTCCCCCTTGCTCCTCTACAGTCTCGATCGGCTGGGATTGGGTCACTTCGCCTTGCGACCCCTCAACCTCGATCGGCTTGGATCGAGTCCCATTGTCATGTGCCCCCTTGACCTCGATAGGCGCACCAACGGCGGTCTCCCCCACCTAAGACACACCTGCCTCGACGATGGCGGCCTCCTCGGATTCAAACGACGGGAGGGCCAACTGGGCGCCCCCCTCGACTGAGCAAGCGGCCTCTGCCTTTCTCACCCTTTTTCTCTCGGCAGTCGCGGCCTTCATTGAAGACCACATCTCCTTCTCCACGGGATCTTTGCGCTTGGCCCCGTGACTCTCGGATGTCCCATCCTGAGCGATCTACTTGCCCTTGTCACGGGCACGGGAAGAACTCCCTGGAACTTGAAGTTCCCTAGAAGCAGACACCTCCTCTTCGTCGAGGATCACCACCTCAAATGGCAACTCCCCTTCATTAGCCACTCACCTCGAATCTGGACGGAGAGAAGTGAGTTGTCAATAAGAAGTTTACTCTTGTGACCCAACATCAATGCAAGGGGGCTGAAGCCCTTACCTGGAGGCCGCACATGCTGAGAAGGATAATACTCGATGTTAGATGTGGTCATCAACTCAGCAGTGGTTCAGCGATTCTCCTGAAGAAGAGCAACCTTCTTCTCCACCTTCGGGGAAATTGTAGCCGATTTCGGGGGGATGTTTGGATGAAAGTTATGGATCAACGGAAAATTCCAAGCACCACTGTCTAGAGCTACACCCACCCAGAAATACTGGGTCTTCCAGCCCTTGTGAGAAGAGTCTTTGGGGGAGAGGGTTACGCAGCTCCTTCCCTTAGTATGGCATTTAAGGTCCGAGCACGCACTGTTCAAGTCCATACATGTTTATATGTTAAGTCCATCATTGAGTCCATGCATGAATAGTGCCCATCTACATTTTTCTAAACCAAGTCCGAGCATGTTCAAGTCCGTGCATGCTTAGTATGGCATTTAAGGTCTGAGCACGCACTGTTTAAGTCCATGCACATTTTTTTTCAATGTCTGTGTTAGCTATACAAGAGGTTTGTGTTAGTTATGCATGAAGTCTGTGTTAGTTGTTTAAAGTCCGTGCATGTTCACAATCTGTCTAGCCTTGCCTTGCATAATGAGTCTGTGTAGGTTTTAGGCCTCAGCAGCATAAAGTTCATACAGGTTTCCTGCAGTCCATGCATGCTGTTAGTAAGTTACATTGAGTCCATGCATAGTCCGTGCAATTGTTGCACATCTTACTTTCCAAGTGAGTGCATAGTATGTGCAACTGTTGCACGTCTTACTTTCCAAGTCTGTGCACATTTATGTGATGTCCGTGCACATTTTATTAAGTTCATGCAGGTTTAGCTTTGCAAAGTCCGTGCATGTCTATGTGATGTCCGTGCACATTTTATTAAGTCCGTGCAGGTTTAGCTTTGCAAAGTCCGTGCACATCTATGTGAAGTCCGTGCAAGTCTGTGCACATTTTATCAAGCCCATGCAGGTTTACCTTGTTCACACCAAGTTCGAGCACATCAAAGTCCGTGCACTTTTATATCAAGTCCATGCAAGTTTACTTTGTTCACACCAAGTCCGAGCACGTACAAAGTCTGTGCATCGTTTAGTCTTCCAGTAGACACAAGTCCGTGCACATTTTGGCTTTGCGTTAAAACAAAGTCTGTGCAAAAAAAAAGTCCGTGCACTTTCAGGAAACTAAGTCTGTGCATGAATAGTACTTTTCATTCTTGCATAAGCCAAGTCTGTGCACTTCTATTTAAGAAGTCTGTACACATCTCGCCAACGTATTTCAAGTCTATGCAATTTTTTTTGCCTTAGGCAAAAGCTACTCGATGCATAGTTGCCCTTGGCATTCCAAGTCTGTGCTTGTTCCTTCCTTCGTGCATATTTCCTTTAGCTACAAACCAAAGTCCGTGCACGTTTCACCTTTGGCACAGACAAGTCCGTGCACATTTGTTCACACACACATGAAGTTAGTGCACGTCTTAAATCCAAGTCCGAGCACATTGTACTGTCCTTAGTACGTACACGTTTGCCGTTTTGAGTATTTCTAGTCCACAGTTGCCCTATTAACCCTGTGCATTTTCTGTTGTCTACATCTTTCAGTAAAGTTCAACACTACAGGTATATGTTCATGGAGTTCATTCATGACAGTAGATCCAAGAAGGAGGAGGTGCCAAGATGGTGACACGTGGCAAATGGTCACGCCAAGATGGAGCCACGTAGCCAATCTCTCTAGAATGGGATAAAGCCCTTTGGGCGAAAAATTGTGGAGGACACACGCCCTTCTTTCTGCTGCTGCTATAAAAGGATGAATGCTCCATCAGGAGAAGATTGATCATGGCTGAAGATTCGAGTGAGAAACTGGGAGAAGACGTGGAGCAGGAGATCTCCATAGAGGCTTCCGAAACATGAACCCACCTAAGTTCATGTGCTCTTCCAACCCTGATGATGTGGAGAACTGGCTGAAAGAGATTGAGAGGATATTTTGTGTCATGTAGTGCATGGATGACGAGAAGGTTTTATTAGCTATGTTCCAACTGGAACGAGACGTGAGGTGTTGGTAGGAATCAGTTGAAGCTACCTTACTGGAGGATAATGTTACCTGGGCCGATTTTGTTAATCATTTCAATAATAAATATTTCTCTGATCGCGTTCAAGAGAAGAAGGCTGCAGAGTTCACCGCTCTGAAACAAAGGATCCTAACTGTGGCCTATTATGAGGCCCAATTTTCAAGGCTATCAAGGTACACACCTCACCTGGTGTGTACGGAGAAGATGAAAGTAAGACACTTCTTAAATTGGCTTTGGCCCCAGTTCATCACCCAGCTAACACCGATGGACATCCAGGTGTATCTAGAAATGGTTCGATGTGCGCAGTTGCTAGAAGACGCCACGGAACTGTCAGACAAGATCAGTGGGAAGGGTAAGAAGGAGAATGTCACAAGCTCCAACAACTTCAAACCTTCTTTTAACAAGAAGCAGCCCTATAATGGAGGAGAGCCCTCCAAAGAGAAGAAGCCTAAGAGTAACAACAAGCCTTTCTCCATCACTGCACCACCCAAGGAGAATTACAAGTATTGTGACAAGGCTGGCCATAAGGCCGATGAATGCTGGAGGAGACTGGGAGTGTGCCTCTGATGCGGGAGTCGGGAGCACAAGATTCCTGATTGTCCCTTATTGAATGAACAAAATGAACAGATGACTAAGGAAGAAAAATGTCCAGCAAAGAAACAAGGTCGTCTCCAAGCTCTACAGGTGACGGAACCAACAGAAGGTGGTCTGGTGGGATGTATTTTGACTATTTGTTCTAAGTCTGCTCAAGTTCTATTTGATACCAGCGCAACCCATTCTTTTGTTTCAAAGAAATTCGCTGCTTCATTATCTGTGGAACCTGAATGGATGGACTTAGTAATTTCCACTCCTCTAGAAAATAAGTCTGATATCACACACCATTTCCCAAATTGTAAGGTCATGGTTAAATGTCACAATCTACCTGCCAACCTGGTGTGCTTAGATTTGAAGGAATACGATGTCATTCTAGGTGCCGATTGGCTGTCCACCTATCAGGCGACTGTAGACTGCCAGAATGGTAAAATAACTTTTGTAGATTACCTAGAGCTGACTTACATTAGTCCTCAGAATAGATCACTGTTGTGTTTTTCCCTATTGTTTTGATGATGCTAACACTATATGAATCTCTATGCATTTGATTTGTTAAACTATTAACCGTGCTGATTAAGTCACTGTATTGTAAAGGTTACTACATGTTTGAACATCACCATACTGATAAACACGATGAGTACAGTGAGCTAGAAGGGGAGGGGTTGAATAGATCACCTCTAAAAATTTTAGCGTAAAAGCTTAGATCACTTGAGGATAGGCTCCCCCGCCGGTCCCCTCCGCCGACGGCTCCCCTCCCCGCGGCTCCCCCTCTCTCCCCAAGAAGACTCGAGACACTACATCAGTCTTGCGAAACTTCAACAATTCTACTGATGCCCCTAGGAGAGGGGGCAACAAAATCAAGTATGTAAAGGAGGCCGCAGCTACAACTTCTCGATTCAATGCCAAGACCCATGCGAGGCAGGCTGACATCCTCAAACACTCAAGAAATTCCAATCAAGCTACTAAACTGATACAACTATCATATATGCTAGCTGTCTGGGACTAGACGCTGCCTCCCACTACCACTGCGAAGCACATCCAAGAACACACGATTAAGGTAGTACGGGAATATTTTAACAACCTCGGAAGACCCATCGTTGGCCAGCAAAGGCCACTCCGTGCCATCGAGACCAAAGGAGAAGAGAAAGACAAGATGTTACCTGTGGGAGCAAATGAAAAAGAGAAGCAAGGTGGGACTAGAAGCCTTGAAATTCTAACACTAAATGAAATGATGAGAAGAATTTCAATGAATGAAGGGCTAACTCTTCATAATTAGGCTCGAAGGGGAGTTAAAAAGCATAAAAGAAGAATGCTAGTCCCCACCTGTAATATGACAGGAGTGATGAGCGGGCATGGCGCCCTGCTAAATGAATAAGAAGAGGTGGCCGAGGTTGTCGAAAGAAAAGACCTGGTGACAGGACGAGACAAAACTAAGGCTGGGCTACTGCAAGCCACTAAGGGCAAGTGGGCTGTTGATGAAGACATCACTACTCTCAATACCAAAACAATGGCATATGAAGAAGAATGGGTACCCCTATCTGGATGCACCTTTGGTGAAACAATTGAGGGCATCAGTAGCAAAACAACTATGGACCACACTGTCTTAATGACGCTGCAAAGGTATCAACAGGTGGTAGAACTACTGAAGAAGTAATTGAAGGAGAAGACTGAGCATGCTGTGGCACCTGAGCAACAGGGGGCACGAGCCAAGCCGTCACGGGGAGGTTCCAACCGCACGAGTGCTCTTTCACAGGCCATTTTGCAAACTGATGACCAGAGTTAGGTTGCTCCCTGGAATTATTCCCAATCGCTCCAGCCAACACAGCTAAAGTCTCTTCAAATGTAGCGGCAGGCTCCCCTGTCGGAGCCTTTGCCATCTCATATTGCAACTCCAGCCACACAAGTAATGCAGGCCCCCCACCTCTGCCCTCAACCAGTAGTGCCAGTTATGGTGAATAAATCAATGGTGGAGAAGATGATCGAAGAAAGGCTAGCAAAGAGGGGTGATACTGATTACGCCCCCTTTGACATATATGAAGTGCCATATCCAACCTACCATGCTACTAAAAGATTGCCACCTAGCATCAACAAACTGCCTAAATTTGACAAATTCAGTGGGCAAGGCTCTCCGAAAGAACACATTGCACACTATCTGGCAGTCATGGGCGACTTGGCGGCAACCGAGTCGTACCTGTTGATGTTCTTCAGGTCTTCTCTAACAGGACCCACCTTTGAATGGTATTCTAGCTTACCGGCTGGATCTATTGACAACTGGCCAGATATGCAAGGAAAATTCACAGAAAGACTCCATGTCGCTGAGGCAGAGGAGACCATTGTTAGTTTAGAACTCTGGACAACCCACTAGACCTATTAACCCAACGGTCCTTGAGTCATAAGACTCGGGTTAAGACCGTCGAATATGATGACACGACGCCGTCAATCTAGCATAGTCGCTAGGTCTGAAACCACGGTAATACGGAACCCACGGACACCTCAAAACCTAGACACGAAACCTCCGGGGTGTCCGGGACACTCACGAGATCGAAAGTCGACCACTGGGTCACAACCAGGTCAACCGGAGGCCTACACAACGCTCAAATGGTCACGGGACAAGCCACTAAGGCAACCCGACAACACAATGGACAATACCCACTGGACGGTCACAAGGGAGCCGCTCAAAGGCATGAACGGTCTGGGATGGGCCGCTCAAGGGTCTGATCCTAAGGGGGATAGGCGGTCATGGCAGAACTGCCCAATGGGATGAGCGGTCAAGTCTTGGCCACTCAAGCCCACAACCTAGAACAGTTCCTGGTCAAAACGATCTTGACCAAACCATTGAACGGAACCGACCTACTACAGTGCCAGTCAAAACGGTCTTTACAGGACCACCGAACACGACTGACATGCAACAGTTGACCAAGGTCAACAGGGATGAATGGTCAGATCCTGGCCACTCAACCCAGACAGTAAGATAGGCAGCTAGAAGCTGGCCGCCCAAGGGGGAATGGGCAGACCCTACCGGGCTGCACAAACCATCTGCGGTCTATCGTCCGATCGCACAAGTCCCAAAACCCAGCGAGGATGAACGGTCTAGAGCTAGCCACCCATACCTTAAATGGGCCCTGGTTTGACCGTCCAACCGTCACGGTGAGCAAACCCAGGGGTTCGTCCGATCGTGGCATTTCCACACCTCGTTCGTGCCAAGACACAGGGGATACAGCCACAATCACCCTGGCAATCACATGGACTCCGACCGGAGTCAAAATGATGCACGAATCGCAAGAAATGGGCAATTCTAACGAAATCACCCAAATGGGGTCACCGGACTTCCTGGGCTGCCCACAGTCAAACGGGACCGCCAATCGATGTGAAATTGGTATCAATGGAATGCTGACGTTCCCAGGAGTCCATTGACTCCAACCGATCACAGAACCATCGCCGTTTTCCGACAATGCCTACAAAACCCACAAAACCCCGATGAGCCTAAACTCGCCCATTCTCACACCACAGAACGTGAAATTGTGAGAAAATGGAATACACGAGCTAAGGAACCGTCCCCCTACCTCCACCGAAGATCTCGCGCACCGAAGCGACTAAACCACGCCGAAATTGCCAAAACACGAACCGTGTCGATTCTCAAAATCTACTGAGGGATCGCACCACGCCACGCTCAAATTGTCGCTCCATCCCGTGTTCCGATCACTCCACCGCGTCCTCGCCTCGGCCAGCTCCGCAACGGTGTGCACCCCACACCGAACGAACCAGAGGGGAGAGAGAACGAGAGAGAGGAAGAATGGTTGAAAAATGAGGGAGGACAGATAGTGAGGTGGTTTAAATAGAAGGAAAATTAGAAATTTTTCTAATTTCTAAAAATCTACATTTTTTGCCAAAAAATATCAAAAATAGAAAATT